>CM053622.1:640390415-640408376 GCA_028646595.1 Phalanger gymnotis | reverse complement strand
CCTTAGGAATTCTCTTTCTTGTTTACCTTTTCATGCTTCTCTTGATTCTTGTATTTGAAAGTCAAATTTTCTATTCATCTCTGATTTTTTCATTGATAAACCTTAAAAGTCTTCTATTTTATTGAAAATCCATATTTTGCCTTGGAGAATTATACCCAGTTTTGCTGGGTAGGTGATTCTTGGTTTTAATCCTAGCTCCTCACCTCCGGAATATCATATGCCAAGTCCTTCGATCCCTTAATGTAGAAGCTGCTAGATCTTGTGTTATCCTTTTCCACAATACTCAAATTGTTTCTTTCTGGCTGCTTGCAGTATTTTCTCCTTGATCTGGGAACTCTGGAATTTGGCAACAATATTCCTAGGAGTTTTCTTTTTGGGATCTTTTTCAAGAGGCGATCAGTGGATTCTTTCAATTTCTATTTTACCCTCCGGTTCTAGAATATGAGGGCAGCTTTCCTTGATAATTTCTTGAAAGATAATGTCTAGGCTCTTTTTCTGATCATGGCTTTCAGGTAATTCAATAATTTTAAAATTCTCTCTCTTGGATCTATTCTCCAGGTCAGCGGTTTTTCCAATGAGATATTTCACATTGTCTTCCATTTTTTTCACTCCCTTGGTTCTGTTTTATAATGTCTTGATTTCTGATAAAGTCACTAGCTTCCACTTGCTCCAATTTAATTTTTAAGATGTTATTTTTTTCAGTGGTCTTTTGGACCTCCTTTTCCATTTGGCTAATTCTGCCTTTCAAGGCATTCTTCTCCTCATTGGCTTTTTGGAGCTCTTTTGACATTTGGCTTAGTCTATTCTTTAAGGTGTTATTTTCTTCACTATTTTTTGGGTCTCCTTTAGCAAGTCCTTGACTTGTTTTTCATGGTTTTATTGCATCAGTCTCATTTCTCATGCCAAATTTTCCTCTACTTCTCTTACTTGCTTTTCCAAATCCTTTTTGAGCTCTTCCATGGCCTGAGACCAATTCATATTTTTCTTAGAGACTTTTGATGTGGGCTCTTTGACTTTGTTGACTTCTCCTGGCTGTATGTTTTGATCTTTTTTTTCACCAAAAAAAAGGAATCTAGAGTTTGAGTTTGAGTCTGAGTTTGTTTTTGCTGCCTGTTCATGTTCCCAGCTAATTACTTGACACCTGCGTTTCTTGTCAGGGTATGACTGCTTGTAGAGAGTACTTTGTCCCAAGCTTTAGGGACTGCTGTTTTCAGAGCTACTTCTATTCCACCATCACCCCAGGCTCTGTCACAGCTCTGTTCTTCCTCCCTCAAGAACTGCCAATCAAGACTGCAATCCATATCCAAGCAGGCATAGCAAGAGAACTTGGCTTTGTGCCCACAAAGTGCTCCTTGCATTCCTGCTCTGAACTGCTGGTAGATTCCTCCCACTATGTGAGCCAGGGACTTGGGAAGCAGCTGACGCTGAAGCTCTGGAAGCAGCCTCAGGAGCTTTCTGCTGCTGCCATGACCAACGCTGCACCACTTCTACCACCCCCAGGGCTATTGGCCGGACTGCTCTGAACTGGATTCCACAGTTTCCTACTAGCTTGCCCTTTGTCGTTTTTGGGTTGAGAAGTCCGGTAACTGCCACAGCTCAATGATTCATGGCCCTAAGGCCTATTCCAGCCAGGTGACTCCACGTTTGGTCCATCCTGGTACAGCCCAGGCTAGGTTGTCTGCTCCTAGCACCATGCAATAGACCCTTCCTGATGACTATCCGAGCTCTCCTGGGCTAGAGACCTGTTTGCCTCTGCTGTTTTGTGGGTTCTGAAGCTCTAGAATTTGTTCAGAGCCATTTTTAACAGGTGTTTGGAGGTGTTTGCTTAAGCAAGTCCCTGCTTTTCAGCTGCCATCTTGACTCTGCCCCCTAAGCATAACTTTAAGTACCCCGAGTTAGTAAATTGGAGGTTGAAGTTCTCTGAATCACTTTGGCTATTTGGAGATCACCTTTAGTTAGTCCTAGGTATAAAATCTTCATGATCATTAGTCAAGGACAATGTGACATATGGCTTCTCTATTTGTAGTCTATCTGGTTCAGATCTGTGAATGCCACAATGTAAAAACCAACTAGAAAAGGCAAATCCTTTACAACCTGATATGCAGGTTTTATGTGGAGGAATTTTTCCAAAATTTC
Source organism: Phalanger gymnotis (assembly GCA_028646595.1). Taxonomy (NCBI): domain Eukaryota; kingdom Metazoa; phylum Chordata; class Mammalia; order Diprotodontia; family Phalangeridae; genus Phalanger; species Phalanger gymnotis. The sequence goes on along the minus strand of CM053622.1, from coordinate 640,406,240 downwards.
CAAGGAATATTTTCTCCTACCAAATGTAAATGTCATCCTCTTCATAGTATGGCTAATGTTCTGAAGTGAAAAATAAACAAATATTAGTATACCCTGTCCCCAGACATCCAAGTGTTTTAAAAGTAAAAATGAAAAGAAAAGAAAGTGAAAAGGAGAGAAAAGAAAGTTAAAAGAAAGAAAACAGAAGAAAGGAAAGGAAAAAAAAGGAAAGGAAATATGGAAAATGAAGGTGAGATAAGGTGGGGGAAACAGGAGAAGGGGAAAGAAAAAGAGGAGAAGAGGGAAAGGGAAAAGATTGTGATTTTTACTGGGTTATGTTTTAGTACAATGGTAGCTCACAGTTGCTTATACAGTACACATACATATTATTACTTCTATCCCATCTGTTTGCTACATATCACATCAAGAGAAAATTTATTCAATTAAAATTGCACCATTGATTGACACCTAATAGGTAAATGAAATGGCAAGACACACAGAAACAATACAATGTATTTATATCATCCTATGGAGCATTTAATGCAGCCAGTCCAGTAAACTGTTTGGTTAGAAGATATCAAATTGCTTGCTATTAACTTTGCTCAAAATCAAATAATATGTCCATTCTCTCACAGAATAAAACATTTAGGCATGCCATTCAGCATTTGATTGGATAGCACAGAATAGCTCAGGCTTGGTAAGAAGACCATGCCTACCATGTCATATGTGGCCTTGTTGTTCTCAGGAACATAATCAAGGTTAAAACCAAGGCAAGAAACAGGATATCCATTGGAAAACCTGTTTATCAATGCAATTTATAGGGAACATATGATGTCTTTGAGATTGACATGCGTCATCTTCTTTCATGAAATTATGTGGAATGTAATTTTACAGTTGGGTAAACTCTCAAGGCAGGACATAGAGATCTGGCTGTATGACTCCAATTAATGTCAAAAGGAGTCAAGTGACTGTATGCGGCATTTTGAGAGTGTGCCTATGCCAGAATGGCATGAATTGCCATTAATAGGAGGCATTTCTTTTATGGACAGAGCGGGTGGTAGTGTTAACCAGTATGATGTCATAGATTATTTGGATTAGTTTGGGTTAGGTATCAAGTTAGGATTTGTTTGTTTTTTAATTTTTTTGGAGGGGGGAAGGCAGGGCAATTGGGGTTAAGTGACTTGCCCAAGGTCACACAGCTAGTAAGTATGTCAAGTATCTGAGGTTGGATTTGAACTCAGGTCCTCCTGACTCTAGGACCGGTGCTCTACTTACTGTGTCACCTAGCTGCCCCCATCAAGTTAGGATTTAAAGAAAGAAGTCTTGAGTGTGTTTTCCAAAGAACTCCAGACTTGTTCTAAGATTCAGAAAAGTTGTTAACATTTTAAGCTGAGTATAATAATATAAGGGCAGTTAGGTGGTGCAGTGGATAAAAGCACTTGTCCTGGAGTCAGAAAGACTGAAGTTCAAATCTGTCCTCAGACCCTTACTAGCTTTGTGACCCTGAGTAGTTACTTACACCCCGCCTGCATAAAACTAGAGAAGGAAATGACAAAGTACTCCAGTATCCTTTCCAAAAAAGCCCTATGGATAATTGGCCTAAGGGTTAATGAAGAGTCGGACATGACTAAACAACAACAAATAGTAATGTACTATTTGTCTAATGTATATGGAATAGTACTTGAACCAAACAACAACAGCAAAGTACTTTCCTAAGAAGAATATATAGGCTTTTTGCTGTTTGGTCGTTTTCAGTTGCGTCCAATACTTTGTGACCCCATTTAGGGTCTTCTTGGCAAAGATATTGGAATGGCTTGCCATTTCTTCCTCCAATGCATACAGATAACGAATTGAGACAAACAGGGTTAAGTGATGTTCAGGGTCATATAACTAGTATCTATAACTAGTATCTGAGGCTAGATTTGAAGTTAGGAGGAGCAGTCTTCCTGACTCCAGGCCTGGCACTCTGTCTACTGATTCACCTAGCTGCCGTGCACATAGGTTTGCTGGTTAAATTAACACTGTCCTCCCATCCCTCAGCCTTGCAACCTAGGAGTTCTCCTGAATTCCTCACTATCTTTCACACCACTGTGCCTCCCATTCCCATCCCCACTCCCATCCCCATAACCAAACTGTTCCCAAGGCCTTTTGATTTCACCTTTGGAACATCTTTCTAAAAGGCCCCCTTCTCTTCTCTGACACTGCCCCCACTCTAGTATATACCCTCATCATCTCATGCCTAGATTATTGCAATATCTTGCTGGTAGGTCTACCTTCTTCAAGTCTCTCTCCACTCCAATTCATCCTCCATTCAGCCACTAAAGTGATTTCCCTAAAGCAAAAAGTGTGATTGTGTCATACCCCTCCCTGCTACAGTGGCTTCCTATTGCCTGTAGAAGTAAATATACAATGCCATTTGCCATTTAGAGCCCTTTATAACTTTGCCCCCTTCTACCTTTCCATTCTTCTTATACATTACTTCCCAACACAAATTCTTCAATTCAGTAACATTGACCTCCTTGCTGTTCCACAAACAAAACACTCTAGTTCTCAGCTCCATGCATTTTTTTTCCTATCTGCCATGCCTGGAATGCCCTCCTTCCTTTATTGTCTTCTGACCTACCTAGCTTCTTTTCTAAAAAATTTTTTCTTAGTATTTTATTTATCCCTAATTACATGTAGAAACAATTTTAACATTTGTTTTTAAAACGTAAAGTTCCAAGTTCTCTCGCTTACTCTGTCTCTACCCTCATCATTGAAAGGGCAAACAATTTGATATAGGTTATACATGTGTAATCATGTAAAACATATTTCCACATTAGTCACATTGTGAAAGAAAACATAGGCCAAAAAAACTCAAAGGCTCAAAATTTAAAAAGTAAAAAAAATACGCTTCCATCTGTATTCAGACTCCTTCAGTTCTTTCTCTGGGGATGGATAGCATTTTCCATCCTATGTCCTTCAGAGTTGTCTTGGATCATTGTATTGCTGAGAACAGCAAGTCATTAATAGCTAATCATCTTACAATATTGCTGTTACTTTGAAGGTAATACATTTCACTTTGCATTAGTTCATGTAAGTCTTTCCAAGTTTTTCTCAGAGCATCCTGCTTATTTTATTTATAGCACAATAGTATTCCATCACAATCACATAGCACAATTTGTTTAGCCATTTCCCAGTTGATCCCCTAGATCAAAGGATATGCATGGTTTTATAGCTATTTGGGCATAGCTCCAAAATGCTTTACAGAATGGTTGAATCAGTTCACATTTCCACCCACAGTGCATTAATGTCTCAATTTCCCCACATCTCCTCCAACATTTGTCATTTTCCTTTTTTGTCCCATTAGCCAATCTAATAGGTATGAGGTGGTATATCAGAATTATTTTAATTTTTGTTTCTCCAATCAGTACTGATTTAGAACATTTCTTCATATGGCTATAGATAGCTTTGATTACTTTATCTTAAAACTGTTCATGTCTTTTGGCCATTTATCAATTGGGGAATGGCTCTTATTTTTATAAATTTGACTCAGTTCTCTATGTTTGAGAAATGAGGTCTTTATCAGAAAAACTTCCTTCAGAATTTTTTCATGGTCATGATTGCTAACCGTATTTCCTTCTATCCTAATTCCCTCCCCCCATTTGTTCTATTTTCTCTCTCCTTTCACCCTATCCCTGCTCAAAACTGTTTTGCTTCTGACTACCTCCTCCTCCAATCTGCTCTCCCTTCTGTCACCCTCCCTTCTCTTATCCCCTTCCACTTCTACTTTCCTGTAGGGTAAGATAGATGTCTATACCCAACTGAATGTGTATGTTATTTCTTCTTTGAAACAATTCTAATGAGAGAAAGGTCCACTCACTCTCTCCCTCTACTTCCCCCACCTTCCTCTCCATTGGGAAAGCTTTTTAATTGCCTCTTTTATGTGAGATAATTTACTCCATTCTACCTCTCCCTTTTCCTTTCTCCCAGTACATTCCTCTCTCATCCTTTATTTTTTTAGATATCATGCCTTCGTATTTAACTCACACTTGTGCCTTATGTCTATATATACTCCTAACTGCCTTAACAATCAGAAAGTTCTTATGAGTTACAAGTATCATCTTCCCATGTATGGATGTAAATGCTTAACCTTACTAATTCCCTTATGATTTTTCTTCCCTGTTTACCTTTTTATACTTCTCTTGAGTCTTGTGTTTTGAAGTCAGATTTTCTATTTACCTCTGCTCTTTTCATCAAGAATATTTGAAAGTCCTCTATTTCACTGAATGTCCATTCCACCCCCTGCCCCACAAAGAATTAGACTCAGTTTTGCTGGATAAGTGATTCTCAATTGTAATCCTAGCTCCTTTGCCTTCTGGAATATCATATTCCTAGACCTCCAATCATTTAATGTAGAAGCTGCTAAATCTTATGTTATCCTAACTGTGGCTCCATAATACTTGAATTGTTTCTCTCTGATTGCTTGCAATAGTTTCTCCTTGAGCTGAGAACTCTGGCATTTGGCTATAATAGTCCTGGGAGTTTTCATTTTGAGGTATCTTCCAGGAGATGATCCACAGATTCTTTTAATTTCTATTTTACCCTCTGGTTCTAGAATATCATGACAGTTTTCCTTGATAATTTCTTGAAAGATGATGTCTAGGCTCTTATTTTGATCATGGCTTTCAAGAAGTCCAATAATTTTAAAATTATCTTTCCTGGATCTATTTTTCAGGTCTGTTGTTTTTCCAATGAGATATTTCAGATTTTCTTCTATTTTTTCATTCTTTTGACTTTGTTTTATTGTTTCTTGATTTCTCATAAAGTCATTAGTTTCCATTTTCTTGATTCTAATTTTTAAGGAATTATTTTCTTCACTGAGCTTTTGTACCTCCTTTTCCATTTGGCCAATTCTACTTTTTAAAGAGTTTTTTTTTTCTTCAGTGAATTTTTGTGTCTCTTTTTTCCATTTGGTCAGTTCTGTTTTTTAAGGTGTTATTTTCTTTAGTATTTTTTTGCGCCTCCTTTACCAAGCTGTTGATTCCTTTTTCATGATTTTCTTGCATCACTCTCATTTCTCTTCCCACTTTCCCCCCTCTCTCTTACTTGATTTTTAAAATTATTTTTGAGCTCTTTCAAGTCTGAGACCAATTAACATTTTTCTTGGAGGCTTTGGATATAGGAGCTTCACCTTTGTTATTTTCTTATAAGTGTGTTGATCTTCCTTGACACCATAGTAATTTTCTATGGTCAGAATTTTTTTCTGTTGTTTGTTCATTTTCCCAGACTATTTCTTGACTTTTAACTCTTTCTTAAAGTGGGGCTCTGCTTCTAGGGTGGAGGGTGCACTGTCCTAAGCTTCAGGCATTTTGTGCAGTTGTTGTTAGAAAAATTTCTAGGGACCTGTAAGTTTTCAGTTCTTCCAAGGTGCTATGATATGAGAGATATGTTTACTACTCTTCTGGCCTGTGAGTCACCACAAGTACTCTTTTCTGCCCTGAAACTGTGACAAGGGTCTTTGCTCCACTGGGACCTCAAGCTCTGGTGTGCTAGGGCTCCTCCTCCACCTGGGACTGCTACCTAGGACTGCAACCCAGATCTGAGCATGGGCAAAGCAACAGAGTCCTGCTCCCAGTTCCAGCAAGAAGACCTCTGTAATCTTGATCCCTTTACCATCTGTGGGTTGAGAGCTCCAGAAACAGCTGCTACTGTTGCTGCTGATTCAGTCAATCCCAAGTCCTGATACCAGTTTGCTGAGGTCTGGTCTGTACTGGCACAGTCTGCACTTGACTGTGCTCCATTCTCACCCAGGTGCAACAGACCTTTCCTGCTGACCTTCTAAATTTTCTTTGACTGGAAAATTATTCCACCCCATCTTTTTGTGGATTCTGCCACTCCAGAAATTGTTTTATGGCATCATTAAAGGTATTTGGAGAGGGTTGGGGGAAAGCTCAGGAGAGTCACTGCCTTTTCTCGGCCATCTTGGTTCCACCTTCCATGATTCTATCTGGCCTCTTTTAAGTTTTAACTGAAATCTCACTTTCTACAGGAAGCCTTCCCAACCTCTCAATTCCAATGCCTTTCCTCTGTTAATCAGTTCTTATTTATCCTGTATATAGCTTGCTTTTTATATATTTGTTTGCAAGTTGTTTTCCCTATTAGACTGTAAGCTCCTTGAGGACATGGACTGTTTTTTTTTTTTTTTTGCTTCTTTACATGTCCAAACACTTAGCACAGTGCCTGGCACATAGTAGGTATTTAATATATGTTTTATTTATTGATTGAAATATATCCTATTCTTCCCTATCCTCAGGGGAGATAAGACTATCATGACCATCATCATTGGAAAATTCTTATAATGGTTTCTAGAACTGGGCAGAGTTGATGAAGTAGAAAATTGAATTTGGAGTCAGAAGATTTGGTGGCAGGGGCTTGACATCTTTGTCTTCATCTGCAAGCTTAATAAGCATGTGATAAGCATGACAACTATGCCTTCATCCAAATCATTGATTTGAACTGGAGATTTATTCGTTATTGAATGGAGAAATACAGCACTTCATTAGAGATCTTTCTCAAAGTTGATACTTATACATTCACTATCACCCTGTGGGAATGGTTGTTCAACTAGTTTACGATCAACTTAACCGTACTACATCATCTATTCCACATGTCTCTATTTTGGCCACAGGAATATGTGAAAGAATTCCTTTGTGAGATCTAGATATACTCTGACTATGGCATTGCCCTGATCTAAAAATCCTGTCAGATAAGAAAATGAAGTTAATCTAGTATGCTTGTTCTTAATGAATATATGCTGTTTTCATAATGACCATTGCTTCTAATTCTGATTGCTCACAAAGCATTCCTTTAGTAATCAATTTTTAGTATTTTGCCAAACCTACAGTAGAAAAATACACTAATATGTTTTCTTTCATTTGTTACTGTTCTCTATGTTTTTTCAAAGACCATTGACAGACTCATTAATGACATCCTCAATTTCATTTTAAAAGGTTAAATGAAAAAATGAATAATGAAATAAAAAAAATAAAATGAAATACAAAATGAAAAACATAAGCATTTATTTTTTCTTTCTCCTGTGTCATCTCCTACCTCCTAGTAAAAAAAAAAAAGAGAAAAAGAAAGCATAACAAATACACATAGCTGAAGAAGACAAAATTTTGCACTCACCATGTCCCAAACTGTACCTTTTTATTCTTCATCTCAGGTCCATTAGTCAGTCATCAAAAAACTGTTTATTAAGTGTCTACCTTGTGTCAGGCATTATACTAAGCACTGGAAATACGAATATGAAAAAAAAAGATAATCCCTGCTGTCAAAGAGTTTACAATCTAGTTAGAAAAGATAACACACAAAAGGATGATGAAAAAAGGAGAATCCTCTTAGTTAGGAGGGAGGTTGATCTTGTTTCATCTTCAGTCCTATTAAATCATGATTTATCTTTGCATTGATCACATTTCTCAAGTCTTTAAAAAATTTTTTTCTTCATATTTTTATTGTATCAGTTTTTCTCTCTCCTGGTTCTGCTCACTGCACTCTACAAGTCAGTCAAGTATTCTCTGAAATCATAGATCTATCTATCATTGCTTATGTCATAACAAAATTCCATCACATTTTTATACCATAATTCATTCAGCCACTCCTTAATAGATGGGGACCCCCTTTCTTTCAAGATTTTTACTTTTACAAAGCAAACTTGTGCAAATAAGTTTCCTTATTAAGTTTCCTTCATTAATTGATCTCTTTGGAATACAAATCTAATGGTGATGTCATAACTGTAGAAAAGGATATGCAGAATTCAGTGACTTTTGGGAATGTATTTCCAGCAAGACTAATAAACAGCTAGACTAATTCACAGCTCCAACAGTGTATTAGTGTGCCTGTTTTACTGCAGCCTTTCCAAAAATTGTCTTTTCTCCCACCTTTTTTTGTCAGCTTTGCTAATCTGATACATGTGAAGTAAAACTTTAGAGTTGTTTTAATTTTCACTTGGGCAGCTAGTGGTGCAATGGATAGAGCTCTAAGTCTGGAGTCAGGAAGACTTTTTCTTCTGATTTCAAATATGGCCTCAGATACTTACTAGCTGTGGGACCCTGGGCAACTCACTTAACCCTGTTTACCTCTTTTCCTCAACTGTAAAATGAGATGGAGAAGGAAAACCCCAAATGGGTTCATGACTGAACAAATTTTCATTTCTTGGATTATTACTAACAGAACATTTTTTCTTATAAAAATATGGATGCTGATAGTTTAGATTTCTTCATTTGAAAATTGCCTATCCATATCTTGTTTCCCTTTAGCTATTGGAGAATGTCTCTTGTTCTTATAAATTTCAATTAGTTCCTTATATGTCTGAAATATATACTTTTATCAGATACATTTGCTGAATGATTTTCTTCCTTAGTTATTTATTTCTTTTCTAATTTTAACACCATTCTTTTGTCTATAAGAACAAAAAAAAACTTTATGTAATCAAATATTGTCTATTTTATCAACTGTAACCATAATTATCCCTTGTTTGGTTATGAACTCATCCTCTAGCCATAGAGTTGAAAGTCAATGTCTTCTTTGCTCCCTTAATTTGTTTATGATATCACTTTTTATGTTGTAATGTCTCCCTTTGGAACTTATTTTGACAAATGGAGTGAGGTGTTAGTTTATACCTAATTTCTACCAGACAGCTATCCAGTTTTATATTTACAATTTCTTTAAGTCTCTGCAACCACTCAAAAGAGTTTGACATGAACAGCCCCACAGAAAAGACAATAAGGAAAGAGAATATCTATTGTCCAGATTATGACATACAGTTTCCTGGACAACCTATAGGTCCTTTCCATCAGTTTATATGTCTGGAATAGATAATTCTAATGGACCATAGAGTGGGTCCAGAGTGAAACAGGAGGAGAGTGGGACAGATTGTCTTCAGGAAATGCAAACCTCTTTTGATGACTCCAAGCTTTTCCCAGAAACGAAGGCAATTCTGTAATACCAATATGCTACTAGTGTTGTTGTAAGGCTGTGAGACATGAAACATTAGTCTCTAAATAAATGAAAATGGTTATCACATTAAAGATGGAGAGGTGCATAGTGGATGTCAACAGGTTGCAACATATAATCATTGAGGGACTTTGAAGAAAAATAGGAGTAAAAGTTACAACCCAGGAAATTTGTGACAATGCATTCAGTACTTGCTTCACCATCTTTCTCTCCTCCCCAACTCTTGCCGTGTGTGTGTGTGTGTGTGTGTGTGTGTGCGTGTGTGTGCATGCACACACATATATAAGTAGTATATATGTATATATACACATATACGTATACACATATAGTCCCTCAAACACTCTAACCTCCCAGTTCCTCAACATACTCACCTCCCATGAGATACTCCTCCATACCACCTCAGCCATAAACAAAGATGCTTATACCCTTGGTCTTGCTATTATCCACAAATGTGTCACCTCCATGGTCATGAACTCTGAAATTCCCTTATCTGATCGCAGTTTATTATCTTTTCACACCTCCATCTGCCTTCCCTTCCCAAACCTTGCCCTTTGTCTACACTGTAACTTTCAATCCCTCAATTCCTCAGTTCTCTCCCAAGCCAACATCCTTATACAAGACATATTCTCCTGTCCCTATCTTGACCCCCTTGTGAACCCATTCAGCTATATACTTTCCTCTTCTCTTGAGCCTCTTGCTGCCTTATCATCTTGCTAATTGTGCCCTGTCAAGCTTTAGCCTTGTATCATTCTCTCCATCTACTGCCTCTATTCCTACATACATGCTGCCGATGAAGGTGGAAGAAATAATTCAAGCCTTATGACTGGGTCCACTACAAATTTAAAACATCAATTGGGCCCTTACTAGTACAAGGCAATTTTTTCATATCTCTCATTAACTTGTTATCCCACTAATGACAATGGGTCTTCCAAACCTTTTCATCCCTCCTCAAACTGCCCATGACTTCCCTTCTTCCTGTCCATCTTCTTGCTCCTTCCTTATATCACTGATCCAGATACCTTCTGCCACTATGTTCTCTACTCCTATTTCACATGATGACATACCATTTTCCCTGTCCAAGGATAACCCCTTTACATGCATAATTCATCCCATCTCCTCCAGCAGATTGCCCCCTCTAAAGATTTCCATTCTCTCACTTTTCTACCATCCTACCTTGTCTACTGGCTGCTTTCCTTTTGCCTATAAACATGTTAATGTCTCTCCCATCCCAAAAAAAATCTTCATTTGATCCTTCTAGTTATTGTCCCATATTTATTCTGCCTTTTGTGTCTAAACGCCTTAAGGCCACTCTCCCTCCTCTCTCTCTCTCCAAAATTGTTCTGTCCAAAGTTCCCAGTGATTTCTTTATTGCCAAATCTAAGGACCTGTTCTCAGTCCTCATTGAGGATTTTCTTAGTCCTCATCTTGAACTCTCTGCAGCCTTCGACTTTGTCTATTACTCCCTTCTGCTTGACACTTTCTCTCTAATTTTTCAGGATACTGCTCTTTACTGCTTCTCTTCCTACCTATTTCATCACTCCTTTTCAGTATCCTTTTCTGGATTTTCAACCAGGTCCTGTCTTCTCAGGTTTTTGTCCTGGTCCTTCTTATCTCCTTCCATACTATTTCATTTTGTGATCTCTTCAGTTCCCATGGATTCAATTATCATCTCTATGCTGATGAATCTCAATTCTATTTATCCAGCCCTAACCTCTCTGCTAACCTCGAGTCTCCCTGACCTCACATCTCTAATTGCCTATTAGACATCTATTACTGGATGTCCTATAGACAACTTAAATTTAATATGTCCAAAACTGAACTCATTATCTTTCCCTCAAACCTTCCCCCTTTTCAAGCTTCCCTATTGCTGTAGAGGGCACCACTATCTTCTGATCCCTTAGGCTCACAATGTAGGTGTCAACTTTGACTCCTCACTGTCTCTCCCTCTCATATCCAATACGTTGCCAAGGCATGTCGCTTATACCTTTGTAACATTTCTCAAATATACCCCCTGCCTTTTTCCCTTAGTATTAATATCGATTACTACTGCTCTGGTACAAGTCCAAACCTCCTTACTCCTCGACTACTGCTGCTCGGTCTGCCCACCACAAGTCTCTCTCCACTCCAGTCCATTTGTCAAAGTGAATTTCCTAAAGAGGTCCGAATATATGACTCCCCACACCATCCCACTCAGTCAATTCCAATTGTTCCCTATCACCTCCAGGATCAAAAATAGCATCTTCTGTTTGATGGTCAAAGTGCTTCATAACCTAGTCCCCTACCCTAACTTTCCAGTCTTGCTCTTCCACATCTTACTCTCTTCCAGGTACTCTGTGATCGAATGGCTTGATCCTCCATCCTGGTTCTCCTCTCTAATTTCTGGGAGGTTTTACTGCCTGTCCCCCCTGCCTGGAATGTTCTTCCTTCATATTTCTGTATCCTGGCTTTCCTGACTTCATTTAAGTCCCAGCTAAAATCTCACCACAGATTCTTGCCTTTCCCAGTCCCTCTTTATTCTAGAGTTTTCTCTCTCATGATTATTTACTATATGTCCTACATAGAGCTTGTTTGTACATAGCTGTTCACATGGAGTCTTCTTCATTTGATTGTGAGCTCCTTGAGGGCAGAAACTGCCCTTTACTTTTCTTTATATCCCTAGTGCTTAGCCCCTTGCTGGGCACATACAAAGTTTAATAAATGCTTATTGACTGACTGAATGAATTTTTTAAAATTATTAAGTATTTACCTACTATGTGCCAAGAACCATGCTAAGCACCAAGAATACAAATACAGAAGGAAAGACAGTCCTTGCTTTTAGGGAGCATACATTCTACTAAGGAGAAACAATGCATAGAGGGGAGTGAAGTCTGGTAAGGGCTTTGTTTTGGACAGTTGTAGGGATGGAGAATGGAGTCACAAGGGAGATGACTGATACACTTTTTCCAAAACCAATGACAGAGTTAGTTGATTTTAATATGGTTCCAAAACTGGAAATTAAAGAGAAGCACAGAGGGTATGAAAAATAGTGAGATTATGAGGCGTATCTATCTATCTATCTATCTATCTATCTGTCTGTCCGTCTGTCTGTCTGTCTGTGTATCTGTCCATCTTTCTGTCCACACACACAGACAGACACATATATCCATACGGATGGGTATAGATATATAAAAGAGATATGGGTATGTGTGTATATGTAAATGTATAGATATATGTGTATATATGTATATGTGTGTATATGTAAATATATAGATGTATGTGTATATATGTAAATATATAGATATATGTGCATATATGTGTATATGTAAATATATAGATGTATGTGTATGTGTGTATACGTAAATATATAGATGTATTTGTATGTATGTATATGTGTGTATACATACACATATACATACACACAAGAGGCTATGGATAATGGGTGGAAAGACTATGGGTGCTCTGCTTGTATTTTTTTGATGCTGGGAGAAAGCAAGGCCATCTTGACACATTGAATAGAATCCAGAAGTGTGTTGGAGCCAGATCTAACTGGGTTAGACAGCGAAATTGTTCAGCTTTCAGTGTGGGTACTTACATATCCAAAATTGGCAATCACAAATCAGTGTTTGATTTACTATTTTGTTGATTGTCTAGTCTTTCGTTGTTGTTCAGTTGTGTCATACTCTTTGTGACCCCACTTGGGGTTTTCTTTGGCAAAGATAGTGGAGTGGTTTGCCATTTCTTTGTCCAGCTCATTTTACAGATGAGGAAACTGAGGCAAACATAATTACAGAAAACTGATGCAAAAAGGGTTAAGTGATTTGCCCAGGGTCGTACAGCTAGTATGTCTGAGGCCCGAAATATTAGTTTTCCTGAGTTCAGTTCAGGTACTCTATCCATTGTACTACCTCTAGCTGCCTTTGTCTAGACTTAAGAATGTGTTCATGTAGATTAAATTTAAAAACCTATATAGAGGATGCCCTTTCCTTTCTGACCACTTGTTAAATATTACTTGAGCTCAGCAGGCACTCATATTAAATTTTAAGCTCTTCCCATTAGATTGTAAACTCCTTGGGGACAGAGGTTGTCTTTTTATCTCTTTTTGTATCCCCAGCATTTAGCACATTGTTTGGTGCTTAATAAATGTTTCTTAATTTATTGGGAAGTGTAATAGAAGGCTCAGGGAAGGAAGTCATTACCAAACTAAAGCCCTGGAGAATTCAGGCTAGTATTAGCGATGATGATGATGGTGAGGATATACTTGAGGGTTAGCAAAGTCCTTTGTATCCATTATTTTATCTGAGCCTCACAAAACCCATGGTAAAACCCTCATGGTGAACTTATGGGAGGATGTAGACCAGTACCATGTAGGATGGAAATCATGGGTGTGTTGTGAGTAGGGCTATCCTAATCAATAAAATCACAGCTCCATTTCAGTATTTGAGTGTCTGTTCAGATCATCTCATCAACCTCAAACAGTGTGCCTTAGTTCCATTAAAGAAAGGACTATCCCTTCCTTCTTACACATAGTAACCTAAAAAGCCCATCTTGAAATTCCTAGGATGCATTATAAACCTAAATGTGTATTGGGATTTAATCTTCCTGATCCATTTCTTAAAGGATCACACAACTTCTATATTTGCCCTTAGTTGTCTCTCCTCACTGTTATCTTTCGAAAATAACCTTTTAAAAATATGAGCCCATAACAGAGCTCTCAGTGCATAACACTGAGCTTTTTTTCTATTTTTTTTAGAACCACCTCCTTTGTCAATGAATGATTCTTAATTCTACAATTTCATCATCATCATTTCATCCTTTAGTCTCCCATCTATATTCCCATATGGAATATCGATCTGACTCTAAATGCCTGACCTTATTGATGTGGGTACTGCCTGTAGCAGTACAGATCACCACCCACCTATGCCTTCTCCTCCTATGTGATTCTTCATCATGACTTTCCACAAATCTTCCATCAAAGATTTACCTAATGCGCTGAGGGACTTACCCAAGGCCTTGACATTCTGTGGATACCTCAGTAGAACTTGGACTGTACATATCTATTATTTCTCACTCTTAATAAATCAGCAGCCCATCTCTGTTCAGATCATACATTTCCTGCATGATCTCTTCAGTGGCACCTCCTGTGTCTAAACCATCGCTGGTAATATGCTAGACTCTCTACCCCTTTTCTGGGAGGTAGGGTGACACAGTGATAAGAGCACTGCCTCTGGAGTAAGAGGACCTGGGTCCAAATGCCACCTCTGACAATTACCACGTAACCTTAGACAGTCACTTCACTTTTCCGTGTCCCATGCAACTAAGTTGCAAGATAATTGTCTATCTGTACTGATAGAAAGGTTTCTTATCAGAAGTATATGAAATCACAATTAAGGTTTAAGAAAAAAAATGTCTTCCACTTGATTTTAAGAAATCAACTTTACAAGGGAGAGAAGGAGAGAACTGGGAACTCAAAATTTGAAAAAAAAATGCTAAAATTGTTTTTACATGGAATTTGTAAAAAATAAAATGCTAAATTAAAAAAAAATCGATTTTCCATATACAAAAAAGGGAAGTATGGTTAGAAAGCAATTTGTTTGAAAAAGATCTGATGGTTTTAGTGGACTATACCCTTAATCTGAATCAACTGTGACACATGGCAGACAGAAAAGCTAATGTGATCTTTTTTGGCATTGAAAGACAGACATTATTTAGAAAATAAGGGCGTGATAGCCCCCTGTTATTTTGCCCAGCTAAGACGATATCTGGAGTATTATGTTTAGCTCTGCAAACCACAGTAGAGGAAGGACAAGTTAAGCTAGAGTGTGTCTAAAAGGGGACAAACAGAATAAATAGTTAAGGGTGTCAAGCTCATGGCAGATGAGGATTGGTTTAGCCAACATTGGAGATGTTCATCTTAGAGAAAAGAAGACTCATGGGGAACATGATAACTACTTTCATGTACTTGAAAGGCTGTCATGTGGAAGAAGGATTACTTCTTCTGTTTGGTACCCAAAGGCAATACTAGGAGCAATGAGTGGAAGTTAAAAAGAGATAGATTTAGACTTGTAATGAAAATTGTCTTAATTAGAGCTATCTGAGATTTGAATGGGCTGCCTCTTTCCCAATTCCCATTAATGTGAGTGCCTTCCCTCTGAGATTATCTTCATTTTTTTTTTCATTTTTACAGACTGTGAATTCCTTGAGAGGCGGATCTTCTTTTGCTTTTCTTCATATTCCAGTGGCTGGCACATAAATCCTTGTTGATTGACTGACTGACCTTGGTCTCTTATAAACTGGAAAGCAGGGACTATCCCTAGCACTTAGTACAGTTCCTGGCAACTAGTAGGGGCTTAATAAATGCTTATTGAGTTGATTTGAGCTTGGAGGTAATAGACTCCCTCTCACTGAATATTTTCAAACAAAATGGAGATTCTTTTGGAGGTATGGTTTGAAGAGGTGGCCTCTGAGGTCCCTCTGAAATTCTGTTTCTATGAAAACTTTACAAATTTACTTATCATCCTCAAAAAAGTTATGGTAATCTCTTTATCCTAATTTCAAGAGGATGTGACCTTAGATTATAAAGAATTTGGATTATGTAGGGACTGCTAGGATTTTACTGTGCTGTGCAAAGACTGAGGGTCTATTCTCTTTTCATACCTCTAGGGCACTATTCCTAACTTTCCTAGCCACTCACCAGCTAAGTAACCTTGCTTATGGCTCAGTTTCTTCATTTGTAAAAAGAGGGACTTAAAAAGATGATTTCTAAGGGTGTCTTCAACCTTCAGTATTTTAGAATTCTCTTACTCAAAATCTGGACTTCTAATTTATTACTGACTCTCCTGTGAGTTGCAGATACTCAACACAGATTCCCTC
>CM053622.1:640372915-640385415 GCA_028646595.1 Phalanger gymnotis | reverse complement strand
TTTTTTCAATGGTCGTAGGTACCCGAGCAAGGACAGATGTTTGATTGGAATCTCATCACCCCTCCTCCACAAGCCCACTATTCCCCTGTCTTTCATCCTGATTCAAGAGGACTAGAATTGCATGTAAAACTGCCAAGTGCTGCTGCCAGTGAGTAGGCACTATCTAGTATAATTCTAATCTCTGTATTTTACCTTAAAATGATAGATCAGCATGAACAGAAATGTAGAAAGCCTTGGGAAATTATGTATTTGTTCTAAACTATGCCATGGAGAAATATTTTTGAAACTATTTTTAGATTTCTAAGGATTGAATTCATTTAGGAGGAAAGTAATTTCTGTCATGGACGATACTACCTCTGTATAATTTCTTTCCTCACATACAGCTTTTTATGTCTCCAAATACGTTTGCAAATATGGAATAAAAATATTTTCTCTCAACATGTTCAAATCCTATCTGAATCTGATATATTTTTCCCATTTCGCAGCTAGATAAGTCAATTACCAGCACAACAATTTCCTTGAATTCTATTTCAAGAGCTTGAAGTAGTGAGAAGAATATTGGAAGGAGTACAAGAAAATCCGGGTTCTACTCTCTAGAACCTGCTGCTAATTATTTTTGTCACCTCAAGCTATCCACTTTACCTTTGGAAGCTTCAATTTGCTCATCTTTAAGATGAAAGAAGTAGAGCAATTAATCATTAAAGTCCTTTCCAGATTAAAGTTTCTGATTTCATAATTTTAAATTAGTAACTAAAATGGTATATAATTTAATAAACATAAGCACTCATAGGAACCTGACTGTATAACATTTTGGCCTAATGGGAATGGCTAATGAATCTTAAAACACTTGATAGAATCTTTGTTAAGAATGCAGATCTTACTTATATTCTTCCATAACTATACATATGATAGTCACTCATTGGCTGCTGAACCTATGGCCAATTTAAATGCCATAATTTTGCTTATGAATCCTCTGGTATTAAATATCAAGAATGAGAACCTTGAACTACCTTCTCTTGGTAGAGTAAGAAGATTCCTGTGATGTCGGGTCAGTAGGTAGTAGGTAGATCTTCTGGGGACTGGAGAAATTTTAATGGATTTCATGAAAGGGTGGTCTTATAGCCAGAATATTGTCATTATTTTCCCTCTCTCCCTGGAAAGATACAGACTACTCTTCAGAAGACTCCCAGAGTGATGTGGCTTTGAAGTTTGAAATAAGGAGGTGGAGAAAAAACAACTTCGCCTATCATCTATCAAACCTTAAGTGGGACAATTTACAGGAGATATTTAAGAAGACAAGACTAGATTAACAACTAAAAGTTGTAGGTAGTGGAATTGTATATTCTTCCTATGAACTGATAAAGTATATGAAACTCATAATGTACAACAATTAACCCTAACCTTCAAGGACTGATGACTGTAGCCCAATCCAAAAAAGATCTTGTGATGACTGGTCCATTGTTTCATTGATATTACTTTTTTGAAAGTTAATTTCTTTACTTTTAAATATTAGTCATGTATTGCAGTATTAGAATTAACATAAAGGTGAGAATAATACATGATCTTTATATGTCATCTTATTAAAATGAAGCTATTTTTAATACTTTTAAGAGGCCTATCAGAAAACACAATTTATATCCTCAAAGTATATTTTGTCAGTTTCAAGTATAATTTTTGCATTCATATTCTTTTATGAATTTTAATGGAGACACTTAAATTGTAATTATTCCTCTCAGCTCAAATGCAGGTAACAAATGGAATTCAATCAGTGTTTGCGCATAATGACCATCATTAAGAGAGAAATAATAATGACATTCTCTCTGCATTAAACTTGCAGACTCTTTACACAATGATCTGAATCCCATTATTGATCTCCATGGAGATATGCAATTGTCACCTATTCTGCATAATATCTGAATGTTAAATACATTTGTTTGGAACAAATATTTTAATGAATACAGTCAGTTCCATTTAATTAACTATCTGATAACTGAATATTTTTACTTAATAATTCAACTTGGAACATCAAAATTGTTCTTTTTTTATTCAAATGCACTTGAGATTAGTCATAGATATTCATTTGAATGTTCGTAAAATGTATGTGAGGTTTAAAATTCCCCTCGGTTTTCTTTAAAGTACATCCATTAGAGGGACACTGGTAAGGTATTTTTTTCATGTATTTCAGATGATTTTTCCCCCTCACTGTTGTTCAAAATAACCCCTTAGAAGCTTGCAAGGGAAATCTGTTTCCTGACCAAAATCTTTGTTCTTTTATTCTACTTCCTTTTATCATAAGGTTTTTTGTGAGAGCTGAAGTATTGATTTTTTTTATTTTTATTTTTTTTTAAATTAAAGTATTTGGCATTTGGAAGAAAACATCAAGAAAAATATTTATTTACCTTTTGTAGGAAGATCTAGGTGAGGATGTCACAGCTTGTAAATATCAGACCTATAATCCTTAAAGAAAGGGATGCCTGAACACACTATTTGCAACAATAATACAGAGAGTAAATAGCAATAATTCAGGGTTATTCTAGTAAATGTTTAATAACCTGCTCTCCAGGAAAATAAGAATGCATGCAAAACACATTTTTAAATTTAATTTGCCTTATTAACATTTTTTTCCTTCACTTTCTTAAGTCTAGACAGTCAACAGAACAATAGATCAAGGTCTGATTGGGAGCATTTGCCAATTTCCTAAGTGCAAATGCTCACAAGGTACATTTAACAATTGCCCATCATGAGCTGGTAAGAGCTGGTTCCAGCATACCACTGTTAAAAGATAGTTGAACTAATTCTTCTGGGGTGCAGGCTATTCCACTGTGATGAGTATGTCTTTAGAAAGAATTGGATGGATTTTTCCCAATAATAACACTGAGTTTGGTATATTGTCCATGCACAGCCTTGGATGTATAGTGCCCAAATAGGATAGCGATTACTGTATGGCAGAGATAGAGAGTCTGCAATTTTGGAAAACTTGTGGCATACTATAACCTGGCTTTGGGCAAGGACTATGAAGCAGGTGAAATTTGCCTTCCATGTTTCTACCCCATTAGTACCCTGATCTCTTGCCTCCTATGTACCCACCCTGCACTTTGATCTTTTCTAGACATGGGTTCTGCTACCCCAACAAGATTAATTCACTAACAACAAAGATTTTTATATGAATTTATCTATGTGGTAGCCCTCCAAAAGGTGTTTGCATTTGAAGAGAAGACCACTATAAGACAGAAAAACCTAATCTAAAGAAATGAATTGCTAATAGTAGAATTTAAGGGGTATGCTAGAGCCAGCTGGAAACTTCTCCAGAGAGCTGACTGTTAAATTTTTAAGTGTGAGCATTTATGCCCGACAAATCCATTAAAATACAAATCAGGCACAGCTTTATTGTTTTGTTGATTATCTAGACAAGAAAAAAAAGTTTATAATGTAGGTTAAACTTAAAAATGTCTTGCATTTTTTTTTTTTCCAGAGAGCCAGTTAAACATTTACCGGCACATCCTCAAATTTAGGGCATTTGAGATCTGGGTGGTAGCTATCTGGGGGTAGGGAATCCTACTGCTGTGATCCTCAAATCACACTATGTAGCAGAATGTCTATTCTGCTTGCTCAGAACCATCACTGTGTGTTGCCAGTTCTTGCAAATGATATTTCCTATGTATTCAGAAAGTATGCCAAGAATGACCTAGCACTGGTTGCTACAGAGAGGAATGTTGATTCAGGTGATTAGGTATCTCATATCTAGCTAGTTATAGAGCAACGGAAAGTGAAATGGAGAGTAGATCTTCACTCTTTCTTCACTAGGATTATGTTTGGTAAAATGTTCAGTTTGCCAGTAATTAGAGGAGGTGCATTCATCATATAGTGATATCAGTTTTAAAGATGGTCCTTCTGGATTCCTGCCTCCCCCCCACCCCCGCATTTTCCTTTCCACTCCACCCCCAACCAGGAGAATTTAAGGCCCTTGTAGACAAAGCCAGCCGTTCATCTAGGTAGTACAGAGGATAGCTTGCTGGGCATGGTGTCAGGAAGATTTAAGTTCAAATTCAGGCTCAGACATTTACTTGCTGTATGACCCTGGGCAAGTCACTTAACCTCTCTTGGCCTCAGTTTCCTCTTCTGTTGTGGTTGTTGCAGTCCTGTCTGTTTCTTTGTGACCTCATTTGGAGTTTTCTTGGCGGACATACTGGAATGGTTTTATTATTTCCTTTTCCAGATCATTTTACAGGTAAAGAAACTGAGGCAAGCAGAGCTAAGTGACTTAACCAGGGTCACAGCTGGTAAGTACCTGAGGCCAGATTTAAACTCAGGAAAATAAGTCTTCCTGACTCCAGGCCCAGTGTTCTACCCACTGTGTCTTCTAGTTGTCCTAGTTACAATTAAAAGCCTTCCTAGTATTCTAATATCAAATGGTACAGTGGATAGATTGCCAAGCCTGAAGTCAGGAAGACCAGAGTTCAAATCTGGTCTTAGGCACTTACTAGCTGTGTGACCCTGGGCAAGTCACTTAACCCTGTTTGCCTCAGTTTTCTCATCTGTAAAATGAGCTAGAGAAGGAAATAACAAACCACTCCAATATGATTGCCAATAAAACCCCATAGAATGGGGTCGCAGAGTCGGACACAACTGAAACAACTGAACAACAACTACAACTTTTAATTTTCAATGGGAAAATAAAAGCAGGCATTGCACAGATTATAAAAAGATAGAGGAGTTGTGAGAAATGCCCATATAAGTGAAATCTCAATTGTTATAAAGTATCATCTATGTTAATAATTGGGCAGCTAGGTGGTGCAATGACAGATTTGTCAAGCCTGAAATCAGGAACACCAGAATTCAAAACTGGCCTCAGATACTTCCTAGCTGTGTGACACTGGGCAAGTCACTGAACCCTGTTTGCCTCAGTTTTCTCATTTGTAAAACAAGCAAGCAAGCAAACAAACAAAAAAAAACACCTGAGAATGAAATGGAAAACCACTCCAATATCTTTGCCAAGAAAACCCCCAAATGAGGTCACAAACATTTGGACAAAACTGAACAATGAATACCAATAATATTGCCTCAATTTACTTTTCCAACCTTATTTCTCCCATTTCATGTACAAGAACTGAAGTCAGTAGAGACCTATTCTTGAATTCTGCCTTTCACACCAACTCACTCTATGACTGTGGTCAAACTTTAGTTTCCTTACCTGTAAAATAGCAATAAAATCCGCAGCACCTGCTCAGATGGGTTGTGTGTCCAAAAATGCAAATTAAGCACATTGTGAACATGAAGGCACTCTGCAAATATTAACCAAAATTACCATCGTTATCCCCAACTTGAACTCAGCTAAGCCCAACTCCCAACTCTCTCCAGAACACACTCTGCTCAGTCTCAACATCGAGTCTTTGCTAATGCTGAGTTCCTTTTCCCAGATAGTCCTTCTCACTCAAATCCCATCTAAACTCAAACTTTTTAGAGCCCTGATCTAAATCTCTTCCCTCCAACTTTCCAATTATTTTGTTCCAGCACACATTAATCTCTTTTCTCTTCTTTTTCCACATTATTTATTGTCTTTATTACAACTTCTGTCCCAAGGCTTTTGTGAGGAATTTGTTTTGCAAACTTAAAAACACTGTATGACAAAAGTGGGTTATTATTAGAGATGGGGACTGGAGCTGCATTTTAATTGGTATAAGAAATTATTAGGTGAAGAAACTCTATCATTTCAAGTCTGGTATAATCAATAGAGCATAGTCTTTAAGTTAAGATAGAACTGAGTTCAAATGCTGCTACAGAACTCTGTTCTCTGTGGCTGAGCAAACTATTTAACCTCTAGGTGATTTTGAGTTTCCTCATCTGTAGAATGGGGACAATAATAGAACCTACTTCGCAGGGTTATTATGAGGATCAAGTGAGTTAACATATGTAAAGAGCTTTGCAAACCATCAAGCTCTATTAAAAACAATGCTTATTATTATTATTATTATTATTATCATCATCATCATTGTGTGCAACTTGCAGTCTTAGAAAAGTTGTCTCGAGGAATGAGAACTTAAGTGACTTATCCAGGGCCACACAGCAAGCAAGATCTGCATCTTCTGGGCAATTTATTGTCTTACAGAATTGCCAGGAACTCCTGGCATTCTCCCTGGCTGTCTGTCTCTCTTCCCTGGAAAGCTCTACTTCCTCCATTAGGACTACTGACCTCCTTGGCTTCCTTTAAAGTTCAAAAAAAAAAAAATCCCACCTTTTGCAAGGAGCCTTCTACAGAAAGCCACTTATTCATTATTTCCTATTTATCCTGTGTATAACTTGCTTTGTATATATTTGCTTGCATGTTGTCTCCCCCATTAGATTCTAAGCTCCTCGAGGGCAGGGACTGTCTTTGCCTCCTTTTGTATTCCCCAGTGCTCAGAAGAGTGACTAGAATATAGAAGATGCTTAATAAACGTTGTTTGGTTGATTGATCAAAGTGACTTTCCAAAAGTCACACATCAAGGATGTATCAGAGGTACAATTTGAACTCCTCTTGACTTTGAGTCCAGCTATACTCTATGCCATACTGCCTCTGTCATCATCACCGTCATCATTGGCAACATGATCACTCATCTGACACAATCCAATTCTGGTTGTCATTTAAATATTTTCCATAGATAAGTCTTGTGTCTGGCTTGGTTATAAGCTTACTGAGTGTAGAAACTAATTTTCACACTTCTTTTATGTTCTCCATTCTCCCTAAAACCTTATTATACTCTCCAGAAACTCATCTTCCTGCAAGATCACATCAACTCTGAAACTCATACCTCTTTGGCATCTCCTGCCTATAAAATGCCTTCCTCCTTCTGATTGGAGAGGGTAGAGGGTAGACATTTAGAGAAATCTGCCCAGATTTTCCATTTAAGGAGGCCACCCAAGGCAGCCATCTTATCTTTTCCCACAAAACCCCAGAACTATACATCATCATGTCCCAGGCATTACTCTTCCACCCCACCTCTTTACTTTTTGTTTCTTTTTATGTGTTATCTTTCCCATTATACTGTGACTTAAGGTCAGGAACTGGTTTTTGCCTTTCTTAGTATACTTGTATCAGTAAGACAAGATCCACGACCTCAAGGATGACCATGAACATGCTTGAATGGTTCAGAATCACAAAGTATGAAAAACTCTCTAGGTAGAAGGCAGAGGAAATACAACTTTTATTTAGACACCAGAGAATCCAATCCTAAGACCAGTAATCCCAATTTGATACAGCAGTAATTATATTCCAAAACCAGTAAGCCCATCTCAGTGTGGCAACAAGGAAAATATAACACAGTATTTTATCTAGGAACCATGTCATCCTGTAACCCGCCCTCCAGTTCCTCCCCAACCCCACCTCCAGGTCCTTCCTGTAAATTCTCTGCTCAGCACTCTCTTCTGCAGCTCTGTCGACACTGGCTCTTTCAATGTCTGCTCTTCAGTGCCCTCTTGACATCTGCTGCCTCAATGTCTCCTTGATGTCTGCTTCTCAATTCTGCTTCTCTTCAGTTCTGTCCCGCTTCAATTCTGGTTCTCTCACACTCTGGGGTCTCCTTATATAAAGTCCTAGCCAGCATCTGATTGGCTAGAACTCAGGTCTCTGATTGGCTAAATTCATGATTGACTAGAACTCAGGACACATACCATTGGCTCTGGTCTTAGCAACTCCCCTTAGGGCCCTGAGGGCTTCCTGCCCAAATCTGCTTAGTACCTAGTAAGTAGGGGCTTTAGGCCTTCTTACGAAGATATAATCAAGCTTTCCCACCTAGCCCCACCTGAGGCCTATCGAATAGGTAGAGAGGATCTTTGATCACATTAACACTACAATCCCATGTGCTTAACAGTTCCTGGCATATTTTTTTTTTGACTGATTAACTATATACATGAACAGTTCATGTTGCACAGTGGCAAAGCCGCTTGACTTGAAGTCAGAAGGCTTGGATTTGAAAAATAGTTCTAGCATTGTGTCCTTGGGCTAGTCCTAAGGGGTGGGGAACCTGAGGGCACATGTGGCCTTCTGGGTCCTTGGGTGAGGCCTTTTTTGACTGAGTGCAAGTTTTACAGAACAAATCCCTTTTATTGAAGGGATTTGTTCTGTGAAGTTTGGATTTAGTTGAAGGGCTGTACTTGAGGACCTCGAGGGCCGCATGTGGCCTTAAGGTTGCAGGTTCCCTACCCCTGAGATAGTCACTTACTATTTCTGAACCTCAATTTTCTTATCTGTAATAAAAGTGATTGCTCAGTCTCACAAACTGTGATGAGAACCACTTGAAAACACTTTGTAATAAAGCACTGTAAGAATATAAGGTATTATAATGATAGTAGATCTAGAATAGCATAGGGAGTAAGTGTTCCAAATCCATTTTCAGGCATTAAAACAAATTAAACTCTCGTTTTCTATCTCCTACACTAAAACTTTTGCTACTCTAGGATCAAGATTTAGTGATCAGATTTGTCACTTTAGACAACCCCAAAGATGCTGGATAATGCTAAAAACTTAACAAACAAATTAACATACACAGACTCATGTTTTCTAGAGTCTGTGTTCTGAAAGCTGGGCATCAGTGTTTAGAAAGACAAACTGAAACAAATGACAAAAGCTTACTAACTGTATGCTATGGAACCTCTGCCCCACTTTTTCAATTTGGAATTTTTTTTGACTAACTGTTTTATGAAAATTCTATCGAGCACACATTGGGCTTTCCACAACAAAACATAGTATCTCAAACTCTGGTGAAGAATAATGAAAAAGGATAGAAAAAGAAACAGTAGCAATTGCTTTACAAAAGTGTTTGAAGTCCATTCATTGGCTGTGGCTCTATTCTGATATATTTTAGGTTCTAGATACACTCATTTTAATTATATTCTAAATTATAATCTTCCTATGGCTTAGCTCTACCAGATCTAAAACTGTATTATGAAGTGGCAATCATAGAAGCTATTTGGTACTGGCTAAGAAATAGAGTGGTGGTTCAACACAAAGCACAGTAGTAAATGACTATAATAAACTATCTACCATTCGATAAACCCGAAGACTCCAGATTCTGTGATAAGAACTCAGTATTTGATTTTTTAAAAAAGTTGCTAGGAAAACTGGAGAGTAGTTTGGCAGAAACTAGATATAGACCAACATCTCTCACTGTATACCAAGATAGGGTCAAAATGGGTACATGATTTAGACATAAAGGGTGATACCATAAACAAATTAAGAAAGCAAGGAATAGTTTTCTTGTCAGATCTAGGGAAAAGGGAAGAATTTTATGACCAAACAAGAGATAGACAGCATTACATAATGCACAGCATATAATTTTGATTATATAAAATTAAGTTATTGCAGAAACAAAACCAATGCAACAAGATTAGAAAGAGAACAGAAAGCTGGGAAACAATTTTTACAAGTATCTCTGATAAAGGCCTCATTTCTCAAATATATAGTGAACTGAGTCAAATTTAGGAGACTACAAGTTGTTCCCCAATTGACACATGGTCAAAGGATATGAACATGCAGTTTTCAGAAGAAGAAATTAGAGTTATCCATAGTCATATAAAAATGCTTTAAATTACTATTAATTAGAGAAATGCAAATTAGAACAACTCTGAGGTACTACCTCTCACCTATGAGATTGACAGAAAAGGAAAATGGTAAATTTTGGAGAAGATGTAGGAAAATTGGGACAGTAATTCACCGTTGAAAGAATTGTGAACTAGTAAGACCATTCTTGAGGGCAATTTGGAACTATGCCAAAAGAGTAATCAAACTGTGCATGCCCTTTGATCCAGCAATCTTGCTGCTGGGTTTGTGTCCTGAAGAAATCATAAAAAAGGAGAAAAGAACTAAATGTACAAAAAAAATTTATAGCAGTTCTTTTGGAGGCAGACAAAAATTGGAAATTGAAGAGATGCCCATCAATTGGGGAATGGCAGAACAAATCATGGTATATGAATGTAATGGAATATTGTGCTGTAAGAAATGAGGAGCAGGTGAATTTTTGAAAAACCTGGAAAGACTTACATGAACTGATGTTGAATGAAATGAGGAGAACCAGGAGAACACTGTACACAATAAGAGCAATGTTGTGCAATGATCAACTATGACTGACTTAGCTCTTCTAGCAATACAGCAATTTAAGACAATTCCAAAAGACTCATGATGGAAAATGTTGTCCACAATCAAAGAAAGAACTAATGGAGTCTGAACGAAGATGGAACATACTATTTTTACTTTCTTTGTGTATTTTATGTTTTTTTTTTCCTTTTGTTCTGTTTCTTCTTTCACAACATGAGTAATGTGGAGATATGTTTTACATGATTACACATATGTAACCTATATCAGATTGCTTGCTGTCTTAGGGAGGGGAGAAGAGGAGGGAGGCATATAAATTTGAAACTCGAAATTTTATAAAAAAAATTAATGTTGAAACTGTCTTTACATGTAATTGCAAAAAATACTATTTAATTTTCCTAAAGGGTAGGATAAATAAAATATATCTTTCCTGTATATACACATACATTATATATTGTCATACAGATTTCCAGAGAGATAAAGGGTGAAGGAACAAGTGGAAAAAAGGAGAAATGGAGAAGGAGAAGCAGAAGAAAGGGAAGAGTTTTGTATAATGAAGAGAGTTAAACTTGAAGTCAAGATACATGGGTTTGAATCTTACTACTTGTATCATCATGTTGTTGTTTAGTTTTTTCAATTATGTCTGACTCTTTGTGAGCCTGTTTGGGGTTTCTAGGCAGATACTAGAGTGGTTTGCCATTTCCTTCTGCAGCTCAGTTTACAGAAACTGAGTTAAACAGGGGTAAGTGACTTGCCCAGGGTAACACAGCTAGGAAGTGTCTGAGGTCACATTTGAACTCAGGTCTTCCTGACTTCAGGCCCAGAGCCCTATCTACTGAGCCATCAAGATGCCTCCCTATCTAGTATGTCCTGCTACACATTACTACAAAGAATATCAATCAATAAACTTTAAGCACCTGCTCTGTACTAGTGACCATTCTAATAGTCCAGGTATGAGGTGAAGAAGGCTAGCTCTAAAGTTGTGGCAGAGGAAAATGGCAGCTGGAAAACAGGGACTTGCTTAAGCTCTCCCCCAAATCCCTCCAAACACTTGTAAAAAATGACTCTAAACAAATTCTAGAGCTACAGAACCCACAAAATAATAGAAGGAAACAAGTCTCCAGCCCAAGATGGCCTGGATGGTCACTGGGAAAGGTCTATCACACTGTGCTAGGAGTGGAGCACAGCCCAGCCTGGACCGCACCAGGACACACTGGGCTGGAGCAGATCAGGTGGGGCAGGCCTCAGGGCCCTAAATCACTGAACTGTGGCCATTACCAGACTTCTCAGCCCACAAACACCAAAGACAATGGAGCAGGTCAGTGGGAAAACTGCTGGATCTAGGTGAGAGAAGTGTACAGTCCAGCCCCAGCATTGGGGCAAATGTGGTGCAGTGGCAGCAGCAGGAAGATCCTGTGGCTGCTTCCAGAGCACCAGAGGTGGCTGCTTCTGGCCCCTGGCCTACATGGTGGGAGGAATCAAGCAGCTGATCAGAGTGAGAGTGCAGGTATTGCTTTGCTGGCACAGAGGCAGGGTTCTCTTGCTTTGCCCTGCTTGGATCTGGTTCACGGTCCTGGTTGGTGATTCTTGGGGGAGGAGGAGTGCTGGTGTGGCAGAGCTTGTGGTGACTGTGGAGTGGAAGTAGCTCTGAAAACAGCAGCGTAAGGCCCCTAAAGCTTGGGACAAAGTACTCTTCACTCTAAAAGCACCCATACCCTGACAAAAAGCTCAAGGGTCAAGTAGTTGGTTGGGAACATGAACAGGCAGCGTAAAAGGACTCAGTCAGCCTCAGACTATAGAATCTTTTTTTGGTGACAAAGAAGATCAAAACATACCATAAGAAGAAGTCAGCAAAGTCAAAGAGTCTACATCAAAAGCCTCCAAGAAAAAGATGAATTGGTCTCAGACCACAGAAGAGTTCAAAAAGGATTTGGAAAAGCAAGGAAGAATGTTAGAGAAGGTGGCCTTGACATACCAGATATTAAACTGTACTATAGAGCAGCAGTCATCAAAACTACTTGGTACTGGCTAAGAAACAGAGTTGTGGATCAGTGGAATAGGATAGGTACACAAGAGGGAGAAGTCAACGACTATAGCAATCTACTCTTCGATAAACCCAAAGAGGCTAGCTTCTGGGCTAAGAATTCACTATTTCACAAAAACTGCTGGGAAAATTGGAAAATGGTAGGGCAGAAGCTGGGCATAGACCAATGTCTTACACCATACACCAAAATACAGTTAAAATGGGTTCATGATTTAGGAATAAAGGCTGAAACTATAAGCAATTTGGGAGAGCAAGGAATAGTTTACCTATCAGATTTATGGAAAAGAAAAGAATTCATGACCCAACAAGAGATAGAGAGCATTATAAAATGCAAAATGGATAATTTTGATTATGTTAAATTGAAATGTTTTTGTACAAAAAAGCCAATGC
>CM053622.1:640275993-640372415 GCA_028646595.1 Phalanger gymnotis | reverse complement strand
CTCTCTCTCTCTCTCTCTCTCTCTCTCTCTCTCTCTCTCTCTCTCTTTCTCTCACACATCAAGTTTTTGTCTCCTACTAACAAATCTGGATCTGGATTAACATTGATTAATATCCATGTGGGTGCTACAGCCAACCCATCCATGCCTTAATTTATATGAATCATGTCTCTGTACCACTTTAATACTTCTGTGGGAAATTCACTCAAAGGGCTAAAGACCTTCCTCTTGTTCTCTTGGCATTGACAAGATACAGTACCTACCACACGATCAGCCCACCTTCTTTGCCAGTTACCCATTTCTTTGGTGATATACATTTTCCTGCTTCATTTGGGAAATTCTGCATTCATGTTTTGCTGCTTACTTATACCTACTACATACTGTAAGAACTACTGCCCTTTGAGTGGTTCTTAAATGCATTGGAGACTTGTATTCTATGACTCTCAGCAAAAAGGTATATATACACATATATGTATATATACATATAACGTACAGTGAGACATTGTGACAAAAAAGTAATGCCATGAAACAATAAAATAACTTCACCATTCAACCTTTTGAATGTCACTTGATAATCAAAAGAAATGGCTTTATTACGGAAAGTAAGGCATAAAATATTCCTGTACTTAGCTTAATAAGGAGTTCATTTACTTGTCAGACTTGGCAGTGAATTGAGTTTGTAGTTTTCCTGGCTCAGGATTTTTACAAGAACCATCTACATGATTTTGAGCAGAACTAGATGTCACCGATGGGTCCAATTTGGAGGAAGTATTGAATTTATGAGTGAAAAAGTGTTTATTTAGTTCATATTATGTGAGTACTCTTATGTTATGGACTGTAGGAGATACAATCAATCAATCAACATTTAGTAAGTTCTGACCCTATGCTAAGCACTATGCTAAGTGATAGGGATACAAAAAAGAGACAGGTGGCAGTCCCTGTCTTCAAGGAGCTTACATTCTAATGAAGGAGACAACATGCAAACAAATGCATGCATACACATAGAAAAGAGGCACAAAATGCTTTATACAGGATAAATGCAATTAATTAATTGAGGGGAAGGCACTCAAATTAAGAGGGATTGAGGAAGGCTTTCTGTAGAAGGTGGGATTTTAGTTGGGACTTAATGGAAGTCATGGAAGTCCATAGTCAGAATGGAGGAAGGAGAGCATTGCAGGCATGACAGATAGCCAGAAAAAATGCCCAGCTGAGAGACGGAGTGTTTTGTTTGTCGAACAGCCAGGAGGTCAATGCACTAGATCAAAGAGTAGATGTCAGGGAATAAGAAGTCTTAAAAGTTAGGGTGGGGCTAGGTTATGTAGTGCTTTGAATGCCAAGCAGCATTTTATATTTGATCCTGGAAGAAATTAGGAGCCACTGGAGTTTATAAAAGGAAAGTGACATGATTGGACCTGTACTAGAAAAATCACTTTAGTGGCTGAATGGAAGATGAATTGGTGAGACTTGAGGCAGGCAGACCCACCAGCAGGCTATTGCAATAATCAAGTTATGAGGTGGCTTGCAATAGATTGGTGGTAGTATCAGAGGAGAGAAGGGGGCATATATAGGAGAGATGTTGCAAAGATGAAATCAATAGGCACTGGCAACAGATTGAATATAAGTGGTGAGAAATAATGAGGACTCTAGGATGGCTTCTAGGTTGTAAGCCTGAGGGACTGGGAATATGGTGTTGTCCTCTACAGTAATAAGAAAGACCAGAGTAATGGAGGGCTTAAAGGGAAAGAAAATGAGCTCTGTTTTAGACATCTTGAGTTTAAGCTGCTTACTGGACATCTAGTTTGATATATCTGAAAAGCGGTTGGAGATGTGAGATTAGAAGTCGGCAGAGAGACTGAGGAAGGATAGGTAGATGTGAGAATCATCAGCATAGAAAGCTGATGAGATATCCAAGTGGAATAGTATAAAAAGAGAAGAAAATAAGGTGTAGGACAGAATCCTGAGGGGCATCTATAGTTAGAGCGTGTAGTTCAGAAAGAGAATCCAACAAACAAAATAGAGAAGGAATGTTCAAACAGATAGGATGAAAACTAGGAGACAGTGATGTCCCAAAAAACCTAGAGAGAAAAGAGTATCAAGGAAGAGAAAGTGATTAACAGTGTCAAAGGCTGCAAAGAAGTCAAGGAGAATAAGGATTAAGAAAACCTAAGAGATCATAAATAATATTGGAGAGGGTAGTTTTGGTGGAATTATAAGGTAAGAAGCCAGATTGTAATGGGTAAAGAAGAGAGGGAGAAGAGGGTTTTTTCAGGATAGGAGAGACATGGACATGTTTGTAGGCAGTAGAGGAAATAAGTCAGTAAAAAGAGAAAGATTGAAAAATAAGTGAAAGTGTAGAAATGGCAGAGGTGGCAATCTGTTAGAGGAAATGGGATAGAATATAGTCATAGGATCACTTGAACAAGTAGAAGGGTTAGTCTTGGTAAGGAGTAAGTCCTCTTCATTGTGTGAAATAGGGATGAAGGAGGAAATAGTGGCAGAAGGCACCTGAAGGATAGGAGGTAAGGAAGAGAGGAGAAGAGGGAGTTCACAGTGAATGGCATCAATGTTTTCTATAAAATATGAGGCAAGTTTCTCAGCTGAGAGGTTAGGGGGAGCAGGAGCCCTGAAAATTTTCAGGAGGAAAGAAAAGGTTTGGAAGAGCTACTGTGGGGAGTGGGATAGTGAGCTGACAAGGGAAATATAGTAGGATTGCCTAGCAGCAGTGAGGGCCCAGTTGAGATTGTGTAACATAAATTTGTAATGGATCCAATCAGAACTCTTACATGGTTTTCTCCACCTTCATTCAGGAGCACTTGTATAGGAGCAGAGACTACCAATGATAAAAAGGCTGAGGTTGGATGAGCGTAATGAGCAATATGATAATGGGGAGTCAAGAGAAGATGAAAGCGTGGAGTTAAATTGGCTCACCAAGCAGTCAAGATGGGGAGAAGAGCTTTTTTTTTTCCTTCTTTTTTGGTTTCATTTCTCCTTTCTCATGATTCATTCCATTGGTTATAATTCTTCACTACAACTGGTCTATTATGTAAATAAGTTCAATGTGAAGTTATATTAGAAACCTACATTGGATTACATACTGTCTGGGGAGGTTGGGGGGAGGACTGGGAGAGAGAGAAAATTTGGACCCAAAAAACTTGTGGAACTGAGTGTTGTAAACTAAAAATAAAAAATAAGTTTACTAAAAATTAAAAAAAAAAGATGTGGAGAAGAGGAGAGAATGGCTAGTGGTGGAGAGATGACCTGGGAGAAAACTGAGGGATTGGAGTCTGTGTTGTGAACAAAGAGTAGAGTTTTGTAAAGGAAGGCAGAAGGAGAGATAAAAAGTCAATAGATTATGGTCAGATAAGGGGATTTCAGAATTCTCGAGTATAGAGATGGTACATTTGTGAGTGATGGCAAAATCAAGGGTATGACCATCTTTGTATGTGGCTCAGGTGATGTGGAAGAGTAACTCAGGTTGAAGAACTGAGAGGTTAGGGTGTTTGAGGGAAAATCAATATGTATGTTGAAGTCCCCTAGTGTGAGGGGAGGAGTTGGGGAGGAGGGAAAAACTGTAAGTTAGGTATTGAGCTCATTGAGGAAGGAGGAAGAGTGAGTGACCTAGGGGGTCTGTAGACAGTCACCAGGACTTTAATTGAGTGGTAGAAAAGAAAAGCATGGACCTTAAAGGAGGAGAAGGGAGTTTTCTAACTCCCTTGCCTTGACGGGTGAGCCAAGAAGAATAAAGGAATGTTCATTTCAGTACTGAAAAAGGTTGTCAGGGAGTATGTGTTGTTTGGGGGAGGCGAGGTTTCTGTAACAGCGAGTTTGTGGAAGGAGAGGGAGAGGAAAAGATTTAAAATGAAAGTAAGTTTGTTGCCTATGGAACAGGAATTCTAGAGGGTACAGTGGAAAGTCTAGGTGGAATTAGGTTGAGATTTTGGTGTGGGAGGGTTGAGGGGGATGGGAATGAGGAATCAGCAGGTGTCGAATGGGACTTGGATGATGATCTACAGGAGTCCAGTCACTTGGATGTGAAGAGTACGACCAGAGGTGAGAATGTTCATCATTACCTGGAGGGTGCCTCTCCTCTACCTTCGAACGGCAGGCACGGTAGAAGATGGGAAGTCTAAATTCCAAGGCAGGGTTGTTCTTCTTTGTATCAGAAGTTCTCCACACTCTAGTTTGAAGATTGGAGAGGCAGCAAGAGGTGAAAGTTGCAAGATTAACATGAAACAGTTTCTATTATTAAAGAGTTTAAAAACTGATTGATAATACTAAACCACATGAAACAACTAAAGCGATTAGGTGGTAAACTTTATGGTGCAGACTTTAAATAAAGCTGCAATTTAGTACATGGGGAAATCAGTGGCAAGTAGAGGAGACAGGGAAAAATTCATGGTTAAAGTGGGATTCTACCTTGAAGGAGAAGGAAAAGGAAGTTAGTGTAAGTAGGGGAAAATAGCATCATGATAGTAGTAGTTCTAACATTTATATGATGCCTTCGGATTTGCAAAGCACTTTATAAACTAATTCAATTCACCTCCGAGTCTGATGAGCAAATGAATCCCTTGTTAAACCAAGTACAGGAATATTTCATGCCTGACTTTATACAATGATGCCAACTCTTTTGATTATGAAGTGACAGCTTGACAAATTGCATGATGAATTTATTATATTGGTTTGTGGCATTACCCTTTTTTGTCCCAACATTGTACAATAACCATAGTTGGTATAGCTGCTATTATTATCCCCATGTTACAGATTAGGAAACTAAGGCAGATATAAACTGAGTAATTTGCCCAGGATCACACAGCTAATGAGTGCTTAAAGCTGAAT
The DNA here is from genome assembly GCA_028646595.1 of Phalanger gymnotis. Lineage (NCBI taxonomy): Eukaryota > Metazoa > Chordata > Mammalia > Diprotodontia > Phalangeridae > Phalanger > Phalanger gymnotis. The sequence goes on along the minus strand of CM053622.1, from coordinate 640,367,582 downwards.
TTGAACTTGGGTCTTTCTTATTCCAGGTCCAACATTCTATCCACTGTGCCATCTCACTGTTCACCAAGGGAAGGAAGATGAGAATCAACCTGAACAAGCAGAAGACAGTGAGAGGATCTCAGTACATGGTTGATTATGTGGAAGACTGGGAACTTCCTACTTCTTGATATGCTATGGCAAAATCGACCCACTGAAACTTTCAGTACTATGTAATTCTGCTTTAGAGATGGGTGGATTTTCAATCAAAATGAGAGTTTTCAAGGCTTACTGAGAATCCTTTGAAAGTATTTGGAATGAGCGTCCAAGTTTAAATTTTCTTTCTCTTAATGCCATGACACATTTTGATACAGAAGTTTCTTAGCTAGCTTAACAACCTAGAGGTGATTGCATTTCACCAAAGGCTAGCAGGATTCTTATCATTTGGAAGATGGCATGGGAGAAAATACCCCCACCTAAATGTCAATTACCATTGTGTTATGCCCTGAACAAATTTATAGCTCAGATTTTTCCAAGAATGATACTAATCCCTTAGTTCAATCAAAGCCATCTGCTGCTATTTCAGACAGTCTCTGCTCCCATTTCTCACCAAATAAATCAAAATTTCATATTGGAACTTTAAGTTACTTGGTTATATTATACGTAGCCCTTCTGCCTACTTTCCTGTGTTCTTCTGTATCCCAGTTACACATATGAGTGATAGCTTTGCACTCAGACACTCCTTTCTGAATAATAGCAGCACCTAACACTTAGATTGTACTGTATTTGGTTTTCCATTTTCAAAGTGCTTTGCAATCAGTGACTAGCTGAGCTTCCTCACTCGAAATTTGTTTCTTGATGACAAGATGTCACCACTGGATAGGAAGAAACCTTATGGGGAACCAAGGAGCTTGGGGTCAATAGACTTGTGTCCTATTTTAAACTTATCCCCTGATGGTGTGTCTCCTGAGTCAAGACAGATAATTAGCTAGTTCTTACCTGCTTATGGCCTGGCTCTTCAAGTTTATACCTATTTTCATGGTTCCAATGATAATTTTGCCAGAAGGGGAGCGTAGACTTGTCATTTGACTGTAGCCAATTGAGTTAGGAACCTAACTACTTAGGCATCATTGTGAATGTCATAATTATCAATTGATATCCTGTTAACTTCATGTCATTTAGAATAAGAGGTATAATGATTCCCCTTTCTCCCAATTAGTTCTATCCGAATTTCAAGTCTTAGAAAATAGAGCCCCTGACTTGATTTTGGAGGAAGCTTTCTGTTAACAGGGTTGGATTTCCTTGAGTCAAAACTGACTTGCTTCCCTAGGATTAGTTTCTTGGTAGGGATTCAGGGAAGACTTTAATGATAGGCCAACCAGAAACTTGATTCCTCCCCAACCTGCCAACCTCATCAACACTAACATGGCTTGAGGATCACCTTAGGGGCTGCAGTCAGACTCCAGACTCAGTGATTTGAGTGTTGGAGAATGGGGCTATCCTCAGGGGTAGCTGCAGGGAACCCAATAACTTCTCTTCTTATCTCTCCCTCCCCCCAACCCTAAAGGCTATTTAAACAGTTCAGATTTGTAATTAATTCATTTCAGTGTGATCCAAGGTCTTTTCCTCTTTCCATTCCCAGTGGTGACAAATTATGGAGCACATTATAGGCTTTGCTTCCATTATGGCACCTCCTATAATATATCCTTGTACTGTGTTAGCTAAAGAGTCTCAGAAAGGGTAAGGATGCAGTGAAATAATGGAGGCACTGAAATAGCATAATTGTTTCTTGCTAATTCTCTAAGTCACACGTGTGGTAGTCTTAATTCAGAGAGTAGCACACTAATAGTGTCCAACATGCAATATTTAGAATTAGTCCTATTATGAATTGATAGGAGCTTTAGAATATGCAACTTCTGGAAGCACTCAGGATATCCATTCCTTGAGAAATTGTGGGGCTTTAGATGACAATGCAGTCAGGACTGCGATAGAGCCAAGAGATTCCACTTCGGTATAAGAAGATTGGAAAATCAGGGGATGCTACCAGTGGATAGACTAGTTCGAAAGAAGGTTGTTTTCCTTAGATATCAAGCATGCAGACAGTATGATTGTAGGGGTAGAAGAAATTCAAAGAACATTGAGGGCTCAGCTTGGCTCTGGAAGCACAATCCAGTGTTGGCCTGGAAAAGAGGAGTACATGTGCTTACAATTCTACACAGCATTGCTCCACAAAAAGAATTCTCCACAACATCTAGGCCTCAGGTGTGGCAATGATTCTTGCAGGCTTATTCCCCGAATTGGCCTCTGGATTACGAGAACATCCAAGAAATCTTCAAGAGATAAAGGGCAGAACATTGACTCTCCCCTCCTGTGCCAAACCCATGAGTGATACTGAGCTGCCTTTTTGTAGATCATTCTGATGTGCTGAACAAAAAGGGCATGGATTCATTTAACACCATTCCCAATCTCCAGAAGGTGCCCCCTCATCATTGTGTGTGGGAGAGAAAAGGAGAACTTGACAATGTTGACCACCTTTTCAACCTTGCTATTATTTTCTCTCCGGGTTTTTAAAACATTGATCTCTTTTGATTCTCCTATATGTCTGGCCATCCCTTCTCATCTTCCTTTGCTGAGTCTTTATGCAGGTTAATGCCCACTAATCATGGGTGACCTCCAAGGCTTCCTCTTCTCTTCTCCTTCTATATTATCTCATTTAGTGATCTTGTCAGTTCCCCTAGATTCAATTATCATCTCTATGCAGATGATTCTTAGATCCATTTATTCACCCCAACCTCTCTCTTGACCTCTAGTAGCACACTTAGCTGCTTGGACATCTTGAACTGAATGTCTTGTAGACATCTTAAACTCGACACGTCCAGAACTATGCTCTTTCTCTCTAAAATATCATCTTCTTCCTAATTTCCACATTACTATAGAGGGAACCACCCGGTCATCCAAACTTATAAACTGTGAGTTATCCTAACTCCTCACTCTCTCTAAAAAGTTGCCAGATCTCACAGATTCTACCTTCATAGCAGGTTTCCTACAAGCCCCTTCTCTCCTCTGACACCTCCATCACTCTGGCACAAGCCATCATCACCTCATGCCTGCTCTACAGCAATCGTTTTTGGATTGTCTCTCTGCCTCAAGTCTCTTTCCACTTCAGCCATCCTCCACTCAAGATCAAAATGCTCTTCCTAAAGTTCAGGTTTGGTCATGTCACCACTCCCCCACCCCCATCCTCACCCTCACCTCCCCATTTAACAAACTCCTAGAGCTTCCTATTACTTCTAGGATCAAATACTAAATTTCCTGTTTGGCCTTGAAATCTGTACAATAATTTAGGCCTTTCCTGCCTTTCTACTCTTTGTACAAATTATTCTCCTCTACATATTTTATGATCCTATGACATTGGCCTCCTTGCTTTTCCTTGCATATGACATTCCAATTTCCAACTCTGTGTGCGTTCACTGGTTTTCACTCATGCCTGAAATGCTGTTCCTCCTCATCTCTACCTCCTGGCTTCCCTGTATTTCTTCAAGTCTCAACTACACTCTTACCTTCTGCAAGAAATCTTTCCTAATCCCTATTAATGCTAGCTTCTTTCCTTCGAGATTATCTCCAGTTTATTCACTATACCTCTTGCTTGTACAAAGTTGTTTGCATATTGTCTCTTCCCTTTAGATCCTGAGCTCCCTGAAGGCAGGGATTATTTTTGTCTTTGTGCATCTAGTACTTGGCACAGTACCTGACATATGGTAATTGCTTAATATATGTTCTTTAATGACTATGTCTAGGCTGTTGAAGGTTGAAGGAGATTGCAGTAAGAAATTAGGTATCAACATGTTTTTCCTCCCATGCCCTAAGCCAAACGCCCTATTACCTCCAGAATCAAATACTAAGTCAGCTGTTTGTTTTTTAAAGCCCTTCACAACCCACACCTTTGCTACCTTTTCAGTCTTCTCACAGTTTTCCTCCCCTCCACACACTCTACAATTCAGGCACCGGCCTACCTTGCTATTCCTCTTGCAGGTCAATACCAGACCCCATGGCATGCTTTCCTGCTTCCTGCCCCCACCCCTTCTATGCTTCCTCCCCTTTCCCTCTTCTCCTCTGCCTTCTAGCTTCCTTAGCTTCCTTCAAGGCTCAGCTCAAATCCCATCCACTGAAGGAGGTTTTTCCTGATCCCTCACTGCTAGTGCCTTCCCTCTATTACCTTTCATTTAGAGTATATATTTTATATGTACACAAGGACCATGTTTTTGCCTGTTTTTGTATCCCCAGTGCTTAGCATAGTGCCTGACACACAGTAAGTGCTTAATAAACGCTTATTTGCTGACTATTTTGTTCAATTTCATGAATTCTTTAATTTTAACCCATATCAATGTGGTATTTTAAGGTTGGCAATGAATTTTCCTCAGAAAACCTTATAAGGAAATTTTTCCTTCAACACTTCCAGGACCCGTAATTTCCTGGATGTGGATATACTCTCCTTGGATAGCAATAGCTATCTTCAATAGCTTAGTAAATCATCTGAAAAACTTGTTAAAGCTGAAAGCTTCATTCCCCACAGTCACCCTGTGTTGGAGCCTCTGGGTTGAGCCGGGGTAGTCCTCAGACAACTTATGTTCAGAGGTTATCCAATTTAGTGGGAACATCCCCAGCTTAAGCTCTACCAGCAGAGCCTTTGAGAACCCAAGACACCTCCACACCATTATGAGGTATTAGAATAAGAGGTCAGAGGAGGGGAGCTACATAGTGCATGCTGCATTCTCATTTTATAGATGAGAAAACTGAGGATCAGAAAAGCTGAAATGATGTAGTCACACAATCATCTTTGATTCTTATATTCTCTGATCGTTCTATGTGAAGATATTAATTCCCATACAAATAGAGTCCAAGAGAATATTTATTCTCTGCAGGATCCCAAACCTGAGCCCTTTCAGAGCAAATCCAACATAGAAACAGAAATTTTATTTGTATGATCATTATTACTTTCCATGGCGCAGTAGACAGGTGGTATACTTGAAGTTGGGAAGACCTGAATTCAAAGCCTGTGCTAAGTATGTGACCTAAAGATACTTGACATCCCTGAGTTTTTGTTCCTTATCTGTAATATAAAATTATATCATAGGGCTGTGATGAAGATCAAATAAATTGAAGTGTTCTGTACTATTATTTAATACTGATTTTGTATAGTCACCATTACCATCATTAATACTGTTATCATCGTCATCATTATTAACGTAACAAGGCCGAGCCATCTATCTGCTCATGACTATTTCTGGGGAATAAAACTGGATATTCTGTCCTAGGAAATTCACCTTTCAAGGAGGCGTATGGCTTCTTGTTTTACTTGTACAAGACAGATGCCACAGTGTTTGAATAAATGCTAATCATGGTAGCCTTTAAGGTGCAATGGATGTTAGTGATGGTCTTAGCTCATGGGTATCAACAGGCAAACCCCTGAAAAACAGATGCACTTTATGGGAATGAGATGACTTGGTATTAATTGTTTTTTCATATTTCTTTAGTAATTGTGTAAGTTATTGGACAAGAAGTATTCAGGTCTGTTCCCCAGCACAGAATCATTTTGGGCAAGAACACATTGAATTTAACAACCTGGAATGGTCATCCTTTGTCCTACATCTTTCTTGAATCCAAAAGCCCCTGGAGAAATTTCCCCATCATAGGACAACCAACCTGTCCTTAGATCATGTAGATAATGGAGGAGACTATACTGTTGATGGAATCTTTGTGAAAGATTAAAAATCTATGGTTTTATAAGGTAGATTAGAGGGGCTGTGCATGGTAGGACCTTGTAAAAGAATGGCTAGAATTTATATGGCACTTTATGGTTTGTGAGATATTTAACATGTGCTGTTTCAGTTGACCCTCACAAAAGCCTTGGATAAGTGCTCTTGTCATCCTCATTTAACATATTAGGATATTGAAGCTGAAAGATTTTAAACGACTTGGCCAGGGTCACACTCTAAGTGCCTGTGGCGAATTCAAATTCAGGTATTCCTTGAAACAAGTCAAGGGATCTAGCACCACCTAGATGAAAAAAAAAAGATTGAAGATGTTTAATGGTGACTCTATGGTCCCAGTTACTTACCTGATTTCTTTGGACACTGTCACATAAGAATTAGCCTTCTTCACTCCCATCAGAAGTAAGAGGAGGGAGTCAGTCATTATGTCATTGGTGCCAATTTGTATAGGTCCATCGAGGACCATCTGGGACATAGCCCAAGTTTGGAATGAGGCATTCTATTTTCCATGACGACAAAGTCCTAGAGTAGGAAGCAGCTTAAGTTGACTTACTCCACTAATATTGGCTCCCTAAATTTTTGCAGACTCCTATGGCTTTAGATTCTCTAATCGGTCCCGGTTTTCCTAGTCATCTCATCTCCTTAGATATTAATGCCATATAGTTCCTCTGCCATCAGATTATTTCTATTCTCTCATCTCAGCTCTGAATCTCTAGCCCTAAGCAAGGGATAATGCTTTCCTGCCTTTAATTCCTTTTAGGAAATTTCTGAAATACTGGCAAATTCTCCTGCCTCGGGTGGCTGTATAATATTTCTAAAGTGTAGTTCAGAGTATACCACTCACCTGCTTATTAAATTCCCTTTTACTTCTAGAATCAAGTACAAATGCCTCTTTTTGGCATTTAAGACCTTTCTCAACTAGGTTCCAATTTACCTTTCCAGCCTAGTAGACATTAATCCTGTTCTCACACCCTACAATCCAACAGAAACGGCCTTGTTGCTGTTCCTCACACATGACATTCCACTTCCTGTATTCATGTATTTGTCGACACCCTGTTCTTTCACCTCCAATTTTAGAATCCTGGATTTCCTTTAAAGTTCAGCTCAGGTATCATTTCCTATATGAGACCAAGCCTGATCCCCCTAGTGTATCTTCATCAATAAAATCCTTTTGTGTTTATTTTGTGTATGCGTATTTTTTATGCTTGTGTATAAAAGGCAAATTCCTAAAGGGAGGCCAGTTTCATTTTTATCTTTATATACCAGCACCTAGCACATTCATTGGTGCACAGTAGCCATTTAATATTTGCTGATTTATTGTTGACATAACACATACTTAGATTAGCATATTTGTTCCTGTTCTCACTTTTCCACCTGACAGTTTGGAGAGGAAAGGCCATTTGCTTGACCGTAGCTGCCCGTGATAACTGCCATGTAAAAAGCAGTGCTTCTGATTGGTGAAGACTGGCTCAGTCACTCCAGGAAAAGAACCAACTGGTGAGTTCCAGTCATTCAATTCGCTGAGGTTATTCAGTGTGTAGGCATTGGGTCTGGGTTATGCTCACATTGAGCTAGGACCAAAGGACCTGAAGAGCCTCTGACCCTGCAACTGAAAGGACCCTTTCTTCTTCCTTCTCTTGTAAGTCTCCTAAGCCTGGTCATTGGCTTAGGACAGGACTGTCTTGTCGTCTTTGTCCCTAAGGAGAACAAAGCCCTATTATGGGGGCTCTATTGATCCATGTGCTCTGTAAAGCTTTGATGGTTCTTACTAGGTGATCTTGTAGGGGTAAGGAAACCACTGGCAGGCCAATGGTCTGTGATGAAATTTCTGTCAGACATACTTAAAGCAGACAAAAATAAGATTTCATATGTAATTGCCTAATGTCAGCTAGGTGGCCCATTGGATAGAGCACTAGATTTGGAGTCAGAAAGACCTGAGTTTCAATTGAACCTCAGGCATTTACTTACTGTATGACTCAACCTCTGTTTACCTCAGTTTCCACCTCTGTAAAATGGAGATAATGATAGTACCCACTTCCCAGGATCAAAAGAGATAAATAGTTGCATAGCAAAATTGAGAATAGTCAGTAGAACAAGGGCATTAGCTAGCCGTGACAATTTGAAGGCAAAGACGAAGGAAGAGAGGAGGAGGACGGGAAGCAGTAGAAAAGATGAGAGGCTTCAATATGCAGCAGGTGGGGGACCAAAGGATTTGGAGCAGCGCACCTGGGTCTCATGAACAATTTAGTGGAAGTACTCATGCCTGTTTTCAGGGTTTTCTGTTTTAAGGGAGATTCTAAACTTCAGAAATTCTCTTTGTAGTGAGAGAGGATTCCCAGTAGGTTATAGCTTCCTTGTTTGCCCCTTCCTTTTTGTCATGTAGTAATTGTTACAGAGAAAGGAAAATGTGGAGAAGGGCTACCTAAGATCCAAGACAGTGCTGCCAATTCAGTTCAATTCAAAAATTATTTATCAAGCCTCCTCCATGCGAGGTGCTCATTCTAGCATACAAAAAGAGAAATGAAACAGTGCCTTCGAATAGCTTACATTCTGTTGGGGAGTTGGGAGGGGCACAGTGAATAAAGTGTCTATGCATCTTTACATAAGTAAATTCAAAATAATTTTGGGAAGGGAAACTAAGAGTGGAAAGGATCATAAAACAGCTCTTGTAGGAGAGGGCTCCAGAGATGAATTTTGATAGAACTGGGGAATCCATTATGTGGAGTCTAAGGGACAAAAGTGAAAAGGGAGTGAGTGCATTTCAGGCATGGAGGATAGTCTACACAAAGCAACAGAGACTTGAGTTGAAATGCCTTGTGAGAGGAATAGAAATAAGGGCAGTTTGGCTGGATGGATGAGTACAAGAATATAAAACCTAGAAAGGTAGGTTCAAGGTAGGTCGTGAAATGATTGTAAATGTCAAATAGAAGAGTTTGTAGAAGTAATAGGGAACCACGAAAGTTTAAGTAGGAGAGTGATATGGTTAGATATATTGCTTTAGGAATATTTCTTTGGCAGCTATGAAAATAGATGAGAAAAGAGGGAGATGAGTCAAGGAGAAGAATTAGGACAGGGATTCTTTAACCTTTTCTTATTCCATGGACCCCTCTGACAGTCTGGTGAAGCCTAGGGACCCCTTCTCAGAATAATATTTTTCAATGCATAAAATATACAGGAAGTAATAAAATTCATATAAAGGAAGCCAATTATAACCAAATACAATTACCAACATTTTTTTAAAGTTTGCAGACCTTAAGCTAAGAACCCCTGAATTAGGAGATTATTGCAGTACTTTAGACAAGAGGGGATGAGGGCATGAATGAGGGTGATGATTACATATCACGTACAGCAGTATTTTAGGGTTTGTAATACCTTTCATAAATTTGGGAGATGGGTGCTATTATCAGCCCTATTTTACAGGTAAAGAAACTGGGGCAGACAAAGGTTGAGGGATTTATCTAGGGTTGCACACTAGTAAATGTATGAAGCAAGATTTGAACTCAGGTCTTCCCGACTCTAGGTCCACTGCTCTATCCACTCTACCACCTATCACCTTCTGGGGAACAGCAAGTCTACCACTTGTTTATAAGTAGTGAACTGTATGGTCTTCTAGCACATATCAGTTTGAAACCCTTCTTAGACTTAAGAGATAACAAGCTATGTTTACCGGTCTCTTTGTGAAGGTGGTAGAACATAAGACTATTCAGTAAAATATAAAATTGTTGTGATACCCAGTGATAAAATTGGCAGTCAGTTCCTCAGTTCATTTTCCCTAATAATTCTCTCTGTTTTCAGGGCAGTGACACATATTGTGTTCTGCCCACAATCACTTGAAGGTAACCTTGTTATCGATATCAACTAATAAAACAGGATCCTATTTAGCTGGGGATGAAGATGGTTGCTTAAGAACAACAGAAAATGACAATGATGGATTTTTCCAACTGTTTGATTTGAATATCTGTTTTAAAGGGCCAATTAGGATGTGCCATCCTTCTGCATGAAAGGGACTAGGGTTAAAGCACTAGCTTCCAATGAAACTCCTGATTGTCACATAGATGTGAGGGGGCATACACAATTTAACAATTGCTATGCATGCATGGTATTGAGAGTGGAAAAAAGAGAGAAAATATCTGTCTCTGCTTTTCAAGCCACATTCTTTCCATACTGTGTAAATTACATCCCAAAAATCTTTTGGTCCAACCCGTTCTGCAGCTTTGCCTATAGATCCACTCTAAGACTACTAATACCAAGCATAGAATTATTGACTAGCTGTCTCACAAAGGTCAAGATATTTTGGTGACTCTAGTAAGAGCTGAGGTTTTTTTTTTTATTGTTGTTGTTAGAGTACAGAGGGCAAAGTCCAGATTTAAGGAAATCTAGAAAAAGCTAGGGAACATAGAATGATTTGTTGAATGCATGCACTATTGTTTCTATTTACCTATAGGTCATGGAGGAAACTCATGCAAACCTACAGAGGGAAGGCCTAAATCTCCTTCTTCCTCCTCTACTTATCCCCCTCTCCCCGCCGTGATTTTCATACATGGGAAAATATTTCTGCTGCAGTAGGACGTTACCCAACAGAGTTGTTCCATCCTCAATGGTCCTCAATATGGTCCCAAATGAGAACAAATTCTGGGGTGAGAGGGAAAGAGCAGGCACATACATCACTAGATATTCTTCCAGGAACACAATAGAGCTATCTGTATTACCCTATTGCCAGTTTTCTACTGTAAGCTGTACTAACATTTGTCTAAAAGGAAAATGACATTATTGAAAGAAAATACATTATGCTTTTACTATGTACATGTAAGATAATGTGTTAGGTACTGGATATGCAAAGGTTAACTTGTCCCTGACCTCAAGGGGCCTGCATTTTCTTGGTCAGGAGGAGCATGGCTTATTCAGGTAAATGTAATACAAGGTAGACAAGCAAAGTGACAAAGGAAAACGGATAAAATGTTCTAGGAAAATTTGGGGATGGAAAGAGCATTTTAAGTAGAGAGATTAGGTTTAGTGGCACATAACATGAACCTTGAAAGACTTGGAAAGACAAAGATGAGGAGGGAGTGTATTCCAGGCTTGTGGAGGGGGTGAGGAGTAGGAATAAGCTACATGAATGCTTTGAAATTGGGAAATGGTCCATGAAATTCTGAAAACATCTAAATATAGAGTGTGTGAATGGAAAATAAGAATGGAAAGATAGTTTGTCACCAAATTATGCAGCTTAACTACATTCCACAATATGTTTGTATTTTATCATTAAAAACAGTAGGGAGATGCTTAAGGTGTTCGAAAACTTGGGAGCACAGGAGTAACAAAGGTCAAACCTGTGCTTTGGGAACATTATTTTGGCAGCTTTGTGAAAGATGGATTAGAAAGGGAAAAGACTTGGGTCAAGGCGACCAGTTAAGAGGCTATTGTAATGATCCAGAAAAAAAAAAACTGAGAAGGCTCTAAACAATGAGAGTAGCAGTGTGAACTCAGAAAGCAGGGCAGATGTGAGCTATGGAACTGGTAGTGTCTTGTCAGGACCTGTTAACTGGTTGGATATAAAGGAAGATGGGAGGAGAAGGAAAGGTCAAAGATGATCCCATGATTTTGAAAGGGAAGATGGAGGTGACTGTCATAGAATTAAGAAAGGTGGGAGGAGGGAATGACCTTAGTGGCACAAGAAAGGTAAAGAGGCTTGGGGACAAAGATTTTTTTTTGTACATGCTGAGTTTAATATGTTGATAAGCTCTCTACGTAGAGATATACAGTTGGCAAATGGAGACCTGTAGCTATGCATCAGAGAACAAAGGGGGAAAATGAAGAGAGGTGTCAAAGCATCCAAATGAAATCCGAAACGTTGTTGGTAACACAGACATTTCTGTATGCACAAAAAATGATTGTGGGTAGACAGAATTTATTTATGCCACCTTTGCCCCTAACCAGCTATGTGATCTTAAGTTATTTACCTCTCCTGGTGTTTGGCAACACTTTTCCTTTAAGACACAAAGTGGTCACGTGACCAAGAAGAGGGAGAACTAGACATTTCCTCCAATCCTCACAACCCAAATCTTCCAAAATAGAGATTGTGTGCCAGACAAAGCAATCCCAGCTATTTCTATGGAGGATGTGAAGAAGCTGAATAAGGTAAAAACTCAGTGACCTAATATCAGAGAAGCCCAATATCTATTAACCTCTAATGAGCATTCATTTAGGACCGTCTCCCTCACTGTCCAGCACTCTCACAATAACAAGGTTGCACAAGTGGACCCATGGGTTTGCAAGAGAATCCAGTTCCACTCCCCCACTCCACTTCCCTTCTCCCACAGCTTTGGAGATCCAAACTCCAAATCATGGAAACCTGATCAGCTTGCAACCACCCTGGTGCAGCTTTGTGCCACAATAGAGCTAGGCCTGAGCAAGAGGAACAGAGGGAACTGGGTAGGACACACATCATGGTTTGTAATAGGTTTTAGTTTTAAACCCTGACTTCACCCCAGCCCCATCCCTTACTCCTAATGCTGTTCAGATTCAAACAGCAAAAATTTACTAGGGCTTTGATAGTGGCATGGCAGGCTTTGGTGCCAATGAACCAGAATAATGAGGAAGAGAAAGAATATGTATAAGGGGAGCTGTGTAGTACTCCAATAAGTCTGAGACAAAGTGCCTAGCATTGAAATCTAGGCTAGAGAACCATGAGTTGCCTAGCATGGGAGGAGAAACTGTAGTCGGAGGAGAGGGAGTCAGAAAGTGAATATAAGGGAGAAAAGGGGGAGGGGAAGGAGATGAAAATACCAAGGATCTTAGGAGAAAGAAAACTCAAAGACCTTGAGCATAAGAAGATAAACCAAAAGGAAAGATATGGAAAACAGAGAGAAATATAATCTCCATATCTATTTAAAGAGCTCCAGAATTTATTATAGATGCCGCTAAATGAAGGAACATGATTCAACATTTGATGTGGCAGAGGCCTCCTTTGCTTTAGAAGAGACTATGAAACCACACTATATTGTTCCTGAATGGTTTAAAAAATAAATACAAATTTTGAAAGCAGAATTTATGGCCTGCACAGCAGAAATAATTGGCAGAATGGAAAAAACTTGATTCCGCAGCTGCAAATCTTACCAAAAAAAAAAAAAAAAAGAAAAGTTAATAAGTGACTGGGAATGCAGATACATACAATTGCAGGACAATCTAGAGGAAACAAGCAAAAAGCAATAGCAATGAGAGAATATATGCTCTCCATACAAGCAAAACATAATCACCTCAAAGATAGGATGCAGAGAGACAACTTAAGTATTACTTGTCTTCCAGAGGAATACAAGTCTAAAACCTTGAACACTATGCTGAAAGAGATAATATAAGAAAACTGTCTAGAACTTCTGCAACAAAGTACAAATTGAAAAAAGAAAGGATTACATAAACAGAGGCTTTAAAATTCAAGATACATAGTGGTTATATTTAACAGAATGCTCCATTGAGAAACAATAAATTTTGCAAGTGACCATAATAAAGATCTTTGAGTATAAAGGAAAGGAAATTTGAATAACACAAGACTATTCTCTACCCACCAGAAAATATAGGCCAGAATGGAATAAAGTATTTCAAAGAGCAATAGAACTAAAAATTCAGCCCAAGATAACCTACCTAATAAATCTGAGCCTAACCATAAATGAAAAAACAAAGCCAAAAAACAAACCAAGAACCAACATGTGTATTCAATAATAAAAGGTCTTTGAAACATTCTTAGAAAGAAAACTATATGTGAAGAGATTATTTGCTTTTCAAACACTCCAGACAACAGAAATACAAGGGTAAACAAATGCAACAAATAAAGACAAGAACAACAAAATAGAAACAGGGAGGCCATTAAGAGATATTTCTCTAAATGTACTCAAGGAAACAAGCCCCAAAGCAGAAGTCAAATAGAAATGATGGTAGGCCTGAAACTAATCCTCACAATAATTGGTCTATAGGTGAAACAATGTTTGTTTTTGTTTTTTTTTTTTTGTAGAATTAAATTACAAAATAGGAGGGTGCATAAAAATGGGAACAGGAGGAAGAAGATAGAAGGGAATGTATTATATGCCCTAATCATATCAAAGGCTAGCAATGAAGGGGAAAAAAAATACTCCTATAGTCTCTTAGTAAGAAAAGAGGCAACAGGAGAATGGGCAAGGAGGCAAAAAGAGAGACTGAAAAGGGGAGAAAGAAAAAGAGAAACTTGTTGTAATGTTGGGAGTGAGTGCCCCAAATGAATGCTCCTGTGGGTACAGACGTATATTCTGTAAGTGGAGATGAAGACTTTACAATGTATCTGTAGGGATTTGGTGCTCAGAGAGACCACTCTCTGCTCAGGAAAAGGGAAATCAGAACTCTTGGGGGCTACTGACACCCAGAAGAGTGAGGACATGGTCCTAGGGAGGAGATTTTTGAGGCAAATGAAGAAAAACAATTACCAAGGAATGAAATAAGCATTCATAAAGCACCCCCTATGAGCCAGGCACTGGGTTAAGTGCTTCCCAAATATTTTTCATTTAATCTTCACAACAGTCTTGCAGGGTAGTTACTGCTATCATCCCCATTCTACAGTTCAGGACACTGAGACAAACAGAGGCTAAGTGACTTGCCCAGGGTCACACAGCCAGTAAGTGTCTGAAACCATACTTAAACTCACTCCAGGCCCAGTGCTATTATCTGAAGGAAGTGAAATTTTTCTAAAAGTGAGGAAAAACAGAAAAAAAAGTGGAGCAGGAGCAGGGGTATCTATGAGCCATGCTTTACAAGGCAATAATGTAAATTGTATAGAAGAGAATACTCAAAACAAGTACCTCAAATTCCATGAGGAATACAGAAAATAACAAAAAGACTAATTAAGTCCATGAGCCAAAGAATAAAAGTCTAGAATAGAAAAAGAAAATAAATAATGAAGAAAGTGAGGGAAATAATTTCTACAAAAAGTCAAAGCAAGTAAAATTTAAAAACCAAGGAATAAAATAATGAATAAAAGAAATTGAAGGGGAGAAGAGAAAGAAGGACTTTACTTGACTTTTAACTGAGACAAAAAAGAGGGGCAAAAGCAAATAACCAGATAAAAGCAAGAAAGAAAAGAACTAATAATGAAAATTCTAAAACCAGGGAAAGTGGTTAAAAAAAATTGGGAGTGGAAGGGGCTTGAGAATGAAGGGAAGAGAGCTGGTAGAAATAGGGCCACCACACACACACACACACACACACACACACACACACACACACACACACAGACACAGAGTAAGTCAAAATAACTGGAAATATATTACTGAATTTACAAAGGAAGAAAGGGAAAATGTTAGTTTTGGGGGAAAATATAAAACTAATTCTCATAACGCTAGATGTGAATGAATTAAACAATCCAATAAAATGAAAAAGTGTGATACATTGAGTAAGAAAACAAAACTCCACCATCTAATGCTATTAAAAAACACATTTTAAAAAGAGAGAAGACCTAAACTGAATAAAAATAAAAGGCTAGAAAAAAATTTATTACTAATCAAATGACTCTAAGCCATGAGTGTCAATTTACGTATTAAATAATATAACAAAGGAGATATATTTGAAAATCTAACAAAATAATAACAAAATTCCTTTAGAAGAAGGCCTAGAATATTCAGAGAAATAATGAAGGGAACATGTGCATTACCAGGCTTTATAAAGTATTATAAAGTACTAGCCATCAATACTATTTAGTATCTGTTGAAAAGCAAAAAAGGTAGATGAATGTAATAGATTATATAACCAAGAAACAGAAGCAAGTGAAAACAGTTGTTCAATGTTTGATAAACACAAGAATATGAACTTCTAGAAGAAGGATGACATTTTTGACAAAAACTACTCAGAAAATCAGTAAACAACTCAGCAGAAATTAGGATTAGAAACCATACACTTCCTTAAGCTCAGAATGGATATGTGAACTGCATATAAAAGGTTATACCATTAAAAAAAATTAGAAGAGAATATCAGGTACCTCCACAGTAATTATGGTTAAGGTAAGAATTCCTAATGAAATAAGGGATAGAAGAGAATCATATTTAAAAAACAGACAATTTTTACTGCATAAAAGTAAAAAGATTTTGACTGAATAAATTAAAGAATAGAACTCTAAGAACAATGGTAAGGTGGGAAAATTGCATCACATGCCACAGACAAAAGTCTGATGTCCAAAATATTCAGGGAGTTGGCAAAAACAAATAAGAAGATCCCTTCCTCAACAGATTGGTGGGCAAGGCATATGAATAAATAATTTACCAATGATTTGCAAATTATAAGTGGCCACACAAAACATATGGGCCAAATTACTTATAATAAAAGAAATATAAATGAAAAAGAATTAAGGTGTTACTTCACCTCCTACAAATTGGCAAACACAATGAAAAAAGAGAATAGTAAATGCTGGGTATAGCTGTTAGACTATGAGAATGTCAGTGCATTACTCTGGGCAGTTAGGTGACTCTGGATAGAGCCTCTGGAGTCAGGAGGACCTGAGTTCAGATGGGCACTCAGCCGCTTACTGGCTGTGTGACCCTGGGCAAGTCACTTAACCTTGTTTGCCTCAGTTCCTCATTTGTAAAATGAGCTGGAGAAGAAAGTGGCAAGCCACTCTAGCATCTTTGCCAAGAAAACCCCAAAGGGAGTTTGGGACACAACTCAAAACAACTCAACAGCAAATGTAGTATTGGTGGATTTGTGAATTGGACCAACTATTTTGGATTTTTCTTTGGAATGTTACCCCCCGAAAGGCTAAACTGTCAATACCCCTTGACTCAGAAATCCTACTACTAACAGTACCCTAAGATAAAAACAATATTGCACAATATACCAACACACCTTATAGCAGAAAAGGATTAGAAACAAAATAAGTACCCATTGCTTGGGAACTGACTGGAAAAAAAAACCCAACAACTCTGGCATGTGAATGTCATGGAATATTGTTTTGTAGTAAGAAATGACAAACAGGGGGACTTATCACCATATATTAAAAAAAGTTTAACTATTTTGTTACCTTTCTTTTGAAGTAGAGGCGAATGATTTCATTAGTATAGGGATCTGCTGGTTAGGGAATTTTTTCTACTAATGTTGACCAAGAAAAATTCTTCAGTGAGTTTCCTAGGGCACTGAGTGGTTAAGTGACCACCCAGGATCAGATAGCCAGTATTGAGTGGTGAGTCCTGAATCAAAGTCTTCCTGTTCAACCCACTCTGCCGTGCTCTCTCTTATTATGTGCCACCTTAGAGGAGAAACAACATGCTGAAGAATATGAGGGCTTTGCCCATTTATACTCAGTTCTATTTTAGGTATGACTCCTGTCAGATGGGCCTTAATGGCATTGAATTTGGACAAAAAAAACTCTTTCTGCAATGAAAAGAAAAGGAATATCAGAAGTCTTCTTTGTTTTTTGGTGCTGCCCGACTATCAAATGTGTTTTCCTGATTCTCTGCTCATTGCTAATCTGCCAGGACAGCTCTTTAAGCAGCACATCTTGAGTGGCAAGCTGAACTAATTCTGTAGCACACTCAAGATAGGTTTGAATGCTGAGCCTTGTTACCTCAGGATACAATAATTTTGAGAGCATGCTTGTAACAGTTTCTAAATATAATTCATATTATATTATTATTCATATTCATATTATAAAATATATTTCATAAATATAAATGTCAATAAATATAAAGTCTTAGGCACTGTTGCTATTGTGAAAAACTCTTCACTCCAAAAGATCAAGGGAAACTGAAATTTTGCTTTCTGACTTGAAAATTTCAAAATAGGTTGCCATCTTCTGTTAACTGTCATTAGTTATCCTACACACACACATACACACACACACACACAAATGCACAAACGCATGCTCATTGCTCTGAATTATTAAGAATATTTTATTATTTAGCATATTATAATGATTAGAAGACAAATGTGGGGGTAAGGAACACCAGAGTATACTCTAGTCAGTCAATAAATGTTTTTTAAGCACCTACCATGTGCCAGGCATAGACAGTCCCTGCCCTCAAGGATTTTACAATTAATTGGAGCAAAGACAGCAGGCGAAAGGAAGCTGAAAAGTGCGAGACAGGGAAAAGGTACCTCGGGAGAGGAGAAGCATAGTGGAAAAGTTAAAGTCAGTGAAGTCCTAGGTGAAAAATGAGGAGACATATGAGCTGAACTCCCTAGTCAAACTGACGATTTGTAGGTCATTGTCCACCTCTGGCACATACTGGCTATATGACTCTAAGCAAATCCCTCAGTGTTTATAGGCAGCTCTCAAGACTATGTTACATAGGACAGTTGCAGATCTGCATTAGCAAAAAGAGATTTCTTCACTGGGAGTTCCCTATAACTAAAAAAATCACAGGTCTTGATCCCCCAAAAATATTATGCACAAGAGACATCATGGTCTAGTGGATAGAAGGCCAGCCTGTAGATAGAAGGCTATATAGCTTAGTTCATAACTCTGACATATAATAACTGTGAGACTATAGACATGTCACTTAATTTTTCAGGGGCCGCAAAGCAACTCTTTTAAACTATATATAAGGGGGATGTGTTATGTCGTCTTAAACCTGCATCAGTTGGGGGAGTTTCTACTGTGAGTTCCTGACACAAATAATTTCAGAAAGATCTAAGCTCAAGTATGGCCTCTTACTCATATACTGGCTGGGTCTCTGGGCAAACCACTTAAAATCAATGGCCAGACCACTCTCTAAGATTATAAATTGCACCTAGGTAGGTAGGTGGCACAGTGGATGGAGTACTGGACCTGGCCTCAGGAAGACCTGAGTTCAAATCTCAGCTCAGACTCTTACTAGCTGCATGACCCTGGGCAAGTCACAACCTCTGTTTGATTTATTTGTTTACTTAACTGTAAAATGGGGATAATAATAGCACCTACCTCCCAGGGTTGTTGTCAGAATCAAATGAGATTATATTTGTAAGGCACATAGTAGGCAATATAAATGATGATGATGATGATGATGATGGTGAGGTTGTGACCATCTGCCTTAGTAAAGTTCCCTCACTAACAGTTCTCTATATCAATAGAAATTGCACATCTAGTTCTCCCCCAATCATAATCAACATTATTTCAAATGTAGCTGGTTTCAATATTTTCCTAACAAAATAGTAGCTCAGATTGGAAAAAAAAACTGTGAAGAAATGCCTCAATGTAAGATTTGACATTTATCAGCAGTATTGCTCTGAGATAGAAGACAATTAGCCCTTACTATATGATTTAAATAACAATGGATAGCTATTTTTTTTCTTTTTCATCATTGACTAAAGGTTGCACATAAAATCACAGCAAAATGGGCTGCTGCCATGAGCACTTAAATAAGAGTGATCACCATTTGGTGAAGGCTTTCTGCACAAGAAAACACCATTTCACAGTCTATTCACACCTGACTTTATGGCACTTCACTAGGGAAGGGCAAAACAGTTTAGACACCTACAATAAGAACCAACTTGAACCTTATTTAACTTCCAAACCTCCTAAATTTCTTTAAGCCTGGGATAATTCCCACAAAGCCTTGCCTCACTTCCTCACAGCTCTCACCACCTGCCCTCTGGGAAATCAAATCTCTTTACTCAGAGAAACAAACACTACTTATACATTTCTTAACATTGGGGAGCTTCCCACATCTACTTGTGATTCACTCATTGGTAAAACTTCAGAAAAGAAAGAATATTTAAACCAGTTGTTCTAAAATAGTCAATTTAACAAGAAGATCTACAAAGAATAAATTGGTTAAATGTTTGTTTTCTCCCAAAATGCACTTCTACAATTAGAATTTTGAAATATAGAAAGTAGGCCCTATGCTGACAGGGGAAAAAAATGAGGTGTGACTACAATGTAATGAGAAAGATTTGTATGTATGGCTTGATCTTAATAATTCACCGTCATATTGAAAACAACTCCAACAAACACACGACAATAGAGACTCTACAAAGGAGCTTGGCTATCAGTAGAGATATACTAGATGCCTATTACAAATTGAATTTACAAAATGCCCACATGAGTCTGTTCTGAATTTCTAAACTAATCAATTTTGAACATAGACATTGTATAAAAACTACTCAATTGTGGTTGAAGGGTAAAAATTTTGGCATTTGCAAATTAGTCATTAAACCACCCAAGACAGGCACCAAGACAAATAGGTAGAGAAGCCTGGGAGTCAGGAAGATTTGGGCCCATGTCTTGCCTCTGACATATATTTGCCAGGTTATCATGGGTAAGTAAGTTACTTAACCCCTCAGTGCTCCCAGCCAACTCTCTGCAACTATAAATTACAAATAAGTCACAATGAGACAGCAGGGGATAGAACAGTAGGCCCAGAATCAGGAAGACATTACACTTTCTAGCTGTGTGTGATCCTGAGCAAGTCACTTATCCTCTGTTTACTTCAGTTTCCCTAATTGCAAAATGGGGATAATAACAGTGTTCGTCACAGGGTTGTTGTGAGGATCAAAGGAGATACTTGTAAAGTGTCTGGCATATAGTAGGTTCTTAATGGATGCTTATTCTCCTGCCAATCCCTTCATTTGTGAGGGGAGTTTTCATACAAAGAATTCCCAATATGAATAAAACGACAGATCTGAAACACTGACAGCAATTTAGAAAAAAGACACCCACAACATTTGTATTAAAAGTGAAGAAATTGCTCATTATAAGAGAAAAATTTGTTTGTCTAGGTTCCACTGACCCCTGCCAGACCTTCCTTCACCTACTCTCTTTGAGTTGGCAGCTGTGACAAACCTATCTTTGGAAAAGGCAGTGAGGATCTGATCATCTTCTCTACCATCCCTACCTTCTCATTAATATTCAGTCTCTCTCTGTCTATTGGCTGCTTTCCTGCTGCCTACAAACACACCCATGTCTCCCCCAGCTTAAAAAACCCTTTATTGATTCAACCATCCACACTAGCTAATGTTCTATAATCTGTACAATCGCTGCCTCCACTTTCTTTTCTCTCCCTCTCTTCTTAACTCTCAGCATTTTGGCTTCCGACCTTATCATTCAACTGAAACAACTCTCTCCAAAGTCACCATTGATCTCTTAATTGCCAGATCTAATGGCCTATTCTTAATCCTCATCCTTCTTGACCTCTCTGCAGCCTTTGACACTGTCGATCACCCTCTTCTCGATACTCTCTTCTCTTGAGGTTTTCATGACACTTTTCTCTCCTGGTTCTTTTCCAACCTGTCTGACTGCTCCTTCTCAGCATTGGTGGCTAGTTCTTCATCTAGTCTGTGTTAACTTGATGTCACCGAAGGTTCTCTTCTCTTCTCCCTCTGTTTTCACCTGATGATTTCATCAGTTCCCATGGATTCAATAAAAATCTCCATGTATATGACTCTCTCGGTCTCTGTTTCTCTGTCTGTCTCTGTCTCTCTGTGACTCTCTCTCTCTCTCTCTCTCATAGTGTTTTATTTAAAAATTATTTTTTTAAACGAACAGGAGTCTATCCTATTTTCCTCCTAGACACTTAATTGGAAAAAAGAAAAATAAAAAGTTTCCTGGTAATGACTATGCATAGTCAAGCAAAAGGAATTCTCTCATTGGCGATATACAAAAAATATCTGTGTCTTATTCTGCAGCCTAAATACATCACTTCTCTAGCAGAAGGTGGATAGCCTGCTTCGTCATCCTTCTTTTGGAATCAAAGATAGTCAACATATTGATGGGAGTTTTTACAGCCTTCAAAATTGTTTGTTTTTATAGTATTGTTGGTATTGTAGAGACTGTTTGCCTCTTTTTGTTTATTTCATTCTTCAATATGACAGTATGCAGATGATTCTCAGATCTATTTATCCCACCCTACCCTCTCTCCTAGCCTCTATTCTCTCATTTCCAACTGCAAATTGGACATTTTGAGCTGTACGTCCTGTAGATATCTTAAATTCAGCATGTCCAAAACTGAACTCATTACTTTTATCCAAAAATCTTTTCCTTTTGCTAATTTCCTTTTTACTTTTGGGGCACCCCCAGCCTCTTATTCATCCCAGTTCCCAGCCTATTTGTTATCCATGATTCTTCACTCTCTTTTATTACCTCCCCTCCCTCACCCTACGTCCAATTTCTTGCCAAGTCCTGTCAATTCTAAATTCACTACATCTCTCCTCTATGCCTCTTACTCTCCCTCTGACACTACTACCAACCAGTTACTTATCACCTCATATTTGGACAGTCACATTAGCCTTCTGCTTTGTCTCCCTGTCTTCTCTCTCCCTACTCCAGTCCATCCTCCACTTAGCTATTAAAGTGATCTTTCTAAAGTGCAGGTCTGATTATCCCTACATCCACCCCCAACCCCAACTTAAATAAATTCCAGTGGCTCACCTTTACCTGCAAGATCAAGTCCAGAAAATAGTGTAATTTTTAACTATTAAAATTTAAAACTGCCCTAAGACTTTTGGGATACCCTGTATAAAATCTTCTCTTTGGTTTTTAAGGCCCTTTTAACCTTCCTACCTTTCCAGTCTTTTTACACCTTACTTTCCTCCACAAACTCTAAGTTCTAATGATATTGACCTCCTTTTACAAGACACTTCATCTTCTGACTTTGTACATTTTCACTGGTTTGTCACCACTCTTGGAATTCCTGGTTCCCTTTAAAGCTTGTGCCATACCACTGTGATTATTTCCAGTTGATCCTGTACGTAACTTTTTTATACATAGCTTTTTGTATGTTGTCTCTTTCATTAGATTGTGAGGTCTTTGAGGGCAGGGCCTTCCCCACTTTCTTTGTATCTCTAGCACTGAACATAGTGCCTGGCATATAGTAGGCACTTAATATATGCTTGTTCATTTGAAATCACCCAAGTTAGATTCCTCATTTTACAGTTGAGGAAATCCAGCCAAAGATAATTGAAATGGCTTGTACAGATACTAAGCATCAGGGATAAGATTTAAGCCCAGGTCTTTTACCTCCAACTTCAATACCTTTACCATACCTCCACCATATGCAATATTATGATGACAGAAATGCAGCAGCACTTAATCTTATACCTTCGCAGGGAGGTGGCCACTGATCGCAGTATACTCAGTGAGTAGATTTATTTTTTTTGAAAAAAAAAGCACCTTCTTTTCTTTGCTGTCATGTATATGAGTGACACTCCAAACTGTGTTTTGCTAAAATAACAAAAAAGGTAGCTTTATATTGAAAAACTATAGTCCTTGGGCTTACAATCTACAGTACAAAGACTTGGGAGTAAGGGGGAGAAAAAATATTAGGCACATATAAGTTGCAAATAAAATAACAAAAGAAAAGCAAACAAAATATTTGCAAAATATTTGAGAATTTTTGAAATAATCTTTTTGATATGCAAAAATATTATTTAATTAAATCTATTCATCTGAATTGAGTACTTTGGGTCTTGAATCTACTGGGTAAGAAATAGTCCTCATAAACTGAGCTGTGTTGTAAATGCTCAATGAAAAGTGCTAGCTTCCTTTCCTCTTTTTCTTCCTCTCCCCTTCCATAACTCTTTACTCCTATCAGCTACATATTTAGAGTCTTAGCAATGTTTGTCATTCCCTCAGTGGGCTATGTTAGAAAAATAGTATTTCCATTTTTAGCTTTAATTTTGCATTGTATAACCTTAGTTCCACATCTTATCACCGTCCCACCTCCAGGCCATGTTTCTGTGAACCAATGTTCTCTGTCAGGGAAAGTTCACTGGGTCCTGGACATTGCCTTCCCTGAAGTAGAATTAATCTGGCCCAGCAAGTTTTCAGAGAGAGTTTCACTGTGGGAATCAGTTCAGTTGCAGCAAGAGAAAAGGGAAATTTCTAGTTCAGTCGCTGATTGCTCACATATGAACGACAAGAAGAATCACTTTTGACTTGGAACCAAAGCCTTTGCATGACCAGAATTGAGAGCTGATATCAGTTCTTTATTTGGGGGGGGCATCTAAGAATCTAGGAGTTTAGGCTTCCAGAATAAAAATTCTGTTTTGTATTAGATTCTTTCTGTCCTCCTCCACCCCCCAAAAACACATACAGAGGTACAAGATAGGAGATGCCTGGTACTGCATGGTACAGGGAAGGGACCACCACCATAGATGAGACTAGCTCTCAGTAACCCAGGTCATTTCACATTCATTTCCACATACTTAACCAGAGGTTCTTTCAATCTCTCACCTCCCCTACTGATTCACCTGTGAGTATCTGCAACCACCTGGGAAAGAATTTAACAATTTCTTTGTATGGGATCTAGATAAAGCTATTTTGCTACTGTCATGAAATTGCTGCCTTAAACCATTTGGACAAATGAGGCAGATTTGCCAATTTCACCATATGTTTTCTCCTAACTCAGTTTTATTATAGGCTTACAGAATAAGCTGACATAGAAAGGGGAAGCGTATACTGGGCAAATGTAAGATGCAAGAGTATTGGCTACATTAGACTCACTTTATAGACTCTCAGTTACATTTCATCATGTAGAAACGATCTGGGTGGGCAAACCCTTAATGAGAGTTTTAAACTCAAATTGCTAATAAACTGAGCTAAATTCTTGTTTTCAAAATGCTCTCTTTAAAAATCACAGTTTTGTCCATCCTTTTTTTCCCCACAGTCATTTCACAATATGTCCCTGCATCAATCAAGAAAGCATTTTTAATCCACTACTATGTATCAAACACTGTGGGAGGTGCTGAGAATATAAAGAAAAAAAGCAAAAAAAAAAATCCTGTCCTCAATGAGCTTGCACTCTATTGTGGCAGACAACAATGTCAAATGCAGCAGAGAGGTTGAGAAGGATTAGGACTGAGACAAGAACATCATACTGGCAATTAAATTTTGATAACGTTGGAGAAACAGTTTCAGTTGAGTGGTGATGTCAGAAGCTAGCTTGCAAGGTACTGGGGAGTAAGTGAGAGGAGAGGAAGTGGAAGCAGTGAGTGTTGACATTTTTCAAGGAGTTTGGCTGAAAAACAACGATTTGCATGGTGCCTACTATGCATCGGCCACTGCGTTAAGCACTTTGTAATATTATCTCATTTGATCTCCACAACAATCCTGAGATGTAGGTGTGATTATAATCAATAAATATTTTTAAGGTGCATAGTTGGTGCTAGGCACTGAGCTAAATACTGGCCACACAAATCAGAAAAAGAAAGACAGTCCCTGCCCTCAAGAGGCTTATAATTTAGTGGGGGAATATAAAACATGAAAGAAAGCTAGAAAGGGGCAACAGAGGGAACCTAGCTCAGGGGTAGGATGACCACATAATTGACACCAAGTGGAGCAGCAGATGGATGGTAAATGAAGTTATCTGGAAAAGTCTGAGCCCTCTACAAAGTGAAGCCTTGGGAGGACTTCATCGTTCCACCCTCTAACCCTCCAATCAGAAGAGAGAGGCAATTTAGGGTGTCGAGGAGTTGTCAAGTATCAAAGCTGAAACAATTTACAAGATGATGAGATTATCCCATTTTATAGTATGAGAAACTGAGGCAAACAGGTTAAATGACTATCCCAAGCTCACATGACTAATGAATATCTGATTCTAGATTTCAATTCAAGTCTTCCTGATTCCAGGCCTGGTGCTCTATCCAGTGCACCACCTACCTGTCCCGTTGAAAGGCAAGAGAGATATGGATCAAATAACTTGAAAGGATGGTAGTATCTAGTAAAGACTCTTTTAGGATGAGGAAGATAACATATTTAAAAGCAATAGAGTAGGAACCAGTATATAGGAAAGGATGGAAAATTGATCGAGGTTGTCATCTGCTAGAAAAGATAAAGAGATTCGATCAAGAGCACGCAAAGGAGGACTGGACTTGGTAAGAAGAAGGGCCACCTCTTTGTCAGAGATTGGTATTTAAAAAAGAATAGGCAAGGATATCAAGAAGTTTTGAGATGAGAAAGAAATTAGAGTGTTCAAGTCAAATGGCCCCTTCTCAATAAAGTAAGAGATAAGATCCTTAGATGAGAGTAAGGGGAAAGGAGGATAGTTAGATATCAATCTAAACCAACCAACAGGCGACCATTTCTGATTGCAGATTCAATATTCACATTAATTTACTATCTTGTTACCTAAAGGACGGAAGCATATTTCATCATATATTCTGCTGTTGTCTGGGATCAAGATTAGCCATTGTTTTAATAGTTTTACTATACTTTAGTTTTGTTTTTGTTATCCCAGTAATTGTATATTGTGATTTTTCTCGTTCTGCTTTAATTGCTCTGTATCAGTGCATCCAAGTCTCTTCTTATTTCTCTAATTTCCTTATATCTGTCTTTCCTTATGGTAACACTAATCTATATTCAAATACTATAATTTCTTCAAATGCTTCCCCATTGATGGTCATTCATTTGTTTTCAAATTTTTACCACCAAGAAAAGTGTTGCTACAGAATATTTTACAATACATGAGATATTTCTTTACATTTGGCTTCTTTGGAAGTATACGTTGAGTGGTGGGGTTTCTGGGCTAAATTGTCTGAATAATTTAGCATCTTTACTTGGAGAATTCTAAATTGTTTTTCAGAATAGTTGGATCAAATCATAATTCTATCAGAATTGTATTAATGACCCTGTCTTCCCATAGCCCTTCCAACATTTAGTATTCCTATCAATCGACAATTTCTTTTTCAATCTGATGGGTTTGAAATGAAACCTCAGAACTGTTTTAATTTGCATTTATCTAATTAGAATTTTTAACAAATTAAAAAAAATTCTCAAATGAGATATCTCTGGCAAAATGTCCTTGAATGCAAATAAAATCTAATGGGCTTTAAAAAACTTACTCTATATGTCTTCAGTTTATTTTTTGGGAATAGAGTTCTTTACCCCGACAACAAGGGTGTTAAGCAGAAATGCTGACAAAACCTTACCCATAAAAGCACTAATATTGTACATAAATAACTATTTCAATTAAGGCTCTCACTTCCTTCTTTGGTTGGGGTGAAGGAGAAACAATATTTTAAAAATACCTTTAACCTAATTTCTAATCGTTCACACTGACTCAATGACTGTAAATTGCACTAATAGCATTTTGTTGACCACATTATTAAAGGGGAAAAAAATACAGCATGTTGCCAAACCACTTACTGCTTATTTGGAAGTGTTAAATGGAGTTTGGTGATTTGAGGGTGGCTCATCATTATTTAAGCTGAGTGCCAAGTGTATTAAAACTTCTGTAATTGCTAAGTGTTAGATTACTGGAGCTGGGAGATGGCATGGCCACAAATGTAAATACCACTTTAAATAAACAAGAATCAAGGATTATGAGAAGGGACTGTGTTTATAATATGTTTATTATTTGTATATTGCATTTATATATATTTATGGTTTAATATTTTTGCCTATTAGTTTATTCAGCTTTGTTTTTTTATTTATTAATCAGGCCTATTATTAATTATCCTCATATTCAGCATTATCACTATACATATTTTTACAAGGTAATGATGACATGATTGCACTTTCTGGATACATCTCCATCTATTTGAAAATGCACATTTGTCACTTAGCAGCCATTCCCCAAACTCTACGGTGTCTCTCTTGCAGCAAATAAATTAATTTATGTCTTGCTGTACGTTTTCTCAAGATTAAAGTATATTAAGGAGCTTGTCACATAGAAATGTTTTAAACTGTGTCCTGTCTGTTATTGTAGTTTTGCTTCTCATGGCATAGCTCATTAGAATATTATTATTTGGATTGTCCTTTTTAATTAGTAGATTGACATTAAAAATAGTACTTTCTGTTTTAAAGTACCATATTTATTAGAGATTTTATTTAGCCTGGGTATTTAATGTGAAATTTTTATTTCAATTAGTATATTTAATGTGAAATTTTGATTGATTTTTTTATTTTAATTAGCCTACATATTTAATGTGAAATTTTGATTTGAGATTTACTTAACATTATCTTTCTGCTTACTATGTACAGAGTATTTCAATGAAATACACAAACACTTCAGCGAGTAATCTATTTGTCATTATGATTCCTGTGTTCGAATAACATAACCCATAACTTAAGGAAGCAATGTTCATCAGTGTTTCAGATGAGCTACAGACAAATGCACATATGTTTCATATATTTCATCTGAAATAGCCCACAAGGGAATTACATTGTAATAAGTAGTTATAGTTATAATGAGTGAAAATCAAAATAATGGAACTAAGGAATCAGGATTGTAGAGTTGGCAGTAACCTTAGCCGACATCTAGTTGAGCCTTCCTTTGTGAAACAACATGGTACATTGAAAAGAATTTGAAGGGTTAGAACTCATAGATCTGATCCAACTTTCATGACTTTGGACAAGTCACTTATCTTCTCCTTGAGCTCAGTTTCCTCATCTGCAATTATGTGGGAGCTGGATTAAATGACCACTGAAATGTCTTCTAGCTCTATTATTGTCCTTTTGTAAAGGCTGAGCTTGATTGTATTAATCACGCCACTCCAAAAGTAATTCTAACTCTTATACTTTCACCAAGTGTGAACTATTGAATGAACCATCAACCAAAAAAGTTGAACTAATGTCTATTGGTTGAACTAATGTCTATTAACAGTCACACCTTGTCGGTTTTGCATAAAATAGCAAGCCATCTTGCAGTCTTGACATTTGAGTATCTGGCAGTGTCAAGAAGAGAACACTTCTAGCCAATCTTCCAAGAGAGAATTACTTGGGGAGTACAGGAGGAGTAGAGCTTCTATCTTGTCCTTCTCCATTCTTCCCTCCTCCCCTCCACCCCACACACACAACTTCTCCTCCAAACATACCCTTGTAAACTTCAGAGTGCTGAAGGATTTGGTCTTTTCATTGTCATCCTATCAGCAACCCAGGAAAAGCAGTGAGTGGTGGAAGTTTTTGCTTCATAAATCAGTGTAAAATTAGATACAATGAGCTCAGCAGAAAGTTACATCACGTCTCTGGACAATTCATCAATGATTAACAAAAGGACATCTGTAAGTTGTAATCTGCTCCCTTTTGCCTCATTTGCATTAAGCTTGAGCCCACTTTCTCCTGCACCAGGGAAGAATCTGTCTCAGACTTTTGAAAGGATTTTATACCAACTACTCTTATTATACTCCATTAGTGAAAACAATAACTAAAACCTAATCAGCACTGGCTGGCTAATTGAAATCAACTAATAATTAATGGGAGCATATACCACTGGGAATTCGTGAGCAAGAGTACTAGGAAACTACCCTTAAACTCCCAAGATGCCCCTGGAATTCTGAGGGAATAAATAGCAACTGCCTTTAAAGACCCAGGAGTGCTTAAGTACTAATATCCATTGCATACTGTACCCTTATGAATGTTGTATTATAGATTTTTGTTAGTGCCTACCTCAGAAACGTTTACTATTTTTTCCTACCTTTGAATCATTCCAAGAACAGTTATTTGTGACGTGACTCCAGAAAGCTTCTCTGAGATCTTTATGGACTGCGGGATAAGGTTCATGAGGATAGGAAAAGGTCTGCCTGCTGGGCCGGAAACCCTAAGTAATTAACCCTAAATTTTTAATCCCTTTGGAGGACTCCCACATCTATTTGAAGGCTTTTCTAAATATGTTTTCTTTCAGTCAATTTTACTTATCCTAGTAAGGGGCTAGTCGGAAACTCAACTTGGATTGCCTTTGCAGTAGCAAGGATTTGTTGGGAGAAATTTCAGTTGTCCTTTGGTATAGTGACCATAAGGAAATTTGCCTGGAACTCCAAGGGGGGGTGTCTGTGGTACAGAGACCTCTTGAGAAATTCTAATATTTCTCTATGTAGAAAGAGATACTCAGAAAATTTGTCTGGACCTCAGTTGAGTGACATTACACACTGATAGAATAATAAAAGAGGTTTCATCCAGTGCAGTTTCGTAATTCACCTGAGGGGTAAGAAGTTGACTTCCAGTCAATCTTAGGTTCCTCATCTATATGACTATTACATTCCACATGCTCTGGGATCTTTGTAGGGACTAGGCTTTTCTTTGGGTATAAGAAGCTTGATTTTCTTTTCATTTTTAAGTAAGTCAATGATTAAATGTAGTGGGGGAGGGGATGGGGGGAAGGAAGGAGTCCAGAGCAGAAGAGCCTTTTTACTGGTAAAGAAGATGGTGAATAACCCAGTCTTTCCTCCCACTAGTGGCATTTTGGGTGGGGATGCGGGAGAAGGAGAAGGAAATGGCAAACCACTCCAGTATCTTTGCCAAGAAAACCTCATGGAGTACAACATGACTGAATGACTGTGCAGTAACAGCAAGCATTTAATATTTGATTAAGCCCAGAGATGAGAGGCCCCTCTGTGGGCGAGGGAGAGGGCAAGGACTCCAGTCTCCCACTGGATCCTGTGGAATAGTGTTCTACATAAGCACCAAACCAAGTTGGTTTGCCTTCTCACCTGAAGAATGAGAGGGTGCCATCCAATTCAATCTCAAGTCTTTAAACCCTGTGAAGAGAACCTCATATGCTCAAGGAACATTTCATGGGACCAGATTTTTTCTCTTCTTTTTCTGATCTTTATTATTTTGGGGATGAAGAAGGCCTTTTACAAGCACCAAGATAAGCATTAACTTATTCACACTTTACCAAATGACAGTGGTTTGTTAATTTG
Organism: Phalanger gymnotis; assembly: GCA_028646595.1. Lineage (NCBI taxonomy): Eukaryota > Metazoa > Chordata > Mammalia > Diprotodontia > Phalangeridae > Phalanger > Phalanger gymnotis. The sequence goes on along the minus strand of CM053622.1, from coordinate 640,337,280 downwards.
TTTCATTATGCATTTGGAAGTATGGATGAATGGTAATTACTGAATTTGATTATGAACTGTGCCATACAATTATTTTCTTGAGTCTGTACTGATTTGGGATCATTTGCTTTTCCAAACATATTCCAGCCCATTTTCTGAGGGAAGCAGATATTAAAACTTGGGGGGAAAGTATAAGGGTAGAGTTCAGTTGAGCCAATCAATCAATCAATCATCCTTAACCCACTTAAAGTAAGTGACAAAATATTGTACTTTCATCCCTTTGTCAGGTGAGCACAATCAGAGGTATGAACAGGACTTATTGAATGAATCAAGCAATCATGGGGTTTAGAACAAGTGAAGAAGTCCCAGTTCAATTTAGAAGTCCTTGGAAGCCATTAAATTACGTCAAATCACGTCACCTGGAAAGTCTGTTTGGACTGGTTGTGGGGCTTGGTCACATTCTGAAGGGATTATATAAAGTCCGCAAGTTAGTTTGATATTAGAGATTTGGGCATCTGGAAGCTAAGGACAGAAACCTTCCAGCCAAGTCCTAAAAAAGAATTACTGCGGAATAGGGGGAGAAGATAAGCAACCTTCTACCTACTTCCCTATTCCCCTTGACCAAAAGAGAACCAAATAAATTTCAGAAAGCCAGAAGATTCTGGAGTTCCTATTGGCATCATAGTACTAAAGTGACTCCAAACAGCTGTGATGTGAAACAAGGACAGATTGGATGGGATAAGAATGGACACTTCAAGACTATAAGAACCTCAGCAGAAAAGCTTCACCATGTTTAATGGGCACTTCAGGAGTGCCCTACAAAGAGGAAAAAAGGACTTCTAGAAACTATGTACTGTGATTTACCCTTTGTCATATGTGCTCCCTAAACTTGAGGCCACTTTCCATTCAACTCTGTAAGTGTTGGTGGAAGGGTGTGTCACAGACTTTTAGGGGTCAACTTTATAGCAACTGTAAATGCCTCTTTCTAAAATCTAATTAAGTTTGGCTGAATAAATGATATCTACTTAATCAGAGGCTGAACACTGAGAGGGCCTCATAAGTTAATACTTTAGAGAATCTTCCTCTCACTTTCTCAGCCCTTCTGGGTCCCTTAAAAACATAAGGGAAGAGGTATTAGTCTTGCTCATAGGGACACACATTTACTTCCAGACAATTCTAATTGCTAGACAATTCTTGTTTCTATTAAGTTGAAGTATACCTCTCTCATTAGGAAACAAACATCCATTTGTCTTAAATCTGCCCTGTGGAGATAATATAGCACAATTCTATTCCTTCTGCAGGACAACTCTTCAAATATTTGAAGATAGCTGTTCATGTCTCCAGTAATTCTATTCTTCTCTGAGCTAAAATAACTCCAGTTCCCTTTACCATCTCTCCTTTAAAAACATTTCCAGATACTCTATCATCCTAGCCATTCTGCTCTGAATGTATTTGAATTTGGTAACGTTCATCTTGAAATAGGGCTATGAATACAATATTCCAGAGGTAGTCTACCTAGCACAGTTTACAATGTGATAATTATCTTCCTTGATTTGGACATTAGGTTTCTATTAATGCAGCTTAAGATTGCATTACTTTAAAATTTCCTAGGGGCATTGATTTGTTCAAATGATTTGCTCAGAGGCAAAAAGTGTGCATCGGAGGCCAGATTTGAACCTGTCTTCCTGACTGGGGCTAGTTCTCTATCAACTATACCATATTGCCTCTCTCTGGAACTCTAGGGTTCAACGAATGTGCTGATTTCAGTTGGTTGAGGGAGTTTGTCACCAGGAGCTGTGTACACCAATGAAATCATTGTCTGGTTAAAAAAAAATCATTAGTGTTTTCAGTAGCCATGTCACACTGTTGCCTTACATTATACTAAGAACCCTAGTAATGTCATATGAACTTCTATTTCTCCAAGTCTCCCTCTCCAGTATTTGTGTAGTTTATTTTTATCTTTATTTTTTTGGTGGAGGAGAGGATGGAGGTGATGGAGGAAACATGTACTACATTAAACATTTATCCCTGATAAACTATATATATGTACATATATATATGTATATATATATACACACACATATATATCTATATATATGCAGATGTACATACATACATATATATATATATATACATATACATATACACACATTTATTTTGGACAATTCTTTGGCAATGATTGAATCAAAATGAGAATTGAAAAGGATTTTAGAGATTATTTTGTCCAACCTTCTCATTTTGCAATTGAAATGACTGAGATTCAGAGGAGTGGATGCCCAAGGTCATCAAGGTAATTTGCAGAGCAGGCTCCCATAGCTACTAACTGAGACCACATTTTAACTCAGGTCTTCCAGACTACAGACCCAGCACCTCATGGCTCTTCGTGGCCTGCTAGATGGACTGATTCTACCAACTTTGTTTTCTACTTTAAAAAAAACTAAATTACAATAAATATGATTATGTAATAACTAAAATATAATCCTTGAAGGTTTGCAAAGCTCTCTCCTTAGAAAACTATAGTGAGGTAAGCAGGCTATTCTATTCTCCCTATTTTGTAGATGAAGAAACTGAGGCCTAGAAATGTTAAATGATTTGTGTAGGGTTAAATGGCTAACAAATGTTAAAGGAGCTGAGGCTTGAACTAATACCAAGACACAGCATCAATATAAACTATGCTTTGGTACCTACTATAAATGGTCACATTTCTATACAGCTTTCAAGTTTTATTCTAGTACCTGGCATTGGAAATAGTCAAAAAATATTTGTTATCGTCTTGTTGAAAATGGTTCATAAATATCTCATCAATAATCAAATTATGCATTTTATAGAAATATTTTGTAAATAAAGACATCTTACAAAGTGTAAATAAAGGCTACTATAACAGTAAAATATATATTATCCCATATGCTCAGTTTAGAACATTCAAAGATATTTAAAAAGATGAAAATAATTTAGGTATTTTGAATTAATGTTATTACTTTAAAAAATCTTATGCATTGAGTGGAATGGGATTCTGGCATCTAGTCCTATCTCTGTTGATAATTGCTATATGGCTGTGGACTTGTCTGGCCTCAGTTTCTTTAATCTGCAAGTTTGGGAGGTTGGACTAGATGATTTTTTCGGTCTTTTCCAGATCTTAAGTTCTGTTATTCTGTCTCTAAGAAGAGTTGACAGTGATGATGATGGTGATGGTGATAATGATCTCATCAAAGCCCATCTCATCAGCCATGGGAATGCTAGCCAGGGCAATGTTCAGTGGAGACTTTTTATGCCCTGAGAGTGCAATGGTAGCTATGAAGGGCTGATAAAGAATAACAAAACATCAACCAACTGGGCTTTGGTGACACTGTTGATTGGGTTAGTATCCCAGCCAGTGTGATATGACAGCTTCTATGGATCTATTCAATAATAGAAGGTAGGGGGCCATAGGGTTGAAGCTAGTCCTACTTAGAACTTTAATGATGCTTAGCTTGACATGGAGGACACCTGAACAAATAGAAATTTTTCCTTTTCTGGTGCCACAAGAAGGCAAGATAAAAGGACCAATAATAATAATAATAGCTAATTTACTATAATGTAATGCTTACTATGAGCCAGTCAGGCACTGTGCTAAGCAATTAATTATTATCTCACTTGATTCTCACGACAACCATGATAGACAGGTGCTATTATCTTCATTTTACAGATTAGGAAACTGAGACAAACAGATGCTGAATGACTTGACCAGAGTCACAAAGCTGATGTAATTGGACAGATTTGAATTTGGGTCTTCCTGTCTTCAGGCTCAACAGTCTATCCACTCTACCACCTCACTGCTTGACAAATCAGAAATCCTATTATCCAACAATGTAGAAAGACTTTGGTACAAATGGTGCTGACTATGAAAGCTGGCAAACCACAACTGCTCAAGAAACATATTTAAGATATGAATGCTTTTTATTCCACACTAGTACTACATCATAACAAAATTGAAAACAAACATTTAAATGGAATTAAATTTAATGATACAACTTTTTGTCAATGGTAAACTCAGTTCCATGTTACAGATGAATAGGGCAATTATAAAAAATCACTTCATTCCTAAGAACATATTGGGTGAAATGAGACCCTAAATCAAACAATTACTTAAATTTGAATCTAAAATCTAAATCTAAAATCTAAAATTGAATCTAAAAAGATTCTAAAGGTATTAGAAAATCTATATTTTACACAAACTCTAAGAAAACAACTTAATAATAAAATAGATGGCAAGAATAATGCCCATGTCAAGAATGATTTTGAATGGGAGATGAGTTTATTTAAAATACAATCTCAAAAAGCCTTTTTTTACTTTGATAAGAGGAATCCAATTAATAGGGTAATTATACCAAAACAGAAATTTTAAAGGTGGCATATGGTTGAAAAAAAGTCAAATGCAACAAAATCACAGATTAGATCAAATGCAAAGCAGAAAGTCTGTTTTCCAATAAGATAATAGATGTAGGACGAGCTATGTCAATGTAAATCACTGAAAGCTTGGCTTCCCTGAAAAACTGGAAAGTAGCAGATTTTAATGATATCTACTTATTCACTCAAAAACATCATAGTGGTTCATGAATTATTAGCAAAAAACCACCATATCACTTTCAGGTGCTCCTATCTATAGTAAAGGAGAATATAATACATTTATTATGAAAAAATTTTAAAAAAGAAAAGAAAAAAATGAGAACATCAGTGGCCTGTCCAAGTATAGATCAACTAAGTGCTTATTTATGTTATTCAACAAATTTTTAGCTTGCTTTGCATACATAAACAGGGGAGGGGGAAGAAAAAAGCATTATTTAGTTCCCACTGTGTACCAGGCATTGTGCTAAGTGTTTTACAAATATCTTATGTGATCCTCATAATATCACTGCAAGGTATATACTCCTATTATGTCCATTTTATATATCTGTATATCAATATCTATTTGTATCTATATCAATTTATATCAATTGATCTATATTTGTATCTATATCAATCTTTCTATCAATCTACATAGATATCTCTAGGGATAGATAGATACATATGTATACATATTCATGTTTCTATGTAGACATACAAATGTTTACATACATACACACAAATACAGATAGAGATACATAAACACAAGAAAGATATTGCCTGAAGAGGACAGAAAGCATGCCAAGAAGTGTCACGAGGATATTGGGTCTAAGGTCAAGAAGAAATGAGTTTAGATGTGACACTTAGTAGGTGTGTAACTCTGGGCAAGTTACTTACCCTCTGACTGTTCCAGTTTCTTCAACTATACAATGGAGATAATAATAGAACCTGTCTCCCAGGGTTGCTGTGAAGATCACATGAGATGATATTTGTAAAGCATTTTTCAAACCTTAAAGTGCTTAAATATAATAAATGCTTATTATTAATACAATAATAATAAATACACATATATTCATACATACATGCACAAACATGCTCACTAGATCCATTCAGGCTTCTTTCCCTACCTTTGTTCTTTTTCATGGTAATTATATTTCATAAGAAAGTATCTCATGTGATGGGATGTTAGGGACTAAGTGTGGTAATTCCACTATCCTTTATGGAGAAAACAGTTTATTGTAATGATTTTTGCAAATCTTTTCTATTTTCCCTCTGTTTATAGTCTTTTTTCTATTTTCATTTCTGAATGCCCTTGGGATGATTTTGCTTAGTTGGATATTTTGCCAAGCTTCCCTCAGACTGTTTTTATCCTTCACTGCTTATCCCTGTTTTATGAGATGATATTGCTCATAATTGTCTATTAATCATCTTTCTTTCAAAGATCTTATAAATGAGATTATATACTAATCTGGTGTTGCCTTTGAAAGCCATTTCTCTCTGTTTGGCAAATAAGTCAAATATTTCCTGACTAAGACACTTTCTGGGCTCTTTTAGTTTTCTCATTGTAGCAATTAATTTATAATCGTTTGACTTCTGGACAACATTGCAGTTAGTGTTGATGTCATATCTGTTACTCATTTTCCATTTAAATTTTTTCAGTGGTTTGTTTAAATTAATATAATTCAAAGCTAAATCTTCTTAAGTGAACACCATATCTTTTCCTCAATATTATTCATTCTTTGTGATTAAGCATCACACACACATATTATTTTGGATTCCAAAGTATGTGTGTGGGAGTGGGAGTGGCGGGGTATAAACTATGCAAGGAAATGAGGAAACAAAGATGACAAATGTCATAGTCTTTCCTCTTAAGGAGCTTACAGTCTAACTAGGAGTAGAAGATCTTGGGTTAACAGATTTGGAGTCCGAAGGTACCTGAGAAGTCATAGATCTCAAAGCACTCATTTTAAAGGTGAGGAGACTGAGGGGCAGATAGGTGAAGTAATTTGCCCAGGGTCACACATCTACCAAGTTTTTGCACCTAGATTTGAGCCCAGACCAAGTCCAGTTCCCTATTCACTATACTGTGAAGCTACACACATAAATAGGTATTATACAAGGTGAGTGTGATAAGTGCAAAGAAAAGGTCTTGATAAAATACTTTGAGACATTTGAGGAGAAATCACTTTCAGCTGGAGAGGATCAGGTATGCCTTCATAGATGAAGTACCCTAATAATTTCCTTACCTTGGGGTGCTCTTTTATCCCCTTCCCCCCCAAAATCAATCCATGCAAAACTGTTTAGGAACATATACATTGTATAGAGAAAGGAAAATTTGTATGAGCACCTAGATTGTATAGGCTATAAATCTAGCATTTATTCTTATAGAATTTAACTTTGTCGTATTTTACATGTGCCTCTGATATGCTTTCTGCCACATCACCTTCATTTACCAAAACGGACATAAAACTATTATTCTACCACAAAGAGCCAATGAAAGCATCAGGCAGCTCTTGACTTGTTGGTTGGTTTGGGGCCTGACCCTTTAATTTCAACAATGTAGGGAATTCTCACATTATAGATCTGTATTTCCTCCATAAATGAGAGTCTTAAGGAGTTGTTTGGGACTCTCAGTATTTAAATGGCTTGCTCAGTATTTAAATGACTTACTAAGGTCATGTATCTAGTATGGCTAAGGCAATATTTATAAGTAGCTTTTTTGACTCAGCACATTGTGTGGCACATAATAAGTACTAAATAAATGCCTGTTGACTTGTTGACTAACTCCTGAGGTTATCTTCTATTCACTGTGCCATTATGCTTCTGATATTTTTTAAACTCAAATAAATTTGTTATTGCTTTGTTCATAAAAAAGTTTATTTTCTTGGGCCACATAGACTTAGCCTGATATATATATATATATATATATATGTGTGTGTGTGTGTGTGTGTGTGTGTGTGTGTGTGTGTGTGTGTGTGTATGCATATATTTATATATATGTATATATATATAAAGAATGACACTGTTTGCATAGTGTTGAAATTTAATGTGTAGTCTTTGAAAAGGACTTCTCCAACCAGCTTTTAGGAAAAGAGGAACTGAAGCTTATTCTTTTCCACATCCTTACATTCCCCTTCTTTATGTATAGCTCTCTTTGAAATCAGTGGGATATGAGGGAGTGCAGTGGGGAATAAAAATCTGAGAATTCAGCTATCATTTCTCAGGTGGAGGATTGGGGGAGCTGCCATCTTAATGATATTTCCCAGTGGGAGACCCAGTTTGATGAGGCTGAATAAGTCTGAAAGAATCGACTTCATTCTATGAAAAATCTGGAAATCAGAAAGCTTCACCACTGTTGGAAAGAATCTTGACATAAAGGGCATTATAGGTTCTATTTTTTTCAAATTTAATTTAATACAATTGCTTTAATCGCTTTTTGTTTTAAAGAACTGTTTGTTACCAGTGCCCCACTTTCTTTCATTTCTTAGTGATGAAGTAAATGTCTTCAATTCTGTCTCTGCAGACTGTCAAGATAGCTATGGCTTGTAGTCTTACTGTTAATTATTCTCTTTCATTATACTTAAGACCAAGTGGCTAGATTCCTTTCCAAGATGCTCACACACACCTCCCACTGAATTCAATAGCACTTTAAGCTTTTTATAGTGATTTTTCTCTTCTTTGTAATTAGATGTAGTGATTAGAATCTCTTTTAAGTTACTGTTGGAGGTTACCTTTAAATCTACCTAGGAACAAGTTCAAGTTTCCAAAGCCAAAGCAAAAGGAGATTTAAATTTATCAGAATAATGTATCTATTTGTTTTAATGAGGCAATCATAGATCCTCTCTATCAACTTACTAACACTTTTTCATAATGTCAGTAAAAAACTGTATTCTCTATTGCTAACATCTCTCCAACCCTCTGCCTCTTGGGCATGTTTTCAGTGCACACTCTAAATAATATGTATTTCTTTCATGGTCAGAAAAAGAATATCACAGAATCTAAAAGACAGGGAGGAGCTCAAGAGGGCATGTATGGCTCCACAAAGCCCTTCCTTGAATTTGTTCTAGCTATAGCTTTTGGCCAAACCAATCAAGGTATTCTGTCTGTTGATCCAGCCCCAGAAAAAAAATGAGGCATTCTGATTGTACCACTCTATAGGAGAGCTGTTGTTTTGATTCAACAAACATTTATTTATTAAGTACTTATGTGCTCTATGAGCAAAGCAGAATCACAACAGCACAAAGGAAATGTGAGATGTAGAAATCTAAAGATATCTTCATCGCAAATGTTCAAATGCGTGCCCAACTTGTAGTAGAACCTTCTGAGCTTGTATCGGACACACCATACCTTAACCCCAACATCATGAGGTCATCAGTTCTCTTCAAGTGGGAAGGATGAACAACATTATTTGCAATCCATTGTTTTAGGGGCTCTGGATACAAAACAATTCCTGATCTCAAGTAGCTTACAGTTCTACTGAGGGTTGGAATGGGGGAATCAAAATGTGTGTAGATATAGAAACATGAAATACATGCAAAATATAAGAAAGTAATTTCAGTCAATCAACCAATAAGCATTTATTAAGCACTTACTCTAGGTAAGGCTTTGTCCTGGGCACTGAACGATATAAATGCAGAAATAAAAAAGTTAGTCCACAAGGAATTTAGAGTCCCTTGAGAGAAACCACATGTGCATATGAAATTACATACAAAATAAATACAAGATATTTTGGTTTTTGGGTGGGGGAAGTACCAGTAGCTGGAAAGGATAGAAAGGCAATAGTACCTAGAAAGCTATTGTAAGAGGTAAGGACATTTCAAGAGGAGAAAGAACTAATGGTCAATCACCCAGAATTTATTTATTTATTAAGTTTCTGCTATGTTCTAGACACTGTACTAATGACCAGAGTGTAAATATAATAAATTTGTTTTCTCTCTACTCATAAGGAGCTTTTCTTCAGTCATTTCAATGGCGTACAACTCTTCATGACCTCATTTGAGGGTCACTCCAGAGATATTGGAGTGGTTTGCCATTTCCTTTTCCAGCTCAACTTACAGATGAGGAAACTGAGGCAAACAGAATTAAGTGACTTGCCCAGGGTCATGCAACTAGTAAGTATCCGAGACCAGATTTGAAATCAGGGTCTTCCTGACTTTAGGCCTGGCACTCTATGCACTGTGCCACCTCATAAGGATCTTAGGAACTAATAAATGTGTGACACAGTTTTTTTCCTGGATCATTTTGCAATCCAGTAGCTAAATAAACATAACTCCTTCTCAGAAAGAGTTTCAAGCCATTTTCATCAATGATTATGTCTCTCCTATAAGGATTTCATAGGATGGAGATATTCCCAGGCGTCTTTTGTAGCCCTCCAATGTTCCAAGAATTTAAAACCATTGCTGTCAAGAAAGTTCTTACTTTATATGTATTACATGGGGGAAAGGAGACTGGCCAATGAGGTCCTAGTATTTAGACAAAGTGTGATATCCACAGGGAGGCTTGGTGATGCTGCTTCTGGAAGTGTGTAATGGAGGACTCCTTTCTCTTCTCACTTCAAAACAGGCTCAGAAATCTCTGTTTTCTGTGCGTTTTCTACATGGAGATAAAAAGCCTGTTAACTGGCTACTGAGATGAAACTGAGTATGCATACAACAGTTTCAAATAGATAAACTTTCTCTCCTGGAAGCTTTGAGTGAGGAAGACAAAATGCTGTGGGCTTCCAGGTAGGGAGAGAGGCAGTGGTAGCCTAATGTAGGTATCTTATCTCCCCACCTATCTGCCATGTGGTTGTGGACACATGCCGTTTCTGTTTGTTCTATCTTTTTGTGATTATTCTTCCCTGGTCTTAGATAAATGGGCATAGATAGAACAGACTAGGTTATAGCCCTGTAAGTTTCAAAAGGCTGAAAGAACACTCAAATGCCCCTCAGCAACCAAAATGATTCCCAAAGCCAAGAAGTCATCTCTTCCTCTACACCCCTTCCTCCCACAGGTATATTTCCAACATAAGTTTGAATACATTTTTGCCAGGAGCTAAGTTGGCATGCTCCAGGTTCAGGAGGGGCAAGGCGGGAAAACTGTTGCACTTTGATCGATTTTTGTTATTCCTTCTCAATAAACAGCCATTTGTAAAAGTCAATTGATTTGACTTAAACTGAATTGATATTAAGTAATTAAATTAATGAATTAAATCAATTAAATTGATATTGGGAAGATGTTAACTGGTTAAGTTATATTGGGGAGAAACACACCAGATGGGGGCTCATGAGTGACAATATTAGAACACCCCCCACTCTACCTCATCCATTAGGGTGGACCCAATCCTCTAGAACATTGAGGGGAGTAGCAGTCCTTTGGTGAACTGATCTTCCAATTCAGATAGGTTTGGGAGAATGAGCCCAGAGTCTGCAATATGTCAACTTAAATTTGTCTCCTTGCAATTTGAATCATTTCCTGTTATATCCTCTGACACTTGAGAACAGATGGATCTCATCCTATTAATGACCATTTTTGATATATATGAAGACAACAAGAGTCATCTGATAGCTCTTGTTTTTAGACTAAATCATATCAATTTCTTCAACTTTCTTCATAGATCCTTCTTAGCTCTGGTGAACTGATTTTAGTTCAAGTTTAAATAAGCTTCCTGCCAATGCTGTGAGGCTGATAGATATTAGCCACTGTGTCTTTCCCCTATAGATAACAACTCTCTAGAATAATTTCAAATTATAGTTTCTTCTCTTTTAATACAGTGCCAATGACATAATGTGCCCTAAACAACACAAATATAATTGACATCTGTAATTAGCATTAGGTCACACTTCTCTCTCTTACATTAAAAATGTCAACTTTGAAACATAGTTGCTCTCGTTATATGTTTGTGCCAATATAGATATAGCTCAGATATATTAGCAATGAACTACATAGCTGATAAGTTTTAAATCTCCAAATGCCCTTCACAGAGCAACTATTTTTAGTCCTGTGAAACATTATGTGAATTATTACCTAAAATATGTATGATTGTTTTAATGAAACATTGTAAAACTGTGTCTATGTGATGAACACATGGAAAGAAAGGTGAAAAGATTCATTACTTGCATAATACTAAACTGACTGAAATTTTCATCTGTCTGATAGATATTTCATAGTTACTTTTTCTTAGATTCTATGGAGAGTAAAGAAGACTTCCGAACATCTATCTTGTAAAATGGCCTAATCTCAGTCAATCTTAGTCAATTCAGATTCCCATGCTTTTTTGTTTTCGTAAATAGAATTGACTTTACAAGTCGGAACTCACTAGGTATTATCTCAAGTCTTCTCTCTGCTTTGCCTGTGTAGATATAGCATGGATTACTTCTAGGAATTCCCAAGAAAGTTGAGATTTTGACAGGAATAGCCTGGTAATACTTGTTATGTTGCCAGAGGCAAAGCAAGCTAATTCAGGCAAAATGGAATCACTGAGTTTTCCAAGGACTATCCATTTGACATCTCAACTTGGAAGAGTTGAAAGATAACTAGATTTGGAGCCAGGGGACTTAGATTAAGCTCTAGGTGTTGTTATTCACTACCACTGTGACTTTGGGCAAGTCATTTGGCTTCTATGGAGCCTTAGTTACTTCAGACATAGTGGGTTGGACTAGATAGGGGTTCTTTTTAAAAAAGTTTTTATTTTTTATTCTTTTTAATCAATCAAAATCTGCTTCCCTTCCCTTTCCCCCTTCTCCCTCCCTTTATAAGATAAAGAAAAACAAAACAAAAACAAAAACCTTATAACAAACATAAATAGTAAAGCAAAGCAAATATCTGCATTGGCCATGTCCAATCTATATATCCATACCTACATCTACAGATAGAAATAGGGATAGAGATCTATAAGTACAGATGTAGATATCTCAATTGACTCTCAGAGTCTATCACCTTTGTTAGGAGGTAATAGAATGCTTCATCATGAGTACTCTAGCATCCTAGAGAATAATTGTTTTGATAAGAGTTCAGAAGTCTTTCAGAGTTGTTTAGATCAAAGATTCTTAACTTTTTTGTGTGTACCTTTGGAAGGCAAGTAAAGCCTATGTACCTCTTCTCAGGAAAGATATATTTTAAATGCATAAAATTACATAGGATTACACAGGAAACCAGTTATGAAATACATCCTGTAGGAGGAAAACTATAATCACTTGTAAAATAGGAGCAGACCTAATAGTCATAGTAATTTCAAACTATAAATGCATAGAAAGGGTATTTCAAGATATCAATAACTGTAAAATGATGAAAATATTTGTCATTCCTGTTGTTACTAAAATGCATAACTGAAAACAGTTAAATTTCAAACAAAGATTAATAAAAATAAACACATAATTTCTTCCCCATAAAAGCTCATGGACCCCATGAAATATGGGTCTATACACCCCAGATTAAGAATCCTAGCCAGATAATCTCAAAGGTCTCTTCTAGCTTGAAATTGATATGCAGTATAACCAAATTCTTTGTGTGATTATCTGAAGGACTCAGAAGCACCATGTCTTAAGAGATAGAATGCTGGGCTTGGAGTTATAAAGAACTGAGTTCAAGTCCCATCTTTGATATTTTGTAGCTGTATGATGCTGGATAAATCACTTACTTGGCAAGCACCTCAGTCAACTCTTTAAAATTTAATCTACTAAATCATAGATGAGTTTTGACATAAATGGATTCATAGTCAGTCAGTCAATAAACATTCATTAAGCACCTACTATGTGCCAGGCATTGTGCTAAACACTAGAAATACAAAAAGAGGCAAAAGATAATCCCTGCTCTCAAGAAGTTCACAATCTAGTGGGAGATAGTGGTCATAAAACAAGCAAATAAATATGAACAACGCAGGAGAAAAAGGAAATAAGTAACAGAGGGAAGACATTAAAATTAAGAGGGGTTGAGAAAGGCTCCCTATAGAAGATGAATTTTTAGTAGGGTCTTGAAGGAAGGAAGGGAAGCCAGAAGGTAGAGATGAGAAGGGGAGGAGGAAAGAATTCTATGCATGGTGGCTGGGGGGCAGCTAGAGAAAATACCTGGAGTGGAGAGATAGAGTGTCAGGGAGGCCAGTGTCAACGGATCGAAGAGAAAAAAGAATGAGAATTTGATTGAAAGATTTTTTTTTGCTACAAAGAATTCTCACACTGGGAGTTCTTCAAGCTTCTGGTGATCTTACAGGAGCACTACAATGGTTAATTACAGGTCTAGTCTAGGCTATCTCGAGAGTGGAACTTAGCCCTAAAGACAGAAAGGACTCTCACATAAGCGTTCTGAACAAAAAGTAACAACTTGCAGCGGCTCAACAAATGTTAAGCAACAGGCAGCTCTAGTGTGTTAAATAGGCTTAAAGTACTTTGAGAAATAAAATCTTAAGCTGTACAAATATTAGTTTATTTTTTTTTATAAAAATTCATCTCACTTTACATCATAATAGTTGGCTAATAGATCTGTTAAGTTTTAAGGAGAGAAGGGCAAAGGGGACTTTACCAGATCCCATGAGAATATTCCAGTGTATCAGTTCCTTGCAAGTAAACGTTCAGTTATGTGAGGAATGTGAATTAGCCATAATGCTGTCAATCCTCACTTTCAATTAAAGCTAGCAGTTCTAAGTTCTGAAACCCACCAGTTGTGAAAGTTTCTTCCTCAAAAGCAGTTCAAGTCACCTCTTAAATATTAAAATCATATTATCCCTTTGCCAGAGTAGGGATAGAAAAAAGACAAAAAACAAAACTAAAAACCTCTTTACAAAAACATTACCAAAAGACACTGTAGGAAGATACAAAGTTTGACAGATATTTCATTAGAAAAGGAAAACTCTAAGAATACATGCACAAAAAGTCAAATAGTCTAATTGAGAGAAAAGAAACCAATCTTAATGTTCCCTCATCTTCCAACTATATTAATAAATCATTACTCACATTTGCATAGTGCTTTACAAAGTACTTTCTTCAAAACAAACTTTCCCGAGAATTTTTATCTCTATTTTATAAATAAGGAAATTGAGTATTAGAGAGCTAAAAGATTGGTTTATGGCTAAGTAAGTTACAGCGAAGCAATGGATAGAGTGCCCGGCCTGGAGTCAAGAAGAACTGAGTTCAAATCCAGCATCAGATATTTTCTAGCTGTGTGATCTTTGGCAAATCACTTAATCCTGTTTGCCTCAGTTTCTTCATCTCTTATAATGAGCTGGAGAGGGAAATGGCAAACCATTCCAGTATCTTTGCTAAGAAAACCCCAAATGGGGTCATGCAGAGTCAGACATAAGTGAAACAACCAACAAGAAAAAGAAGTTATAAAACTTGCACTTGAAATCAGATTGTTTGATTCCACGGCAGATTTCCAAATCCCCACTGCCACAATATCATGGGCTACTTAGAAGGGGTAAATATAAGTTTAATCCCAGCTTTGTTACTAATTAGCTATGGGGCCTTAAGAAAAATTACTTCTATTTGGGTCTCGGTTTCTTCATCTGTCAAGTAAAGGTAGGAGTGATGAACTAGAAGATCTCTAAGGTCATTTCCAGTTCTAAACGTCTATGATTCTGCCTGCTTTCATGGTGGTACTGCTATTGTCTTCATAACTTTCCTATCTTTTTGGTATTTTTCTTAGATCCATTAATGCACTCTCTTGCCCAGTAGGCCCTCTCTTTTAGTATCACCTAAATACTGCAATGTTACTTTCTTCTTTTACTCATCAGCATTCAAGTAGATTATTTTTCCTGGATTTCTCCCATTCTCCACCTCCCCATCTTACCCAGGTTGATCTGATATAAAAAGGCTTCCTAAATAAGTATTTTAAGAGTGCAAAAGATTCCTCACAATCTCATGCGATCCTCCTCATCCTGTACTCTTACTTTATCAGCTAGGATGAAATCAATTGGATGTGTAAATTCCTTAAATAACAGCAAATGGAGCAAATTGAATTTCAAAGTGGGGGAAGAAAAACGGTGAACCTGAAAAGCAGTGGTACGAAGGTCATCAGCCGAATTAGCAAAAAAGTCTGGCAAAGTTACAGTTAGGCAGGCGGTAATACTCTATTGATCAGACTTTCTCAATCAATGGTGCTGTGCCTGGATTATTGATGCAAAGGTATTAAGCAAAATTTTATTTCAGCTAACTTGTTGGCTCAGATGTCAACTGAAAGTCATTTCCCCAGTCAATCAAATATACAATAAATTTGAGCAGACTTAGCTATTTAACAGCTTTGTGTCTATCTCACTTTCCAATGACTCAATTACTTTTGAAGAGGTAACAATTAAAGTAATATATAAATAAGCATTTTGAGGCAGGCTTACATTTCTAGCAAAGGATAGTATGCCCTTAGGGGGAAAAACGATCTGGGGAAATATTTCTTTCTTACTATGAACAGGCTAAGGGAAATGATACTTTATTTCTAAAATACAAGTTTAATTCTCACGTTAGGTCACAGTTTTGGTGGTCGCATCTCCTAGAATCCCATCTGTCAGCTTCATGAAACCCACTAAACAATTTGGTTTGACCGGCAGTTGGTGTTAAAGATAGGCTTGTGAGGGGGATTGCAGGCAAGGAGTGCATGGGAGAGAGGGAGTAGGGTGGTGACAAGCAATGTGGAACACCTGCTAACACATTCAGTGGAATTCACTTCGGTCCCTATGCTCCTAAATGCAGATAAAACGTCTGAATTGGTGTGATAAGCTGTGCTAGGAGGAGAACATTCTATTATATAATCCTACTCCTTCTGACATGGTGAGTTTAGAAAAAGACAAATCATTGTCATCTAATTTTCCCTAATTTGCAGCTATTGTGGATCCAATAAAAGAACCTTCCCTCCCCCACTTCTTTTAAAAATGTGTGTTAAGGTACAAACTTATTATTCATCTTACTTCTTTTTCTTTTTCCTTTATTGAGCCTCCATATTTTTTTTAAAAAATTGAATTGCATCGAGACCATTCAGACAAAATGACTTTTAACATTTTTTTTGAGTTCAATTCAAACATTTATTAAGGAACTCCTCCATATAGAGCACTGTGCTAGGCACTAAGGAAAGACACAGAGTTTAAGCATGACATTATCTCTGCCCTCATGCAGAGGCTAGTAACGCAAATAATGATGATAAAATACAGTTTTAAAAGTGCTTTTACATTGATCTGTGTTATTCTTCCAACATTCTCTGATAACAGGGGAAGAATAGACGCTGTTTAAAAGTAGCATCATCTCTCTGTCCTTGACTGAGCTACATTCAGGTCTGTATCTCCAGAACATACATCATCTACCTCTAGTTGATTTTCTCACTACTTGTGTGTCCTTGGCTAAGTCACTTTAACCAAGTTCTCTGGGCCTCAATTTTCTTATTTGTAAAATAAAGGGATTAGATTAGAGGAATAGATGAACTGTAAGATTTCTTTTAGTTCTGACTCCCTAATCCTATCACAGCTCTCACAGGCCATGCTCAGTCCTACCTCCCTGATCTCAACACGCTGGTCACCTCCATCCTGTCCCCCCCTCATCCATCTGGAGTGTCATCTCCATTCATTTCTTCCAATATAATTGTTCCTTCAATGCCAAGTGTGCCATTTCCATTCTCCATACACACATCTCACCCCACCCTCCAAACGCTATTCCAGGCTACAAAAATGTCTTCCTTTTGTGAAATTCTATAGAGCTTTAGTCTTGTCAAATACTTTATAAACTCAAATGAGAAAATATTTATTACAGCACTTAGCACACTGCCTGGCACATAGTAGGAATTTCATAAATGCTTATTCCCTCCCCCATTATAGGACCAAAATTACATGTTATTCTTTAGTTGTTTTATGTATGACCTTGCTTTTCTAATTAAAACATAACCTTTTATTAGCTGGGATTAAAGTTTTTCCTTTTTGTTTTTCTTGTAACATCCTATATGAAGCTGGACCCACACTAGGTACTTTATACATACTGATTCATTAAACTTTGTTATTGTGTAGATAAAAACACTGGCTGTGTTTCTTGTCTAAACACAGTCTCATGTTACCTATTTGATAAAACCTTTTTTAAAGAAGTAAATTGTGATGAATTGTCAGGTCACTAGTAGTGAAGAAATAAAGGCTTGAGTTCTTACACCTAGCATAATCCCACCCTAAAGGGTATTTTATTAGTTTTTTTTTAGTAGTTTAAAAATAAAGTATCTTTTATTCTTCAGCTTTGTAATAGTATTAGCTGCCTGGATCTAGTATCTTTTTCCCCACACCTGTTGACACCAAAGCAAACTATTCCTTGCCTTCCTTTTCTGTTTCTCTGGATGTCTCTTTTTATGGAATTCCAAGTGTTCATTTTTCAAAACAGTCATTCTTCCTACATTCATCTTTTTCTTTATAATCCATTAAGAGTTTTCCCTTATATAGTGTTTTCCTTGCATGAATGCTCAAAAGCAATATTCTATATGTGACTATAGGGCCTCTAATACACAGATGCCTCCAAATATCCACATATATTGTGTATATATATATACATATATATGTGTATATATATACACATGCACATGCACACACACATGCTATATATGCACATACACACTTATATATACATATGTGACACGATTTAGACAAATTATCTTTATGGTTGTGTGGATAATTTACTTTCCATCTATGCATTAGGGTTCCTGCCCCAAGATACAACTATTGTCCCATTTAACTAAGGAATTTGGGGTATTAGCTTTGGTACTTAGGCTTATTCTTTTGGGTTTTATCTCAATGACTATTTTCCCCCACACTAAATTGACTGATTATTTTAAAGTAATGTAGCCCATGTTATAAGCTTTTATCTGAATGCGTACTCGTGAGCATGTATTTGTCCATGAAACAACAATTCTATTCCTGAAGATTATACTATTTTCTGTACAAGCATAATGGCTCTTTTGATGGATAGATAGACATATGTATACATATATGAACACATATTTCTCCTATGAATATATGTATCTGTATTCATAATACATATGTCCATATGTATACTTTGCAAATGTACACAATTCTTTAATATGTAAAAATATGATGGACAAGACTCTTTTAAAGGACTTATTTGAAAGAAATGGATCTATGATAAAAAATATTGCAAATGTAGAAATTACATTTAAAATTTTATAATTAGTGGCTACAGTATTTGTACATTTTATTGACCTACCATGGATGCATAAATACACACATATATTTTGTTGTTGTTGTACATATCTGAAAATCAGAATAATTCTAAGAATGGAATGTGTATTAAGAAAATGTTGTATCTGTTTGTGATTAACCATAAAGTTTCCATATGTGGCTTTTCTCTTTGGACTCAGGCTGTCTACAGAAACTTGATCAGGACTATAATTATACCATGCTTGAATCAAGCAAGTCAAACAATGTCAAAAACAATAATATTCCTCTTCAAAAGTTTGAGAATATAAAGCAGAGAATGAAGATATCATAATATTAACATTTTTGTGAATCGAGCTGATCTCTTGCTGTTAAAGCTCAGTGAGTGGCAAGCTAAACTGGTAATGGTGCTGTAGAAGACCTGCAGAACTCCTGCCTGAGAAATGTGCGTACCTTTAGATGGTCATTATGTCATGTATTGCCTAATTAGGAGTGGAAGAATGGGAACAATTTTTCTTGGCTTTATCAAAATTGGTATCATCATTGGCATCAGTAAGATCTTCCCATGGTCATCATGGTCAAGCAGAAGTTGTTTGAAAAACATAAAATGATAAATGGCATATTTGCCCAAAACTGTAAAAAAATTATAATACAATTTTGGACTAAAAGTGACCTTTCGTTAGAAATATAGAATGCTATATTAGAACAACAGAATTTTGCTGCTGAAAGGCTAATTTCCTTCTTTTATATTTTATAAATGAGGATGGCGAAGCCTTGATAAGTTCACTGCCTGGTTTATTCAAGGTCCCTCCAGCTAGTTAGTGTGGCATAGTTGGGAGCGTAGCCCATGTCTTATGGTTCTCAGTCATGGAGCCTTGTCTTCTGTTAGAGTATATGTAACTGGTTTTCATCATGGAATTCTCAAATCCAAGAAATGGAAATGCATGTCACACATTGTAAGTATATGTTTTCTGTGATAATATATAGTTCCATATATACATTAAGTAGAGTAAAATGTATTTACTCATTGTTGTTGTACAGTTGTTTTTCAGTTATGCCCAATTCCCCGTGACCCTATTTGGGGTTTTCTTTGCAAAGATACTGGAGTGGTTTGTCATTTCCTTCTCCAGCTCATTTTACAGGGAGAGATCTGAGGCACATGATTTGCCCAGGGACATTCAGCAAGTAAGTTTCTGAGGCTAGATTTGAACTCAGAAAAATGAGTCTTCCTGACTTTAGGACCACTGCTTTATCCACTTCACCACCTAGCTGCCCCTGTATTTACCCATCTGTACATTTAAATACAACTGGCAACATTCATTTAAATACATGAAAAAATGTACTTCATCAGGAAACAAAGGAAATGAGGGGGGTGAAATTCCTTTTACTCTGTCAATGACCCCCAAACTACCTGTTAAAAAATAAAAACAAAAATGCACAATCTTCACTTAAACTGGTTAATTGATGCCATTAATATAAAGGGGAGAAAGGGAAGGAATAGCTTACCTTATGTAGTATTTTAGGGATTGGTAAGTGCTTTCAATATATTATCTCATCTGAACTTCAGAACAAGTCTGTGAGAGTTACTTTTCATTCTCATTTAGCAGTTGAAGAAAATGAGTTTCAGAGAAATTAAGTAGTGTGTAAGGTAGTAAATGTCTAAGGAAAGATTCAAACCCAGACCCTATGCCTGACTTCGAATCCTACTCTTTGTCTGAAATGCCACCCTAAGGAAAGATTGGATGAAAGAGGGAAGAGAGGGAGAAGGGAAGGAAAGGATAGTGGAAGAGAGCATGGTGGGGAAAAAGGAAGTTGTTGGAATGCAGTGATGGTATTTTGTTTTATTTGTTTTAACTGAAATCAGCCAAAACAATTAATGGAGGAATATAAGTCTTAGAAACTCCAGATACCCTGATTGCTGGCAATCTCAGGTATAAGGTTGATTTTAGGGAATTTTGTAGAGACATTATTCATGTGTGTGTTTACGTGTGTGTGTACATGCCTAGTGTGTATATAAATATCTATATATGCATATATATGTATATGTGTGTGTATGTATGTATGTATGTGTCCTGAGTGCCTAAGTTTAGTTGGAATTCTAGGGATGGAGAACTCAAGCTTTGGACTCAACAGAAAATGTCCTCCCACTAGTTCTTATTAGGTTAAATGTGGGGCAGTTAATGACTGAATACTGTCTGAACAGAGTGCTCATAGAGGAATATAGGTTGTAAGTTGATTCCCCAGCCATCCAGGTCTTGCCCCATTATTTGACATTCTTGATTCAAGCAGTGTGTAATTACAGGCTAATCAAGTTTCCATAGTCAGCCTTAATAAGAATCAGAAGCTTACATTTCATTGTCAACCACATTCAGGGTAATGAGTAGTGGTATGCTGGGAGTGATATGGCCTTTGAGGCTACCTCCTATCAATTAGATGGCTTACTCTATTCTACATCACTCATTCAACCAACAAGTATTCATTAAGCACCTGTTATGTGCCAGACACTGAGCTAGGCTCAGGCGATAGAAGAAGGAGGAGGAGGAGGAAGAGCAAGAAAAGGAGGAGGAAGAAGAGGAGGAGGAGGAGCAGGGGAAGGAGGAGGAAGAGGACGAGGAGGAGGAAGAGGAGAAGGAAGAGGAGAAGGAGGAGGAGGAGGAGGAGGAGAAGGAGGAGGAAGAGAAACAATTCCCTATTTTCAAGTAGCTTATATTCAATTGTGAAAACATGAGAGGAAACCTCCATGTAATACCCTATATAACAGTTGCTGTAAAATATATAAATAGCTTCTAGAACCATCTTATTAACAGGTGATTTTGGAAAGTTTGAGAATTTTACCTGTCACAATGCCACTACAACCCAAGTAACATATTCCTGAAAGGGTAACACATTTAGAGTTATCAGCCATTTACACTTTAGCATAAATCAGTCTATAATTTACTTTCCTGAGAGCAGGTTTAGATAGAAATAGCATATGAGTAAACTGGTTCTCTAAGGGGAAGGGGATAGTAAAGTTTGCCTAAGTAGAAAGTCACTACCAAGGACAAACAACCTTTTTAAGAATTTTGCCTAAGGCTGACGCTGCTTAGCTGTGGTTCAGCCTACCAATGACAGTCATATTGAGGTTCATTACTATATATAATTACCTGGTCAGGCATGATTTGGGAAAGTTATTTTATAGCATGTTTGCCTCTGGTTGTAAGCATGTGGATACCTCTGAGAAATAAAATACATACCAAAAATGCCACCAATCACAAATAATTTATTAAGCATCAGCTGTGTTTATGTTACCATTTGGTTGCTGTGCTGGTGAGCAAGTGAAAAC
Source organism: Phalanger gymnotis (assembly GCA_028646595.1). Classification (NCBI taxonomy): domain Eukaryota; kingdom Metazoa; phylum Chordata; class Mammalia; order Diprotodontia; family Phalangeridae; genus Phalanger; species Phalanger gymnotis. Next base: position 640,315,519 of record CM053622.1, on the reverse strand, counting down.
TTGCTGATTGGAAGATAATGCCATCTCAATAAGACTGAAGTAGAAATCAGGTAAACTGAATCCTAGCCTGAGCTCTGCAATGATCCAAATGTATGATTCTTCACTCAAATTGAAGGGACTTAGTCTTAAAGCCCTTAAAAGTCTTCTATTTGTGTGTGTGTGTGTTCGTGTCTGTGTCTGTGTGTGTCTGTGTATGTGTGTGATGATGGTAATACTATCAGGAGAAAAAACGAGTTCAACTTTTCAATTGATCCTCAATAATTCTCGTCCTCAATGATCTTTGAGAATATAATAAAAATATCCACTTCTAAATTTGGAATGATTTCCTTTGAATTTAAACTTTTTCATCATTTTTATCAGTCTCGTAAAATATGAAATTTATTACTGCTAATATATTTTGATAACAATGACAGAATCAGTCATTTGTAAAACTTGACAAACTATTCTATTTGAATGATAGAGGAAAGACAGACCATATGTTGCACAATTTTCATTCTTACCAATATGGGCTAGAAGATTAAGCTTATTTTCTTAGTTTCTTTTATCTCAATGGGTTTGTGTATGTGTATTTTCCCATTAATTTCATAGAATATTAGTCTCAGAGTTGGAAATTTGCTTAGAGATCATTTACTCCAATCTTTTAATAGACACAGTAGTCCTTTAAACATGTTTGTCTGTTGTTATTGAGTCATTTTCAATTGTGTCTGACTGTGACCCCATTTGGGGTTTTCTTGGCAAAGATACTGGAGTGGTTTGCCATTTCCTTCTCTATCTCATTTTACAGATGAGGAACTGAGGCAAACAGGGTTAAGTGGCTTTTCCAGGGTCACACAGCTAATAAGTGTCTTAGGCCAGATCTGAACTCATAAAGATGAGTCTTCCTGATGTCAAGCTTGGCACTCTATCCACTGTGCCATCTAACTGCCCCAGAAGGTTACCTAGCTCTTGTAAATAATGTCTTCAGTCACAAGGAACACGTTTTCTCATGAAATAGCAGTCGTCTTTGTGTACAGCTCTAATTTTCAGGTTCTTCCTTATATTAAGCCAACATTTACCTCCCTACAGTTTCTATCAATTGATCTTTTCGAGACCATGTAGAATAAGCACCCCCTCCCTCCCTTCTTCACATGACAGACCTTCAAATATTAAAAGATGGTTATCATGCTTCATTCAAGTCTTCTGTTTCTCATGCTAAGCATCCTCATTTCACTCACTTCTTCATATAACATGCTTTTGAGGTCCCATATAGTCCAGGTCACCATCCTCTAGACCCATTCCTACTTGTCAGTTCTATGATGTCACATTCTGTAGCAGTAAGGTCTCTAAGTAAAAAAAGAATGTGGCAAATATTTGAAAATGAAATGTTCAACTTAATGAATTGGAGGTTTTGTTGTTGTTGTTTTAACTGAGTAGTCAAAATTCTAGTGTCATGTGGCAGCCATCTGGCTCTCATTAAAGCTAGTCCTGAAATATTTTAGGTGACCTTTTAAAAGTTACTTTCATATCATACTTCAAGATGAATGTCATTCAAGGGGAGAAGCTACACCTTCATCATTTGTATATGGAACAACAGGGTAAATTCTAGATACTTTTGATTTAAAGTACTGGAGTGTAGGTCTCTAAATCTCCAAAGGAAGGACATATGGAAGAAGCATTTAGGAATATCACCATAGGATACTTAATGTTCATTAACTCCAAAGTTATGTCAACACAAGAATGAAATGCATGGATTATACCCTTATTTTGTACCTATAAAACATGGATTTCTGCTTTGGAAAAATGTTAGGTTTTGGTTAGTAGTGGTGAAGGAAGTCTGTTATTCAGCAAGTTACTATAATGAATGTCAAGTGCATGTTTAATATTAGATCACAAAATAATAGAGCCTCAGCATTGGAAGGCGCCAACTCAGAAGTACATGCTGGGTACATAGTAGGTACTCAATGCATCAAATTGAATATTAGTTGTGAAGAGCTAAAGTATCAAATTTATCTACTTAGTATATTAGGATGATGGCATGATGGCCTTTAGAGCCAAAAGAAACATTAAATATGATCCTCTACAAGTGAGTCTTAAAAATATAAAAATTTGGGTTTATTTTTCATGAAATCACACAAGATAATTATATTTCTTAAATATTACTTTCTTTGTTATGCAATTTCTGAGCTAGATGAAGCTCAGAAAGTACAATCAATTCAATCCAACAAACATTGATTAAAAGCCCCACTTATTATGTATAAAACTACTGTCTTGAGGTCTAGAGATATAAAGGTAAAACACAATCTCTGCCTTTAAGGATCTTCTAAGTTGGTGGGGGTAGGGATGGTTATCAAAACAGGTGTTATAATAGTTCTCTTGGGAATTTAATGTGATAAAAAAGAAAAAAAGGCATAAACTATAAATTCCTCACATTGATCTCATGGGAACAAATTGGTCAACGTATTTTTTCACCTTATGTGGCAATATTGAAATTTGTAGGTATAGATCCCTGCAGTGGCCATATGTATGCAGTAAGAATCTCTCTTCCGGTGAGCTGTCCTATTCAACCCATGAATCCTTGGGTTTGATAGCTTCTAAAGGGGTGTAGAGTCCTTTCTGCTTCCAAAGTTGAAAGGAGCACTTTTTAGCAGAACTAGGATGATTCTCCTAACTAAGCCAATTTCTCAAAAGGAAAAAAAAAGCCATAACTCTACCGATTATTCCATTGGGATTAGAGTTTCAGTTATATTTACCATTTCTCTGAATGCTACAAAACAGAGAGAAAGCTTATTAAACTTCCTAGGAATACAAACAAGGAAACAGAAAGGGAATTCAAAATGATTTTGCTAAATGATAAATGATCTGTCAACAATATGAGTTTGAAAAGTGAAGCAAACAAAAGACTCAGAAAAACTCACTAAGCATGCACACATACATACATACATACCTGCGTGTGTGTTTGTGTGATGAAAATGATTGGTATAAATGCATCATAAAAAGAACTAGGGTTTAGAGTGGATTAAATGGGACCTTAAGCTGTTGTTGTCATGCTGTTTTTGATGGTGCTGTTAATATTACTACTGGTATCTAAAGGTACTTGAAAGCCATGAGTCGTGGGGTTGGGTAAGACCGAACACTGTGCTTTTGGGAATGGGGTCCATTCTGGTTCTATGCACCAAAAGAATGTCTCTGAGTCCTTTTTTTTCATTTTTTTATATAGGCCAAAGCAACAGGAAATGGATTTAAATTGTAGCAAGTGATAGTTGAGAACTTTTTTTTAATTTTAAGACTGTGTATGTAATCTAGAGGCAGCTGTTTGGCATAGTGGATAGAGGGCCTAGAGTCAGGAAGACCTGAATTAAAATTTGATCATAACTTTTATTAGCTGGGTGGGTGATTTAACCTCTGTCTGCCTCAATTTCCTTAGCTATAAAATGAGAGTAGCTCCTACCTTCCACAGGTGTGAGAATCAAATAAGGTAATACTTGTATAGCACTTACAATAGTGCCTGGTAAATAGTAGGTACTTAATAAATGTTTCTCTCCCTCCTAATCAAACTCAAGAACCTAAGAATCCCTACTGTAGCAGAGAGAATGCTGGATTTAGAATTGGAGAACCTGGGTTCCGAACCTCACTCTACTTTTTTTTCTTATGAGACCTTAGACAAGTCGCTTATGTTCTCTGGGCTGTAGAATGAAGTTGTTCAACTGCATAACCTCTAAGGCCCCTCTACCTTTTAAAATTTTATTAATTTATTTTATTTTTAATTTATCAAATAACATAGTATAATTTCCATAACATAGTATAATTTTTAAAAAGCTAATTGCATAAGAAACTGAAAATCCAGCATTATGCCACTAACATGCTGTAGATGGTAATAATTGGCCTTGTCAATCTCAAAGGTTAGCAAAAATCACTTTAGTTTCCATTGCACTCTATTCTACAAAATCATAGAATTTCATATTTAGAAATGACTCAGGGACCTTCTAGTCCAACCTATTCCCTCAGAAATAATTCCCATTTCAGTGCACCCAACAAGTGCTCATTCAAACTTTGTTTGAAGACCTCCAGTGAGGAGGAACTCACTACCTCCTTAGGCAGTCCATTCCAATTCCAGACAGCTCTAATTGTTAAGAAGCTTGTCCTTCTGTTTAACTCAGACTTGCCTAAGTGCATAATGTGCCGCTATGCACCTTCCAATCAGTGCTCCTAGTTTTGCCCTCTGGGGCTGAGCAGCACAGGTTTAATCTCTTTTTCCTTGTAATAGCTTTTAACAACAAATCATGACTCCCCTTGCCCCCTCACCTCACCAATTTTTTCTTCTCTGAACTGAACATCCTTGTTCCTTCATTCTCTTCTCACCTAGCAAGCACTTGGGACCTTCCTTTTGGATTTATAATCTCTGAATTTATTTAAACCCTGTTTGAAGCCTTTTATGGGTTTGGGGGGTTATTTTTCTTTTTTTATAATTAGTCCCATTAGTTTATTGGTTACTATCTATTTTGGTGTTAATAGAAATCTGGATGAAGATCTCATGCTGAGAAGGCTTGAGATACAGAGGAGGATGGTGGCTTAGATCACATGGTCCTAGGGCCAAATGAATGACTAAATGAAAAGCATTTTTAAGTCCTTACTGTATTCCAGGTTCCACACACACTGGAGATACAAATAAAAGGAAGCAAAGAGCTTATATTCTAATTGGGGAAGTCCAGGTATATAGGTGAGATAGATTTGGTAAGAAAAGGGAAGGAGGTGGTATAATCAGAGACGTGGCTTGGAAAGAGATGGAAAGTAGTGTGGTATTCTGGTTCCAGGCAATCTTGATATTTGAATCATTTCTTTCTGGCTTCTTCCAATATTTTCTCCTTGACCTGAAAATTCTGGAATTTGACTACAATATTACTTGGAGTTTTTATTTTGGGATGTCTTCCAGGAGGTGATCAGTGGATGCTTTCAATGAATATTTTACCCTCTAGTTCTAGGGTATCAGAGCATTTTTTCTTGATAATTTCTTGAAAGATGCTTTCCAAGCTCTTTTTGATCATGGCTTTCGGGTAGTCTAGTAAGTGTTGCATTATCTCTCTGGGATCTATTTTCCCAATGAGTTGGTTTTTTAATGAGATATTTCATATTTTCTTTTATTTTTTTCTTCTTTTGATTTTGTTCAACCGATTCTTGCTGTCTAATAGAGTTGTTAACTTCCACTTGCCCAATTCTAATTTTTAAGGAATTATTTTCTTCAATTAGCTTTTGTATCTCCTTTTCCATTTGACCATTTCTACTTTTTAAGGAGTTGTTTTCTTCAGTGGATTTTTTTCCACTTGGCCAATTGTATTTTTTAAGGAATTTTTTTCTTCAGTCAATTTTGTCCTTTCTTTTTCAAGCTATTGACTCTCTTTTGCATACTTCTTATTTCTTTCACCAATTTTTCTTCTATGTCTCTGATTTGATTTTTAAAATTCTTTTTGAGCTCTTCCAAGAAGGCTGAAACTAATTTGTATTCCCTATTGAGGTTTCGCATGTATGCATTTAGACAATGTTGTCCTCTTCTGAGTTTGTGTTTTGATCTTCCCTTTCACCATAGTAGCTTTCTATAGTCAAGGCTCTTTTTTTGTTTCTTGCTCATTTTTTGGCCTATTTCACAGCTTTTAAAATTGAGCTCTGCTCCTGGGGCATAGGGGGCATGTACCAAGCTTTCTATGCTGAAGGCCAGGAGCCTAGTCACTGGCTTTGTGCTCTGGGGCCTCAGGTGCTGGCATCTTGTTCACTCTGCTGGGGTGGCATGGGTTCCAGGGCTGGCAATTTGCCTTCTATGCTAGCAGGGTTGTGCCACTGCCCTGTTGAGCTCAAAGGGCCTCAGTTGCTGATCTGTGCTGTGGCTAAGAGCCTCCAGCTGGCTTGCCCAGACACTGTCTGTGCTAGGCTGAGCTCTCCTTTTACTCACATGAGACAAAGTGTTTTTGAAGTCTTTCTAAGTTATCCTAAGCTGGAAAGTTGTTTCATTCCATCTTTTTGTAGGTTATGTCATTCCTGAATCCATTTAGAAGCTTGATTTAACATTTTTTCTGAGGAAAGTGGGGAGAGCTCAGGCAGCTTCCTGGCTTTTCTCCACCATCTTGGCTATGCCCCTTGGTTCTGGGCAATCTGAATTGAAAACTTGCCTATCTGACACCATGGTTGTAGGCTAGGGAAGAATGAGTTTGTATGAGATGAGGGAACCTTTAGAGAAGAAAGGTCAAAATACAAGTATTGGGCCATAGGATAATGAACCTTTGTCAAAAGAGGCAGAGAGTGATTCAAGCAGTTACTCAATTAACTTCAAACTAACCAAGAAAGGTGACCTATAAAATTTTTGAGGTGTAAGACACAGGAGAAAGGGGTGGGAGAAAAGAATTGTCATTTTTCATATAGGAATCCAAAAGGCGTGTGTGTGTGTGTGTGTGTGTGTGTGTGTGTGTCTGTGTGTGTGTGTGTGTGTCTGTGTCTGTGTGTTTGTGTGTGTGCATGTGTGTATGAGTGTGTAAAGGGCTGGGGCTGTCTTACCCAAAGAAATTATTCTACCATCCGGCCCTGGCAAAAATTGCACGAGCTGACAGGATCTACTAAAAGTAGGGAATGAGAAGATCCAAAAAGGACTAAGAAAGAAGAAAACTTCCATGAAAAAATAAGAATAAACAAATGCTGTAATTTTCCCTATTTGACCTCTTATTGCCATCATTCTGCCTCTAGTGCCTGTTATTAAAATTATTTTTTAAAAATATCTAAAAGAATGGTCTCATGTCATTTTTAGGGAGCAAGAGTGGAAGAAACATCTCTATCTTCTCTCCCAGGGAAATCTAGACAACATAATACCAAGGCCAGAGAGGAGAGGGGATGCTAGTTATAGATCGGCAGGCCAAAAAGCTGAATTCTGGGACTACCTGATGGAAGGAAGAGGAGATTTACTGGTGGGGATAGAGAAAGGATATGGGGTCAGTAGGTCCATAAACCTATGATGTCATACCCAGTTCACCTCTATTGCCTTGATACATCCCTACCTGGAAGATATATGATCTTAGTATAAAGCATCATCAAAGCATAGGCATAGGGCTGAGGAGAACTAAAGCCATTTAATCAAACCTCAGGGCAGCTGGGTGGTGCAGTGGATAGAGGGCAGACCTGGAGTCAGGAAGCCTCCTTTTTCTGAGTTCAAAACCGGCCTCAGACACTTACTACCTGTTTGATACTGGGCAAGTCACTTAACCCTGTTCCAGTCAGTTTTCTCATCTGTAAAATGAACTGGAGAAGATGACAAAACACTCCAGTATTTTGGCTAAGAAAACCCCAAATGGAGTCATAGAAACTCTGAAATAACTGAACAATAACAAAAATCAACCCCCTCATCTTAGAGACAAGGCAACTGAGACCCAGAGAGGATAAATAACTTGCCCAAGGTTATACAAGTAGTAATCTTCAGAGACAGGATTTGGATCTAGGTTCTCTGACTATAGAAGCACTAATCTTTCTAATATAATTGAAGGGTTTTCACTGTATACTTCTATATAATTGATAACATGATATATAATGCCTCTGCCCTACAGTTAACCATTCTCCACCCAGAAAAAAAAAACAAAACAAAATTTTCATTAATTCCGAATCCTTGTTTCCATTTAATGGTTTTAAAATAAACTTTGGTTATTTGAAATTCTAAATAAGTTGTATCCAGTTTTTGGCCTTTGTTGACATATTTATTTACTTTCCTCAAATAATCTAGTTCTCGTACATTACGTAAGGATAACTCAAATAACAGGGAGTTGCCACAGAAGCCAAGGTAGTACAGTAGATATGGTATGAGAGGTGGAGTTATGAAGACCCGGTTCAAATCCTGCCTCAGACACTTAACAGCTTTGTGATCTCAGGGAAATCAATTAACTTCTCCCTCAGTTGCCTAATTTATAAAAGGAAGGAGTTGGACTCAATGAACCTCTAAGACCTCTTCTAGATCTAAAGCTAAGATCCTATGACATAATTGCTAGGTTCAACTATACTCAGATTCTTAACATATGCTTTACAAATATTGCACTTATAAAACTGACTTCTCTTTTGAACCTTGTATGACACTTTGTTCTTTACTTTCCCAAATATACTTATGATAGAATATTTTATAATACTTAGTTATGTTTTGTTCTTAATTTTCCTTTCAGACTGTTCTCTGGGGTCAGGGACCTTTGTCTCATCTAAATTCTTTTTATTTCTTCTACTACTTACTATATCTCAGGGCATTAGTATATGTTGCCAGAATTAATATAAGATTTTTCTTTGAAGAAAATGCTGTCATTTCCAAACAGGTGATTATTGCTTCTTAATTCTTCAATGATTGTTCCTAGACTATGTGTAATAGAATCAGTATCCACTAGGGTTTTCCCTTCCCAATATAGGTTAGGAAAAGGAAACAAATCCAGCACTTGATTGGCCCTAGGGTGCACCAAGGCTTAAGCTAGGACTTCTTTGATGCATCAGCCTGCTGGTTTTTTGGGGCATTGATGAAACTTCCTGGTCAAACCTGGTGCATATCCAAAGATCACAGGGGTCCCTACATCTTTCTTGCCCTGTTGAACAAACCACTTCCAAAAAGAGAGGTGGGGGTGCTGAATCTCCGAAAAGTAAGTGCCACTATATCCTTATTGCATACCAGTGGTATGTTTAGGCTAAGGAAACCTCCTTTTCCTAACTCTTCAATGACTTACAAATGCCTTGTTCTATCCCTATACAGAAGTTGAACTGAATTCTGGCCTTAGGCCCACCTCTCATGTTACAGATTTAATCAATTAACCTGGTAGTGAAATAAGACTCATCTTTGTGTATGGGAGTCATATTTGTAATTCACCAATTCTCTGGCAGACATCTGGGATAACATCTCTGTGGTTTTACCCTTGAATTCCTTGACAATTCTTGGATGCCATTTTGTCTCAGTGATTCATTTGCATTTAGTTTGTCAACTGGGTCAAGAATAAGTCTTGACATCTTTCTGAGTGTCAAGTCTTTGCTTATTCAGACCTTTATAAGTGTTAAGGTTATAATTAATGCTATTCATCAGTTTAATGAATCTCAGAGGCACCCCAGCCTAAGACTCAGGTACCTAAGATATAGGTTAGGTATGCTCTTTCTTTCTGACCCCTCTCACCCTTTCAAATGAAAATATCCATGGAAGTTTATCATGCAGGCCCTTCTTAATTATCAATTAAAGAGATTAGAGATTAGTAGAAATGATTCAAAGGATAGGTAAAAGGGGGGAGCAGGAGAAAGGGCCTTGACCACAATAGGAAATTATGATCATGCCAAAACTAAACTTCATAATTTTGCCTATGGTCAGCCTTGGAACCCTTGTGCCCCTCCATAACTCTGGTAGAAATGTCATGAACAATAATAGCACAGGTCCTTCTCAGGTCATGTACTGTAGTTTACTGACTCAAGTCTAGGATGTCCAATGGATTTATCACTCTTCACTAACCTGCATTCTGACCCCATCACTTAACTGAAACTATTCTCTCCGAAGTTATGAACCATCTTTTAATTGCCATATTAATGGTTTTTTCTTAGTCTCAATCTTTCCCAACCTAACTGAAGCATTTGTCTTTGTTGACTAAATTCCCCTACCAGATTCTTCCTCATTTCTGAGTTTTTATGACTGCACTCTCTCTTGGTTCTATTCCTACCTGTCCAACTGTTCCTTCTCAGTCTTCTTTGCTGTCTCATTACTCATGTCATAGCCCCTAAATATGGGTGTTCCTCAAGGCTCTATCCTGGGCCCTTCTCTCTTTTGTCTCTGTATTTTCTCCCTGATGATTTCATCATCTCCCATGGGTTTTATGATCATTTCTATGCAGACAACTTACAGGTCTAAAAATCCAGTTCCTGTTTTTCCCAGAGTTTTAGACCCACATTATCATTTGCCTATTTGGAAGTCCCAGAGATATTTCAAATTTACCATGTCTAGAACTGAAATCGTTATCTTCTCTCCCTTCCCAAACTCACCCCTTTTCCAATCTTCCCTATTTTTGTTGAAGCCACTACCAATCTTCCAATATTTCAGATTTATAAGTAACCTTGGTATTTTATTCCTTATTCTCCTTCACCCCCATATTCAATCACTTACCACCTCTTCCCCTTCCTATTTCCACAACATGTCTTGAATCTTACTCTTCTCTCCACATATATAACTTCAACCTTATTTCAAGCTTTCATCCTGTCACATAGTGGTTGCTCAGTAAATATTTGTTGAAACAATAATTGAATCAGTACAAAGCATCCCTAAAGTCTTAAACTGCTCAAAACTGAACTGAGACTTTTGAGACAATGTGTACACAAAGACTGTCTACTTCAAAGAATAATTTAGGAATGGGAATCTCTCTAACCAATTCCTTGGTAAAGATGGAGGTAAAGAATTCATTCAACTTGTCTACTGTGTCCTTTTCATCCCCGAATACATACAAGATTAAGTGGTCCCCACTGCACTGTAAGCTTCTCGAGGGCAAGTGTTATCTTTTTCCTCTTTTTGCATCCCTAGCCCTTAGCATAGTACCCAGCACATAGCAGGTGCTTAATAAATGTTTATTGATTGATTGATTACTGTTCTCTGGTTGGCTTCCTGCCTTTTCTATAATGATAGAACCTGTCGGTATTGGTTTTGGAATGTCTTGTAAGGGTCTTCTCCTAGCCTTCTCTGGTATGCCGAATTTCTAGTTTGCATTTGACTTTTCACATTCTCTGGCCTTCCCTACTTACCTTACTTGAAAAATCTTTTTGTATTTATCTTTTCTTTACCATGGCTAATCTTTTCTCTGAAATGACCACTTTTGTTTTTGCTAATTACCATGGAAAGAGCATTTGGAGTGGTGGTGGTGGTGGTGGTGGTGGTGTTTGTGTGTGTGTGTGTGTGCAGAAGGGGGATTAATTACTATTTTTCTTTGATCCATGGCATGTACTTTTCCTGGACTTCCACTAGGATTTTTTAAACTCTCCTTAGGTAAATTAATTACTTGAATTGTCATTCCCCTCCCTCCATCCCTCATTAATAAAATGTTGTTGTAATTTTCTAACATGGAGTAACCATACACGCACTCCTATATTCATAATGTATGTATATATTTAGTTGTTCTTCTACCAGAAGATTAATCCTAATCATTATATCATACTGATTCAGCCCCAGCTCCTTCCAGCCTCAGTCCCTGCTCATTACCCAGGACTGAGTCCACTGTAGTTTTCACTCTCTGTACTTTAGAGCTGCATGTTCTAGTAATTATGCATTTATTAAAGTTATCTCCAAAATATATCTTCTTAAGTTTTTTCTTTCTCCAAGAAGTTTTTTTTACCCCCTGCCATTTTTAGTGTTCTCCCCATCATCCAATTACTTTGTATTTACTTACTGATAGAAATGTATTCTCCAAAATATTTCAAGCTTCTTGAGGGCAGTCTACTTTGTACTTCTGCTCTCATGTCCAAATCCCATAATTCCTTGCATGAATATGGCACTTAAAGAATATTTGAGTTATTGAGAAGCTTTTTCTCTGTTGTTAGACATTCCCCTTACAGCTGAACTCCTGACTCTTCCAGACATTTTCTATAATGCCCCCAAAACTTATTTACCCTGGAAGCTCACATCACCCTTGAATTTCAGACCTTGGAAGTAGCCTTTACCATAGCAGCCTCTCTCTCTTATTGGTTAGTTCCTGCCAGAACCTCCTTTAAAAAAAAGAGGACATCCAGGCTACTCATGTCTCCATTCTCCTCCATGTTTCACTCCTGAATCTTTGGAAGATTTTCTGCTATGCCTCTTGTCAGGTACCTTTCCTATCCTTCTCCCCACTTCCTCTTTTCAGCTTCCTTTTATGTGTTCTCTTTACCCATTAGAATATAAGTAACTTGAAGGCAGGGACTGTCTTCCTTTCTACTAGCATTTTTATTCCAAGTGGTTAGCATAGTGTCCACCACTTGATAAGTGCCTAATAAACACTTGTAGACTTATATAAGAAAAATTGATGTTAATAAACCAGTTCTCAAAATAGCACATTTAAACAACTTCAAAACAGCTAGGAATTAGGTATTGCAGTATCTTTTTTATGAGAGAAAGTCAGTAACTAAGGTGAATTTTCATTTTTCATAGGCATGATTTGCCCAAGATACATGAATCACTACATTTCTTCATTACTATGTTTAATGATAGGATGACAGGTTTAAGTGTTAGAAAGGATCTTAGGGATTACCTAGACAGATCCTCTTATACACATGAGGAAACTGAGACCCAAAGACATACAGTATACTAGTTGCTCAGTTTCAAACAAGTAGTAAGTAGACATCTGAGATTTGAATCCAATCCGATAATAAATCTAGAAATCTTTCCACTCCACCTTGCAATTTCTCAGTTTTTCTGATGAAAATCAGTAAATATTGTATGCCTATTTCCCAAATAGCTATTGATTCACATTCATTCATGACTACATAATTTTCCTTGGACTATAAAAGCATGGGAAGGACCAATAACAATATCCTTTAATGTTGTATGTAAAGCTTAGTATTATAGAAGTTCCATGGACAACTTGTATTCAGCTATTTTACAAAATAACTAATCAATATGAATAAAAGTAGTACCTAAATTATTAAATAACAGAGGTATAAAATTAGGGGGTTGGGACTGGGTACCTCTAATGTTCCTCTTAGCTCTAAATGTCTGTAATCCTGGGTTCTGATTTCACCAATAGTTTGCTATAATATCCTTGTTTGTAGCTATGAAAATACTGATGAGCAGCAAGTTCTTTTCTGCAACCATGACTATGCCTTCTTTTTTTCTGGGATTGAAAAAAAAATCCCCTCTTTAAGGAACTTAAGAATAAGCAAACTCTTCTGAATTCTTCAAATCTCTTAACTCTTCAAATAATTAGAAATTCCAAAAGGAGTCTAGATTAAAGTTAAGAACTAGGAGTCTCTTTGCCTGAACAATCCAGACTATAGCTAAAAGCTATAGTCCCTGAGTCTCTTGGACATTTAGGAAACTCCCAGCTATGAACAATCACTATACCTTCCTTACCAAGAGAACTTTGGCTTAATAAACACTTGAGCACTTTAAAAAAAAGACCTTACTAAGACCTTTCCCTAATGCTGAATCACTCTATGTTGCTGAGACAAGCTGATGAGTAAAACCCTAATGTGGCTGAGAAGCATTTTAGAGACCCAATTGTGAGTTATGATTAACTTTTCTTTTCAGGATGGAATGTAGTTAATAGAAACAACTGTATCTAGTCTGTTTAGCTGTTAACCTCCATTTATTGGTTAAAAAAGTAATCACATAATCCTGTTACTGTAAACACTATGCATAAGCAGTATGAAATAGGGACATTTTTCATTATTTTTATTCTTCTGTTTCTCTGGACTCTCCTGAGCCTTTACAGACTATCTGTTATGTTATCGTGCCTTTTCTATTTTATTACACATGTGTGACTTTTATTTTTCTATTTTTTTGTCAGCCTATAAAAGGGTAAACATATTTGTTCCCATGGAAAGAACACTGGATTTGGAGATGAAATTCAAATCTCATCCCTTTTAGCTGCATTTGTGTAAACTTTAGCAATTGATTTTTTTTAGGACTCAACTTTTTTGATTTATGATGCAATTAATAACTGCTCATTGATTTATGATGACATGTGATTGCCACATATTGGTCATTTGAAACATTCTTATTTTCTCTCATATGAAAGAATAGTTTGGAGAAAGATTTTAGTTACAAGCAACCTGTAATAATACTCTAAGCATAATAATAACTGCCTAAAGGTGAGAATAGGGATGGAAAGTTACATATGCTAGGACCGGTTCAGACTCTTTTAGCCCAAAGGTCAGAAAGGAATTGGAGTTGGTCATGTAGAGCTAGGACTTTAGCCCTCCCTTCCACTCATTCTGCGATCCAGACACAGTGTAACTAGTACATGATCCTCCATTTTCCATCTTTGTGCTTTTTCACTGATTATCTCCCATGCCTAGGATGTTCTACCCTCTTATTTCCACCTCTTAGTTTCACTGCCTTGGTTTAAGACAACTCAAATCCTACTTTCTGATAAAGGTTTTTCCCCATCCCCCAGCTAATAATTTTTTTTTCTGTAATTACCTTCCATTTATTCTATTCATTTATTTTACCATCCATTTATTCATACATTGTATGTAGCTGTATATATCTTGTTATTTACATGTTTCTCCCTCATTACAATATAAACTCCTTGAAGGCAAGAACTCCTTTTGCCTTTGTTTATTTCCTCAAAACTTATCATAGTGCCTGGCATATAGTAAGCATATTATATGTACTTCTTGATTGCCTGACTACTTTATAGGACTGAGTTATATGGTGCTGCCCCTCTGGAATCAAGTACAAAAACTCTGTTTGGCATTTGAAGACCTTCATAGCTTACTACACACACACACACACACACACACACACACACACCACCACCACCACCACCACCACCACTTTTCCATTCTTCTTACATCCTTCCACATATTCTGAGATCCATTGACACTGGCCTCTCTGCTGTTCCTCAAACAAGATACTCCATCTCCTGACTCTGGTCATTTTCAATGCCTTTCTGTATATGTGGAATGCTCTCTCCCCTCATCTCTACCTTGTTGCATCTTTCAAGTCCCAGTTAAAATCCCATCTTTTACAGGAAGCCCAGTATTCATTCCATCGACGAAATACAATAAAGTACTTGCTGACTAGTTTCTAGCCTCTTTTGGTTTCCTCGTGGCTACTATTGAGCACTGGTTGAAATTTTCTTTAAAAATGGTGATAAGGTCAATATCATTACTTTTTTCCTTTTCCTTTTTTGAATCTACAGTTTACTTAAAAGGTTAGGATGGAACTGTTGTATTCATACGTGATATCTCCTTTTTAATGGAAAATAAAAGCGAATAGAAAAATGAAAAATCACTTATCAAGCATTTACTATAAAGGCAGCTGGTAACACAGTAGATAGAGCTCTGGATTTGGACTCATCTTCCTGAGTTCAGATCCAGCATCAGACATTTACTAGCTGTGTGATGTTGGTGTAACAACAATGCTACTTGCCACTGCTGTGGCTCCTTAATGGTTCCGCAGAGTCTCCACAGCAACACTCTTCCAATGAGTGAGCCCCCAAACAAAATGCTATATATATATATGTATATATACTTCTTCAGGGTGAGTGTTCTTCACACCTCTTGAGGGCTTTACACCTCTGGCTGACCTAATTAGCAAAAGTGTGTGGGCCTTTCTACAAACAAAGGCAAGATTCAATCAAAGGCACTTGATCGTCTTGGTGCTGAGAAGTACTCCAAAAGAAAAAAAAAACAGTAAAAAGTTCCACTTTGCTTGCCCTTACAGCTGGGCAGCTTGCTTAATCACTATTTCTATTTACTCAACTATAAAATGAGGATAATAATAGCACTTAACTCAAAGGATTGTTGTAAGGATCAAATGAGATAATATTTTTAAGAAATCACTTAGCACAGTGCCTGGGCCATAAAACACTATAAAAATGCTTATTCCCTTTATCTCCCCTACTATGTGCCAGGCGTTGTGTTAAAATTAGGCTACAAATGTAAGCAAACAAGAAAGTCCCTACCCTCAAGGAACTTATTTTCTAATAGAGGAAATCAATATATACAGGGAAAAGATATATATGGGAGGTTTAGGGCAAGGTTTAGGGCATAGAAGTCAGAGGGCATGGTGATTGGAATTATTGGGCAAAGCATTAACATTCATTATCTTTATTTAATTTGGCATTTATTTTGACTTTTACCTGAAGCTGTCAATAATCTGTCTCAGTAGATACAAATGATTCTAGAATGGCTCATTTTAACCCATTGTACTTTGTTAAGAGAGTGTTGATTTTGTTTCTTTTAAAATGTCATCTGGTGTTTGTCACAACTATTGCCTTCTGCGTCTCCACTTGAGGTTTTTAAAGATATATAGGCCAGGATTTTAAAATAGTCTTTCAAGCCTTTTGCTCTTTAATTTCTTGGTTAGAAATGATATTGTCCAACCCAGTTTTTGCCATTTTTCCATGCTTATTTTCACATTAAAATCACGGTGTAGAAAAATGTCTGTTGTCTTAATTTGTAAGATCTTAAGTTTTTCATAAAATTTCTCTGCTATTTCATTCTTTCCAGAGAAGTTATCTTCAACAGAGTGTGTTTACTTACACTCATCATGAGCACTGTGGAATGAGATCGCATATGGGGCAAATTCAGTTGTGCTTGCAAAAAGGTATGATCACTCTTCCTGTGAATGCTTGAAGTTGACAGGAAATAGAAGGAATTTGTCTAGTGGCCTTGGAGTTAGAAAGACAGGTTCAAATTTTGTGTCAGACACTAGCTGTGTGACCATGGGCAAGATAAAAACCTTTTTTGTGCCTCAGTTTCTTCATCTGTAAAATTAAAGCATTGGACTTGATGGTCTTTAAGGTCCCTTCTAGCTCTAAATTTGTGATCTGATGATTATATGATCATGGTATTTAAGGAGATTGAGGAACCAGGGGTTCTAGATGTTTGAAGGGGATAGTGATTGTCTACGAACCCCAGGTACTGACTTTACTTGGAAAATGAACTTTGGGTCTATAGATGACAGCAACAAGGATAAATGAGATGAACTATAAAAGAGGAATATCAGAGTAATTATCTGAAAATGACAAATTGGAGCAAGAAACTTGTCAACTTCTTCTCCTGGTCATGTGTAGCAGGTATGAGAAAACAAGAAGCCATCCTTGGAAAGATTTCAAAAGGTGGTGTAAACTTTCAGGAGAAAGGTTGTTTTTACTGAGGAATAGAAGATGGAAAGAAAATGAGAGCAAGAGACCTAAGACAAAGAAGAGGATAACAATAAAAGAGTGTTCCAGGAAGCATGGCCTGGAAAGGGAGGGCAGAGGAGAACAGAGTTTAGGGAGAGTGGAGACTGAGTTTGCCAAGGGAAAGAAGGGGGTAAAGAAAGTTCTCCCCCTAGAGGCAAAGTTGCCTTCATCCTTCCTTTAAAGCAAGGAGCCTTATTTTATGGAAATTTGGTTATCTTATGTTGCAGTTCTCATGAGTATGAATAGACTGATCTATATTCAAAGACATTCCAATTAGCCAGATACCATCAACTGTTTCAACTTTTGGGAACATTAGTCTCTCTTTGGAATCATCTTTGCCTTTGTACTCTACTTGGAACAAGAGTTAGAAATGCCTCTTAGATGAAACTAATCAGAATGTATGCATACTAGTTATACATGCATGTTGTAAAAATGACTTTGCAAATTGTAAAGCTCTCCATTTGTGCAATACTTAGTACCCTTTAGGGTACTAAGATCATCAACCTTGACTAGGAAGAGAGTAAAGCTGAGAGTTGGGTAGATTTTGAGAACAGGCTCTGACGGTTAGCCTAACGGCATCTTTCAGCAAGTAGCACTGACCTCCATATCCCAAGTTTACCCACCTATCACGTTGGAGATAATAATGATATTTGCTGATCAGTCTAAATATAAACCCACCACATAAGGGTTTGTGGGGATTTCCCTCAATTTTAAAAGTATTAGTTATAACAACAACTAGTACTAAAACTACTACTACCACCATTATTCCCACTGCCACACTACTATTGTTAAGCCACTATGTGCTAAGGGACATGAAGGGATATATAATAAATATTCCCCGCCTTCAAGATAATTACAATGTCTTTATTTTTAATGAGTGTTATTTTTTAATTATGGAGATGGCACAAAAACCATAAGGCAACAAACATTTATTAGGTACTTACTCTATCTGTGCTAGGCACTGTGATAAATGCTGCGAGCACAAAAAGGAAAGGCAGTCCGTGCCCTCAAGGAGCTTAGGTTCTAATGTGGGAAGAGAATACATGAAAGGGAACTTAAAACCAAGGTGCCTAAATGGTGTCAGGTCTGTAGAGAGTGAGAAGTACAACCAGAAGAAGAATGAAGCCTGGCTAGCTTGTGCCCATCCTCAAAATGGAGATCCCAGGACAAAGGTGTGCTGATAAATGTTTAGCGATCAATTCTGTGTGTGTGTGTGTGTGTATGTATATACACTGTATATATGTGTCATGGCACACTTAAAAAGATTGTCTTTATTACTTTCTTGAGTTTTAACGATCCACAAAATAAATCCAGCTCTGTTTTGTAGCATTTGCCAATTTGTCAGATAAAAATGCTCACATGCAAAATTTAATTTCTGCTCTAGAGAACTTGTAGGAGCTGGACCTAGCAAACCCTTGCCAAAAGTAACTCACCAGTGGGAAAAGGGAGGTAACATGGTAGAGGGATGTTCTAGGGTGGGAAAGCACTAGAAACCCGCAGAACTTCCAGGGTGAGAAGAGAGAGAGTTAGAAGCAAGGAAAGACCCATGATTTCATTGCTATAGGAAATATCCAGTGAGGAAACTCCCTTGGTCAATGGAGATCAATAACATTTCTGCAATTCACTGTCTTAGATTTGCTTAAGGACACTAAGCAATTAAGTGCCTGCCTACAGTTATAGCCAATATGTTTCAGAGGCAGAACTTGAATCCCAAATCTTCCCAACTCTATGGCCAGGCCTTTATCCACTACATTAAACTGCCTTTCCAATACAATTTAAAAAAAATAAACAAACAAAACCAGCTAATATTTACATAGTGGTTTGCAGATTACGGCATGCTTTTTGCAAGGCTTACTTATCTCATAACCATCTCAGATAGGTAGGTTATTGCAAGTATTTTTATTCCTAGTTTATAGAAGGAGGAACTCCTGTAACTAAGAGGTTAGGAGACTTCCCTCTGGTCCCATAGCTCCTACGTGGAAGAACTAATACTGGGCACTCAATAAATGTTTGCAGAAGAGATGAATGAAAAATGACATTTTTAGATAGTTCACATTTTGTCTCCTATGTTTGGGCATTATGCCTGTGTGTGTGCACATGAGTGCTTATGGACACACACACACACACACACACACACACACAGCTTACATTTCTGTATAGTTTCTCTTTCAAACTTTGCCTGAGCTATTTATAAGCACATTACTCTGGTGAATCTTACAAAGGAAAATTCCACCAGTATTTAAACAGTGTCTTATTGAATACCTCATTTCAGATTAGTCATTGTTCTATGTAAGGTAAAGTTTGACTTCATTATTAAAGTCCAAGCAAAAAATGTGATATATCTTTTTCAAGTTCTTTCCAAGCTAGAGAACTGAGTTTCAGGTGCTAGTCTTCTATAAAGAGAGGGGCCATATAATTTTGTCAGGGCCCATATATTTGTTTTACTTATTTTTTGACAAAGGCTTTTATGTAATACCCTATTATTACTTTACTATGAGCCAACTGGTACGGGCATAATAATTTGACAGTATCCTAACCTCTACAAAGGCTTTCAATTTGAATACTCAAGATATTTTTTTGGTATGTTTTACTACAATAATCTATGACATGTAATATTGATTTAGCAACACTCCCATGTTACCAGTTGTATATAAGAATGGAATTCGTCTGAGCTCCTCTGTTTGTTTAAGGCAAGAACAACAAGTTAAGGTTTAGGGTTAGAGTCCAATTGGAGAGTCATGATAATAGAGAGATGAGGTCATCTCTTTTACTGCAGGTAAACAAGGAAAACCTTTGACTTTGTTTCAACTTAAGTTAAATCCATAACTTATTTGTGGAGATAGGTGCAATCACAAGGATAAGTTAGCATTAGAACTACTGCCTTCCTTACAATAACCTAGCCTACAGTACATGTTTATTTCCCTGAGGATGACAGTAAAAAGAAAAAAGTCTTTATCTGTCCATTCTTCTGCAGGCAGAAAATAATTGAGTTTTGCCCAGCTTCTGCTAAGTTGTTCTAGGAAATACAAAATTTCAGGGTTGAGTTCTATAATGGGATTTTTATAAGTAACCATTTTCCCCTTCATTCTTTAGCAAAATTAGAACATAAAATGTACTAATTATATTCTGCTTATTTTAATAAGCATAGTCTTTTATAACCTGAATCATGAAATATTTCCTTTATTATCAACAGAAATAAGCTTGCTTGTCTATTTGACTATTCAGTTGCAACATAATACTCAGGACTGAACTGGGAATCAAGCCCAATTGGAACTCTAGGATAGACCTTTGAATAACTGTGTTCAAACAATTAATTTAGCCTCTCTTATAGAAAGGTTTCTTCCACATATAAAAGACATAATAATATCTCTCTCTCCCTATCTCCCAGGAATGTTGTTATTAATAAGCAAGCTAATCAGCTCAATTCTGACTTCCATAGATGGGGATTAGTATTCTCTGAGCCTAGAGGGAAAAGGAAACTTGACATAGATCCACATTTAGCTTAAGGAAAGAACCATTTTACCTGTGCGTAAAGGGCTATAATACTTTCCTACTTGACTTTAAAATCATGGAGAAATGTATTGGAATAGCAGTTGAGGGGTCAAGGCAGGGATAGTCTTATAACACCCTCTCGGTTCAAAAGTATTTCTATTTAGTTTCTATAATGCTTAAAATTCTACAATTAGAGAGTCATCCATTTGAGTTAAGAATTATTATCAGTCCCCATCTTTTAAAATAAAAACACATAGGGATATTTAATAGCATCTTAGTTCAAATTAGTTTATGAGATTACTTTCTGAAGCAACAAGAGAGGGCCCAGCCACATGAAGGCCCTGGATACCTAGGTATAGATGGTGACCAAAAAACAAACCAAAAAAAAGTTAATGGAGAAGATGGCAAAAAGGGGGGGAGTGAGATAAGATAAACTTTACCTTCTTTCCATTTTCCCTAAATACCCCTCTAGAGGGATGAATTAATATGTCCATGAGGAAAATTTGATACTTAAAACTTTTACATAGTTAATCTTGCCATTTTGCTCCAGACCATGGAGCAATCAGTGTATCTGTAAGAGAGCAAGTCTCATTACTTTCATGACATCAGAGAACAGGGTTAAGTAGAATTCTGCAACCTACAATGTAAACAATGGAGTGATCCATTTACATAAGGATTTGAATAACTCTGATCTGTACACCACATTTAGAGATCATAATGAGATGAGAAAAGTACTTTGAGTTTCTTGAAAGATGCTATGTACATAACAGATAATTGTAACATGATTATTCTCATAACCTTGAGAAACATATCTTAGCAGGAGGTTTGTTTTGAACTAGAGTAGGTTATTAAAGAAACTGCCAAATCACCTTTGTTAGAAACTTAAGACTATTGGCATCAAACTGTACAATCTTTCTTGTGTCTCAATATGACTTCTACATCTGGTATAAATTATTAAATGAATGGCTTGTTATCATTGAACCCATGCTGGCTTTTGCAGATCACCATTTTCTGTTCTAAGTGTCCATATTGCATGTTAGTATAATTTCATTTGATAGGGTTATTAAATTATTAAATGAGGGGATTTCCACATATGCAATTTATGTTGAATTCAATCAGGTGTTTCCACAAAGTTTCTCATGAAATTTTTTGCACAAGACAGAAAAAAATATAGGGTCAGTGATCATTCAGATGGGAAAATTTATAGTTGAATGATAGCTCAATATCATCTGGGAAAGAGGTATCAAATGCTGTAAAGCTCTGTATTTAACTGTCCTGTTTGATGTGAATGAATTCATAGAGGGGATGACCTAAGTTGGAAGGGGCAGTGAATCTGCTGGATTCAGAATTCAGACTAGAAAGTATCCTAACAGGCCACAACTAACAAGATGAAATTTCAGAAGAATATGTAAGATTCTGAACTTAGGTTAAGAAAAGTCAGTTTCAGAGATGTAGAACAGGAGAGACCTGTTTTAAACAGTTCATTGGTTTTATCTGATTGCAAGCAGTGTGATGTAGCTGCCAAAAAGAGCTGATGCAATCTTGGGTTGCATTAATCCAAGTGTCCAGATCAAGGGAGGTAATTGTCTTGCCGTACTATGTGCTCATCAGCCATCTGGAAGGTTGTGTTCTGTTCTGGGAGGTTCCTTTAAAGAGGGACATCAGAACACTGAAGCTTGTATATCATGGACTCTAGAAATAATACTACATGAAGAATAGTTGAAAGAACCATGGATATTTATCCTAGAAAATGTATGACGTTGGGAAGGTGTGACAATTATTTTAAAATATTTGGAAGACTGTCATACTGAAGATGGGTTAATACTTGTAGTTCTAGAGGGCAGAGCTAGGACCGATAGGCAGATATTACAAGGAAACATATTTTAGCTTGCTAAATGGGAGAATGTCTTAATTATTAAAGATGCCCCCAAATGAAATGGAATTGTAGGTTAGTGAGCCTCTCATAATTTAAGATTTCCAACAGCGCTGGATAACCATTTGTCTAGTATTCCATAGAACAAATTACTGTTTCAAATAAAAGGTTGAGATACATGACCTCTATAGTTCTTTCCAACTCTGGTATTCTCTGAATTAGGGTATGGACTGAATGGACCAAATAAATCCCACAAGTGCTCTCTAGTCTTAAAAAGCATGTGATACTTACAGAAATTCTATTCAACTCAAATCTTACACAAAGATATGAGGAAGCAGGGACTACATAAGCCAAAATATCCAAACTATAAGCTATGATTTTAGCAACTAATGTGGCAGCTAGGTGTTGCAGTGGATAGTGTGCCAGACCTGGAGTCACGAAGACCTGAGTTCAAATCCAGCCTCAGATACTTATTAGCAGTGTGACCACAGGCAAGTTACTTAATTCAGTTTGCCTCAATTTCCTCAACTGTAAAATGAGCTGGAGAAGGAAATGGGAAACTACTACAGTATCTTTGCCAAGAAACCCCAAATGCGGTCATGAAGAGTCAGATATGACTGAAAAATGACTGAGGAAGAACAGCAGATAGTTGTTTATATAAACTGCTACTAGTTCTAAAAAAAAATCTGCCCCAAGAGAACTCTGAGATAAAGAATTAATAAAAAATATTAATAATTGATTCCTTTAAATTCTATGCAAGTTGCCACAGGAAGAAGACATAGTTTGTGAGATTTCTTGTTGCTGTTTATTTTGGAAGTAAAAACCTTTTAAACAGAAATAAGACATGATGAGAGTTAAGGGAGTAGTCTTTTCCCCTTGGCATCTTGGGAAGATGAATAGAAATCTCTCTATATAGACTGAGACCAAGAAACAAAATACTACCAGTCCTCTGGGAATGCTTCAGGACCAGGACTGCTAGAATAACATAGATAAATTCAGTCCAAAGAGATTGGTTTCAATGATACTCTGAGACAAGTAATATTCAATATCCTATAACCAAGTTAAGGTGCACTCATGGCAGACCTTTCTAGGACCCTAACGTATTGAGGGCATTATTAAACTTTTATTTTCTATATGTTTTCTCCATTGTACCTGAAAATATGTATGCTTTACTTAACATGGATTGAATCTGATATATAACTTCAGAGACTTGTTGTAGTGCTGAATGAGAGAGGGTGATATTACCTGTCTTCATCCAATAAGAAGGCAATAAGGGAAAGGTATTAACAGCTAAATTGCCTGAAGGGGAGTTATGGCTGGAAGGACCAGCTTGTGACAATTTTCCTGGCACTGACAATTTTCCTGGCATAGAGAAACATAGATTGGGCATGATAAGGGCAAAGACCAAAGGCAATGCAAGTTAAATTTTGACAAGTACTAATGATGAAATCAGGCAGTGGTCAGTAGACTATGACTAGAGATAGGCAACCAGATAAAAGATTTTCCAAAGAGCAGGAGGAACAGCATTAGTTTGCCAACTGCTGCTTCTTAATGCTGATTAGAAAATACTTGAAATGCCTGTTTCTGAGAGAGAGATGTCTAACTTTTCCAAGAGCATTCCGGCCATCTAGTGGCTAGAATTAGAAGCTTAATCACATGACTTATGCGTCTGAGGCAATGATGGCGTAGCATAAATAAGAGGACTGGAGCATAGCTTGACAGAGTTCATTATTTTAGTTTTTTGGAGTTTGTCCCTTTAGATTTATTGAACTCAATTGAATTGAAGCCAGATGTTCCCAGAGGCAAACTGATCAAGAGGTAATCATGATTAACTTTCAAGATGGCCAAACTGGATGGCTTGAAGATGACAGCATTCAATTGTTGGGCTGTATTCAGAAAACCTTTAGTTATTTCAGGGCAAGTCTATTCAACTCAATGTCAAGAGGGAAAAAAAAGAATCATAGGATGAGATTAGTGTAGAAACTTAATAGTTCTGATCTACAATCATATTTTTTCCTCAATTATGTGAGGACTCCAAAACCAAGCATGAAGACTTATCCGACTTAATTGAACAATTATAGTATAAGTCTAGTTTTTAGAAGTTTTCACAGATTGAAAAATTGATTTATAAATCAGAATAATATCCTCTTCAAATTAAAAAATCTCAAAAATTTAAGGTTTCTTAAAGTGGAGATTGTTGACTATCCAAATGAGAATTCCTTCATATATTATTTTATAGATACATCATTACCAGAAAATTCATTAACTTTGAAAAATCAGATTACAGACAGTGCCAAAACCCCAGATAAACTCTTCCAACTGCATTTGTTACTGATTCCATGTGACACGTGGCTGCTCCTCTATAATTACAGTACAAACCATTACTTCTAAAATAAATTAAACTCTCACAGCTTTCTCCTCTTCTACATTCATTAATAAAAATCATGTAAAATAGGTGACTGCACCTGCATTTGTAAGTGCAGAAGCTTTTATTACAAGATGGTGCTTTAGGATGCATTCTTGCCTTCAAGAGCTACAAACAGCTTGCACTCAGTAACCTCTGAGGATTTGTTCATGGAAGGAGAAACTGCAAACCCAGTGAACCCTTTGGTTTTATTTCCCCCCCCCCAAGCATCTTATGAGTCCACTTATAAAACTCTATGTGTCCTTTGGGCAAACAACCTATAGCATCTCAAGAATCTTTCCTGTGCTATGTTCATATTTGATCTACATATGATTGCAAATCAGTCACCAAGTTAAGGCACTGCTAATACCTGGGATTCAGCTTCTGCATGTAGGTGATAAAAAATGATGTGATGTGGCAAAAATGGTTGTGGAAAACTAGAGAATCAGAGTTGGAAGGGACCTCAGAGTTCATACAGCTTATCTTCATTGGTGGGGCAAGCATTACCTCATGAAGAAGCTTAGTCCATTTCTAAACAGTTTTCCTTTATGTTGAACTATTAAAGCTTTAAACTGCACTGACTTTGGGGGCACCCTGTATTTCTCTATCTGCACAGTTCTTCCTTATATTGAGCCAAATCCTTTTTCCTAGTTTACCCTAGTTTCTACCACATGTTATCTCTTCAATTATTTGATGATAGTTATCATGCCTCCCTTAAATATTTCCTTTCCTAAGGCTAGACAACCATGGTTGAGATTTTTAGTTTGTTTTTGTTTTGGTCTTGTTAGTCTTCATGAGACATGAGTCATAGTGATATGGTTGCATAATTTTAGGTTTGGAAGGGACCTAAATTATTGCCTAGTCCAACCTCCTTATTTGCACATGAGGAAACTGAGGACCCCAGAGATGAAGTGAATCATTTGAGGTCACACATGTAGTCGCAGAAATGTCACAAAAAAATAATTTTTGAATTAATTTATTTTTGGTTTTCAACACTCACTTCCACAAGATTTTGAGTTGCAAATTTTCTCCCCATCTCTCCCTGCCCCCACCCCAAGACAGCATGCATTCTGATTACCCCTTCTCCCAGTCTGCTCTCCCTTCTATAACCACCCTCCCCTTCTTTTATCCCCTTCCCTTCTATTTTCCTGTAGGGCAAGATAAATTTCTATACCCCATTGCTTGTATATCTTATTACCCAGTTGCATGTAAAAACAATTTTTAACATTCCTTTTTAAAACTTTGAGTTCCACATTCTCTCCCTTTCTCCCTCCCCAACAACTGCCCTCATTGAGAAGGCAAGTAATTTGATATAGGTTATATATATGCATAGTCATGCAAAACACTTCCATAACAGTCAAGTTGTGAGAGGTTAATTATATTTCCCTCAATCCTATCCTGCCCCCCCAATTATTCTATTCTCTCTTTTGACTCTGTTCCCCTTCAAAAATTTTTGCTTCTGATTACCCCCTTCTCCCATTTGCCTGCCCTTCTATCATCTTTCCTCTCTTATCCCCTTCCTCCTTACTTTCCTGTAGGGTAAGATACATTTCCATACCCAATTGAGTGTGTATGTTATTCTGACCTCAAGCCAAATCTTATGAGAATAAGGTTCACTCATTCTCTCTCACCTCTCCCCTCTTCCCCTCCACTATAAAAGCTTTTTCTTGCCTCTTTTATGTGAGATAAATTACCACATTCTACCTCTCCTTTTCACCTTCTCTTAGCATATTCCTCTCACATCCCTTAATTTTATTTTTTAGACGTTATCCCTTCATATTCAACTCACCCTGTGCCCTGTCTATATGTGTGTGTATGGGTGTGTGTATGTGTGTGTGTGTGTGTGTGTGTGTTCCCTTCAACTACCCTAATACTGAGAAAAGTCTCATGAGTTACAAATATCATCTTTCCATGTAGGGATGTAAACAGTTCAACTTCAATAAGTCCCTTATCATTTCTCTTTCCTGTTTACCTTTTCATGCTTCCCTTGAGTCTTGTATCTGAAAGTTAAATTTTCTATTCAGCTCTGGTCTTTTCATCAAGAATGCTTGAAAGTAGTCTATTTCATTGCAAATCCATTTTTCTCCTGAAGGATTTATACTCGGTTTTGCTGGATATGTAATCTTGGTTTTAATCCTACCTCCTTTGACCTCCTGAATATCATATTCCAAGCCTTCCAATCCCTCAATGTAGAAGATACTAGATCTTGTGTTATCCTGATTGTGTTTCCATGGTACTTGAATTGTTTCTTTCTGGGTTCTTGCAATATTTTCTCTTTGACTTGGAAACTCTGGAATTTGTCTACAATATTCCTAGGAGTTTTCTTTTTGGGATCTCTTTCAGGAAGTGATCAGTGGATTCTTTTGATATTTGTTTTCCCCTCTGGTTCTAGAATATCAGGGCAGTTTTCTTTGATAATTTCTTGAAAGATGATGTTTAGGCTTTTTTTTTTTAGCATGGCTTTCAGGTAGTCCAATAATTTTTAAATTATCTCTCCTGGATCTATTTTTCAGATCAGTTGTTTTTCCAATTAGATAATTCACATTGTCTTCTACTTTTTCATTCCTTTGGTTCTGTTTTATAATTTCTTGATTTCTCATAAAGTCATTAGCTTCCATTTGCTTCATTCTAATTTTTAAGGAATTATTTTCTTCAGTGAGCCTTTGGATCTCTTTTTCCATTTGGCCAATTCTGCTTTTTAAGGCATGCTTTTTTTCATTGGCTTTTTGGACCTCTTTTGCCAGTTGGGCTAGTCTATTTTTTAAGGTGTTATTTTCTTCAGCATTTTTTGAGTCTCCTTTAGCAAGCTGTTAACTCTTTTTCATGATTTTCTTGCATCACTCTCATTTCTCTTCTCACTTTTTCCTCTACTTCTCTTACTTGATTTTCAAAATCCTTTTTGAGCTCTTCCATGATGTAGTAAGAAGGCAGAATTTATGATTTCAAAGAGAATCATACATATGTCTGAACGGTTCAGAACCGCAGGATATAAGAAATTCTCTAAGTAGAAGAAGGCAGAAGAATTAAAGCATTTATTCAGGCTCCAAAGTAACAGACCCATGAGCCAACCTCCCCATTTTGATATTTTGATCAAAAGCTTCCAGGCCCAATAAGTCCACCTCACAAGAGTAACCAGGAGGCCACAGAAAAACATGATGGTATTAAACCAAATCATATTCATGCTTCCCCTCTCCGGTAAGAAGATTACCCACTGCCCTCAAGTCCTTGCTCGGCACTCCTTGGTCCACACACTGGTGGGCTCTACTTCCAGGTTGGCTCTGGAGTCAACACCTCCCCTTAGCCAGCCCCACCTTGGGCCCCACTTCAGTCATCAATCCACACCCACATAGGTTTTACACCTAATAGGGCTTTGGGCCTGGGGCTTAGTGCTTAGCAAGATTCAATGAAATAGCTGAATCACTCAAAGCAAACAAAAGCCTAACTCCTCAAGGGCACCTGTTGAGCTAAGTGCTAAGGAGCCCATTTTGCTTACCAACACACATGGCCTACAACCAATTCATATTTTTCTTGGAGGCTTTTGATGTAGGAGCTTTGACTTTGTTGTCTTCTTCTGGTTGTTTGTTTTCATCTTCCTTGTCACCAAAGCAAGATTCTATAGTCTGATTTTTTCCCATTGTTTGAACATTTTACCAGCCAATCACTTGACTTTTGAGCTCTTTGTAAGAGTCTCTGGTTCTAGTGTGGAGGGTATACTGTCCCAAGCTTCAAGAGTTTTGTGTAGCTGTTTTCAGAGATACTTCTAGGGACCTGTAAATTTTCAGTTCTTTCAATTTGTATGATGAAAGGTGAGGTGTTTACTCCTCTCCTGATCTGTGCTCTGGTCTGTGAGTGACCACAAGCACTCTTTTCTTTCTTAGAAGTATGAGTAATATTCCCTCTCCACCATTGCCACAAGCTCTGCCATGCCAGCCCTCCTCCTCACCCCAGGACAGCCACCCAGGCCTGCAACCCATATCTAAGCCCAGGCAAAGCAAGAGAATCCTGTGTCAGTGTGAGGAAAGGGATCTCTGAAATCCCCTCTCTGATCAGCTAAACTGGGCCAAGAGCCCCAGGAGCAGTTGATGCCACAGCCACTGCCCCAGAACTGGGGCCAGACTGTGCTCCTTTCTCACTCAGGTCTGACAGACATTTCCTACTGACCTTCTAAGTTGTCTTTGGTGTTTGTGGGTTGAGAAGTCTGGAAATTACCACAGCTGCCAGTGATTCAGTCCCCTGAGTCATTCTCCAATTTTCTGGGGCCTGGTCTATGGTGGCATGTTTTGGGCTGGTCTGTGTTCTTCTGCCAGCCTGGTGCAACAGATTTTTCCTGTTCACCTTCCAGGTTGTCTTGGGCTGGAAATTTGTTTCACTTTGTCGTTTTGTAGGTTCTGCTGCACTAGAATTTGTTTTGAGTTATTTTTTACAGGTATGTGGAGGGATTTGGGGGAGAGTTCAAGCAAGTCCCTGCTTTTACTCCACCATCTTGGTTCTGCCCCTTGTCATTTTCTTTAATGCATTCATTGATTGTTTCTATGATTTGTTCTTTGACTCACGCATTCTTTAGGATTAGAAATTTTTGTGTCTAACTTTTAATCTAAGCTTCCTTGGCCTTTTATTAAATGTAATTTTCATTGCAATGTGGTACAAAAAAGTGCATTTAATATTTCTGCTTTTCTGCACTTGATTGTGAGTTTTATGCCCTAATACATGGTCAATTTTTGTGAAGGTGTCATGTTTAGGTAAGAAAAAGGTATATATTCCTTTCTATTTGCATTCAGTTTTCTCTATCAGTGTATCATATCAAACTTTTCTAAGATTCTTTTTATTTCCTTGATTTCTTATTTATTTTATGCTTAGATTTATCTAGCTCTGATAGAGGAAGGTTGGTATTATTTCATTATCTATGGTTCCTTTTAACAAGATGCAATTTCCTGATTATCTCTTTTTATGAGGCCTATTTTTGCTTTTTCTCTGTATGAGAACATAATTGCTGTTCCTACCTTTTTTTTTTTTACTACCACTGATAGATGGTAAAATCTGGTCCAGACCCTTGTTTTAACTCTGTGTATGCCTCTCTGTTTCAAATGTGTTTCTCATAGCCAATATATTGTTGGATTTTGGTTTTGAATACATTCTGCTAAGACCAGTTGCCAAGTCCCCTTGTTGTCTTAGGCTTGAGAACTCTTGAAGCTGTTGCTGCCTCTGTGTCACCACCACCAAGTCTCATTACTGGTGTTTCATCTACATGTATTCAGGGTCAGCCTCCTCCCTTGTATCACAAGTCTTTCTTTCTGACCTATGTTGTCTTGGGCTGGAAGAATGCCTCACTCTGACTTTTTGTTGACTTTGCCACTCTAGAATTCAATTTGAGGCATTATTTTGAAGTTGTTTAGAGGAGAATGTTGGGAGACCTCAGCTGAGTGCTTTGGCTACTTTGCTGTCCTGGCTTCCTTAGCTCCTGATATTCTGAACTCACATCCAACCCTAAGATCTCCTCCTCTGAAAAGTGAGTTTCTCCCTAGAATTTCTAATTGGGGGATTAGTCATGCTACAGGGTAGCTAGGTGATACAATGGATAGAGTTCCAGTCTAGAGTCAGGAAGACTCATTTTCATGTGTTCAAATCTGGCTTCAGACACTTACTAGCTGTGTGACCCTGGAAAAGTCACTTAACCTTGTTTGTCTCAGTTTCTCATCTGTAAAATGAACTACAGAAGGAAATGACAACCCACTCCAGCATCTTTGCCAAAAACAAAACAAACAAACAAAACCAACTAGAGTCACCATGAGTCTGAAATGACTCAGCAACAACAACCCACTCTACACATGCTCACTTCTAACCTAACTCAGATCCTGACTCTTCAGACTACTTTTCCACTTTTACTTCACCGTCCTTTTATGCATAGTCTTCCTTTATTAGAGTCTATGCTCATTGAGAGCTGGAATTGTCATTCTTTTTGCTTGTTTTTATTCTCCCAGCACTTAGCACAGTGTCTGGAAAATTGTAAGCACTAAGTAATTATTTTATCTAATCTGATCTGATCTAATCTGAAAGAATGTAAGTGACTTAAAATCACAAAAAAAAATTTTGTATTGTTATTTTAAAACTTTGAAATTTCTAAATTTTGGTGCCCTAGAACAAAGACTTTGTTGTCCTGACCTAGTTTTGACAC
Organism: Phalanger gymnotis; assembly: GCA_028646595.1. Classification (NCBI taxonomy): domain Eukaryota; kingdom Metazoa; phylum Chordata; class Mammalia; order Diprotodontia; family Phalangeridae; genus Phalanger; species Phalanger gymnotis. The sequence goes on along the minus strand of CM053622.1, from coordinate 640,284,755 downwards.
TGAAAGACTCTAATCTTAGAATGGAAAGAACCAGGGAGGTCATTCAATTGAGGCTCACTTGCAAAACATTTCTGACAGGTGGCCATTTTTCCTTAATTTGAATGTTATATGATTCTGTGGCCATTATATATCTTTTACATTCATAGATTGCCACTTATCACTGTGATTGTGGTGATTAGTATCTGGCATGATCCCCAGTTAACTACATATAAATGTGGCTTTAGCTTCCCCTTACTTTAACAAATATTTCAATTGATGGGCCTATAATTAACATAGTAAAATTATTTTTCCTATGCAATATTAGTCTTTTGCTGGTGCCAATGAGATATATTTAAACTCCCAGTTCATAAACAAAATTGTATTAAAAAAATTCTTTCAGCTCATTGTTTCTTCATAAATGCTCTTATTCATTAAACCTGGTGGGATGGTAAAGATGATGGAATCTCCACTTTTATGGCCCTCCAAGTAGAGAAATGATTGCTTAGGCAATAACTACAAATATGATATTTCCTTTATCAAATCCTATGGTAATAATCAGACTATACTCAATCTAATTCAGTTCAGTTAGGTTAAATTCAATAAGCATTTATGTGATGACACTGTTTGGAATTTAGAAAATGAAGTCATAACCTAATTCATTTAGGGCATACAACATGTACCCAGATAAGTGAATAGAAGGCAATTTGAGGAAGGAGAGAACACCGATGATGAAGGAGATCATAAATCCATTCAAAGAGGAGATGAGTTGAACCTTGTAGGATGGTGAGGATTCTACTTTATAGTTGTTTAGCCTGTGTTTCCTGATATAAATTTTCAATGGTAAAAGCTCTCATTAAAACTAATTCTTCATCACAAATGATTATCTATGCTACCTGACATGTTGATTCACTTCAAATTCAGCAGCAGAATCCAGCTGTGTCCACAAAAATTTATTCCAAATGACTTTGTTGGTTTTAACAATGCCCAGAATTCTGTAAATAATCTTACCTCTGGAGATTTTAGAATTGTTGCCATAAAGACCCCAAAGCAAACAATCATTCTCAAAGACAGTTTTGATATAAGATATAATGTTTCAACAGATCCTCTGACAAATAGCCAAATAACTTGACAGTGTAAAATGAAGTACTTTTAGAAACACCTGGATTTTTTCTCCCAGTCACTTCTTTAATGGTAAATTATTATGAGATAGGATTTATAAACATTTCATAAAATCATAGATTTAAAGCTGGAAGGGATCTTAGAGGCTATGCATTCTAATTTCCTTATTTTGCAAATAAGGAAATTGAGAATAAAGGTTGTGTGACTTGCTCGAGCTTACCCAGATAACCCTGCCTGAGACAGGCTTTGAACTCAGGTCTTCTTGACCCAAAGTCTAGCACTCTTTCCAGTGTGCCACTTAGGTCTGGAATGCCTAATAATAATTAATCTCTCAGACAACTCTTGATAATATTGTTCTCATGCTCTCCCCCTCATTGAGTTTACCAGTTAAGAAAATGTAGATCAGAATGATTAAGCCATTTGCCCAAGGTCACACAATGAGTGAAAAAATTGGTTTCAAAATTCAAATCCCCAATTTTAAAATTTAAAATTTTAAATTCCCAACAATGTCATCATGTAGTTTCAATGTGAAACATTGAATGAAAATGTCAAAGCTTATCATTTTTCTTCTTCCCTTTCAATACTCTTTTCACCTGGGTTCTTGGTTTCTGTTTCTCCCCTATCTCTTATCTAACACTTTGTACCTACTTCAGAGCCATTAATTCTAACTTATTCATTCCCATAATCTTTTAGGGTCTATGTTGGTTAAACAAATAAAGCAATGGTCATTCATAAAAAGTAAAATAAGTAAAATTAAAAATGCTCTTTAAAATAAGACATATGAGCATTTTTATTGTTAATCTTTTGCATTTGAGAAAAGATACTCCCATAAAAATTTTAAGCTTGGGAAAACACATGGCAAAAGTCCTTTCATCTATAAAATGAGAGATTAGACTGCATGGCTTCTAACATTTCTTCTAACTTTTAATTTATAATCTTATAAAGTAATAGAAGTCAAAAAGATGTCTAAGGCAGGGAAGAGAGTATTCCAAAAAGAAAACAATCTAAGGGTCATTTTTCACTTTGTGTAACATATGTCCTTTAAGTGCCTATTATTATACATTTTAATGTAGTGGAATATTAGTATGTAGTAAGAAATGATAAATATAAGGAACTCAGAAAAATAGAAAGATTCATAAGAAATGAGGCCAAGTGAAATATGTTGAACCAGGAGAATACAAATAATGACTGGAATTATACACACATACATACATATGTACATACATACATACGTTTTAGCATTTGTCATTTTCTTTTTCTGTCATCTTAGCCAATCTGATATGTATAAGGTGGTACCTTAGAGTTATTTTAATTTGCATTTTTCTAAGTATTGATAATTTGTGTAAAAACTTTTTAAATTTTATGCAAATTTGTCCATTTTGCCTCCCATGAACCTCTCTATCTCTTGTATGCTCATGAATTCTTCCCCTATCCATGAATCTGACAGTGATTTCATCCATGCTTTCCTAATTTGTTTATGATATCGCCCTTTATGTCCAAGACATGTACTCATTTTGAGCTTATCTTGGTGTACAGTGTGAGATATTGGTCTATGCCTAGTTTGTGCCAGACTACTTTCCATTTTTCCCAGCAGTTTTTGTCAAATAATAAGTTCTTAACCCAGTGTCTGGGATCTTTGAGTTTATCAAACACTGGGCTACTATGTTCATTTGTTTCTGTATGTTATCTTCCTTAATCTTTGCCATGAATCAACCATTTTATTTCTTATCCAGTACCAAACTGTTTTAATGGTTACCACATTGAAATACAGTTTGAAATCTGGTTCTCCCTTTCTTCACATTTTTTTCATTTATGGTACATTTCTAATGGGTATTTCATTGGTATTCAAATTTCATTGGTATTGATATTGCCTGTCAATCACCACCATGAAGAAGTGATTCTTCTTGCTAAGGCAAACCCTTCTACATATACATCATGTCTTTTCTAGATTTTCCTCTCTCTCATCCCCACTTTCTCACCAACTACCAGTCTACTCCTATCTACCGACTGCTTCCCTACTGCCTACAAAAATCCACATGTCTCCCCATCGTCAAAAAATCTTCACTTAATCCATCCTTCTCTGTTAGCTATCATTTCATATCTCTCCTCCCTTTCATGACTAAACTTCTTAAGAAGGCTTTCTACAACACGGCCTCCATTTTCTTTCCTTTCTCTTCCTAATTCTCTACAGTATGGCTTCAGGTCTGATCTTTGAAACTGCTCTCTCCAGTGATTGCTTAATTGCCAAATCTAATGGTCTTTTCTCAACTTGATTCTTCTTGACCTTTCTGGAGCCTTTGACACTATCACTATCGATCACCTCTTCTCCTTCATTCTTTTTTCTGTCTGGGTTTTCCTAACACTGCTCTCTTCTGATTCTCCTTCTACTGGTCTATTTCTTTTCAGTCTTCTTTACTTTTCCTTCATTCAGATTATTCTTGTTAACTATGAATCTTCCCCAAGATTCTGTCCTGAGCCTTCTTTTCTTCTCCCTCTATACTATTTCTCTCAATGATCTCATCAGATCTAATAGTCAATTATTTTTTCTATGCATATGATTCTCAGATCTCTTTAAACAGCCCTAATATCTCTCCTTTCCTTTAGCATCACATATCTGGCTATCTATTAAATATCTAAAACTAGATGTCCCGTATACATTTTAAACTCAACATATCCAAAGCTGAAGTCCTATTATTTTCCTCCAAACTTTCCCCCCACCTTGATAACTTTCCTATTACTGTCATGAATGACACCAATCCTCTCAGTCATCCATACTCAAAACCAAGATGCCATCTTTGACTCCTCTCTCTTTTTCTATCACTCCCCAAGTCCTTTCAATTCTTTCATAACATTCCCATTCCTCTGACTCTGCCCCTACCTCGGTACAGTCCCTCGTCAGCTCACACCTGGACTTTGCAATGACTTTCTGATTGATTCCTCTACCTCAAGTCTCTCCCTACTCTAGTCAGTGCTCCATTCAGCTATAAAAGTGACCTTCCTTGAGCTCAAGTCTGATTATGTCACTGCCCTCCCCACCCTCAATTCAATAAACTCTACTGGCTCCCTGTTACCCCTGGGATAAAATATACAACCCCATATTTGGCTTCGAAAGCCCTTTGGAACCTAGACCTTTGCTTTCTTTCCAGTTTTCACACACTTTGCTGTCTTCCATGTTGAGTTTGTCCTTCATTTTCAAAGAGGACTATGACATCAAGGAAATGATGACACAACTTGTAGGTGACTTTGATTTGAGTGAAGGAGGGCTGGGCAAGGTCACCATCCTCACTTTCTCCTCCAGAGCCATCTAGATCCAGTAACCAGATATTCATCAAGACAACTGGAGATGACCCAGGATGCAATGGGAGACCCTGGACCTTTTAGGCTAAGGCCTTTTCATGTACTCACTTCAAGGGAGGTAACGCCCATTGGGTGAATAGGCCTCTTTAAGAAGTGTCAAGGGATGGCCCCTTTAATCAGAAAAAAGAAAAAAATCAAGCTGGGAGGGGAAGATCCTCAGGGTTGTTGTTTCAAAGAGAAACACTTACCATTGACATTCACTCTAAGCCAGGAGGGCCCAAAATACAGTACTCCATGATCCAATGATAATCACGCTCCTCTTATTCATCTCTGCTTCCTAAGTCTCAGCTGAAAGCTTGACTCCTGCAAGCAGTTTTCCCCATTCTCCTTTAATGTTAATTCCTCTCTTCCGAGATTATGTCCAGTTTATCCTATATTTACCTTGTATGTACATAGTTGTTTGCCTGTTGTCTCCTCTATTGGGTTATGAGTTCCTTGAGGGAAGGTGACATTTTTGTCTTTCTTTGCATCCACAGCACCTAGCACCTTGCCTGACACATAGTAGGTGCTTAATGCATGGTTGTCGACAATTTGACTTGATCATACAACTCTCCTTCACTCATTTGACAATTCACAATGTAAATTCTTCAAAAATTGCTATCAGATAGTAGTACTAAAAGATCAGTGACCTCAAATTTGTCTTGCTATAGCTCCTGCCCATTGGTCATTTCTTATTCTCTAGGGCAATGTCGTAATCCAGTTTCCACAAGATTGATGCTGGAGCACAGCTATTCTATCTCCACAAGCCACATACATAATGAATAGCTATCTGGCTTCAGAGGCATGGAAATCTGGGTTTAAGTCCAGCCCTTGACATATTCTTGCTGTGTTACCTTGGGCAATTCATTTAGCTTCTCAGCGCTATCAAAAACTCCAATTTTATTTTTAAAAAATTCTTATTTATTTATTTTGCAACTTGCTATTTCTTTTAAATACATAATAAAGTTATCATGTATCTTTCTTTTTTTCCCTTTTTGTTCTCCCCCTCACTCTAGAAATGGTTACTATTATACACAAATATGTATATGCATGTTAAATCGTTCTATACATCCATCTATCAGTTGTTTCTCAGGATGCAGATAGCATCTTCTTTCATATGTTATTTATAGTTAATTTGGTTATTTGTAAGTCTTTATAATATTAGTAATTAACTAATTACTAATATTATTATGTAGAGTTGGTGGTATACTGGACAGAGAGCTGGGCCTAAAGTCAATAAGACCTGAGATCAAATCCAGCTTCAGACACTGTATGACCCTGGGGAAGTCACTTAACCTTTGTTTACTTCATTTTCCTAAACTGTAAAATGGAGCTAGTAACAGCAGCTACCTTGTAGGTATGTTATGAAGAACAAATGAGATAATATTTGTAGAGTGCTAAATCCAGTGCCTGGCATATTGTAGATACTCTATAAATACTTATTCCCTTCTCTTCCCCCTAAAATCATAAATTAGAGAGAAAGTGTTGGCCTATATAGGTAAGGAGAGTATACTCTCCCAGGAACTACCTATACAATTGAAATCATAAGTTCATTTCCTATCTCATTCCCTATCCCACTATTATCTTTTCTTCCCCATCCTAAACATCCCCAGTTTCTTTAACCCTTCTACTATGACCTAGTTTCTAGTCTCTTTCTAAAGTTGATCTGCATTAGCTCTAATTTGTCACTGTACCTTTTGAAATGTGACTCTAAGAATGTTACAAAATATTCCATAAATTATCTAAAGTGCAATGTATGGTGGTCTTTTAAAAATTATTATTATACTAGCATTACTGTTGCCTATACTGCCATTAATTTGGCCTATAGACTGTCTGAATTAGCTTTGAGGGGAGTTGTTAGCATTGATTTTTCTCACTTTCCTCCTATTCATTGAAACCTCTCTTTTTTCATTCCAAGCTCAGAATATGAATTGATCTCTTTCCTTCCCAAATCTAATTCTTCTACATGTACTTTCAGTTCCATCCCCAACATCTTCTTCATGACCTTGATCTATAATTCATTCCTTTTCTCAAGCTCATCTTCATTTTCTCTCTACTAAATTCTTTCCTTTGGCCTACTAAGATGTTCAATTGTCCCCAGTCCTAAAATATTCTCCCCTTGACCCTACTACCTACTAAGGTTATTGTCCTAGCTCTCTCTCGTATTTCACTGCCAAATTTTACAAAGAGCTATCTACATTTACTACCTCTAGGTCAGGAGTGGGAAGCCTGTGCCTCAAGGCCATATATGGCCCTCTAGGTCCGCAAATGTGGCCCTTTGACTGAATCTAAACTTCACAGAACAAATCTCCTTAATAAAAGGATTTGTTTTATAAAACTTATAAAACTTTATAAAACTCAGTCAAAAGGCAGCACCAAAGGACCCAGAAAGTCACACGTGGCTTTGAGGTTGTGGGTTCCCTACCTCTGCTAGGTCCTCAACACTTATATGACCCATAGCAATCTGATTTCTGTCACCACCTACACTGAAACACTCTCTGAGATTACTAATGATTTAATTATACTGAAATTTAATGTCCCTTTTTAGTCTTCATTCACTTTGATCTCTTTGCAGTATTTGACACTATTTATACAATCCACTTTTACAACTTTATTCTCCCTTAATTTCCAAAATACTGTACTCCTATGATTCTTCTCCTACCTCTTTGATTACCACTTTACCTCCTTTGCTGAGCATCATTCAAGCATGAGGTGATAAGGGCCAGCACCAGAGTAGGTGGTGAGAGGAGATAAGGGGCCATAGAGGGGAGATGTTGTAAAGGTAAAATCAGAGGTCTTGGCAACGGCTTTGATATGGGAGATAATGTTGAAAGATAATGAGGACTCTGTAATGACTTGCAGTTGGGAGATTGGGAAGATAGTGTTGCCCACTATAATGATAAAGAAGGCAGGAGGGGAAGAAGGCTTAGGGCAAAAAATAATAAGTTCTGTTGTAGACATGTTGGGTTTAAGATGTCTATTGGACATCCATTGCAAAATGTCTGAAAGGCAATTAGATATAAGAGATTGAATGTCAGCAGAGAAATTGAGGCAGAAAAGATACATCTGAGAATCATCAGTAGAAAGATGATAATTAAATCCATGGGAACTGATGTAATAACCAAGTGAAGTATTATAGAAGGAAAAGAGAAGAGGGCCCAGAACATAACCCTGAGGGATACATATGATTGGAGGGCATGATTTGGAGGAGGATCCAACAAAAGAGAAAGAAAAGAAGTGATCAAAAAAGTAAGAAAGAGTGATGTCCCAAAAACCTAGAAAGAGTATCAAGGAGAAGAGTGATCAGCAGTGTCAATGGCTGCAGAAAGGTCAAGGAAAATGAAAATTGAGAAAAGGCCACTGGATTTGGCAACTAAGAGATCATAAGTAACTTTGGAGAGAGTAATTTTGGTTGAATGATAAGATCAGAAGACAGACTGTAAGGGTTTAAGAAGAGAATGAGAAGAGAGAAAGTGAAGGTACATAGTATACATGGCCTTTTTGAGGAGTTTAGCTACAAAGGGAAGAAGACTTATGGGATGATTGTAAGCAAGGATAGAAAGATCAAGTGAGGGTTTTTCCCCCAAGATAGAGGAGAGGGTGGGGATGACAAAGGGGATGATCTCTTGGAAAAGATAGGATTGAATGAGATTACTTGAACAAGTAGAGGGGTTCGTCTTTGTAAAGAGTAAGGCCATTCATCATGTGAGACAGGACTAAAGGAGGAGAAAGTGTCAGAAAGTGCCTGTGTAACAGGAGATGAAGAAGAGGGGAGAAGAGGCAGTTCATGGTGAATGACCTCAATATTTTTTCTGTAAGAGAAGAGGCAAGGTTCTCAACTGAGAGGTTGGGGTGAAAGGGGTGTTCGAGTAAGAATGAAAAGGTTTAGAAGAGCTATTGCAGAGAGTATAAGGCAGGTATAGCAGCAGTGAGGGCCCAGTTGACATTATGTAACATAAGTTTGTAGAGGAACCAGTCAGCATGATTGCATGATTTTCTCCATCTTTGTTCAGCAGCATGTATGTAGTCATGAAGACGACAAATGGTAGGAGTGATCTAAGATTGAGGCTTTGCTTGTAATTGGTGATATAATAAAGGGGCTAGGGATTCAAGGGAAGAGAACAGTGTAGACTTGAATTGGTTCACTAAAGAGTCAAGACGTAAAGAAGAGGAGAGTGGCTGGTGTAGGAGAGATGGTTTCAGAGAGATTGAGGAGTCAAGGGATTGATGATCACAATGCATATGAAGAGTAAGGTTATGTAAGAGAAAGGAGAGGGATAGGTGAAAAGTCAACAGATTATGGTCAGATAAAGGGATTTCAGAATTCT
>CM053622.1:640230012-640275493 GCA_028646595.1 Phalanger gymnotis | reverse complement strand
AAAACAACAAGAAATTTATTTAGGCCCCACCACAGCAAAAACTTGAACCAGCCTCCCCATTCCAACATCTTGACAAAAAGACTCCAGGCCCAGAAAGCCCATTTCACAAGGGCAACTAGGAGGCCAAAGAAAAGCAAGAGAGTATTTAGCCAAATCATGTTCACTGGCCTCACGTTCCTGCTCGCACTCAGGTAAGCCCTGCTTCTGCAGCTTCCTGCTTCTGCAGCTTCCTGCTTCTGCAGCTTCTGGCTTCCACAGCTTCTGCCTCCGCTGAAGTTGTCTCCCAGCTCCCCCTCCTGGCAGACGAGCTTCCGGCGTTCTCAAGCCCCACCTCAACAACCAGAGACCATTGGTTCCAGAGCTGGCCCCTCCTAAGTCGCCAGTCCACACCCACACAGGTTTCACACCTGACAGGGCCCTGGGCCTGGGGCTTAGCACTTAACAGCTGAAAGTACTTCCACTCAAAAGAAACAAAAGCCATGCTAATGAGACAATTTTGCTTAACAACACAGTATTTTATATATTTGTACTTAAAATTATGATTATTAGATTTTCATTTTTCTCCATTTGTACTTTTTATATTAGCATTTTGGGTCCCCTCCTCATTTTAAATTAATGCTTGCCCCTATGATTAGTTTTGCTTCTACTACTTTGGTGAAAGTCTGCTTACACAAATTTTCTCCTTTTCCCCAATCATATTTGTCTACCACATCACAAGTTCTTTAAGTTTATGTTATTCATTTCTCTCTATTCAGGTATTCTCCTTTTATTCTCTCTCTCCCTTTAACCACATTCAGTGAGTAATTAAAAATCTTCTTTCCCCAGAAACTGTTGTTCCAACTTCTTATTTTTAGGTTTTCTTTTATTGTGTCCTTTTCTTAAAAAGCTTTCCTTTGCATTGTTCTCCTCCTGATTCTTATTCACTTCCAGTCTATTCTAAAAGTTATTTGCTGACATGGTGGCTATACCCTTAATTTTTTTTCTTTATTCTCTTTGCATGGGGTTAGTTATTGTCTTGTGATAATACCGTTTTATCTATCTTGCTTCATTCTAAGAAATATAAATTAATAAGAGAAACAATGTCAGTAAGCACTTTGGCATGATAGAATTTACCCTTTGCCTCAAATCAAGCAATCTGACCCTCTCCCCTTTATTATCTGTAATTGCCTTCCATTTCAAAAGCCAAATGATCCTTCCCATGCTTTTAAATTGTGACTACCATGCTGGTCCTAATTGATCCCAGGAACTCACACATTTCTTCATTTGGGGGCAGAAAACTAGCCATTATGGCACATCCATCTCAAGGAAGCCATAAAATTTTTCCCAGACTAAGCCCAGGGTAAGGGCCCCATCTTTTACCATAGACTCACATATATTTTCTTATAGGAATACTCCTGACATTCCCAATAGCATAGAATTTAAACTCAAAAAAGAAAAAAAAAATTAACCAAATGGCATACTAAAACTATAATTGTAGGGAATTTTAATGTTTCACTCTCAGAAAAGGACAAATCTAACAAAAAAGATTAAAAAGAAAATTAAAAACTGAACAGATTGTTAGATGGTTAAATCATACCCTCATTCTTCTGGAACAATATTCCCAGGGATTGTTTCTTTTTTTTTTTCCTTTATTCATATTTTCAGCACTTAGACTAGTGATTGTTACATAGCAAATACTTAACAAATGCTTGTTCACTTGACTTGGAGATCTATGGCTCACCATTCCCATCTGTCAGTTCTTTCTTAATCTATGATGTAGTTCATTTGGTGCAGGTAAATTGTGCTCATCCAGGGCAATAGGTGATATTTTACCACCTACCTACTTCTCCTTAGCAAAACTACATACATATGTATAAATATGTGTATACATGTATAATATATATGCATACATGTATATGAATATATGTATATATAAAATTATTCTATAATACTTTTATTTATCAGTTCTCTTTGTGGATACGGATAGCATTTTTCTTCATACGTTTTTCAGAATCAGTTTGGGTTTTTATAATAATCAAAATAAATTAGTCACTCGAAGTCATTCTTAAAATAGTATTGCTGTTATTATATACAGTGTTCTCTGGGTTCTGCTCATTTCACTCTTCATTATTTTGTGCAAGTCTTTCCTTTTTTTCCTGAAATCATTGAGCTCATCATTTCTTTTTGTGCAGTAATAGTCTATCACAATCATATACCACAACTTGTTCAATCATTTCCCAATTGATGGGCATCCCTGCAATGTTCAGCTCTTTGCCACCACAAAGAGAGCTGCTCTAAACATTTTAGAACATGTAGGTTTTTTTCCTTTTCCCCTAATTATCTTCAGAAATATGCCAAATAGTGGTATTGCTGGGTCAAAGGGCATAGGCAGTTTAATAACTCTTTGGGCATAATTTCATATTGCTTTCCAAAGTGGTTGGATCAGTTCACAATTCTACCAACACTGAATTAGTGTCCCAATTTTTCCACATCCCCTCCAAAATTTGTCGCTCTCCCTTTATGTCATTTTAGCCAATCTGGTAGGCCTAAAATGATATCCTAAGATTGTTTCAATTTGCATTTCTCTAATCAAGATTGATTTAGAGCATTTTTATAGACTATAAATTGTTTTTTATTTGTTTGTTAGAAAACTGCCCATTCATATGCTTTGACCATTTATCAAGTGGGGAATGACTCGTATCCCTATAGATTTGACAAAGTTATTTACATATTTTAGATATGAGAACTTCATCTGATAAACTGTCTATAAAAAAATTTAGGTGAACAATTTATGAACAAACAAGAGATAAAGTTAGGTATAAAATTGATAATTTTGATTAAATTAGATTAAAAAGGTTTTGAATAAATAAAACAAATGTAACCAAGATCATAAGGAAAACAGAAAATTGGGAAAATTTTTATTCCTATTATAATTGAAGAGAAAAAAAAACATTTGTATCTCCTGAATATTAAACAATGTGCTGCCCACAATATACCCTTAATAAATGCTTGCTGATTATTGCATAGTGATGATTAAACCATTCAAATTTTATGAGATATAACTCAATCTACAAGAATCTTAATATAATCCAGAATTATTAACTTATTTGGTCTAACCCTGTCAAGTCATCTAACCTTCCCTTACTCACTTTCTGCATCTGTATGGTTTCCAAAGTCCATTCTTTGTTTTGTCACTTTTAAGTCAATATATCTTGAATACTCACATTGTATAGGGTATTCAAAAGGCCATAAATAGAAGTAGACTGCCCCTGCCCTCAGGGGGCTTTTACCCACTTAGAAGCTCTGAACTTTTTAACTCTTTGTGTCCCTTGGGAGTCAGATTAGCAGCAAGTTTGATTAATTTGCTATGCCTATAGTAAAAGACTTTGGATTTTGTAGTTGTGGGAATGTTCTCCACTCAGACAGATCATAACCTGTTGATAACTTTAGCCTTAGAGAGTTGCTTGAACTTTGTCCTTGGTCAGACAGCTAATGTTGGGGTGGGATTTGAATCCAGGTCTTAACTCCAAATTCAGCTCTTTCTCTATAATACCTACACTGCCTCATAATATATGGCTGCATATTTAATATCCAAATATGCAAAGGATCCATGATTACATCAGTGTGGAAAACTCCAGGTGTGGAAACTCCTTCTACCAACACCGAATTCAACCCATCAACGACTTAGTAGAGAAATTTTTGAGAGTTGCCTGAGGGACATAGAAGTTATTTGACTTGTGCAGGATCAATGAGTAACTGAGGTGGAATTCGAATCAGTCTTTCTGACCTAGGGTCCATCATTTTTTTGATTCTGTCATATTGTGCCCCTACCACACTTTTATATTTACTTTATTTTACTGAGGTAAAAATGACCATATTATAGTTGAGTGTAGTTTTCTCTGTTCAACAATCAGCTCTTAAAAGGAACTCAGGCTTAACATGCTAAAATAAAAGATGAAGGAAGCTTTCATGGGATTTATCCCTTTGAGGCCTTCACAGTACTGTTAGCTTCTCATAAACACTAAATTCAAAAATGTAAGAAAATTAAAAATAAATTATATCCTCTCACACACTTTATTATGTTTTTCACAGCAGCACTGTCTTTGAGTGTTCCCAAAAGGGGGTATACAGGGTCAGTCTGCACATAACCAGCAACGTTGGAACACTATTTCAGTTTTGTTGCAATCTTCCCTTTATGGGAAGGCCAGCATCCCAATATTATTAAAAATGCAAACCAATAAGACATAAAATGGCTTGCTTATTGCTAACATTTATGCAAAACCACTTAAAATGTTCAAAATATTAATCTCCTTTGCTATCTAGCAATTAATGCTGTGCTGATGGTGACCACAAGAATAGCTTCTTCCACCGGAAAATCACCAGCAATCCACATTCTCCTACAATACTTAATTAACACAACAAACTATTTTTTTTCTTCAGCATCACAGGAAACTGCCATAATTGCTTAGGTAAGCTTAACTAGCCTCCAATGATGAACAGATTTTCTAAAACAAATGCAAGTAATTTGAAGTATTTTTTTTCTTACAGAAATATATGCCTTCATATTTCTGGTACAGAATACAGTGGTTTAAAGGTCAAGGGAAAAGAATAAGAATTTTGGAATTTCTGGTCCTGCTACTGTTTCCAATTTTCCTAATATATATTAGTAAAAGTTCTGTATCCAGCTGTCAAATGGGCAAGGTGTTATTGGGACAACATTGCATCATAAGGAAATGATACAATGAGAAGCAAGGTTCTGTCAGATGTATACTGAATTGATGCCAGGTCAAGGCAAAGTTTCTATTGGCTATGAGAGACCTAAAAATCCTTGAAGGCAGAGGAGGATTGCAGTAGAAGGGATGAACAGAGTGTGAAGATAAGAACAAGGACAAAGGTGAGAGAAATAGAGTAAAATTGCATCTTGGTAAAAAAAAAAGCACCAAATCCAAAGACACTGAAACAAATCAGACTGCCTAATTCACTATTTGTCTACATATACTGTCCTTTCAAGAAAGGATTCTGCTAAACTAGAAATATCAGTCCCTCCATGTAGCCCAACTAGAGAACATCTAAGAAGGAGTCAGACAAACCAATTCTAAGGTTTTCTAATTAAGCTACTTCATATAGAGAAAGTAATATGAAAATGGTGAGCAAATAAAAGGATAACTAGTCCAAAGGAAAACACATTTTGGATTTTGAGAGACAGAAAAAGGAGTCTGATTCAGTCAGAGATAGGAAAGAGGAAAGAATGGGAGACTAGTGAATTGGAAGTTCAAGGGTGAGAGTTTTAAAAAGTTTCTAATAGAAGCTGTTTTCTTTTTGAAAAAAAAATTCTTTCAAAACACCCAGTCAAAGGAGTGCAAAAATGTGGGAAAGGGATAGGCTCAAATAGGGGATGGATATTGGTGGGATAGATAGAAGAGATAAAGGCAGAAAAAGAGAATCGGAGTAGCAAAGAAATGGGTTAAAGATAAATCTTTCTGATCCAACACTCATTTTGAACATGAGACTGATAACGTCATGGCATTAGAGGTCAAAATTAGGAAGGACTTACTACAAAAAAGAAAGCAATTTTGAATTGAATAGTCATCCTTTATTCTTTTTTATTTCTTATCTCTTGTATGCTTGGTCATGAACTTTTCAACATTATGAACACATCCATTTTTGCCTTTGTGATCTTTAAATTTTGATAATCAAAAAACTCACCCAATGTGCACTGAAGTACAGTTATAGGTGACATAAAATAAAGTAAAATTCAGCAAACACACTGGTAGGCACCCACTATGTGTGAGGTGCCATATTAGTCTTGATGCTACAGAGAAAAAAGAAAGAAAGAAAGAAAGAAAGAGAAAGGAATGAAGGAAGGAAGGAAGGAAGGAAGGAAGGGAGAAAAAAGAGGAAGAAAGAAAAGAAAAGAAATGGAGGGAGGGAGGGAGAGAAAGATAGAGGGACAGAGAGGAGGGAAGGAGGAAGGAAGGAAGGAAGAAAAAAGAAAAAAAGTAGCTGTATCCCTCAAGATCTTATATTCAGCGACTTAAAGTCTCTCAATCTCAGTCTTCTCATCTCTCAAATAGGAGTATATGTAATACATAACTCACAGGTTGTAGGGAGGATGCTATGTAAATCTTAAAATGTGAATTTTGTTATTAGTGACAATAATAATGATCTATGCTTGAACCTACCTGTAATTAATAGGTAGGCTCTATACTAGCCTACTTGATAAATGTTTGTTAACTTGAATTTAATTGAATTGAGCTTAATTAAATACAACACTAGGAGTGGTTGACTCTAAATAAGAAAATTATTTAGAAATAAAGGCTATTTATAGGATGTCGCTTTTCACCATTGGAGTAAAATCACTGAATTGATCTCAAATTGTGATCAATCACTTTCCATATAATATATAGATAAACTTGATGAGGAATATCATACAATTCAGACATCTGACAGCTATTTTAAAATAGTTTTGAGTCTCTTTTTTGATATGAATGACTGGCCCAGAGCCTGTGAATGAAATCTTTAGGTTTTATAACTTTGCAGGCCAGATTGGACCAGATAACATTGAAAAGTACCTCAAAGCACATTGCTTTTTCTTTTCCTCTTTCCCAAAGGGATTCTAGCAAAAGTTCATATTTTCATCAAGAAAAACTTAACTTTTTTCTATTTCTCTTTAAACCCACTCAGTTAGCTGCCCACATTTGTATTAAATACAAACCGTTTCATGCAACTCTTGCCAGAAGCAAATTGGCTCACAATATTACTCCCCCATAATGGAATCATTTAAAATTATGACTTATTCTGTGGTCCAAGGCAAATAACAGTACATTATTTTTCGTGAATCCAACAGCTTTTGACATAGACATGTTTGTGTGAATTGGAGTCACTCTAAATTTGTTCTCCAGAATTTTACTGGAATAATACACCTAAATATTGGCATTTGTTAACCTCAATTCCTAAAAATAGTCCATCAGATAGAAGGTATTAGTTTTTTCTCCATGCCAATGTATATTAGACTATATCATGAATGGAGGAACTCATACATGCTAGTAATTTGCCTAGAGTGCTTGCTTTTTTATCATATATTTGAAAGATTCCACTGTGGCTAATGAACCCTGGGACACCATAAATTCACCTCATTGAATTTAAAATATATTACATATGTAAGGAAACTCTAAATAAATCTCAAGGTTTACTAAATTTAAATGCTTATTTTTATATATTTCTAGAATGAGACAAAGGCATTTTTCACCATCAGAGTGTAGTGTTAATATATGAGAAGACCATTAAACTTACATCATTTAAACATGATAACTGCCTCATGTGTCTACTTAATGCTTCGAAGCTATTTTTAAGCCATTTAAGCTTTTTTCAATTTGTGCTAAATATCTATCCAGAGATTATATTTTAGAACTTAGAGCAATATTTGAAGTGATCTGCAGAACTTGGTTTTAAATAAATTTTAGAACAAAAATAATTTCTCAAGACATATCTTACATCACTTTTTTTGGATCATTGACCATGAAGAATGCATTTCAGCTTTAAGGCATTCAGTGTTCCTCAGAAATTCACAGATAACCACACAATTTATGTAAATATGATTTAAATCTCCAAGAGCTTATTCATGATAAGATGATAAAGTAAGGAGTGCTTTATCTATTTATTCCTGGCTACCCCCAAATAATTTTAAATGGCATGGATTTCATGCAATGATGTGAGAAGGACAAAATGAGCTGTCCGTATTTTTCAAACTAGGACAGAAGTTGTTTCTCTTTCCTAATAAAATGATTTGACCTGATAAGAGTGATTTTTTATCGGTCTATTTCTATATAAAACAGTTGCTCCTGAACTAGATAGGTGTTTGTGACCACAAGCTTCACCTGGCAGGAACAACTGCTCCCAGTAATTGGGGGTGATTAAGTACCTCAACAATGGAGGAAGAAAGCTGAGATGGAACGCAGGAGAGCTGTTGATGATCTCTTGTTGCTGATGGACAGAGGCCTAGGGGAAAGGGGAACGCTCTCTTATAGTGTCACCCACGTGATCAAAAGTTTTACATGTTTCTAATATCAGGCAACAAAAGCCCTTTGAGGGCTGAATCAGCCCTTTGTTTTGAGCTCCCAAACTGCTGCTCAGTCTAATCAAATGAATTTGATTGTAGCCCATTTTTATTTTTATTGCATTTGCCACAGGTGAGAAAGGGGTTAAAATGGCCTCCGAGGGAAGAGTGCTAACCCTTTCCTCTCTTTGCACCATTACAGCCACTGCACGGCAGCAGGAGGTTGAGTAATGTATGTAATAGTTTGTTGCAAGTAAATTCAAATTCTCTTATCCTTAAGAGTTGGGAGACCATGAAAAGATCTTTTTTTAACTTCTCTCAACCTTTTTTTTCCCTAATGTATATAATGACACCAGCATCAACTACTTCCCAGGGCCCTTGTGAAATACAAATGAGACAATGTGTGCAAAGTGCATATATGGGTGTGTGTGTGTGGTGGTGATGTCTGTATGTATGTGTGTGTCTGTATCTGTACAGTAAACAATAAGTCTTTGTATGTGTTTGTATCTATAGCTATGTCTATATAGAGGATAGAGAAGGTGTTCAGAAGGACTAGCACCTCGGGTGTAAGGGCTTGCTGAGCTCATTTCAGGGCTGCCCATCCTCCTTTGGTGTCCACCTGATTCATCCAACTCTCTCCTGTGGCTCCAAGAAGCTGTAGCATGCACAGTGAGTGGCTCTACCTCAGTAAACCATGGGCTAATGAGCTAAACCAGGTTAATTGTAATCAACAGGCCTAACACCCATCAGTGAATTAGAGGGATATCTACCCCAGGCATGTAAAGACTTTCCTTGGCAGAATGAGTAGATGAGAGCAAGCACTTAGAGCTTGCTCAGGTATCAAAGATGCCAAGAACATCCATTACATCCTAGGCCATCAACAGTCATCTTGACTTTTGTCCTACCAGTGGACTTCAGTGACTCAGGAAGAGAGCAAGGCTGATGACTTTGTGCAACTCTGCCTCCCTTAAATCCAATTCGTGCACAAGTTGACATCACCCTGTGGTGTCAGTGGTCCTTTTCTGAAGAAGGACAAACAACTATATATGCATGCATGCATACATACATGCATACACATACACACATGTGCATTTATATTCATATGTATCTGTGTACATATATGTATAGATGGACATATATTTCTACATGCATATAGATGCGCATGTGTATGTATATACACATAAACATATATACACATATGTATGTATGTATACACACATATTTATATACACACATATATATTTATATGCATATGTATACACAATACACATATGTCAGCTAGGTGGCTCTTATCGGACTTGGACCTAGAGTCAGGAAGACTTGAGTTCTAATCTGGCCTCAGAAACTTACTAGCTGCAAACCTGACCAAGCCACTTGACCCTGTTTGCTTTAGTTTTTTCATCTGCACAATGAGCTGGAAAAGGAAATGGCAAACCACACCAGTATTTTTGCCAAGAAAACCCCAAATGGGGTCATGGAGAGTTGGACACAACTAAAACAACCCAACAGCAAGTTATGTATATACACATATGCACATACACACAAATGTATATATGCCACACAGTCCTAAGTGTTGGGAATACTCCCCCTCTCATATACATTATTTCTGGTAGAGTTAGCCTGCCCAATCCCTTGCCTTAAATCTTTGGATTTAAGATTTCTAATAATCCTATTGGATTAAAAAAAAGTCTGAAGTAGTTGGCTTTCTAAGAGGGTCTAAATGTATGTCTTAAATGAATACATCGCTGCCACCATGATTCTGTCTTGTCTGCCAGGATCTGGGTACATTTTGATGGGGTGAAGGAAGGATACTTCTGGGGAATGCTTTCTTTCTCTTTACTCCCCGTCTACCAACTGCATTTGAGACATAAGATCCAACAGCTTGGTATGAAAAAGATTAGCTTTTAAGGCTTTGTGTGGATTGAATTAATTGAACAGGGAGGATAGGGCTTAGAATAACTGGAACCATTTAAAAAATCCCTGATTGGAGCAGGATTATTAATATGGTCACACTGAGTTAGCCAAATACAGAGAAAGGAGAATAATTTCTGCCTTTTCTGGTCCTAACTTGAAGTAGAGAAATGTAGGACTAAAAGCAAATAGCACAACCTGTTTTAATCAAAAGGAGTCTAGCAAGAAACAATCAATTAAAGAACAGTCTGATTCTCTGCGACATCAATGTATGAAAATCTGTTAGACGCCAGATTGTGTCTCAAGACACATATGATGAACTGAACAAAATGACCTGCTAATAGCTTTTACGGGTAATAAATGCATCATGTTATTGGTAATTCTGCAGATGGTAAATCAAGCTAATATCTGAGCTGAAACAAGCTACTTGTTAAATATAGTTCAAAAATGATCCTCTCGGTTATTCAAAAATTGTACTGCACAGAAAAGAAACATGATTATGACTTAGATTTTTTAAGCATTTTAAATTGAAAAACATTACCATTCCTCCATGTTGGCATTTTAATTTTTAAATCCTTACGAGAGATCATGTCTCAAATGAACCTAAGCCTAGAAGCACTCTGTTTATTTAGATTATGGATAGGCATTAAACTGTAAAACCTGAGTTGAAATTGAAGTGTGACTCGACTGCCTACAATATGCATTAGAAGACACTTCCAATCAACCCTTGGAAAGCTGAGCTGGCAAATTTATATATTTGAGCACAATGCATAGGTCTCAAATGATGGGCGTACATGCCATTCATAATTTTTCCTTGCCTGAAATGTCTGGAGTGACCAGAGAACTCTTGGGCTTCAATTTTGTTGTAATAAAATCTGAAGTAGGCAGCAACATGGTCGTGGGAGAGGAGGAAGAGACAAAAACGAAAAAGAATGGTGTCTGGACTGCCCTTCTTTGAGGTATGAGGATTGTGTCTACCCAACATTTCTTGGCATGTTGTGGGGAAGTTTGAGTTTTAAAATTAGATACTTAAAATATAAGTAGATATTAGATCTGCAGTGGGTATAAAAGTTGTTGGGGGTGGGGCGGGGTACAGAAGCACACTATCATGTTTGGCTATCTATATACTAAGTACAAAATTAAGTCATTAATTTTGATTAATCATGGGAAAAATATCAATTCTCTCTCTCTCTTTCTCCGCATGTGTGTATCTCTACACACACACACACACACACACACACACACACACACACACACACACACACACACACATTCTTAAGAGGCAATTCGTTACTTTGAAGAACACAGTACTCAGTGGTTTTAATGTGCAAATGGACTTCTAGTCCGTTTTGTTTTAAGAAGTTCCAATTGGCTTTCCAGGTAGTAGTATTATCGTATTAAAAGTTTATTGAATGAAGGGGAAAGTATTAATTAAGTGTTTACAATATGCCACATACCATTCTAAAGAGTCCCTACCATTAAGGAGCTTACACTCTAATAGGAGAATGGTGGCTAAGAAGGATGTTTTATTTTGTGAAATCAGAGAGATGGTGAATGGACCATTAGGATGGTAAGTTCTGTACCTGGGTCTAATTCAGGTCAGTCCCCTGGTAGTCTAGGTTTGATAATGGAACAAAATGAGATGCTTTGGAGGTTATTCACCAGATAACCAAAGGAGATTTATTTATTCATAGTAAAAGTATGTTCAACAGGGTAGACATTAAGGCCACCTCAGGTTGATTCAGTTAGTCAGTTGACTGAGTTGGTCATGGTTGTCCAGCAGTGAAGCATTATAAAGGATGGTTGGATCTCCTCAGTGATCAGGAGCTGATGTCAACAGGTTCAGCTTTTAATATCTTGAACCAATCAAGCCTCAGGGATGGTTTCAGTGTCTTTTAAGGAAAGACTAACCTAACTTGCATGGAGGTAAGAATAGGTATGATTAGGACAATGCTCCCATGACACAAACCTTTTCCAGAAAGAATAGTAGCAGTGATTTGATTATCGTTCCTGGGGTAGGAAGGGCAAAAGGTGGTGTGGTATGATTGTGGGTATGCCAGGAAGATGGTCAGAGTGAATCATGATCAGGGAGCTAACACCTGCTAGATAAAGGGGACTTTCGTCAATTAGCACAACAATGTTTCAGGGCAACTTAGTTCCTGAAGAAAGTAGGTTAATGATGTACCCTGGAATCTTTTTTATATTGTCTATTAGTTCAGCAAACTCCTTGTTCACAGATAGTGAAAGAGTAAACCAGTCTAGATCAAATCATCACTTATTCTGAATTGGTAAAATCTGTATTAATGAGGTTTTTTGTTGTAGTTGTAAGATCTTCGCTTACTCTGTGATAGAGGGACCCAGATGAAAGATAAACAAGCAAATGAGAGATCACAGATTTCAGGGCATTTGTAATGCTTGGAATGGCACTGTATATGATATTGAATGTCTAAACCCTGGTCAATATTTACCAAGAGTAGTGGCAAAGACAATGAAGGGAATCAGGTATTGAGAGTTTCAGAACTGGATTCCTCCTAGTACTGGAGGAATTTCTTTGTGTCACATTCTTAGGAAAATCAGTTAGCAACCTGAAATTTCAGTTTCCTATCAGTAATGCATCTTTTATCAGCCACATGAAAGACATGGATTCTACACAACCCCTACAAAAGAAAAGTGGGGAAGTTGCACATTCTTTAAGGAAGGATAGATTCTTTCCAGATTTGAGAAAGCCATTCATTTGCTACACAATTGGAAGTTTGTAATATCTCCAGTAAGGGAAATTTGGTAAGTCAGAAGTTTATGTCCATTTCCACATTTCATATTCCTTGGCACATCTCCTCAACCCCTCTAATGACTTTCAGATTATCGAGGGCCTTGAATGGCAGGTTAATATTTAATGAATTCTCCTGGGACATTTACATTTAAAAGGAGATTCTTGAAGATACAGTTTTAAGGCAATACATCTCTAATGGTGGGAATTTCAGACACTGGGAAGATAGGGTATAGTGGAGGCAGGAATATTTATAAACAGGGAGCCCTTCTAGGTCCTCTAGACTTTGTCTATGAGCAAGACTGACCTAAAGGCAAACTACTACAAGGGATTAACAAATCACCAAATGTAATAAATTTATTTTCTCTTCCTGAAAGGAAGCATAGTATAATGAATAGAGCTTTCTACTTAGGTTTGGGGGACCTGGGTTTGAAGCCCACTTCAGACATTTACTAGTTGTGTAATCATGGCTAAATCACCTAATCTCTCAGTCTCTCTTCATCAGTTAAGGAGGTATGGGGAGGTGGTGGCAATAATATTTGGTCTTCTTACTTTACTAATTGTTCTGATAAAAAATGTGCAGATCTAAAAGTATTATACAAATATTAATTAAGATAAATAATATATATAGCATAATATATGTGTTATTTACATATATGTATACATATACATATACATGTACATTTATATTAATATGCATTCATATACATATGTACACATATTCTGCCTAACATCTTTCTAACTAGAGCTATCTGGTGGTTCAGTGAATGGAGTCTTGGGCATGGAGTCAGGAAGACCCAAATCAAAATCTGGCCTCACGTACTTATTAGCTGTGTGACCCTGGGCAAATCACTTAACCTCTGTTTGCTTCAGTCTCCTCCACCATAAAATGGGTATAATAATAACACCTACTTTGAAGAATGGATGTGAGCATAAAAATTAGAAATCAGATATTTGTTAAAAGAGCTTAGCACAGTTCTTAGCACATGGTAAATATAACATAAGTCATTATTCCCTTCCTCTCTTTTCCTCCCCTTTGTCTATATGTCTATCTATCTGTCTATCTATCTATCTATCTATCTATCTATCTATCTATCTATCTATCTATCTAATCTCCCTTCTAGATCACAAGCTGACTATGCTTAATCAATCTTTGCTGGATTATAATGAAAATACATATTTGTATTTAATGTTTTTCATAAGAAAACCGTCCTAGAAAACCAGAATTTTTGCTCTTTTGCCAGTGGGTTCATTTTACATTTTCCCCTTCTTCCTGCTCAACATATATAACTGATGGCTTTAATGCAAAGCAGAACTATTTGGGTTCCTTTTTGTAGCTGGCTTGCTAGGTTTGAGAGGTTGCTTAGGATCTAAAAATTGTATATGTCTTATTAGAACTGGATAGGCATGTTTCTTTATAATTGTAATCCTGACAATCAAATATTTACTTCACTATTCTAGTTAACTGATGAAATATATCTAGCTGTCCTTGGATATTCACTCCACTAGCTAGACCCACACACAATTTATGACTGGGTAGTCACTGCTGGACATTGTACTGCCAGCTAAACTACCTTTCAACAGACAAACCAGAAAACTTTAAAAATGAATCAGAAGATGCTAATAAACCTTTAAGACAACACCCAAATCTACTGAATCCGTAAGTAAATTATTAGACCAGTTGTAAAGGCAACAGGTGGAGAAAAGTAAATATGACAAGGTGAACACAGAAAGAAAGGCTTGATTTAAAGAATCCTGTGAGAATGCTTGCTATTTTTTAGATTTCTGTAAAAGCTTAATGGCTCTAAACCACATCAATATCCTGGCTCTTTCTTTCTGGTGACTTTCCCAACTCTATGCATAATCCATGACTTCTCTACTTTTTCTACGTATGGTACCATGGAGTGGAAAGAAAATATCATTGTGCTGCTACAGCTCCGGAATGAACCAAAGGAAACTCTGGTTCCATTCTGTTTTAGAAACATTATTGAAAACACAGATCAAAAAAGGAATGTAGATTTAAAGTTAGAAGAGACCATAAGGCCATTTAGTCTACTGGGGTGGGGAATTTGCAACCTTAAGGCCACATGTGGCCCTGTAGGTGCTCAAGTACAATCCTTTGACTGAATCCAAACTTCACAGAACAAATCCTCTTAATAAAAGGATTTGTTCTGTAAAACTTGGACTCACCCAAAAGGCTACACTTGAAGACCTAGAAAGCCACAGGTTCCCCACCACTGTGGGCTCTTCAATTTATACATGAGGAGATTGAGGCTCAGAAAGATTAAGTGCCTTGCCTATGGTCCACAGAGGACTAGGATTTGAACTCAGATTCTCTGATTCCACACCTAGCAAGTACTATTTCCACTAAATCATCTTTCCAAGTCAACTTGATACATTTTTTTTTTGCATTTTTAGAGTAGAATTCCTTGCTGGGACGGTAATTGCTACTTCAAACACTGGAGCCCTGCTGTAACACAAGTTGCTACTGAGGGCATAAGGAAGGTTAATCTTGCTTTTTCCAAGAGGATTTAGTTACTGAAGTACCAGGAAAAAAATGTGGTTATATGTTGTTCTCACTTATAAGTTAGTTCCATATGATGGATCCAAAGGGCAGTGTTATATGGAGCCTTCAGCATTTTTATAAACTATCACTGAGATAAAAGTAATTTCTAGACATTTCGCAAATCCTTGCCACATCCCTGTCAGGTAGGGAAATGAGTTGTAAGTGAATAAGTAATGAATAAATGAGTTTTTGATAAAGAACATTAAAAAACACCATTCTAACTTTTGAATGTTTCCCCAACATTTTGAGTCTTCCTGTCACTGACTGATGTGTAGGTAACCTATTTACACAGAATCAAACTTGTTGACATTTGAGTGTCAAAAAAAGAAAAGAAGCTATCTTAGCAGAGGAAAGAATATAGGAATGACGTTCACAAGCATTTCCAGCTGTCAACAAGTCTGGTTCCTCCCTAACTGTGAGCCCTTGAAGTATTCTGTTCTTTGGATTGAGTGAGAAATACTGTTACTTTCAGTTGTTTTCTTAGTGTCAGGATAGGTGTGTATGTGCTAATTAGCAAAATCCTGTAGGTCTTTTTGTTCCTATATATAATGCACATGATTTTATCCACAATTCTACTAATACACTGAACCAGAAAAGCACTTTCCATGTGGTTAACAGGCGAAAGGAACAGATGATCATTCATATAAAAACCTGGGACCTCATCATCCCATAAGAAAGACTCTAATTAAAAATCTATTCTTAGTAAGTAGGTAAGTAGTACTATAAATTGTAAAATATCATGACTTCTAATAATAATAATGGAAAAAGATTAAACTACCACCCCAATTCCTTTTCTACCTGAGGAAAATATAATCTCCCATTTGGGGTTTGATAGAAGATACCCTGGTGACAGTCATAAAAAGGAACTTTTGTACTGGGAGTGAGTATCACAAATCGCAGCTGGGGCAAGGGTATAAAGTGCACTCTTATTTTGATGGGTGTGGGTGTATAGAGGAAGCATGGGACACTGACATAAGGACAATATTAGAAGCCAGAGATGGAATTAGGGAGAAGCAGGCGAAATGTTCGCCACAGTGTACCATTCTGTCATTGGATAGTTTAATATTTTGACAAATTATTTTTGCTAAGTATTTAACTCTGTTGGTTGTATGATGCTGAAGCAAATAAGTGCTTTCGGTACTATGGATATGATCCTGATTGTCCCATCCTCTTTATATCTCTATCCAGTGAATTTTAATTTGTAACCTACTATTATATCAACCCTATGTGAAATGGCTTGGGATAAATTATGTGGGGGAGGGGAAAGAAGATGACAAAATCATATCCATCTATCTTCCCAGTTGCTATTTTTGTGAATGGATTTAGGAAAGGTAGGGAGTAGAAAGAAAACAATATATTCCACAGCTTCCACACAGTAGAAAATTTGTAAATGTTAGGGCAGAAGATAGCTCCTTTCCTACCACATATGATTTATGGGGTGTGGGAGAAGGGTTTACCATAAAAATGAATATAAACAATTGTGAAGAGATAAAGTCCCCAAAGCAATTAGTCCCAAGAGTCTCTTTATAAAAATGCTATAAGCCTGTATAATGTAAGCCTCTATGACAGCATTTGAGGGTTTCTCCTTAAGAACACCCATCCAAAAATATTTCTGCCATTCTATTTTGGTTTCTGGAATTCCATCATTAAAGAGTCCTTTCTCTGGGTCTAAGGGGATTATTTTTTTTCTTCAGGAATCCCGCATTAAGATGTAAGTACACCTAGGTGGAGGTAATTCTTTAAGTCATTATTACTCAATGTAATATTACTTAAATAATAATGGCAATACTCAATAGAGATTAGAAGAAATTTTAGAGATAATCTTATCCAAAGGTGTCAAACACAGGTATTACATAGCCAATAACACAAGTATTATTTAACCAACAAAACTCCCTAATGCAAGCTGAACCAGTTTAAAATATAATTGGGAAAATTTTAATGAAATAAATAAAAATACAATAGCTCATAGATTATGTTAGCATGTGGTTTTCTAAGTCAATATACAGCCTGTAGGGATCCTAATCTACTGTTCAGTGGTCATCGTTTCTATTTGAGTTTGACACCACTGATCTAGTCTGTCCATCTCATCTTATAGGAGAGGAAATTAGGCCAAGAAAGGTCAAGCGGCTTGAACAATGTCACAGAACAACATAGCTGTAGAGCAGAGGACTAGAATCTGAGTATCCCCAGCTGCAGACCAGGACATGCATCCCTAAACATTGTTAGCTAAGAGTAAGATCCTTTTACAAGAATAAAGAGGGGAGCTAAAACAAGGAGAGAAGTAGTGCCAAAGAGAAACTTTTCTTAATTTGAAAATTGCCCAGTCTTCTCTAATTTCATGATTAAAAAGGTGATAAATGAGATGCATTTTCTTTTTTAAAGAATTTATTTTTATTTTCAATTTTAAAATCCCTCTCTTCCTTCCTCCTTCCCCCACCCATTTAGAAGTCAAGGAACACAATAGCCATTCTTCTTATGAAATCATGTAAAATGTATTTCCACATTAGCCATGATCTGAAAAAAAATCAAGAAAAACAAAGGAAAAAATATGCTTCATTTTGCATTCTAAATCCATTGGTTGTCTCTCTAAAGGTGGATGGCATTTAACGTCATGAGTGCTCTGGAGTGGTGGCAGATCATTGTATTGGTAAGAGTTACTAAGTCTTTCATAATTATCTTTACAATATTGCTGTTATATTGTTCTCCTGGTTCTGCTTATTTCACTTGCATCATTTCATAGAAGTTTTCCAAGGTTTTTCTGAAACTATCCCCTTTGTTATTTCTCACAGCACAATAATTTTCCATCATATCCATATACCATCTTCAGCCATTCTCCAACTGATGGGCATCCCCTCAGTTTCCAACTCTTTGCCACTACAAAGAGAGTTGCTATAAATGCTTTTGTACATCTGGGTCCTTTTCCTTTTCCTTTTGTTTTTCCGTTTATCTCTTTGTGTTGCTGGGTCAAAGAATATACAAAGTTTTATAATTTCAAATTGTTCTCCAAAAGTTGGACTAGTTCACAGATCTACCAATAGTACACTGTTTTTTACATCTCCTCCATTATTTCTTATTTTTCTTTTTCAGTCATCTTAGCCAATGTGATAGATTTGAGGTGGAAACCCAGGGTTGTTTTAATTTGCATTCCTCCAACTATTAGTGATTGAGAGCACTTTTTCATATAGCTATTAAAGTTTTGATTTCTTCTTCAGAAAAATCTTTGTTTCTATCCTTTGACCATTTGTCAACTAGAGAATGACTCTTTTTTGTTTTTTTTATAAATTTAGTTTAGTTCTTCATATATTTTTGAAATGAGGCTTTTATCAGATGTAATAATAGTGTATAGTGCACTATTTTCAGAGAAACAGTACAAACATTTCCCCTCAATTTCCTGCTTTTTTCTTCTAATTTTGGTCATATTAACTTTGTGCAAAACATTTTTAATTTTATGGAATCAAATATATCTATTTTACTTCCTGTGAATCTACCTCTTGTTTGAACATGAGCTCTTCACCTAGCCATAAATCTGACAGGTAATTTCTTCCTTGTTCACCTACTTCTCTTATGCTATTACCTTTTATATGTGAATTATATCCTCATCTTAAGCTTATCTTGGTATACAGAGTGAGATGCTGGTCTATGTCTAGTTTCTGCCAAACTACTTTCAAGGAATTTTTTGTCAGATCGTGAGTTCTTACCAGATAACTGAGATCTTTGGGTTTAACAAACACTCGGTTACTGCACTCATTTGCTTCTATATGTTATGTACCTAATTTATTCCATTGATCAACCACTCTATTTCTTATCCAGTACTGTTTTTAATGATTACCACTTTGAAATATAGTTTGATACTTGGTTCTCCTAAGACCTCTTCTTTCACATTTTTTCATTGTTTCCTTGGATAGTCTTAACCTTTTCTTCAGATAAATTTTATTATTTTTCCAGATCTAGAAAATAATTTGGTAGTTTGGTTTAGCACTGAACAAGTAAATTAATTTAGGTAATATTGTCATTTTATCATAATGGCTTGACCTACCCAATATCTATCTTTATTTGCGTGAAGAGTGTTTTGTGATTGTGTTCATAGAGTTCCTGTGTTTGTCTTGGGAAATGGACTCCAAAGTATTTTTACATTGTCTACAGTTATTTTAAGTGGAATTTCTCTTTCTGTCTCCTCTCGGGTTTTGTTGGTAATATATAGAAATGCTAATGATATTTTGGGACTTATTATATATCTTGCAAGTTTGCTAAAGTTGTTAATTGTTTCAGCTAGTTTTTTAGTAGCTTTTGTAGGTTTCTCTAAGTTTACCATCATATCATTTGTGAAGAGTAATAGTTTTGTTTCCTTCAATTTCTCTTTTCTTATTGCCATAGTTAGCATTTCTAGTATGATATTGAATAATAATGGTGAAAATGGATATCCTTGCTTCAGCCCTGATGTTACTGGAAATGCTTTTGAAAATTTTTATCCTCATTAGAGATAATGCCTGCTCTTCGTTTTAGATAAATACCCAAGTACAATTTCATCCTGAGAAAGACAATGTGGAAAATAGTTGAGTTCAATGGTTTTCTGGACAGGAGACATTGGTCATGTCCTGGATCTGGCACTTTACTGAATCTCAGCCTGAGAGAGTCATTTAATCTGTTTTCACCTGTAATATTGTGAATCACTATTACACATGCTTTAGAAAAGACAAACACAATGAATAATAGAATCGGTGGGGAAGATTTCCTTGATTTGACACCTTTACAAAAGTAACTTCCTTGATTCAATTTACTTCTATTCTTACATGTTTGGTCTCTCCTTAAGGCTTCAAGTACAGTTCTGGCTCTAGATTGTGTCTTCAATTGAGGGACCAGCATAACTCAGCAAAGAGAAGCTCTTAGCCAATAGGTTGGCCAATGTCTAACAAATTCTTCAGCCACAGAAAACCACAAAACAAAGACAAAAATGTCTTCCAGTTCTATATAGCTGCCTTTTGTTTCTATAATCATATCTGGCAGAGCAGTAAAGTGAGGAAGCCCTAAGAATCACAGGTTTTAGACTGTAAACATACTTTGCACTCTAAATGGAAGATTCTAGTCTAATGACAAACAAGCTGATGTATTTGTAAGGATGAAGGTTTTCAGTGATGTCTTGGATTTGAGGGGATAACTTTAGGGGTTAGAGGGGTGATCTATTTCTTTTCCTTTTCCCCAATATTTCCTAATCATGCCTTCTAAATGGATATTTATGAACTCTTACTACTGAGCCACAAAAAAGTAAGAGCAGGTCTAACTTCATTATTCAAGTGGGTTTTATTGAGGGACATAACACAGTACATCAAGCCCTAAAATGGTGGAGAAGGGTGCCAGAATCCATTTGCCTCTAATGTACCTCCTAGACCTATGATGATCTTTTTCTCCTCAGCTCCCTTATTTGTACAGAGAAGATAATGATCATTTTTAGCAGTAGCGCTATTTGCCAGAATATGATATGAAGCTGCATTGACCTTTATTATGGTAGGGAAAATATCCATCAAAATAGCCCTAGCATGTGGGCTGGGTTACTTGTTTTCCTTAAAATTTATTTAAAATATCATTAAGACATTGACTCATGATACTAAAGGTTCTGTTCTTTGATAGGACTTCTGGTTCTACTGAGTACTAAAAGTCAAGAGAGACTCAATGAGATGTCCTTGATGAATAAACTTCCTCTTCTTTCTTTGGTTAACTATTAGATGAATGGCAAGTGATTCATTTCATTCCAATCTCAAATTTAATGTCTATGAGACTAGCCTGTTCATCCCTGGCACAATGTGTGTATATGTGTTTATACACACATGCATATAATAGGTATGAACATATATATGTATACATATGGAGAGGGGGGGGAGAGAGAGAGAGAGAGAGAGAGAGAGAGAGAGAGAGAGAGAGAGAGAGAGAGAGAGATGTAATCTCATTTTTTCACTTTGGATGCAATTTATCAGTAAACTTTGCTTTTTGTCTAACCTAGAAATTTGGAGATACATTGATTAGCCAGGGTGCACATAGCTAGGCTCATAGAGAATTTTTCTAAACTCATAATCAGTCATTTGGGCCGCTCAGCTTTGACACACATCCAACATCTTCTATCTCCTTAGACACAAATGGTTGTTATCAGGATGTGAGGCTTGTAAAGGCAGTTTCTCCTAATTAGGCTATAAATGACACATTCAGTAACCTTGGAAGTCAGATATAAGGGACTAGAGGGGTGGGAGAAAAGTCTCATAGGGTCATTGTTTGAGTGTCCCTTTTATGTGTTAGTTATGGAGTTGTGAGGGGAACTAAAGGAGCAGCTGATAATGACGCTTACCAAAAGCAGCAATGGGAATTTGGCTGGGCAGCGTTGGCAGGGCAAAGCTTTGGTAGGTGGCAGGTAGGAAGCTGGATGACAAGAGCAATGGGTTGTGGTCACAGAGGATAGTGGATAAGAAGCCAGAAAATAGCAGGTGCCTTGCAAATCAACAGTCACGAATAGCTTCAGAGGTGGCAGGCAGTGGCAGACGGTAGAATTTTGGCAGAAGGCAGTCATGGGGGACCAGTAGTAAGGAAATTTCAAGGATCAAGTGTCAGAGACAA
The DNA here is from genome assembly GCA_028646595.1 of Phalanger gymnotis. Classification (NCBI taxonomy): domain Eukaryota; kingdom Metazoa; phylum Chordata; class Mammalia; order Diprotodontia; family Phalangeridae; genus Phalanger; species Phalanger gymnotis. Next base: position 640,253,614 of record CM053622.1, on the reverse strand, counting down.
CAGCAGCAAGACCTAGCCAACTGCCAGAAGAGAAAGCCAAGAGGACACAAATAGGAGAGGTTTTCTCAACCACAATCAAGTCAGACAGCACTGAGGTATAAAACTTTGACTACAGTGATTATTGATCATGAAAAGCGAGTGGGGGAACACATGGCCAGCAAGACAGAGGATGGACCTGGGTCTTAGCAGAACTTCCCAAACCTGTCATCATAACGAAATAATAAATTGACCATGTACATAACAATGAAAATTAAAGCTAGAAGAAAAGATGAAAAAATACCACTATGCAATGTATAGTATTTCTTTAAAATAACAGTAGAGGACTAACTGAAGGATAAGCTCTCTAGCCTCCAACCCAGTCCAATTCACCTCCCACACAGCCCTAATGCATAGATCTGTTTCAATCATTAGCTGCAGTGACTTCTATTACTTATAATACAATGTTGTTATGTAATAAGAAATAATGAATTGGAGAAGCATGGGAAGATTTGTGTGGCCTGATAACAGGGAAAAATAACTGAATCCAAGAGACTGATATAAACAGTGATTAAAATTGTATACATAAGAAGATCCAAACTCAGAATGATTAAAAAATACGAACATTCTGGCAAAGAAAGAGACATATTTTTAAAGTGACCAAATTGACTGAAAGTTGAAAACAATACAAAACATAATTGTGTTTGCCAGTTGACTTAGAAACATGTGATTGAGTACAGTAAGTGCTGTCTTAAAGGCTCCCTTCCAAAATGGTTTCTCCCACATGGGCATCTAAATCATAAAAGATTTCTTGAAAGGTGTAACAACAGAGAACTTTGATGACCTCTTTGCTGTTAAAATCATATGAGATATAAAACAGTAAGTGTCTTCACGAAAGATGTCTACCAATATGGGAGAGGATGTCCAGTGGAGATTCCAAATGGAAGAGAACAAGTATCTATCAAGGGTCTACCAGGCACTGTGCTAAATACTTTACAAATATAATCTTATTTGATTCCTTACAATAACCCTATGAGGTAAGTTCTATTATTATCCTCATTTTCTAGATGGTAAAACTGAGGCCGAGAGGTGCCAGAGTCACACAGCTAGTAAGTATCTCAGTCCAAATTTGAACTTGTCTTCCTGACTTCAGGGCTAATGCTGTATCTACTGCGTTGTAGAAGGCAAAATCCTTCAAATACTACTGTTTGCAAATGAAATTGCACTGACTTTATCCAGCCTTGGAACATTGCAGAACTTCCTAATGAGATTCACTTAAATGAATTTAACTTTATTATTTACATAGGTGGAAAATAAGTGAATTAGATGAAAAAGTCTATTATCTAGTTTGTAATATGAAACTGGAGAAAGTCAATAGATCAATAGATTTGGTATAGATAGATAAATATAGAGAGATACACATATATATGTGCGTGCGCACGCACGTGTGTGTGTGTGTGTGTGTGTGTGTGTGTGTGTGTGTGTGTGTGTGTGTGTGTGTGTGTATTGGGCAGACTATGCATGGACAAGAATTAAGACCCAAATATAATAGCAGGAGGGGAGCAAGCAGGATTACTTTTGATACTTTTTTAATGGTTCTAATGACACCAAGCCTTCTCTTAAAACAAATGCTCATTTTAAAAATAGTAATTCTTCTAATAATGTTCTATGATTGTGGATTGTGGACTACCACTGTCTTTGAAGAATTTGAGTTTCAGGCAGCCTAAAGGGTGGTGAGGGGGCTGGAGGTAGGGGTTGTTGTATGATGGGCATAGCTGTGCTACATCCTATTACCAGCAAAGAATTAATTCTGCAAGAGTACTGGTATTAGAGACATTAGCTGAGACACACACCACCAGAAAATAAAGGAGATTGGTCATGTCGTGAGAACCTGTGCACTCCACTGGTATCCACACAATATCCAGAGATTCAGAGGAAGGTCCCAGCATGTTTGGTGAATGCACTGTTGAATTGCTGGGGGACTGGACAACAGCTGCACAAGATGAGAAGGTGTGAGTGAGTTATGATCTGCCCTGTTGGAGGGAGTGCCCTCATCACTGAGATCACAGAATGAAGGATCAAAGAATTATTGCTAAAGAAAGGGGACAGAGAAAACAGCAGTAACTACTGACCCATATTTCTATTTTCTCATCTTTCTAAGATCTTTCTGAGAATGGCCCATAGTGTACCGATGATTTTCTTCATGAAAATATGAGAAGGGAATGGGATAGATTTCACAGGTGGTACTCTACAATGGAGCATATGTTCGTAGAAGTAAGTCATCATCATCGTCATCATCATGATGACAATAATAATAATTTTTGTATAGTATGTTAAGATATACAAGGCACTTTACATATGTCATCTTATTTCACCTTCACAGCAACCCTGAAAGGTAGGTGCTATTATTATCCTCATTTTACAGATGAAGAAACTGAGGCTGAGAGATGTAAGTACCTTGCTTAGAGTTACTAGCTAGTAAGTATCTGAGGCAAAGTTTAAACTTGAATTTTCTTGATTCCATGTCCACTACACCACACTGGAGGTATATGCAGTGAATGCCAGAACCTGTTGCATATTGGTTTTGATTGTGAAAAAATATTTGACTCAGTTGGGCTGAGAACCACCTTAAAGATTGCTCTAACATGATGCCTCCCATACATATGCTAGTGCTGGCTTTCTTAATGGATGTGAGCACAATGATGACTTCTTTTTAATGACCTTCTGATTATCACCATCGCTACATAATGGAAAAACCACTGAATTCTAGGTCAGGGGACTTGATTTCAATTACTTGCTCTGTTATTTACCATCTTGCAACACTGGGCAAGTCACTAAACTTCTCTGTGTCACATCTACAAAGTGAGGGGGTTGGATTAGGTCATCTCCAATGTCCCTTTAGGCTTCAACTTTATGAAGCTATGATCCTCCAAACTCTACATCTATGATCTTATGATCAAGCAGAGAGTTAATTACTCAATAAGTATTTATTAAGTACATACTGGCTGCCAGATACTGTGTTAGTCACTGGGGGTGTAAAGATTAAAAGGAAAGAACCCCCGCCTCAAGGAATATAAAAATATTGGGAAACACATACCTGTGTAAATATATACAAAATATAGAGATAAGGACTGGACCTGTGATTTCACTAGAGTTGGGGAATTCCTGCAAGAGGAAATCCCCTCTACAAATAAAACTCAGCATTTTCTCTGCAAATCAGAGTCTTAGAGCAAGGATTCTTAACCTTTTTGTATCATGAACCCCTTTGACAGTTTGGTCAAGTCAAGTCAAGTGTTTTTGAAGCACTTATGTGCTAGGCACTTTGCTAAATGTTACTGCTAAGTCTGACAAATTCTGGTATCCTTTCTCAGAATAATGTGTTTAATTGTATAAAATAAAATGCCTAGGATGATAAAGGAAACAATTTATATTAAAATATAATTATCGATACAATTATAAAAATTTGTTTTAAAAAAGTTTATGGACATGAAGATGAGAAGCCCTATTTAGGTTTTCAAATTCTTTTAGTCTTAGAACCCCTTTATGCTCTTAAAAATATTGAGCAATCCCCCAACGAAGAACTTTTATTTATGTAGGTTATATCCATTGCTATTTACCATATTAGAAATAAAAATGTTTTAGTATTATTGAGAAAATAGTTTTTAATAGGTAGATCACCCCCCCCTCCAAAAGGGTCATCAGTCCTCAAACTCACTTTGAGAACCACTGGCCTAGAGAATTAGAGATAAATGACTTGTCCAAGGTAACACTGTCAGTGTGTCAGAGGTAGTACTCAAATCCAAGTTGTCTTGTCTCTAAGGCCAGCTTTTCCTTCACCATGCCATATTGCCTATACAAAGTAACATAATGCAATTTAGGGAACTGACCCACCAATAATATTTTTAAAAACCCAAATGTACATCATGAAGAAAAGGAAGGACTTGAAAAGTAGGTGGGTCAATAATATAGCAAAAATGAGGGACAAAATGTACTCTTGTACACCTGATAAGTTAATACATGAATATGAATTATATGGGAACATATCAGTAGCAATGATAGTCCAACATTTTTATTCATCAGTTAAAGTGAAAATTAATTTAAAATATGTATATTAGAAGTATATTCAATCTTTATTCTGCTAATATTGAGCACTTAGGATAAGGGCTGGTTTAGAGTTTATTTTTTATGATCACTTTTTCACAGTCCATGTTGATTTATAAGCAACACAAAGCTAAACAAAATTATGAAGGTTTTTATTGTCATTTTTTGAATTTGATAATGATTCTGATAGCAATTTCTCTTTTTAATGATATAATTAATCCCAACAAACAGGAAGTTTTATTTTAATTCAAAAGAAAACTAGAAGAGGAAAAAGCTAAATACAATGAAACACATCATGAGGAAAAATATTTCTAGGATATTTTCACACTTCTCCTCTGAGAATCTGGTGTAGGGTTAGTGGCTCTAGCACTTTACTAGGCCATGTTTTGTTCAGAAAGCTGCAGCATCCTTCCATTCTCCAACCACCTTCTGGCCTTGACAATCACAGCTCTGTATACTTGGAAGGTAAACATTTCAAAGAAATACTGAAGAAACATAGCTTTAAAAGGATAAAATGAGACATGTAGTTGCAATATTTCATTCTGTTTTCATTCAAATGAGCACTTAGTTCTAACTTATTCAACAGGTCTCTTTCTTGGCACAAGTTTTTGTTTTTCATTATTAAACCTAGTTTTCCCTAGTAAATGCCTTGACCCTAATGCTTGATCAAAAGGGAAAAAATCAGTGGGCCTATCCTAACGAGTTGAACTCAGAACCATCATTAATAATTTTAATTCCTAACTACTTATCCACGGACACAGGAAAACAATGAGCTAGTTTAGAAATTACTGTTCCTGTATAAATAAGGCAGAGGTGACTAAGGTTCCTCTTTTTTCCCTAGCTCTTAATCTGGGTGCCTCCTTTTCCATCATCACCTTCCTTTGAGTTAATGAATGAATAAACATTTATTAGACACCTACTATGTATCACTGTACTAAGTGCTGGGATACAAAAGGAAGCAAAAGACAGTCCTTGTCCTCAAGGAGCTTACATTTTAATGGGGGAGACAACATGCAAGCAAATATACTAAGCAAACTATAAATAGGAAAAAAAATTAATAGAGGGAAGACTCTGGAAAAGGGATTGGGAAGGCTTCCTGTAAATGATAGGGTTTTAACTGAGACTTAAAGGAAGCCAGAGAGGTCAGTAGTCAGAGCGGAGGAGGGAGAGAGTTCCAGGCATGGGAAACAGCCAGAGAGAATGCCAGGAGCCCAGAGAGAGAGCATCTTGTTTGTAGAATAGCCAAGACACCAGTGTCACTCGAAGAGTACATATCTGAAAGTAATGAGTAAGAAACACTGAAAAGTAGGAGGGGGCTCGGCTATTAAGGGCTTTGAATGTCAAACAGAGCAGATTTTATATTTGCTCCTGGAGGCAACAGGAAATCACTGGAGTTTACCTGATTAGGGAGTGTGGGGTGGAATTATCAGACCTGAGCTTTAGGAATATAACTTTAGTGGCTGAATGGAGGATGGATTGGAGTGTGAAGAGACTTGAGGCAGGCAAGTTCGTAGAGCTTATATTTGTTTCCTCTTACCACCTATCTTCCTATTCTCCCTCTTCCTCTGAGGCAACCAAAGAAGATCATACAAGTTTGCACAAGGCTTTGAAAACAAAGAAGAAGAGGTACAGAGATGGTGGCTGTTTCTCATCCAGGTGTCTGTGTGTGTGTTGGAGAGAGCATGTGTTTGTTTGTGGGGGGCAATTCTGGCAAAATTTATGCGTATTTGGAGGGGAATAAGACACTGTCTGTGGAGGGCCATACAACCAAGTGGGAGTGGAAAGAAAGGGAAAGATGTAAGAAATATTGCAAAGTTAGAATTGATGAGACTTGACACTGGATTGAAGGTAAGAGTACAGTGTGAGGGAGATGTAAAAGCTGAAGTGGTTTCAATAATGATTGAATGAAAGGATGACAGTGTTATCAATCAATATAGAAAAATTAGGAGGGCAGATTTAATGGAAGAAGATGATGAGGTAATTTGGGAAATATTGTTTGAAGAGCCAATAGGAAATCCAGGTATTGATGTTTATCAAACATTTTGAAACACTAGACTTGAATCTCAAGGCAAAGATCAGGATTGGATTTGGGTGTCACGTATGTAAACATAATAATCGATGACACGGGCACATGCACGATCACCAAAATAGAGTAAAGAGAGATCTCTAAAATTCTCTGATTCTATGTATGCATATTTTAGGTATTTTTTTAGCTCAGTCTTCTGAAATCCCTTACTCTGTGGCCTTTCTGAGTCACTGTAAAGGTACATATACCCTCCCTTAAACACCCACTCTTTGGGACAGGTGTTTTTTTATTTCTATATTTGTATTTTGAAAGATCTTCTACAGTATTTTTAACACAGTAGGCACTTAATAAATGCTTGTTGAAATTGATTACACACACAGAACCACAGCCCAGGAAGGAAGAAAATTATTGTCTAACATTGAGGTAGGTGTAATTTTTTTTCCACAGATGATTGTGCACTCAATGCAGCCTCTGAGGCTGAGATGAAACAACGTGCCTGAACTGTGGTAGAGCCTTCCAAACTCATATTGTTCTGATCAGCCACAGATGGACACACTGTACCTTGACCCCAACATAATGATGTCATTTTGGTCTTCTTTGAGAATAAGGACCAAAGCAACGAACCATGGAGGCAGGGGTGTGGTCAAGGTCCTATAAGTCTGAGTGAATATTGTGATGGTGGTGTAACTCTTCTCCAAAATGGATAACCAGGTTTACCCTTTTGTACAGGAAAATACACCATTTCTAACCTATGTTAGACCTGTTACCTTGCTTTTCATCTATAATCAATGCCTTATTTCCTTTCTTCTTACTCTCCTCTTAATTCCTCATAGTTTAGATTCTGACCTCATCATTCAATTGAAATGGCTTTCACCAGTTACCAGTGATTTCTTAATTGCCAACACTAATGGCTTTTCCTCAATTTTCACCCTCTTTGACCTCTAAAGAATTTGACATTGCCAATCGCCATCTTCTCTTCGATAATCTCTTTATTCTAGATTTCTATGACACTTTTCTATCCTACACAGTCTCCTGTGCCATATCTTCATCTAGGTCATGAACAGTAACTGTTAGGTAAACACCAGAACTCTCTTCTAGTCCCTCTCCTCTTCTTCCCCTATACAGTTTCTCTTGGTGATTTCATCAGCTCTTGTGATTTAATTATGATCTCTATTCCAGTGGTTCTCAAATCTACTTACCCAGCTCTAACTTTCTCCTAAGTCTTTCAGACTTTCTTTACCAACTACCTATTATACATCTCCAATTAAATGTCTTATAAACATCTTAAACTCAATACACTCAAAACTGAACTCAGTATCCTCCCTCACCAAAACCCTCCTTACTTCCAAACTTCTTTGCTATTATCAAGGGTACTAGCATCCTTTTGGTCATCCAGGATCACAACGCAGGTATCATCCTTGATTTCTCACTCTTTCTAACCATCCCCACTATATCGAATCTATTGTCATGTTCCACTGACCTACCTCTATAACGTCTCTCATATATACCTTCTTTTCTCCTCTGACACTTCCATAGCCCTGATAGAAGCCCTTATCACCTCATATCTGGCCTTTTTTGCAATAGTCTTCTTGCCTCAATTATTTCCCTACTCCAATCTACAGAGTGTTCCTAAAGTCTGCACACCTAGGCAGAAATACATATTTTCAAAAGATGAAATGAATGAAATTTTCAACAATATTTTATTTAATTGGAATATTAATAATATCTTCAACATGATTTCCATAATTTGTGAGGCAAAGGTTGATGCCCTTTGCAAGATTCACGTGAACACGATGCAATAACTCCACATAGCCACCAATTGTCTGTGTGTCCAGATTTTAGGAACGCCCTGTATTCTCCACTCACCTATCAAATTGACCTTCTTAAGTCCAGGTCTGACCATACCAATCACCCATTTAATAAATTCCAGTAGTTCCCTATCACCTCCAGGTCCAAATATAAAATTCTCTGGCATTCAAAGTTTTCCCTAACCTGCCCCCTCCCACACAAAGTCACTGAAGTTTGTACATGAAATGCATTTCCTGTTTAACTCTTAATTTTTTCTGTGCCAGCCTCTATCCTCTAAAGTACACAGTTGGTACAGCAAAGAGGGGACGTGCACTCAGGGACCTTAGTTTAGAACTCCCTGGACTAGAGTTTCTAGCTATGAGATGAGCCACTAGGTGATATCCCAGGATTAACATATGCCCTAACATGCTTCCACATAGAGGAAACGATCAGAGAGACAGACCGATGTAAATGTGTCATTGTAGAGTCAGTTACGTTTCATCAATTTTGTTGGAAGGGGAGGTGCTTATTTTTCTAATTATGCAAGAAAGATCCCTGATATATCTCCTGATATAAAGCATAAGAAAGACTCCTGATATAAGCAGCTGCTTCATTAAATTGAGAGAACAGAGCTTAGTGAACTGGACCAGGCAAGTAAGAGGTTTGAAGAGCTTTTGGAAGAAGACAAGGACTTAAGGTGGAATGACATTTGCGCAAGAAGTTTGACAGGGTAGAACTGGGCAGATAGTGAGTTTAAAGTAGTGTGAAGTAACATCACAAGGTAATGTAGGCAGGTGTGGGGAAAGGTCTTATAAACTGAAGTCCAGGACCTCTGTCTTGAGCCCAAATACCTATAAGGTTAAATAATGGGTCAAAACATCAGATGTAGTGGTCAATTTAGCATTTTTAATTTTAATTTAATTCTATTTAAATTTTATTCTGTTCAATATTTCCTAATTACTTGTAATTTTTAACTTCATTTAATTTTTTTTAAATTCCAAATTCCCTCCTGCCAGTCCCTCCCTCACCCCTTAAGAAGATGACCAATATGACATCAGTTATGCATATGAAGTCATGCAAAGCATATCTTCTTATAGCCATGTTTTTAGCATGCTTATTGAAGATTAACTGAAGCATTGTGTTGTCCAGGCCATGGGAAGAACCCAGAAATCCAAGATTAGAATGCAGAACTGCTCTTGCACTTATCAGAAAACTTCATACTTTTATGAATGACATTTTTGGAGCCACTTTCACTCAACAAACCACTCCTGAATATTTTAAATGCAATTAGTGATTTGGTGCTTTGTTATAAATTTCCTGGAAGCCAACTGGATTTAATCAGCATAGTCTAAAACTCTGACCTTTCACATTTGTAAATGATTTTCATCATAATGTAGACTAAAGCCATTTGGCCAATATGATATACTCAATGGGTGACTTTTTATTCACCCACTTTGGCAAGCAAGATGTATCCAGGGACAAATCTGCTGGAGACCCCCATGAACTTTTGCCAAATTCCATGATTTTATTTATCCAAATGCTATATGGAACAAAGTTAAATCATTGCAACTACCTTGACTTTAAAAAATTTAATGTATAAAACTTCCACCTTTTATGACAATGCATGCATTCGCTTCTTTTACACTACAAATGTTTATCACTCACTTCCTACTTTTAATTGTATAGATGACTTTGAGTGACATTCAATTGTAATTGTTACAACAAAGCAAAAGATTTAGCGGCAAAACATCATTTTGTGATAAGTATTTTGAAGAACTAAAGAAAGTTTTAAGAAAGATTTTTTGCATGCCAGTTGACTTAATTTTCATCAGTTAAAATATATAATACTTAATAGCAATTTTTATTTTTTCAACCTAAGAAAATCTTAATTCACCATTCTCTAAATGCTTTTTTCAAATGCAATCAGATATTTATTGAGCACCTACTGTGTACCTAGCATTATACCATGGTAGCATGGGCTGGGCCTCACTCAATTCAGACCTCTGGTAGTATAGTTTGATATTGGAACAAAATAAGATGTTCATAGGTATTTCAAGTTAACAAAAGGAAATTTATGTAGCCGTAACAGGGAAATGATATTCAATAAGGATGGGCAATTGAGATAACCCCTTGAGTTGATTCAGCTGAGTAAAACTTCCATTATGATTCACTAGCCAAACACCTACAAGCCCTTTCACATCCTAATGTCTGCTTTGTCCTGAGGAGAGGAGGAAGTGATATTACTGGTCTAAGCCCTTAGTTCTAAGCCAACCAAATGTCTAGGAAGATTTCAATAACTTTTAGGAAATGTAAAATAGTCAATCATGCATTGGGGTAGATGTTAGGGTACTACTTCTACCTCACATGGATTGAAAAAGTACAAGGAATGTCCATTGTCCTCAAGGGGCCTGTAATCCAGCTGGAATACTAAAACTAAGATACATGCAACAATTAGAAAGCAATGCAAAATAAAGCATAATTAGATATTCAGTTGTATGTACAGATTATGGTATCAATTGGTCTTCAGTTGAAGCAGCCGGCAGAGAAATGGATAGAGCACTGGGTCTGGAATTAGGCCATCTTGAGTCTTATGGCCAGCCTCACATAATTGCTAGCAGTATAACCCTGAGCAAGTCACCTGGCCTTTGTTTGCCTCAGTTTCCTCAACTGTAAAATGGGGTTAATAATACACCTCTGTTGTAAGGATCAAATGAGAAAATATTTGTAAAAATTGCTTAGCACAGTGCCTGACACATAGTCAACATTAGATAAATGCTCATTCCCTTCCCACCTTTCCTCCTAGAGTATACAATGAGTACTTCTTACAGCTGGCTCTTACCAAAGCCTGAGTAATGAAGAGGAGAGAAAGGAGAACATTTCAAGCAGTGACAACAGCATGAGCAAAGGCAGAGGTAAGAATGAATATGGCAAATGCAGAACAATTAGAAGACCAATGTAATATTATATTGAAAAAAGCATGTAATTAATAAATTAAAATACACTTCTGAGTCATTCATTCAGACAATATGATTCAGAGATGAACCTCTATTAGCTGAATTGTGCTTATTGTAATACCTTATACATCTTGTAGAGGACAACTGGGGCACAGCAATGGTGGTGTTTCATTCTAAGCAGTACAAATCAACTTCTGTACTACCTCTGAAGGCTATAGAAAGAGAGCATATCACTGTATTAATTATCCAGTGAGAAACTTCAATATCTGAGCTGTGGTGCTCTCTTTGAGCCACCAGTCCAATAACGACCCGCCCAAGTCATCTTTGGTATATGCATGAAACAGACGACCTAAGGTTGCCACATCCTCCCTGGCCACCTGAAGGCAATCCGCCTGCAAACATCTAGTCTAACCTATCAGCGTGATGATGTGGTTTTAAGCAGTGGCATTTCGCCACATGGTAAATGGGTTTGGAATTTACCTAGGGGATGATATGCAATATTGCTGAAAATACCAAAACATGAAATCGACAGTTGTAGAGGTCCTAGTCCGCATCTGGAATCTATATTCTTCCCCCTCCTCCCTAACCTACTCCTCTCTCTCCAGATCAGTCAGCTGCTCAGCAAGCTGTGACACGAGCTTCTTTGCTATTCCTTGCACATGACACTCCACATCTCCTAACTCTGGATACTTTCACTGGCTGTCCTTGAAGCATGGAATTCTCCATCTCTTTCCTCATTTCCACCTCCCAGTTTCCCTGGTTTCCTTCAAATCTCAGCTAAAGCCCCACACTTTACAAGAAGCCTCTTAATCTTTGTGTCTTTCCTCTCAGACTACCCCCAATTTAGCCCTTCCCTATCATACTTGCACACGGTTATTTGCATGTTGTCTCACCCATTAGACTGTGAGCTCCTTGAGAAGGGTTATTTTTGCCTTTCTTCATGACCAAGTGCTTAGTGTAGTTCCTTGCACATACTAGGGGCTTAACGAATGTTAATTGACTTACTGTATAAATGTTTTACTGAACACAGCTCAAATGGAAGGTTGTGGTTCTTTCATGGAGCCATTCTCCAGCTATTTCCCAAGCCCCCTTGCATTTATTCTCCCAGTTCTGTGGGGATAGCAGAAGGAAATACATGAACCACCTACACCAAGAAATTCTAGAAAGAAAATGAGGGGAAATGTGTATCTAAGTCCTTAACTCCAGATCACAGAATATACTAGAGAAATCAGAGGAAGAATGGTGTGAGAAAATAAACTTCTCCACTTTGGTCACATACTGAGAGGTTCTCAAATTGTTGTCCCTAGAGACTCGGGATCCTCTCTTCATTGTGCTCACTTATGCTGCAAAATATGGGTAACCTTCACATTCTGGTGTACAGTAGTCTCCATCTGAGACTCTCTCATGCATGACTCTCCCATTCTTCTGTCACCTAAACTCAATTCCACCTGTGAGTCTGGTTCTAATAGCAGCTGCCCATGATTATAGTTCCCTGCATGGTGATCAGGAAATACAAAACCCCAGGGCGGGGAATTGAAAGAAGAAAGTGGCCAATTCCAGAAGTCAGCAAACAAATTTTGTGTCCTCACTTTCTACTATGAGGCTTCTTGTCTGTTGTAAGTGTGCTTGGATCTATAAGCATTCCAGGTCTCCCAAATTCTGTTATCCTTGATGGAAACTTCGAAGGCTCCTTGAGAGCGCCATAGAAATGAATCAGCACTGCAGAAACACCTGCAGCATTCTGATTTATCAATATTTATTATCTGTGGTGTTCATTAGGTAAGCAGAGTGGACTGAGAGTCAAAAAACCTGGGTTCTTGTACCAGCTCTGCCATAAATTAGTTGTGTGACCTTGAATCACCTAACCTCTTTAGATCTCAGGTTTCTCATCTGTAAAGTAAGGGTTATATTAAATTATCTCTAACCTTGCTGCCAGCTCTCAAATTTTGCTTCTATGATTTGGTTTGCATTTGGATATTCACAGGATTTTTTTAACCCCATTTTGGTCTTTGTGTAATCTCTCCTGACTCTCAATTAAGATATGATAAGGAAATTTACACTAATTATTCCTATCTTTAAAAAAGTCATGTGATATAGTTTATAGAATAGTGGTCTTATTAGGAAGACCCCATTTTATATCTGCTTCTTACAATTATTATGTGACCCTGTTAATCAATAAACATGTATTAAGTGCTATCCTGTGCCAGGTATTGTGCTAAACACTCGAGATACAAAGAAAGGCAAAAGATAACCCTTAGAGAGCTAATAGGGAAGACAACATGCAAGCAAGTATTGACAAACAAGCTGTGTGTAGGATAAAAAGAAAATAATTAACAGAGGTAAGGCAAGGAGGTTAAGAGATAGAAATAAGGAGGGAGAGCCTTCCAGATATGGAGAACAGCCAGAGAAACTGCCCCCGGCTGAGGAATAACATATTTTGTTCTTGGAACAGCAAGGAGGACAATGTTACTGGATCTAAGAGTACAAGGTATGAAAGGTTTGGAAATGTAGAGGCAGGGGCAGGATGGGGAGCAGGCTATGGAAGGTTTTGAATGTCAAACAGAGAATTTTATATTTGATCCTAGAAGTGACAAGGAACCACGAGAGTTTGTTGAATAAGGGATGACGTGATCAGACCTGTGCTTTAGGAAAATCATTTTGGCAGCTGAGTGGAGGATGTATTGGAGCAAGGAAGTTCTTGAGGGAAGGAGACAACCAACAAGTTATTGCAACAGTCCAGGCATGAGGCGATGAGGGCCTGCACCATGGTGGTAGCAGAAGGAAGTTAGCTTATTTGTGAGATGCTGAAAGGTAAACTCCAGAGGCCTGACCACAGACTCAATAGTAGAGGTAAAAGAGAGTAATTACTTGAATATTACATGTAGGTGGAGAATTTGGATGAATGCAAAGATGATGGGCAAGTCAATGGTAAGTCAGGTAACTACTCTAGGTTTCAGTTTCCTCATCTGTAAAATGAAATGGTTAAACCTGTTCCTAACAATCCTTCCAGCTCTGAAGCTATAATCCTATCAGCCTACGATCCTATTTAAAAAACACATTAAAGGGGGAACATCTGTTAAAAATTTATAATATATCTCAAAAACAAACAGAAATGATTTGAGAATAGTTCATATTTTTGTTGTATCCCTATTATTATTTCTTGGTATATTTGGATAAAATAGAATTGACTACATAATTAAATTATCGATATACTGACTATTCACATTATGGATTATCCATGGGCTAGGGGATTGCTTATTTAACTTGTTGTTGTCTTTTCTCTCATGGTTGATGAGCTTTTTCCTATTCTTTTCTACTGTTTCAACAACCTCGGTTGGCTTGTTTTTATTACTACATATTTATTACTTCCATTCTTGTACATTTTACTTTGAATGTCTCAATCACTTTAACCTCCACATAACTGAAGCATATTTTCAATTTCTCAATTTTATTTTATTTTTTTGGGGGGGTGGGAGATGTGAATAGATGGAACTAGATATATGATGGATGGGGACAACAAAAAAAAAAAGGAAAGAAAAGGCAAAATAAAATCTTTCTCCCAAATTTTACAAAGGTAGAAAGTAGATCCATTATCTAAGGTCCTATTCCAATTCTTCCTATTATAATGTTGAGGGGACACTTTATTCTCAAAGACCATGCCAGTAAAGCTCAGTAACTGATAGATCTTACCAACAGAAAAAGCCTTTGCATAGCAGTTCTTTGAATGAGTCTGTGTCTGGCATCCAAGAATCAGTGTAGCAAGCCCAGATAAACCACAGTTGAGGTACTGAAAGGACTGATGGGCACAGTTGCTTAGCCAATATCGATGATATTGTGGAGAAAGAGAGCATTATTACAGTAATGGAAAGGGGTAAATATATTCTTAATTCTACAGGCCAGGGAGCTTGTTATCAATTCCTGGTAGAATTTTAAAACTTATTAGCAAAGGGATAGCTAATGATCCCAGAAAAGGAAGCAGTGATCATTAGAAGTTGGCACAGCTTCGTCAAGAACAAATCATGCCAGACTAAGCTTGTTTTCTTTTTTTTTGACAGAGCTACTAGACTATTTGAGCAAGAGAATGCTGCCGATATGGGACTAGATTCCAGTTGGGTGGATTTGGAACTGGTTGACATGTAATCATTGCTGGGTCAGTGATAACTTAAGAGAAAATTTGATTGTGATGAGTGCTAGGATGATATGCTTCCTTTTATCAGTGACTTAACTAAAGTCATAAATGGCATGCTTATCAAATTTGTAGATGATAGAAAAACTAGGAAGAATAGCATACCTTGTATGACAGAATCAGAATCCAAACAGATTTCAACAGACTAGGACACTGGGCCAATTTGAATAAGATCCAATATTTCTTTCCTCAGAGTATTAAAATTAATGTTCTTCATGTTAGTGTGTGAGAATCCAGAGTATCTGTCCCATTGCCTTGGGGTGTATAGTAGCACTAATGGTGGAGGAGGTGAAGGTAAAGGCTCTAAGGGAATTGTAGCACCAGAGCTCTCTCATTCCCAGGAAATTGTTTTGAAATTACTCTCCGAGATCATTCTATAATTTTCATGTATTATTCTTTTCTGTATGCTGCCTCTCTAATTCAGGCCAAATTTTGAACTTTTCCTTGATATCACCCCTGAAACTTCAAAAAAAATTAGCTCTTTTTTTTCTATTGGTCTGATTTTCATTCATAGTTTTATGAATGAATATTGAAAACAATGGACAGACTTCTTCATGAAGTATTAACATAGAAGATTTACCTAGTCCTGGAAGAACTGAGCATCAGAAAGCTCAAAATTAATCCCAAATCTCCCAACCAAGGGTGAGTTGAAGCCAGCTTGAACCTGCCCACACAAACTGATTATTAAAATTTCAGTATGACTATTGATTAGAAAAATGCAAATTAAAATAACTCTAAGGTACCACTTCATACCTATCAGATTGGCTAATATGACAGAAAAGGAAAATAATGAATGTTGGAGAAGATGTGGGAAAATTGGGACATTAATGCATTGTTGATGGAGTTGCGAACTGATCCAACCATTCTGGAAAGCAATTTGGAACTATGCTCAAAGGGCAATCAAACTGTGCATGCCCTTTGATCCAGCAATACCACTAATAGGTTTGCATCCAAAAGAAATCATTTAAAAAAATAAAAGGACCTATGTACAAAAATATATATAGCAGTTTTTTGTGTTGGCAAAAAATTGGAAATTGAGGGGATGCCTATCAATTGGGGAATGACTGAACAAGTTGCGGTATGTGAATGCAATGGAATATTACTGTACTATAAGAAATGATGAGCAGGTAGGTTTCAAAAAGCCTGGAAAGGCTCACAGGAACTGATGCTGAGTAAAGTGGGAACCAGTAGAACACTGTACATGGTGCAACATTGTGCAATGATCCACTTTCATAGACTTAGCTCTTCTCAGCAATTCAATGATCCAAGATGATTCCAAAAGACTCCTGATGGAAAATGCTATCCACATCCAGAGAAAGAATTGATGGAATCTGGAAGCAGATTGAAGCGTACTATTTTTACTTTGTTGTTTTTCTCTTTTGTTCTATTTCTTCTTTCACGACGTGACCAATGTGGAAATATGTTTTACGAGATTGCACACGTACAGCTTGTATCAGATTGCTTGCTGTCTTGGGGAGGGAGGGAGGGATGGAAGAAGGGAGAAAAATTTGATACTCAAATTATAAAATGTATGTTGAAAATTGTCTTTACATGTAATTGGAAAAAATAAAATATTATTTACATTAAAATAAATTTTCAGTGTGAGCATTTGCACTACGGAAATCAGCAAACAATGCACATCAGGATTTAATTTATGGTTTTGTTGATTGTCTAGACTTAAGAAAGTGATAGGGAAAATGCTAATAATCCAGATTAAATTTAAAAGTGTGTCATGTGTCCATTTTGCCCCACCTGTCCCTCGAGAGCTGGTTATAAAACATTTGCCAGCATAGCACTGATAGCAGTTCATTGACTGCCGAGGCACAAACATCAATATCTCTCTCTGACTTCTCAGTCCTGAACATACTTCATGAAGCACAAGAACTTTGCAGCTTAGCGATAAACAGAGGATCAAATTTCTATACTGTGTTCTCCGGGAGGCAATATAGGATGGTAGAGAAAGTGCTGGACTCAGAGTTTAGGGAGCCCTGGACCTGAATCATGCCTATGCTACTTAATACCTGTGCAACCCTAGGTCATTTGTTTAACCTCTCTGAGCCTCAGTTTTTCCATCTGTAAAATGGAGATAATAATATCTGTATAACCTATCTCATGGGACTATTATGAAACTCAAGTGAGATAACATAGGTAAAGTACTTTTGAAGTACTTTGTAAATAGCACTCGGTTATCATTATTATTGTGCAGCAAGGTGGCACAGTGGATAGAGTGCTGGGCCTGGGGTTGGGAAGACCTGAGTTCAAGTTTTTCCTTATGCAGGTCACTTAACTCTGTCGGCCTCAGTTTCCTTATCTGTAAAATGACCTGGAGAGGGAAATGACAAACCACTCCAATATCTTTGCCAAGAAAACTCTACAAGGGGTCATGGAGAGTTGGATATGACTGAAACATCAGTATTGTTCTTATTGACCTGTTTGACCATGAGTAAATCTGAATTAGATATGACCAGCTATTGAACAACGTAACCCTCAGAGAGATTCACAAAGACCTTAACTAAGGTAACTCAATGGCTTCTTCTGGGTTTATAACATTCAGTCCATACTGAGTCACCGATGGGATGAAGCAGAGTTGTATAAGTCAGTCCAGAATTACTTATTGTATTTTATTCACTGGTGCTCAAGGACACAATGAGGAAAATGAAATCTGGTGTTGGAATATATTTCTGGTCCTCTGGGAAACATTTTCAACTAAACAGATTCATGTTTAGCATTAAAAATCCAGGAACTTCTGTGAGGTGATGACTGTGTTCTGGTACTTTCCAGTACAGAAATTGCTAGAGCCTCTTATCGGGTTAAAAAAAAAGAAAGAAAGAAAAGATGCATCACTTGGGAAAAAAGTCTTTTTATGTAGATTATCTCACTAGTAATCCACCTTGTGAGAAGCAGCCTAGTGTAGTAGTTAGAGGGCTGGCCTTGTGGTCTGAAATACCTGGGTTATAAACCTTGCCTCTGACATTTACAAGGTATGGAATCATGAGTGAATAAGGTAATCTCTCAGTACCCTCAAACAACTTGCTAAAGTTCTAAGATACACATTAACAGCTGATTTGTAAGGAGGTTCTATACCAATGAAATATAAGTCCATTCTTAAAAAATAAACAAAAAAAATCTACCTTGTAATTGTAATTAGACTTTTTAAAACCTTTCAAATCAATCAACACATATTTATCACAAAAATATTATGTCAATTAACATATCTGGGCCCCAGTTTCCTCATCTGAAAAATAAAGGGATTAGATAGGATGACTTCTACAGTCATATTCTAAATCTATGATCATAAGTAGCTATAGAAGATACAAAATGTCACATTCTACCCTAACTGTACACCTTTTAAATAATCAGGGTGTAAATTATTATCCACATACTCTAGATGAGAAAAAAAGCTGAGCTTTTAAGAGATTAAGTGGAGGCGGAACCAAGATGGCAGAGCAGCAAGAAGAAGTACTTTGAGCTTCCCTCAGCTCTAGAAAATCAGATCTAAAAACAAAGAAAAAACAGATCTAGAAAATACACCCTACTGAATCCTAATGAGGAAATATAAGAAAATATCAGTGTGTCATTTTTCTAGCCCAGGTCTGCGGAAGAAGACAGCTATTATCTGGGGACATAGGAACTGGGTCTGGCCAAGAGTGCCCACACAAAACATTCTAGGTAAGGGAGCATCTATGAAATAGGGCAAGAAGAGGTCCCAGATCTAGCATAGAGCATTCCAAACTTGGGTAAACTCATATAAGTTGATGTCAGGTATAGGAAGCACTGCCAATCGGCTCTGTTACTCTCTACCAAATTCTCAGTCACAGATTCAGGATAGACTGAGGACAGCCTTGTACTTATGTGTGGTGTTCCAGGGTGAGGCGTGGCCCTAAGCTATATATCAAATAAAGAACAACTTCAGAATCCAGGAGCAGAAGTGTAGATTGGATCCCAAGAGGTGATTGGTGGGATCTTAGTTCCAGCTTCCAGCCCAATCTAAGCCTACAAAGAAATAATAAGGGCAGAAATCCTGGATCAAAGAGATCTTATAGTTTACTCTGAAATAGTAGACCTTTTTAACTGGATGACAGTGGCTAGGGGAAGAGAGAGTAGAGAGAGGCTGGATTGCTGGTTGAAAAAATAATTTAAAAAAGAAAGAGGGGCACCTAGGTGGCACAGTAGATGGGGCAGCTAAGTGGCACAGTAGATAGAGCACCGGCCCTGGAGTCAGGAGGACCCGAGTTCAAAACTGGTCTCAGACCCTTGACACGTGACCCTGGGCAAGTCACTTAACTCCAATTGCCTCACCACCACCCCTCTCACCAAAAAAAAAAAAGAAAGAAAGAAAGGAAGAGGCTAAATGATTTGCAAAAAGTCATATAGTTAGCTACAGAATTCTACTATGGCAGTGTTTTATCTGACAGAGTTTTCCTTGTCAGAGATCTAGGGCTTCTGCACATGGCCTATATGGATTGCATCTCTCTGAATATTTGTTTGCACAAAGATGGCAGATCTCATTAGTTGACATCCCAAAGCACTAACAAGGCCACCGGTTTGGTTAACCAAGGTCATTTGATGAAATGGAGGCCAATTAAAGATGAATCAAAGGAATATCCTTCCTCCAGGGCACAAACTTGTGATTTCCTCTCTTTTATGCACCATGCAGATTGTAACCCTATCTAAAATTCTTTTCTTACTTTGAGATGCTACAAAATGTAATCCTCAAGAAATTTGCAAGGAATTGATTAAGAAGATTCTATCAGGACCTGTCTTTGTCATACCTCTTAATCTGCCAACAGAGAAAGCATTGTTCTCTCCTCTTTCTACCTACTGCCCAGAGCATGCCCGGATAAGCTCCATTTCCCCCCTTGCTCTCTGTCAAAGGATACTGCTGTCACTGAAGGGATTCTGAAGAAAAATTAGATGATTCGAACAATGCTGAAAGCAAAGTTCCCTTGTATTTAGAGTATTTAAGGCAAAATCGTAAGGGGAAAACCATATAGATTGGCCGAAGAAACCCATAGTAGGAGTCAGGGACAACATGAACAGAATACTAAGAAAGTCCTACAAGGCCCTTGCACTGGAATTAAAATAATACTGACAAACTAGGGCCGTCTCCCAACTCCCTCACGCTGAGGTTAGGACTGACTCTTCCAAAGGTGAACTGGAAAGGGACACGGGAAGGATACAAGAAAGACATCACCAGGAGAACCTCAGGTACAATGGTTTTTTAGGACTTTGGGAATAAGAGCAGAAAAAGGGCATATATGTAACTACAGGACTCATGGGTTCATGTTTCAAAGAGCTCACTCAATTCAAGAAGCATGGCAGCCAAAGCTTCTTAGGTTTTTCATTGGGAGAGGAAGTGGGCTATTCAGGCAAGACCTATTGATATATCAACCCTAAGATAACAGTCAGAAGAACACTAGTCACGTAAGAATCTGGAATGACACACGGAAGAAGGAAGATGATACCAAACATTAAGTATACGAAGGGATATATGTAGCTAGGGAATAGACAGCCTACTAGATCTCCAATGCCTAGGCTGGGAAAAAAATTAAAAAGCTTTGTTTTGTTTCCAGACTACAACATCCCTTCTTCTTTGGCTGGTTTGCACTTTCTTTCCTTCCTTATATCCGGGCCACTGTTTTGGGAGCTATACCAAGATATAGGGTTTACTAGGGATGGGATGGTGGAAAGAACAGTTTTAGGAGTCAGAAAGATGTGAATTCAGTTCCTTGATCTGACACATACTGAGTAACCATGGACAAGGCCCTTCATCTCTCAATGTCTCAAGCAGTTCTTTAAGACTATAACTGCAGAAGAGTTGCAGAT
Organism: Phalanger gymnotis; assembly: GCA_028646595.1. NCBI lineage: Eukaryota > Metazoa > Chordata > Mammalia > Diprotodontia > Phalangeridae > Phalanger > Phalanger gymnotis. The sequence continues at coordinate 640,232,757 of CM053622.1, read as the reverse complement.
ATCTATCAGTGAAGGAAATGCCCTCATATAAAGTTTTCTGCACCAAAGAAATCATAGCAACAATAGGGACAAAAGAAAACAAAACAACCAAACCAAAAAAGCTAAGAAGCTGTCCTGGAAGCAGAAGTGATGCATTTTCTTAAATGCAAATGACAAACTTTATAATTCCAAGAGAAAAATACCTTTAGCACCAATATGCAACATATCAAATTATACAGTCGATACCAATCCCGTTGTAAATAACATAGCCCTAATAACATATCAATTTTCAAGATCAGTAGATGCTACTGGTACAAAACTTGCCTGCAATTTCTTCATAATTAGTCAAGATTTAGATGCAGAAAGAATAACAATGAGTTGGACAGGAACCTAGAATCTCTGTAAGATACAACCATTTAAATAATCAAAAATATTTATTGTTAATCTACAATGTGCAAGGTACTCTGATATGCCCTGCAAGGATTAGATTTGTTTTCTGCCCAAAATTAGTTTATGACCCAAATAAAAAGGGGATCCATGACAATATAAAGAAGTATTCAATGTGTGAAACAAATGCCAATGAAGTTCAGAGGAAGAAGAGCTCATTGTGTAAGTCAATCAACCAATACACGTTTATTAAATGTCTACTACATGCCAGACGTATGGCAGGTAGGTGGTCCAGTAGACTCCTAGGCCTGGAGTCAGGAAGCCCTGAGGTCAAATATGGTCTTAGATACTTATTTGCTGTGTGACCCTGGATAAGTCACTTAACTTCTGTTTGCCTCAGTTTTCTGAACTGTAAATGAGGATAATAATACCTTCCAGGGTTGTTGTGAGGATCACAGGGCCTAGCACATAGTAAGTACTCTATAAATACTTATTCCCCTCCCCCAGTCACTGTGCTAAATGCTGGGGATACACATAAGCAAAAGTAAGATGGTGCCTGTTCTCAAGGATCTTATAGTCTAATGAGGGAAGACAGGATACAAAAGAGAGCTGAAAAAGATGGGTAGGGGGAAGAAAGTAGCTTGTTGGGGGCATGATGGAGTCTACTTCAAGGAGGAAAGCTACTGTTGGGAAAAAATAAAGGGCTGACTGATCTCTGAGACCTCTTTAAAAGGAGGTTTGGGGAGTAGTTCTTTGCTTCATCCTCCACTAAGAAGGGCAGAGAGTACTGAGGGTATTGAAGTTTGAATATCAAAGCTAATGCAATCTCACAGGATGATGAGTTGTCTGGTAAAGGAGTTTCCCGGGAGCCCGATGTTGCTAGAGTTCAGCTGGTAGGCAATGAAAAGTCAGCCAGTCTGTGAGCCCTCTTTAAATGAGCATTGTAGAGGAGTTCTTTGCTCCTTAACTGTCTTTGGAAGATCGCCATCAGAGTTGTCACTGAAGATTTTTCTAGTCAAGGCAAGTATCACAATCTATATGCTCTCCTTTTCAGGCAAGAGTTACAGTTTGTGGGACTTGTTCTGGTAATCAGAGAAAACTTCATGAAGGAGCTACAACGTAAGCTAAGCATTCAGGTGAATGGGTCTTGGATTATTGGAGATGAAGCAGGAAAGCAGTCCAGGTCAGGACAATGGTGCAAATGAATAAGGGAGAGGAAGCAGGAAAGTGTCAGGCCTAGTTGGAGGGCAGTGAGTATATCTGGCTGGCTAGAGTAAGGGTGTGATAGTAACTATAGGAAATATGCAGTGGTCCTGCACACTAGAAGAAATGACATTTAATTAAGTCCATTTCATTAGGTCATTAAGTTACATTTCCTTAAGGAAAACAAAACAAAAACATGGAAACCTGGTAGGAATTCTCTTGATTGCTTGAAAATGATGAGAAGGGACAGGCTTTACAATTTTAATTTTGTATGAATGCATTTCCCACAGCTTATGGTGTCCAGAGCTGACTCTTAGTTGCTAAGTGTTGCAAGATCTGCATCATTTTCCAGGGCTTCCAGGGCTCAACCAAAGTGATTGTCTGTCATTGTACAAACACATGAATTGGTTTGCTAAATCTCCACCAGATATATCTCTGCTTCTGATCAGTAGGTTTGGATTGAAGTAACTGAGATGTGTCATTTTTAATCCTCTAGATGGATAGTACAATATATGGAGTATCATATAGGGGAGAGGATGAGAATAAGTGGAACAACTGGGGGGCGGAGCCAAGATGGCAGCTGGGAAGCAGTGACTGGCGTGAGCTCCCCACCAAGTCCCTCCAAAAACCTATAAAAAAATGTCTCTGAACCAATTCTAGAGCTGCAGAACCCACAAAGTGGCAGAGGGAAGCAGGGCTCCAGCCCAGGACAGCCTGGATGATCTCTGGGTAAGGTCTGTCCCACACGGAGCTCCCAGCCCCCAGCGGAGGGAAGCAGAGCTGAGCCCAGTGTGCATGGCATGAACAGACCAGACGCGGACCTACCAGACCAGGAGATGAGCAAAGAGTGCCCTGGTATCCTGAATTACTGAGCTGTGGCATCCACCAGACCTCTCAACCCCCAAAGAGCAAAGACATCAGAGAAGGTTAGTGGGAAAAGCTGTGGGACTCAGTTTGCAATTCGGCCACCACCCCTGGGGCAGTGGAGGTGGGGCAGCTTTAGAACTAGGCTGCAGTTGCTTCTGGCCCCAGGCCCACCTGGTGGGAGCAATTAAGTGGCAGATCAGAGCAGGAGTGAAGAGCCTGCTGAAGATCTAAGTCCAGTCCTGGTAGGGGGTTCTTGGGGAAGAAGGAGTGCTGGCAAGGCAGCTTATCCACCTAAGCGTGGAACATAGA
>CM053622.1:640214214-640229512 GCA_028646595.1 Phalanger gymnotis | reverse complement strand
TATATATATATATATAATGTGTGTATGTGTGTGTGTATGTATGTGTATATGTATGTGTATATATATACATAGACAGAGGGCACAGGGTGAGTTGAATTTGAAGGGATGATATCTAAAAAAATAAAATAAAATAAAATTGTAAAGTTCTTAGCCTAGCAAATAATAAGAACTACATAAAAGTTGATAATCATTACATAGGTTTTATTGTTTATATAAAATTATGCAAATTCTTTTCCTATTGAACCTTCTACATAAGGAATTCAATTTTGTTACATTGAATATATGTTGATATTGTTATCACTAGGTTCCATTTTCTAATTTTTACTTAACATTTTTAATATTAACAACAATTAACAACAAAATTCACTTAGGAAATTGGTCACTAGCTCTCTTTGTTTGGTTTATCTCTCCCTAATTTAGATCTTAGAATGATACTTGTCTTATAGAAAGTTTGATAGAAATTCTTTTTTTCAATAATAGAGGGTTTTGTTTTATTTTGTTTTTAAGTAGCATGCTTGTCACTGCTTCAAACTATGAATAGAATGCATTTGCAAAGTCATCTGGACCAGATTGGTATTATTTTTTCTATTTTCATGGTTCATTTATTGATTTCTTAATTTCTCTTTTAGATTTCTTTGTTTTGGTATTTTTCTAAGAATTCACGCACCAGAATTTGCCACCATGACTCAGTTGCCTTATCTCTCTGGGACTTCTTTCACTGCATTGGACCTCCCTCCTTGGACCATCCCTTTGCCATAAAGGTCCCCTTCTCCTATTGGTGAGATTCTGCTTGGGCCTCCGTCTTGTTACAGTTTTTGATTCTCTGGACTTTGCCTCTATATCACCATGACAGTATCTTCTCTCCCACTACCATCTTTATGTCCTATCTTCTCCCACTATAGTATAAGCTCCTTGATGGCAGAGACTATCTTTCATTTATCTTCTATTTTTATCCCCAGCACTTAGCACAGTATCTGGCACATAGTGAACATTTAACAAATACTTATTGCCTTCTTGTCAGCCATTTCCTTTACATCCTCAGTTTTGCTGGCATTTAATTGGGAATAATAGTTTCTGATAATTCTCTTTAGTTTCCCTTCATTGTGAATTCATTGAAAGGAGGAAGATTATTTCATCATCTTTAGAAACAAATGTGGTCACTATAGTCACTCAAGATTTGACCTCATATTCTATGATCTTGTATTCTCTATTCATTTTGTTTATATAAAATATTCTATATATTGTTTTCCTGGTTCTTCATACTTCACCCTGTATCACCCCACATAATTTTTTTCCATGGTTATCTGAATTCCGTGAATTCTCTGAATTCCTCCTGACTTCCTGAATAGCTACATCATTAACTTTATACTTTCATATACCACAATTCATTAAGCCCTTCCTTAATCAATGGGCATCCACTTTGTTTTCAATATTTAGTTACCACCAAATTAGAGCAGTGAATATCTTGGTATACATAGGGCCTTTTGTATGTCTTGACTTATGAAGGGTATATGCTCAGTAGATACCACTGACTATTTAAAGTTACCTGTATTACAGCAAATAACCAAACAAAAGTGTTTAGTGAGTAGCTATTTGTTCATGGTATTGTGCTAAATTATTTGCAAAGAAAACAATGCAAAATATTTTCCCTAATAGGAGTGTAATGGTGCTTTGGGTCCAAGCCTAAATCACCTAAAATAGAGGCATTCATGTGGCAGACAACAAGGACCCAATTTTGAAAACAGATATCCTGTGCTCCCTTACTATGGGGATGGTAGCCTCTTAAAAACCACAGCTTCTAAGGCCAAAACAGGCTGTAGCTTTAAATATACCAGACTATGAACATCTCCTTCTTTTTCTTACAGCATTCAGGGAGTGAAAGTCCTATTCATCCTCAATATGGGCACTATGACCTGAGTGGAGTCAGGGGAAGAACTACCTTCCTTGCCCATTCAGGCCGTACAGCCCCAGAAATTGGAATTTTGGTCTCAGGTCTCAGGTGGTATATTCCTGTAATATCAATTAAGTTGTTTTTTTTTACTGTTTTAGAATGATAAATTAATTAAGTGTCTTTGATTGAGGCTTACTAGGTGCATAGCCCCAGACCCAAACCCCTATCTACTAGGTGCTAAGCCTATGTGGGTGTGAAGCCCTCAGGGTCCTAAGGTGAGTTGCTAAGACCATAGCCAATAGTAGGAACCTAAGTTCTGGTCTCTCAGATGATGTCTGATGATGGTTAAAGAGTGTATAAAAAGAGAGAACAGAGCTATTTGCTGAGGCTTTCACTCTTGGAGGAGTGTTGATTCTGGGCAGCAGCTGTAAGAGTTTTCCGGCTCGTCAACCCAGCTGTTTTCTTGGTAACTATGAATTGTATTTGTTCTGTTTATAAAGTATGTCTGTAATTTGTTTGTATTTGCTCTGAAGTTCAAGGTGCTTGCTTTTCCCCCTGAACTAAGTGAATGACGTTTGTATGTTGGATTGAAATAAGATTGTCAACCCCTTAATGTTGCTTTCCCTAGTGAAGCAGATCAAAAGAATCTGTGCTGGCAGCATTCTTGTTGTTGGGCTTGTGTTGGTCTTTCACCCTCACAGCAGCTGCTAGCTGAATTGTTGCAACAGTTCCCTAGTCCTGGGAGTATGAGCCACGGTATCCTTGGAGGCAGGATTTCAAGCCAGATGTTTCTGCCAGCCCAGTGGAAAACCCTGAAAGAGACTGAGTGCTTGGATATGGAACTTTCTAGGACCTCTCTACCTCTAGGGGATCTCTCTTTAACTTCAGCTTTGTACTACCTTGTACCTATGTTTTCTTTCATGTGTTGTCTGCCTTAATATTCTGTAATGCCATCTTCAAAAATCTATTTGCGTGAGGTCAGAGTAGAAATTTGATGTACCTTTTGTTTCTAATGTTGGAAAAGAGTTTATTATAGAGATCTTTGCTATTTTTTGTCTGCTTCTTTTTCTCCTAGTTATATCCTTAAGTGTCACCCAGGTAACTTTATTTAGACGGGTTTCTCACCAAGCTTTCTTTAAACTTGTTTTTCCTTCAACTATTTCACTATTTTGTCAAGCAATAATGCTCATAACTTTCCATCATTGTTTGTAATACATAAATTTATATTCTGTCAGTGTTATATTCAGCTGTCATATCTCTCCCCTTGGGAAGGAAATCAAGTATTTGCTGACTTATATGGTTTTTAATGTGGTAGCTAGGTGGCATGGTGAATAGAGTACCAGGCCTGGAGTCAAGAAGGCCTGTGTTCCAATCTGGCTCAGATACTTGACACACTTACCAACTGTGTGATCTTGGGCAAGTCACTTAACCTTGTTTGCCTCAGTTTCTTTATCTATAAAATGAGCCAGAGAAGGAAATGACAAACCGCTCCAGTATCTTTACCACAAAAACCCCAAATGAGTTCACGAAAAGTTGGACACTACTGAAATGACAAAATAACAACAATGATTTTTAATTCTCTTTTCATCTCCTTGATCTGACAATTGATTTAAAACAGTTAAATTCCTGAAGGGGAAAAATAAAACATTTTAACTGGTTGGTTTCAATGTTTTCTCTAATATCCATTCTCCATTTTTAATAGCAATGATTTTTTATCTAGGATAGCTTCTTTTAATTTAATTCACTATGTTTTTCTCATTTCTATTCTTTAGATTCTAGTTTTATGTTATTGTTCTTCTTTGGTCTCAGAAGTTGATGGTCTTGCTGGACACAGCTAATTTAGGAAAGACCCCCTCCCCCCACACACATTACTAACAAAACATAACCAATCCATTAAGTGCACACTTTGTTCTTTTTAATATAATTTTGGTTTTTTTTTTGGAGGGGGTAAGTCAGGGCAATTGGGGTTAAGTGACTTGCCCATGGTCATACAGTTAGTAAGTGTGTCAAGTGTTTGAGGCCAAATTTGAACTTAGGTCCTCCTGACTCCACGGCCAGTGCTCTACTCACTGTGCCACCTAGTTGCCCCCTTTTTAATGTAATTTCATTTGGTATATAGTATGTTTAATATCTTCAAATCCTTGAAGGAAGTAATAATGATATATTGGTGCAATATATCCATATAATCTACAAAGTCTTTGACCTCTCTAATTCCATACTTCTAAGATATATTTTCCATCATATGCTTCACCACCTTAACACTAGGCCTACCTTTGCAACGAAGTCATCAAGATTGAATTTTCCACAGGCTGCCTCTACCTCGTAAATCCTGTAACAGATAACATGTAAAACACTATTATTTATATAATTATTTAATTCTAAATATTTTCATATGTTCAACAATACAGAACAACCAAATATCCCAAGAAATAATGTTTCTCTTTATGTTTGGATGAACAATAAAACAAGCTTTGCGAACTCTTTCATTTACCCACTGAAGGAGAATCTGTTAACCATCCTTCCATTTAACTGACACTTCTCTTAGTCTTCTTTTATAGCAAAAATGTCAATATTGATGTGATTCAATTGCTTTAATATTATGACCACTCTTTGGTCACCTCCATATCTCAAAAAACATTGGTGTAGAACTTTGTGCAAACCAATAGAAAATAACTCCCTAACCTCTCCCCCATTATTCACATAATATGGAGGAAAGAATCACTTAGCATTCATTTTTCACAGAACATTATAGAGTCTATTGGGATATACAAAAGAAAAAGTGATATGCACCTATTAGATCAGACTACCTTCTGCAAAGAGTTGAAGGAATATGCAGATAGAAGCAAATAAAGTAATTAACTGATAAATAACCATACGTCTAACTTACAACTTCAAAATAATTCTACCAACACCTGTATGTAGTATTATCTGACCTAAATAAGATTGTTTAAATACCAAAGAGTACAAAGAGAATGTAGGACATTAAAAGATTTGACTATTCTCGTCTGGTTAGAAGAGCCTTCTAGGAGCAGTTATACAGAGCATTCCAAAAGTCTTATAGAGGTTTTCAGTTGCAGTAGCTAAGATTTCACTAAGAATTTTGGACCATTCCATTAACATGGCTTCATTTTACCAAATTACACAAAGACAAGGGACCAGTGGTCACCACTGAAGAAGATGTACACATGTCTTCTTGTACCCTTTCTGTATGAGTATGGACATCATCCAATAAAGCATGTAACTGTGAAAACTTAGAGTGAGACTTTGTCTGTTTTCCTTTAAATCTCAAATCTAACTAACAAAAGAGAAAGTCACAGACATTGGTAATCAAATAGAATCATGCTTCCATTGCCAAGTGGAGCAGACCCTTCTTGGGAATCTCACTGATATTTCCCTGCAATTTACATGAGACTTATATAATGTATATGATAATGATCCCAAATATGAAGTAATGGGAAATGCCCTCACAGATAGTCATGAAGAGATTGTTGAGAGAATTTTATATTCCACCACCTGCTTACTTAAAGCTTTGCTCTCCCAATCCTCAAATCCTTCATTGATAAAGAAGATATTTAGAGCTTTACTTTTTTGCTTTAATGGATACAGATTTTTAAAAAAATTTTTTTTGAGGGGTGCTTTGTGTGTGTGTGTGTGTGTGTGTGTTTTCTTTCTCTCTTTGCATATTTACAGGACAAGATAACAAAGCATTTTGTTTTGTCTCAACTGTTTTTTTTTTTTTGCCTTCAATTCTTATTGTCTAAAAATCAGTCTTCTGATTTTTATTGGTATTTTTTATTGGTATTTTTTTTAGCTCTATCCCCTAGAAACCCCCTCTTAAAAGGGCCCACTGCCCATATCCAATAGTAGAACAAGGTTTAGAAAAACATAATGGAATTCATCATAAAAAGGGTAGATATTTTCACTGAGAAATCACTGAGAAAGATTAATCAAAGTGGAAATTGTCTATTCTTAAAAACTAAACAAAAAAATTTTGAAAAAAGCCAATTCCTCTTTTCACCTGGCCCCCAACCCCATCCAAAGCAAAATACAGATAGATAGATAGATAGATAGATAGATAGATAGATAGATAGATAGATAGATAAAGATATCTATCTATAATTTTTTGCTTCTATTTTAACAGTTTAAAAGAAATGCTGTGTCAGTGTTTTTGATGCATCCAGAGACTGAATGTAAACAACATGGTACAACTCTAGAAACTGCCATCATAAAATATTTTAAGAGGCAGAGTAGAGTAAAATAAAATAAAAATGTCTTTTTATGTGATATCTCAGAGTAATTCAGGATTTATGGTACCTTAACCTTTAGAATCCAAAATATTAAGCTATGTTTCTTAGAGATAATAACTTGGTTGTCCCTCACTTATGTGTCTTAGATAAAAGCCTACTGCCACAGAATCCATGAATGCTCAAATACCCTTGCGGGCCTTTAGTAGTAAATCTTATGGAATAGCTTATGGCCAATGTAATGGCCCACAGTAGCCTGCGAATATCATGAATTCTAATAATACTTACATCAGTAGAAACATGAAGTAATGTCTCCATTGTAATTAAATGATGTATTTAGAGCAGTGGACTAAATGGTCCCCTAGTGTGTTGGTGATATATTCTAATAGTCTTCTCTTTACAGCCCCACACGGTAATATTCATGCTTTATTCTGGAGGGCTTTGCTTCTTACTGAACATTTGAATTGCAACATTAAGTGGTAAAGTGGATTACAGCAGGACCTCCATGAATATGGATCCTGATCAAGAAACTAAGTGCTTAAAAAAATAAAATGTTACTATTTAAATAGAGTGATTACCAAAACAGTTTTATATGGAGGAATGTCAGGAGTCTTTTTCCCACCCTTTTCTTTCTATGCATGGGAGACACAGAACATATTTGCTACAATTAAAAATTTAGCACAGTGAAACATTGGTGCTTAAATCACTGCGGTTCAGCTGCGCTTATTGAATTTAATTTGGGCTGTTTGAGGTACAAATTAGTTTTGAAAATAATTACATTATTCCATTTTAAAAACATGTTCATTCCAAAGATTGTATTCAACCACAGAATTGAGATGCAGAAAGAAGCTATCTTTCACTCGTAGGAGACGAAATTATCTTTCTGTTGATTAGTTAAAAATGTTCTGTTTTGTATTCCCATGTTTTTTATTTTCCTCTTGAAGCAGTCACTAACTTACTAGCTGGAGGCCTTAAGATCCTAGGGCAAAGCTAAGGGCATTTCAATCCATCTGATTAGGGTCAGAACCAGCAGACTAATAGAAAGTATATTAGTATATTTAATAAGTCATTTAAGAAAAAAAGGGGGAAGGGGTTTGCATGTATATTATTTACATACTCTCAAAAATTAAAAAAAATCTTACATTTTAATTCAGTTAAACTAATTAAAAATAAATTAAGTTATTGGATATTATTTTTAGTTGCTTTAAAAAATAGCTTTTTCACAAATAAGCAGGGGTTTTTTTTTTTCCTATCACTGTGCTGTTCACAAGTTCTTGGGAATATTTTTCAAGAATGCAGTTTTCTGTACCTGTACAATTGCCTTTTCTTTTTAACGATGTTACCATCTGCCTAGGGGTTGGGGGCCTCTTCTTGTACTTATTACACTGTAGTTTTACCAAATGAAAATCTGCAAAGTGGCAGGCACTTCATAAAACTTGCGGATGACATGGTCTTTGCTGGTGAGTTGGTTTAAATGAAAAGTTGATTTGCCATGAAGTCTGTAGTTGCTAAAATTGCCTTCGATACTTTACTAATCAGACATTGCTACCTAATTGGCAAACCATCAATTTAAGTGACAAGATATTTTCACAATAAGGAAATTTGTTCCATTAGGGACATAGTGAAAGTCCCTGCTTTAGCCGCATACCCTTTTTGCATAATTTTCCAAATGCAGCCCTTTTGATGTGCAATTAAAGTTCTGCCAAAAAAAAAAAAAAGCCACCAAGTTGTCCATCTAGGGAGTGATGAGCTCCCTGCTTCAGGGAAAAAATAAAATGAAATTCATAGAAACACTGGATACACTGGCCAAATAAAGCACTCTTGCTAAATGAAGAGCACTTTATTTGACCGGTTTAGACATAGCTTTGGTTGGCAAGCTAATTCTTTGAGCACCACCCTTGAAAATCATGCTAATAAGGCTCTTCACTTCATCAAGTAGCATTGTGGACCTTTTTGTCTGCATCATTAAGGCCCCAAATTGCCCCATTAGTAAGGCCCCAAATTGCCCCTCAGGGTCAATATTTAATGCAAGTGAGCTTAGGTTAACTATTCCTAGCACCTTCTGGACAACAAACAATATAGAGTACCCCATTCCAGGCAAAATCCCTCCCCCCTCCTCCACCAACATTCCCATTTTTTCTTTACACAACACTAATTTTCATCTATTGGGATTATATTTTATATTCATTTTTAAATGTCATTAGATTAGCTTCATGCTGTCGAATCAAGTTAAAAATGGCAACGAGCACCTCTAAGATTAGCTGCTTTGGCACTGGTTCATTTTAATTTCTCCATCTGTAAAATGGGGATAATTATGCTTTCCTCCCAACCTACCTCCTGGGGATGATATCACAATTAAGGAAAGATCGAAGAACTCTGAGGAAATAACAACAATGCTATAAAAACTTAAGGATTCCTCCAAAATATTTTTTTTACTTGAACATTTCCCCTTTTTAATGACATTCCTATTGTCTATTAGTTCAAAATGCTCAAAATGTAATAGATCAAAAATGAAACAATATATTATATTCATATTTATCAGAAATCAGAGTTTAGCAATATTACAGTATGTTATCATGTCTTTTTACTTTCGGTACTCTATTTTTAAGAATAAATATAAAACAAATACAAAATTCCTCTTCCTCATTAAAATTTAGAGGGGGCGGGGACAAAGAAATAGCTCTAGCCTCTTACTGTCCATTTTGGCTTCATGAAAATTGGGTAGTCATTGCCGCCAGTCATTTCCAGAGACTTTTCGTCTTTGGGATGGGTAGCAATTATCTCCCTGAGCATGCTTCGCAGAATCCACTAGTGATGTCAGGACATGAACCTTTCATTTGTAGCAACTGAAAGACAAGAGCTGGGGCTACGGTTTCAAGCAAGCACGTGAAACAGAAGCCGTGAGATTATATTCCACATCTAAGTAGAGATAACGTTTATGTCTCCCGTGTTAAGGTTAATTTCCATGCATTTAGGGCTCCTGAAATGCTCATCACCTCTGTGGCCAGTACCTGGAAAGTCAGTTTTGCTACTGAATGGGGCCCCAATTAAGAAGCTCTTGCTGGTGTCCTTCCAGCAATATCTTGTGAGTTTGAACAATTTTAGTGAAATAAATGTAACAAGGAAAAATGAATTCTCTTTAGCCTCTATTCAGCCAAAATTAGCCTCCACGGATTCTGGCTCACAAAAGCTCCACAGGCCTTCTGGCTGTGCTCTGTGGCTGTGAAATAGAATCAAGATTCCATTAGGCATCCCATGCTCACTCCTTCTCCAGGGCAGACAATAAAAATGACAACAGGAGATTGTCCCTCAGCTAGTCTAACAAGGGGGTGGGTTCTTTTCTAAGTAGCTAGATTTCTGTTTAGCTGAGGAACAAATTTAAAGGGGCAATGGGCCAAATTTTGTAAAATTCTTTGGCACATACATATTTCTAAGGTCATCTGAGAGTGAATTCCATTTCTACTGGTATGTGAGGGAAGCATTTTTTTCTTCTAAAGTTGAACTTGTCTGCCAAGACAAAAATGAAGAGGCCACCATGGATAATCCAGACAATTAACATCAAACAGTAGAAAGAAATGGGGAACATGGGGGAAGTTATAGCAAAAGTAAAAATAATTCAGATGTGAAATATTAATGAGAGTACTCCCTTTTTCCTTCACCAAGGCCTTAAACCGATATGTACTCTCAAAGTCAGATAAATGTTTATCCATGAACAACGATGCTCTCTTTTCTTTCTAGTGCCTCTTTGTATCAGAGGTTTAAATCACAAAATCTAAGAAATAGAAAAGACTTCAGAGTTCATTTGGTACAATCCACAGGATGATCCTTTAAGATGATCCCTAGCATGTGGTTATCCAGACCTCCTATGATGGAGAAGTTACTATTTCCCAAGGCAGTCCATGAAGTTTCTCCTTTACATAATTCATAATCAGCCCTTTTGTAGTTTCATCCATTATTCCTATGTCTGCCTTCTGAGGACAAGAAAAAGTAAGCTGAGTCCCCTTTCCCCATGATCACCCTTTAGATTCTTGAAGATAGCTATCACAACCTGCCTAAGTCTTGTCGTCTTTAGACTAAACACGCAGAACAAGTTCCTATAACTTGTTTTTGTATGGTACAGTTTCTAGTTTCCTCACCATCGTTGTTGCTCTCCTCTTGTTAATGTCCTTTATAAAATGTGATTGCTACAACTGAACACAATAATGTGTCCCCAAACAGGGAAGACTATAGCAGGATGATCACATCTCTCATTCTGGACTTTCAGCTTTTGCTAATAGAGCTAAAATCACATACTTTGATGGGGCTTACTCCGCACTGCTGACCATCTCATAATGTACAGCTAGGATTGATATACTGCTACAAGATTTGCAAAGTGCTATGCAATTTTTTTTTTCAATTTATCCTCATAACAAGCCTAGGGGTAGGTACTACTATTATCCCCATTTTATAGATGAAGAAGAGGTGGACAGAGTTACTTGTCCTATATTAAACATCTTCTAAGCATCTAAGGCAAGATTTGAACTCACATCTTTAGGGTTCCAGCTCTAGCACTCTACTTCCTGTGCCATCTAGCTGCCCCAGGTCTCATTACTTGAGCTATCGTTGCCTAGCCACATCTCTTTTATTCAGTATTTGTGGTTGATTTTTTTAAGCCAAACGTAGTACTTTACATATATTCCTATTAAATTTCATTTTATTATATTCAGGTCAGTGTTTTAACCTGTTGAGATCATTTTGCATCTTTTGCTTTACAAAATGCTAGTACTATTATTCCTAATGATAATAACAAGAACTTACATAGCATTTTAAAGATTTGTAAAGTGTTTTACGTACATTTTCTCATTTAAGATATAATTTGAACAAGTAGTAATTATGAACCATTTTATTTTAAACATTTTGATCTTGTTAAACAATTTTCCTACCTAGTGGATTTTCTCTGTTAAAAGGGAATAACAAAACATGTCATGTGTTTAACTTTAAAAGGTCTTCCTCTAGATTAGAGACTTATAAATGCTGTCCTTCTCTCAAAACTAGTCCTTAGTTTTTCTTCAATCTAAAACTTGGGAAGTTGATAGCGATTCTCTTCACCTAACCAAATATAAACGTTGATATACATTACATGGATTTTGACTCTTATCTGCATGAGTATGCTTTTACTTTTTCTCATCGTCCTGATCAATACAGTTTTGCTTCCCTTTTGGTAAATGCCATATAGTGAAATTTTATATTGCCTGTCAGAGTCTCAATAAGTTTAAGTGTTCATCAACTATTCAAAGTAACTGTACTGCATTTGTCTGGAGTTATAAATGTGTATTTCCTGGCCATTTTTTTTCTTCAATAAAAAATCATTGGTGGGAAGTGATTGTATAACTCATACTGCCAATTGTAAGTAGTAGTGGTCAAAGTAAATCATAACTTTTTCATTATGAAGTTGCTAATATTTTATGATTATAGCATTCATTCATAAAATGCTTAATCAGAAATTATTTGTGTTCATTTACTGAACACAGGTAGACCAAAAGCCACTTAATCTACACATAGTGAAATATTAAAATGGTCTTAAGAGAAATATTATTTTCTTGAAAGTCCTTGAGCATTTTTATAGAGGGAAAACACCTTAATAGCTAAACAGATTAATTTCTAATGTTAATGTCATGGTAAATTTTAAGTGGAGACCAATGAGTCTAATCCCTCTTCTTTAAAACAGCTCCTCAAATATTTGAAGAAAGCTATCATATCTACTAGGAGGCAGCTAAGTGGCTCAGTGGATAGAGCATTGGGCCTGGAGTCAGGAAGGCCTGAGTTCAAATCCAGCGTCAGACTTGGTTTGTTGTTGTGCTTTATTCTCAGTGAGGACCAAATTGACTTCATTATGGTAGAGTCAAGTTTCAGTGTGCCCGGCTGTGGCTGATCAGACCCATACGAGCTCAAAATGTTCTACCACAGGTCAGGCATAAATAATCTATGTGAACTTTTGGGGTAGATTCTCTAAATTTGCATTTGTGTTTCTTTTGAAATGCGTGACACTGGGCAAGTCACCTAACCTCTGTTTTAATTTATTAGAGAAGAAAATGGTAAAATGCTCTAATATCTTTGCCAAGAAAACTCCATGGACAGTATGGTCCCCAGGGAGGTAAAGAGTCAAACGTGACTAAATAACCACAACAACAAAATCATGTCTACTCTTTTCCAGGCTAAACACCATCAGGTCCTTTGATCAAACCTCATTTGATAGGGTCTTGAGTTCCTTCAGAATTCTGTACCCCTTCTACTGGACACTCAGATTTTTAAAAATCTCTTTGGAGGCCTTATAGTAGCACTGCTAAATCAAAGGGTATGTATAGTTTAATGACATTTTGGGCACAATTCTGAGTTCTTTTCCAAAAAGGTAGGGTCAATTCATAGTTCTACCAAGGATACCTTAACATATCTGTTTTCCTTTAGCCCCTCTGACATCTGTCATTTTTCTATTTTTTCATCTTTGTCAAACTGAAGGATAAGAAGCAGGATCTAAGAATTACTTTAATTTGCATTTCTCTAATTATTAACGATATGGAACATTTTACTGTTTGATTATTGATAGCTTGAATTTCTTCCTTTGAAAAGTGTCTATTCATGCTTCTTTACCATTTATCAATTGGGGAAAGGCAGTTAGTCTTATAAATTGGGATCATTACCATATATGTCCTAGATATAAGACCTTTATCAGAGAAACTAAAAAAATTTTTCATCGATTATCTTCTTTCTTTGTAATGTAACTTCATTTAGCTTGTTTATACATAATATTTTTAATTTTATATAATCAAAATTACCAATTTTGTCTTTATGATTCTTTATATCCCTTGTTTCATCATGAACTCTTTCTGTATCCATAGATTTGAATGATATTTTTTCCTGACTCCTCTAATTTGCTTCCATCTTCTTTCATATCTAAGCAACACATCCATTTGGAGTTTACCTTGATATGAGTTACAGTCAGATTATACCTAATTTCTACCAGACAGTTTTCCAGTTTCCCCAGAAATTTTTGTCAAATAATGAGTCCTTACTCCAATAACTGAGGTTTTTGGGTTTAGTGAATACATTTACAGAGGACAATGTACAGGGATGTTACATCAAGCCCTAGAATACAACATAGACTCCCCAATGAAATTCATATTAATTCAAAATCAATAGATCTAAGCCATTCACACTGGGGAAAAAAACAAAGTAGATGAAAAATGCATATTACCCGGAGTATGACAAATAACTGTAGTGGTAATCCATTAAGTTAATCAATATATGTGGTTTGGAGGTGGCAATTGATTTTTAAAGGCTGTGCCAGCTGAGAACAATGTCTGTCAGGTTGTACCATGTCAGAAAGGTTTTAAGTATCAACCAAGAAACAGACTATGTGAGTGTTCAGAGGACCAGACAAAATATGAGAAGGTTCATTATCCATAGGCTGGCCAATTGGAAATAAAGTCTGTGACTAAGACAACCCATTAAACAACAAAAACAAAAATGCAGAAGTGATTCCTATGCTTGAGCAGCCTCTTTTTGTCTCTAAAGTGATATAGTTGGTTGGTTGATCTCCTTTGTTCTTGAAGAGGACCAAAATGTTGTCATTATGTTGGAGTCAAGGTACAGCATGTCCAACTATGGTTGATCAGACCAATATGAGTTTGGAAGAGTCTACCACAGGTCAGGAACAAATAAGTCATATAAAAATTTGGAGTGGAAATGGTTCTAAATTTGCTCATCTCACATTTCTTTTGAGCTATTTCAATTCTGCTTTTCTCTTAGCACCTTCTCTGATGTGGGCACACCATGCAGGGTGGTCCTTTGCCAGTGTCTCCCATGTTACACAATCTATTCCAAAGTTCTTTAGAGAGACCTTGAGAGTACCCTTGTATCACTTCTGATCTCCATTTAAGCACTTGCTTTGTGTGAGTTCTCCAAAAAAAATGGTCTTTCAGGTAAATGTACTTTGGGCATTCAAATAATGTGGCCAGCCCATTGGAGTTGTGCTCTCTGCAGGAGAGTTTAAATGCTTGGCAGTTCAGTTCAAGAAGGACCTTGGTGTTCAGTACCTTATCTTGCCAGATGATTTTTGGAACCTTCCTAAGATAATTCAAACGGAAGCAATTCAGTTTTCTGTCATAGTGCTGGTATACTGCTCAGGTTTCACAGGCATACAACAATGAAGTCAGTATAATGGCTCCATAGACCTTTAGTTTGGTAGACAGTCTAAAATCTCTTCTTTCTCACACTTTCAGAGACTCCCAAATACTTAGCTAGCTCTGGCAATGGATGCATCAATGTCATCTTCTATGTATTCATCCCTGGAAACTATACCGCCAAGGTAAGTGAATTTATTATCCACAGGATTCACTATTTCTCCATTTTCTGTAACCAATGGTTTCATGTATTGCGGGGTGTGGTATTGTCCGGTGGAGAACCTGTGTTTTCTTGGTGTAATTGTTAGGCCAAAATTAGCATAAACTGCAGAGAATTGACCCGTACTTTGTTGCATCTCAGCCTCAAAGGCTGCATTGAGTGCACAATCATCTGAGAATAAAAATCCTACAGCAACTCTCCCTCCATTTTAGTCTTGAATTGTAACCTTTCCAAGTTAAATAACTTACCATCTGTGCAGTATCTGCCCTTGATGCCGCTTTTGTCCTTGTTGAAGGTGTCTGACAAAATTGCTGAAAACATTAAGCTAAAAAGCGTGGGAGCAAGCACACAGCCCTGCTTTGCTCTACTGGTGACTTGGAAAGTGCGAGAACATTGTCCATTATCTAGAACCTGTGTAAGCTCTGAGCGCTCAAATTTTACCATATTTTTCACAAGCCCTCATGACTGACGGTATTAAAGTTCCTGGTCAGTTTGATGAACATTGTATATGGACCTCTATTCTGTTCCTGGGGTTGTGGGGCAGCAAACATCATTTCAAGCCACACCAACTCTCAGGTAGAACGCAATCTTCCAGGTGAAAGATCAGCCTATTAAGGAGGACTCTGGCAAGAGTCTTGCCAATATTAACTTAGAGAGATACCACCTCCCCCATAATTGTCACAGGACAAACTATTTCCTTTTCTTTTATAGAGGTAGACAATGGAGGCACCCTTGAATTCTTAGGGGCTAACCGCCTCTTCTCACATAACTCAGAAGATTTTTT
>CM053622.1:640201445-640213714 GCA_028646595.1 Phalanger gymnotis | reverse complement strand
AGCTCACACATTTATAAATATCCTGCTGAGAAAAGGAAGAACGAATTCTTAGAGGTGGAGAGGAAGGGAATGAGGAATGGAAGGAAATGGAAGGAAGAGGAAGGTAAGAAAATGGAAGAGAATAAACATTTATATAGTATCAAGCATTATAAATATTAATTTGATTCTCACCACAACCCTGTAAGGTTTGTGCTGTTATCATCCTCATTTTACAACTAAGGAAACTGAGGTAGACAGAAATTTAAGTGACTTAGCCAAGGTCACATGACTAGTGTCTGAGCATGGATTTGAAATCAGTTCTTCCTGACTCCAACCTCAGTGCTCTATCCACTGTACTCCTAGCTGTGCTAAGATGTAGGGATGGATGGACACCAAATTTTAGTCAAATGACCAGAAGAAATGGACAGGGTGAGTAGATGAAAATGAAGGCATAAATCCAGGAAACTGACAAAGGAAACATTTTATTAATTGTACAGGTAATTTACTTCATGGAAGGATACAGATTATCAAGAGTTTTCAACTGAAGTATAGTATGTATAGTTCAAATTTTTGGGTAATCCTATCAATTCATGATTGTCTTTTCAAAATTAAATTCTTTGGCGAATCTTAATATCATTCCTTTCTCCCTTTAAGATCATTAAAACAGCAAAAATAAACGCCAGGCCTTCCATCTTATTTGACTTTTTCTATGACTCCTACTGACATGATGGTTCTTAAGAGATCTTTGTATCATACTCCCACTTTCTTATTAGAATGAAAACACTTTGTAGTTGAAATCTTTTCCAGATGTTCATTTGTGTGTACCTTTTAATATTTTTCTTTATTCCCACATTTATATTTAAATGTTTCTATTGAGCTCTGATCTTTTAATCAGGAATGCTTGGAAGTTTTCTATTTTATTAAAGATCATTTTTTACCCTCTCAGATTACAATGAGTTTTGTAAGTAATTTTTGTTTTATAAGTCTTTATCTTTTGCCTTTTGGAATATTGCATTCCATATTTTCTGTTCCTTTAATAGGAGTAGCTGCTAAATCTCCATGGATCCTGGCTATGGTTCCTTTCTTTCTGACATCTTGAGGTATTTTTCCTTTGACCTACAAGCACTAGATTTTGGCCATAAGCTTCCTGGGAATCTTCATTTTGAGGTTTCTTTCAGGAGGTGACCAGTAGAGTCTTTGTACTTTTACTTAACCCTTTGTTCTATGAGATCTGGGCAGTTTTCTTCCATTATTTCTTGAGATATGATATATAGGCTCTTTATTTGATCATGACTTTCAGGTAGTCCAATGACTCTTAAATTTTCTCTTTGATATGTTTTCCAGTTCAGTTGTTTTTGTTATGAGATTCTTACATTTCTTCTTTTTTCCCAATCTTTTGACTTTTAAAAAATATTTCTTCTTATCTTATTGAGTTTTTGGCTTCTATTTGCTCCATTCTAATTTTCAGTGGGTTTGTTGCTTAGATAAGGTTTTATATCTCATGTGCCAACCTATTAATTTTTTATTCCAAATCTCTTCCATAGCTCTCATTTTTATTCCAACTTTGTTACTCTGGTACTCTCGTTTCATCTGTAATATCACTTTTAAACTAATTTTTTTAACCGTTGAATTATTTCTCCTAGTAATTCTAATTGATCTTGTAGGGAAGCTATTTTAAGGCTTTGCTTGTAGGTATTTTGGAATAATTCTCTTTTGAGTTTGTCTTTGGCATCGCTAGACTCACAATAGCTTTTTGGGTTAGTCATTTTTGGGTTAGTCATTTTTACAGATAATGAATCTATTCTGGACAGCCCTACACTACAAAACTTTGTTGGGTGGGTTGACTCATTCCATGATCTCTTCTGGGTGTTTCCCATCTTATTAAATCTGGGATCCAGGCACAAACTGCTGGCTGAGTCTATGATCAGCTCTGAGATTCTTTTGTGTTGCTGGAATACCTTGAAGGTCTGGCGCTAAGTAGAAGTGCTGTTGGCCTGGGGACAAGGGTGGAAATTTGAGAGCATGAAAATGGCAGGAGTGGGTGTGGGGAGGGCATAAGTATGTGGTCTACCTCATAACTCTTGGCTGACCCCATGGCTTTTGATTTGAGCTTTGGGCTGAGTGTATGACCTGCTCTGAACAAACTAAGAAAGTGATGTAGCTAGGATCTCTGAGTACTGAGTTCACGATTCTATCCCAGCCTATTCCTCTTACATAGTTCGTACCTTTGTCTCTCGACTGTAGGTCAAATTTACTATCTTGAACTGGAAAGACAATCCACTATAGTTTCTCCTTTGATTTCCTATTTACATACTTATCCCACGTCCTTCTTGGATCCTTGCAAGGTAGTTAAATTCACTATTATAATAAAAGAATTGTAATTTTCCCTGCTTATTTCCTATTTTTGTGATACAAGGTTCAGTACCAAAGGGCATTTTTTAGTTTAATAATCACTAATTCCTAAATTTGGTCAAGATCAGGGTGTCTAAGGCTGTTCTATTATCCTCATACTCACCTCTCACTAGACGTGAACTAATTCAATTCCTTTACTAGTGACAAAATGCCTAAAGACCTCTGCTGTGGATCCATGAATTATCCCCTGATAATATAAGAAGAAGAAAATATGTGCACCATCTCCTGGCTATGATAGTAGAGATGGCAAGTTGGGGTCAAATATTAATGAAAGTTTCTAGTCAGAGTGTTCTTCCAATATCTAACTTAGAATTTCCAACTGCAGATATACTGGAAATTCTGAGCTCTTCTCTAAGTTATCCCAAGAGAGTATGGCTATTACAATAAACATTGGCAGCATTTAATCAGGATACGAATAGAACAAAACAGTAGTGTGTAATGGATCTCATTTTATTTAATCAATTACATAAAGTCATTCTTGAGAAAATAGTAAGAAACCTAGATAGCAATGTTAAGAATTCATTTTATACCCTCTGGCAAACAAAACTTTCCCACCACACAAGGCTATGTATCTTTCTTGATAACTGTTAAAATACTCATTCATTAATTGTTAATGTTGATAACTCAACCTTGAAAATACATTAAAAGGCTAAAAATCAAGGAAAGTTTTTCAGTGTCTTAATTCTAGATATTATAGACCCTATGGCAGTAGATTGCTGAAAATTGTTATCATAATAATTTTAGCCAGTTCTCCTAAAGAACTTTTAATTTTGTCAGTGTGATATATTCTATAGGTGTAGATCCAGCCTTGAGAAGGATTAATACTTTTAAGTACCAGGCTGCCATTAATTAGTATTGTCTTATTTGAGTAGATTAAGTGGTTCCCTGATGATCAATACAGATTCTCAGAGTATGTCATATCTGAATATGGATTGGCAAATATCTCCACGATATTAATGGAAATTTGAATATGTATTTTATTATATTTCATTGCAATTTGCTGTAATAGTGAAGATAATTTGCACTTCATGTGCATATATGTGATATAGATAGATACAAACATACACACACATATGTCTCTAGTTCATGGTAACTCAGGAAAAAAAAGATATGATATGTGCAATGGTTTCTATATTTCAAAAAGACCAAAAGTGAGGTTTTAAAATACTAGATAGTAAAAATCATTACATTGGCAGTACCTGTATTATTATAAAATTAGTTAGCTATTCTCCTTTAGTGAATAATAGAACTAAATATTTTACTGCTATTTCTTTTATAAAATATTTATACTATACTGATTTTCACATTCAAATATTTCTTTTTAAATTAATTTAGGATAATATTTGGATTTTTGTGGGTAAAGCTCTTGATTGACTATTATAGAATGATGGAATGGTTAGAGGTTGTTGCACCAGAGGTGAAAGATATAGAAAATAATTATAGAAAAAGGATGATGAAATCTTTTGTATACAGGTTCAATTTCAATCTGACCAGGACTTGATAGCTAGCAGGAAAAACTGAAACAACCACAAGCAGAGTTTAAAACTGAAGGTGGCAAAGTAAAACTGGAAAAATGCCCTTTTCTGTTTTTCTGTTATTTCTTTTGTTTTCAGTGGATCAGAAAATATGCTATATTAGGTGGGGACTATAATTCCATGGAACATGAGCAAAAGGACTGCCAATCACAATCCACCAAGTGTCAACTTAGTGATGGAAAATAATTTTAATTCCATAAGTAAGAAGTGAAACATTTGGCTATCTTTTCCCATCCTTCCATTCTTATCCTCTACTTAGGGCATAAGACACATTCTATCCAATTACAACTCATTCAGCCTTTTGCACTCTCTAGCTATGTGGCCTGAAAAGTGGGTGACTGCTAAGGCAACTATCTATAGTGTAAAGAGAAGCCACATGATATTGAGGAGACATTTTGCTCGTTGTAAAACTTATCTAGGTTTTTTTTTTTATTTTTAGCAAGGTTCTTTAAGTACTCACTTTCTTAAGTGAAATTTTTTTCAGTGGCCACTCTATGAATTGAAAATGTTGACCAAGTCTGTAAGTATAGTGCTTTTTATGCCTGTGTACAAAAACACAGGGCCCTCTGTACAAATTCTGTAATATTCAATGTGGCATCAATATAGGCTTGGTGGCACCCTGAACCTAACTCATTTTCTTTTGAAAGACATTTGTGTCTTTTTATACACTTTGAAGCAGAGAGAAGGGGTTCCTGGGTAGGGGTTTTGTTTTGCAGTCCAAATTCTCCTATTTCTACCATTCATTATTGAGTAAGATTAATAAGGCTTAGTAAGAAGGAACCTAGGAAGCTTGTAAAAACAATGATATTCCATCTGCCAAGTGCTTTTTGGTTAGAAGTGATTCATACATAAAATAATGTGTGCCCCAATGATAAGTACCCCCAAAGTCTTTTCATTTAAGAGTAAGAGAATATAAGTATTCTGATTAATAATTAACAAATTAACTGAATATGAGTTGTATGATAGGTAATATTGAACTCCCAAGTCAGGCATTTGAAACATAAAGAAATAGAAGTAAGTAGACTGAAGAGAGCTAAACATAAATCACAAAATGTAGGCACTACTGAATCTTACAGATCCTTCTTCAACAAAACAAATATCATATACATACAATTATGGAGGGGTCAGGCCCCATGAGATATTATGGTGGTGTGCATAATGTGTAGATAATAAGGGAATCCTGTCAGAATCATGACAAGTTAGATGATGGGAGATGAGAGAGCAAACTGGAAATCTCCAGCACCTTAAGAACTTCAAATCAGGGATGGGGTCAAACTTTGATGTCCCAGAAGAGAACATTCCAGAGAAGAGATTTTTTTTCCATTATTTGTGTTTGTAACCCTAGCACCTAAGACAGGGGTGGGGAACCTGTGGCCTCAAAGACACATGTGGCTTTCTAGGTCCTTGGGCGTGGCCTTTTGAAAGTCTAAGTTTTACAGAACAAATCCTTTCATTAAGAGATTTGTTCTGTGAAGTTTGGATTCAGACAAAGACTAGAGGCTGCAGATTCTCCACTCCTGACCTAAGACAATGCCTAGAACATAATAAATAATATTAAACTGTTGTTCATTGACAAGTATTTGTGATATCTTCAAAAGGATACAATACATAATAAAGGAAAAAATACTTTGTGTGGTTTGTCTTTCATTCTTGAAGAGGACTAGGATATCAGGGAAATGATGACATGACTTGCAGCTGACTGATTTGAGTGAGGGAGGGCTGTGCAAGGTCACCAGCCTCACTTTCTCCTCCAGAGCCATCTGGATCCAGTGGCCAGGATGACTGGAGATGGCCCAGGGATGCAATGGGAGATCTTGGCCCTTTTAAGCTAAGCCCTTTTCAAGTGCTATCCTATAAAAGAACCCCTTAAAGGAATAAGGAACATCCAGAAAACTTTTGGACATTGTTGCATCATCGATGGAGACAGCTTTGGCCCTCAAAATAACCTGAATTTCCTTTGGCCTAAAAGAATTTTTATAAAAAATTTCTGAATTCCTTGGCAAAATTTTAAGTACTATAGCTCTTGCTAACAATTCCTCCCTTCGCTGGGCCATAGAACCAGAGATCTTCCACTTTCAATACTGTATGTGTGGTATAAAGAGTTATTGAAAGTAAAGGCTGGCTCATTTTCTGGCTGGAATCATGGTAGGTGTAGAAGAAAAGAAGCCACCATCCATTCCAGAATCTCTTTTGAAAAAGCGAAAGGCTTTTGCAATACTGAAGGCCAAATGCTTGAAGAAAAAGATGACTATAAAAAAGCTCCGCAAAATATGGAGAAAATTTATCTATTAAAAAGCTAAAGCCTACCATAAGAAGTACAGACAGGTGTACAGAAGTGAAATCTTGCTGGCTAGAATGGCACACAAAGCTGGCAACTACTATGTACCTGCTCAACCCAAGTTAGCTATTGTGATCAGAATCAGAGGTATCAATGATGTCAGCCCAAAGGTCCAAAAAGTATTGTAGCTTCTTGGTCTTCAGCTAATCTTCAATGGCACTTTTGTTAAGCTGAACAAGACTTTGATTAACATGCTGAGGATTGTGGAACCATATGTTGCGTGGGGTTACCCAAACCTGAAGTCTATATATGACTTGATTTACAAACATAGTTATGGCAAGATGAAGAAACAGAGAATTGCCCTGACGGATAATGCTCTTATTGCAAAATCTCTTGGTAAATATGGAATTATCTGCATGGAGGACTTGATCCATGAGATCTACACCATTGGGAAGCACTTCAAAGTTGCCAACAACTTCCTGTGGCCCTTCAAATTATCTCCTCCATGAGGCAGAATGAAAAAAAAAGACTACATATTTTGTGGAAGGTGAGATGCTGGTAACAGGGAAGACCAGATAAACAGGTTTATTAGAAGAATGAACTAAAAGTCTCTGCCATGATTATTTTTCTAATGGTCTGTTAATAAAAATACCTGTGACAAAAAAAGAAAGTAAAGACTGCTAATCCAAAAATATGAAGCAAGGGGACAATCAGTATTGGGTTACTGATCCTGAGATCAGAAACACAGAGATCAGGATTCTGGTATGAAATAAAAGCTATTGAGATGATCACAGTTATATAAACAAAGCAATAAGCATTAAGAGATGAGGAGGAGTCAGAAGCATGTTAAAGTGACAAGAGGTTTGCTATACTAAAGTCAGGACAGTACTTGTCCAAGTGAGGATGGATAGCAGAAAATGTCCAAATTTAGGCTCCCAGACTGAAAAGGGTGACACTAGAGAAGATTGTCACTAGAATGGAGACTACTTAGGGATGGTAAATACCTGGTTATACCTAGTAGTGATCTTGCTCTGACTGTGCTTTGGGGTTAACCCCTACATATCTAACCCACCTACATTTTCCCAAAGGCCCTTTTGTAAGGCAGTGTTTTGGGGTTAGGAGTTGATTTTTAACTGACTTTTACTGTAGAAGTTTAGCCTTCATCTTGAATCTGAGAAATTTTGGTTCTCATTACTGATTAAATTCTCTTTCTCTACCTATATGGGGACTTTCTATTTATTTGCATTTTTTCTGATTATTTCTGATTTATTCTTTAGATGTCCATATATGTACTTGACTCTTCTGCTAGAATATAAGCTCTTTGAGAGTAGGGATTGTTTCATTTATTGCATCAAATCCCCTTTGCCTACCACAGTTCCTGGCACATAGTAGACGATAAATGCCAACTGAGTGATTGATAGGGAAGGCAGAAGGGAAGAAACAAGGAGGGGGAGCTTTTCCTTGCCCTAGTTCTCCATTCCCACCTAAAGAAGGATCCTATTACAGCTTTCCTGATATAATCCTTCCTTTTACTCAGCTTCAGAATGAGTGAGTCAACTGACCATGTCAGGCAATAGAAACTGCAGGCCATAAGATATCCTACACATTAGAAAAGCAATCATGGACGCAGTTTTCAATCACATTATGGTTAAGACGTTCAGATTCCAAGTGACTTGCCTATTAGTCTTTTTTAGATTCTTTGTGGGGGTTGTATTATTATCTATTTTAGGAACAAGTTTGTATATAAACAGAGAGGTAGTTCATCTATAGTATATGGTTTAGAAGGCTGTTAGAAAAGCCTTCGTTCAAACATATATCCCTCTTTAGCATTACATATCTGTTATGCTAAGCACTATATACTTCTTCCTATTCTCCTTTAAAATACTCCTGAGAAGGATGGCATACTAAGTCCTTAGCATTTTATTGTGAGTTTCTTAGATTAATTTCCATCCTAACAATAGATAGAAGATGCCATAAGAGCACTGAGTTCCAAGGAGTGTGGCAGGTGCTTAAACGGGTGGAAAAGTTTGATCTGGATTTGTTAAAAACAAACCTCATTCAATCATAATTTGGCTGAGAGCTGCTGTTGGTCCCTGGAGATCTGATGTCATTCCAGTAAGGAAAGCAATTTCCTGAGGGTAAGAACATCTGTAGTTGAGCACTATTCCCATTTTTGGAGTCCCAGGTTCCTCCCTGATGGTCACTGGGGCTTGTGGTAAGCCTAGAGTCCTGGGAACCATTGACTTACTACCAGTATCAAGATCTAAACTCTAGTAGATACTCAGGGCCAAGCAAGGAACTTAGAAACAACTAAACCCCTGTTCTGTGTTGAGGATACTCTACACTTCATCATTTTGTCTTAATATTTACAAAAAGGGAAATAATTGAGGAAGAAATGAGTAATTATATAACACCTACTAGGTGCCAGGCACTATGCTAGGCACCATTTATAGATGTTATCTTGTTTTATTCCCATAATCTTGTGCTATTATCATCCCCATTTTGCAATTGAGAAAACCGAGGCTGAGAGAGATTAAGCAACTGGGTTAGAAAGTATCTAAAGCTAGATTTGAACTCAGGCCACCACTCTGTCCATTGTGCTACGTGGACTTCTTTGTCATTTGGAAAGCACTTTACATACATTATCTTATCTGATCCTTTCAATTGTCCTATTTTATAACTCTATTTTTACAGATGAAAAAAACTGAGACCAAGAGAGGGTAAGTGAGTTGCCTAGGGTGAAAGGGGTAGGATCTGAGGCAGAAATAAAACTCAGATTTTACTGACTCCAAGTACAGTGTTAAAGGATTAATTTTAAAAATACATTATCATATCCCAAAGAGATCATTAAAAAGGGGAAAGGACCCCATGTACAAAAATATTTATAGCAGCTCGTTTTGTGGAGGCAAAGAATTGAAAATTGAAGGGATGCCCGTCAATTGGAGAATGGCTGAACAAATTGTGGCATTTGAATGCAACAGAATACTATTGTCTCATGAGAAATGATGAGCAGGAGGATTTCAGAAAAACCTGGAAACACTTACACGAACTGATGCTAAGTGAAGTGAACAGAACCAAGAGAATATTGTGCATACTAACAGCAACATTGTGCAATTTCGATAGACGTAGCTCTTCTCGGTAATGCGATGATCTAAGACAATTCAAAAAGACTCATGATGGAAAATGCTTTCAACATCCAGAGAAAGAACTATAGCACACTATTTTCTCTTTTTTTGTTCTTTTTTTCTCATTTTTTCCCTTTTTTTTGATTCTTCTTTCACAGCATAACTAAAGCGGAAATATATTTAATAGGATAATACGTGTATAACCTATATCAGATTGCGTGCTGTCTTGGAGAGGGGAGAGGGGAGGAAGAAGAAAAATTTAGAACTAAAATCTTATAAAAGTGAATGTTGAAAACTAAAAATAATCTAAAAAGCACATTATCAGCAATATTATATATATGTATGTACATATATACGTACATATATATGTATATATATATATATATGTACACATATGATTCAAGGGGAGGAAAATAGCAGATTTCCATAGAGTTTTTGTTGCTTGTATCATAGTGGATAAAGTTCTGCATTTCAAATCAAAGAACTGAGTTCAAATCCTGCCAAAGACACTTACTGTTTGATCCTGGGCAAATTGTTTAACTTCTTGGCCTCAGTTTCCTCATCTGTAAAGCAAAGGGCTTATCTCAATAACTTCTAAGGTTCTTTCCACTTCTACATCTATGGTCTTTTAGCTGTGGCTTTGGTGAAGTCCTTCAGGCATAACACACAATTTTACAACTTATTTGAAAAATCTATAATGAACTTCCCATTCTTTAACCCAAATTCAGAAGCAGTCTATATCATATTGCTGTTTGTTTGTTTTTTTTAAATCTCCCTTCTTTTGAGCAAATAAAACCTCTACAGAGTGGTCCTCAGCCAAAGCCGTCCTCAAAAGTGAAATAAAAATAAAATCTATGGGATCCCAATATGCTATTGTAGACAAGTTCTTTCCCACTTATAATTTAGTATTACATAGGGAAGTTTGTTTGGTCATTTCTCCAAAGCAGGGGTAGAAACAAAACAAAAGGGCATTTGGAATTTAGTGTGGGATGGAAGCCCTGCACCTAATGGGACTGGACTGTATCTCTGTCAAGCTGTACTAGTACTGAGTATCTCCCTGTGGAAAGTAGCAATTACCTTCAATCTCCCTGATCTGAAGTAATCCCTGCTACATGCGTACCTCATTGTGAGTGATGAGGCCCACTGTTTGCTGAGTCTAAAACCAAATGATCTTTCACAAGCAAAATTTAAACTTGAAATAGGATTCTCTGGCTCTTGGTTCCTAGTCTATTTTTTCCGTGTACTTTATAAATTCCCAAATAAGGTTCAGCCTGGCTACAGATGGTGCTGGTGTGTAATGAGAAGGGCTCTGAAGCAGCTCTAGTTCCCAAGGGAGGATTCGGTAATGGAACTAACTATGTATTGTCCACCTTATATACTAGATTTGATTTTGGACTATTTGCCCAACTGTGTTTGTTTATTGCTTAGCACTGGAGGGCTTCCATTAGCTGTAGGCTGATTGCACATAGACTATGGAGCAAGACGAACAGAACATTTTTTCCCCCTGAATGCTGATGTAATCCCTTTTCTTTTACTGACAACCAAGCAGTGTTTGCCACTAGAAACTGTGTTGGCAATGGGCTGATATTTGCGGCCATTAGTGAACAAGAATTATTTTTATGATTCCTCACAACAAAGCATTCATTGTTTATTGGGGTGACAACATTTCAGAAGTTTCTGCCTAAAACTTGTGTATTCTTGTACCCTGAAAGGAAAAGTGCTCCCATTTTCAGGCCGAAAATTACCTTGTTTCACTAAATCGAAAGATTAATATTTAAGACCTCATAAATTTTGCTCACAGAGCATAGCCAAATATTATTATGATAACTAAAACAAAAGGCTCAACTCAGCAAATTAGTTACCAAAGTCCACATGTAAATCGACATTTTAGTTTCCTAACTAATGGAATCATTTGTCATTTTACTGAAGCGGTTCATTATAAAAATAAATTAAGAATAAATAAATTGCAGTTATAGCAATCATGATGAAATTATTAGCAATTACATTTACTTGCAAGAAAGTTTACATTTGCTTCTCATAGCAAGTGTTAATCAGAATAACTTTGAAAACAGACATTTCCTAATATTAGAGCAAATTGTCTCTGTAATTTTAAAGACGTGGTGCATAATTAAAGGAAAGGAGACAAAAATTAAATTTAAGAAAATGTTCTTCTCTTTCTAAATGGAACTTGACTCTCAAAGTCTAAAATCAAGATGAACAAAATGAGAAATATTTGCGCTACCTTAACTGACGAAAAGAAAATTGGAAATCAGAGACCAGATCAGGTGGCTTCTATATAAATGAAAAGGAAATTACATTTCTCTAGGTAAATATTTACTTCCTAAAGCGTGCCAACAAAAGCTACTGTTTTAGAAGTAGGTTAAGGCAGTAACTACCTAACTTGTACTTAGGACCCTTAATTGGATATGTGCTGTTTATCCTCTTAAGCCTCTGATTTTGTTATAGAACAAAGAATTTTCTTCTAATGTCCTAATAAGGGCTGTGGTTCTGGCATTCTGTTTACACATATGTCTCTGTTAGGTATAATGGGCATGTGTGCTCCATGTAGATTATGTTGTACATATAGAATAATTAAATGGTATTAAATATTTATTTACTGTGATGCCAAGTAAGGGTTTTTTTCCCCCTCTCTCTATAAGTTTATTATGAATTCCTTTTTTTCTGTATAACTTTCAAATAAAGCAGATAAATGTAACACTCACTTAAAAGGAAAGTCGGTACAGTTTTAGGTGTGTTATATATCATCTTTAATCTTTGTTTTTGAACTATCAGTAATATCTTTGGTATAAGGAGTTCCTGGTTAGGACCTTCCCCTACTAATGAAACTTCTAGTCTTAGAGAACTGAATTGGTCACTGAGCAGTTAAGTGATTAGCTCAATGTAACACAGCCAGTAGGTTTCAGAGGCAGAACTTATATA
>CM053622.1:640153945-640196445 GCA_028646595.1 Phalanger gymnotis | reverse complement strand
TCCCCTTACATGAACAGATTTAAATACTATTCCATCCTGCTTAAAACTGTCAGAAAAAAAGTGTGGATAAATCATATATTAATTATCTTTACAATATAAAAAATACACTTCCTACAACCCAACTGTGCTGCAAAAACCTTCAAGCCAGACTATTCTTAACCAGGTGAATAGTATATCAACCTTTTAAACATTAAGAGTTTTGAATTCCATATTGATTCAAGTAAATGTGTTTTTTTTAAAGTTTGTGGGCCCACAGTGAGTACTGGTAAGAGGGCATCTCCTGGGTTTCCTAGGGTTGGGGGAATTCCTCGGGTATGGAACAGAGAGTTGCTTCAGTCAGTTGACCCCAAATCTGGTGAGGTGCGCATGTTGCCAGCATTGAACTCCAGCACTAATGCTGTTCATTGTAACAAAAAAGACCTTAATGTCATCAGATGTCAAGGATCATAGATCTAGAGCTACATAAAACTAAAGGATATTAGAGGTCACTTAGAACATTTTAGTAAGAGCAGGAAAATTAGGTCCAGGGCGGTTAAAGCACTTACCCAAGATCACACAGGTAACAAGGGTCGGAGTTAGGAATTTAACTTAGGACCTCTACTTTCAGAACCAGTAAATCTTTCCATTGTGCTATACAGGAATAAGGCTACTCTCACTACTAAGCCATTCTTAAATAAGGGGAAAAAGGATTTTCACAAGAAAAAAAAGAACAAACAAATGACTATGGCAGTATAACTGAGAAAGGAAGGCTTAATAATCTGCTATAATTAGTATGCTTCCTTACCCTCACTATGCATCTGGAAGCTTAGTCTCTGGAGTTTTTAGTTAGCTGACATTTTCAGTGAGTGTGGACTCTAGAGCAAGCTTATTATAGCTCTGTCTGGTGATAATGGGAAAAGTCTAAAGATATTTCCTAGATCCCTTAATGGACTCATACACCATATTTGAAGGTTTTTCTATGGGCCATGGATTTTTGCTTGTTCCCCAGCTCAAATATGACTCAGAAATTCCTTTGCAATTTCATTGGAATAATATGGATATTCTTTCCATACAAATCCTCTTTTTATGACCTAACACAGGCTACTTGCAGGTTTTACCATACTCTACTTATTTCTGCAATTGTTTTGATTCAAATTCAGAGGGGACTTCCTTCAGTTAACCACACCCCTTCCCCTAAAAAAAGGAATTCCAAATGACATTCTCAATGATTTTATTTTATTTTTTAATATATAGCCATTGGATTATGCAGTTATATGCAGGAGAGACCATTAAAGTAGTCTGGTTTAACCAATTGTTTTTAGGCAAGTAAATGCCAAAAAAAAAAAAATCTGAATTGATAATTTTCTATGCCACTTAAAAAAATTTCTAGGCATGAACATTCTACAGGTTCCTTCTCTAGTATGTCTTTAAGTTTTAATTGTCATAGTTTCTATTTACCTAAAAAAAACCCTTCCTAAGTCACCCAATTTTTTCTTGTTCGATCACCTGTAGAAATAAAAAAAAAAACATAGTCAATATTCTAAGGGTATTGGCAAATTTTAGAGATATTTAATATGCAAATGTTCTATGATCTTATCAAATTGGATGTTCTCTCCAATGTGCGGATTGAAACCCCCCATCTTCTCATTCTGCACTTCTTTTATGCCATATCCTTCCATGTTTATCAGAGGACCAAGAGATTTTTGTTACGTTCTTCTGACATCATGAATGTACCAGTAGAATAGTTGTGTTATTCCTGCCTCCTTTCCCCACTCCCTACATGTCCAGCCCATTACTTTCTTTTACTTTCATACATTTCCCTAATAACTTTTACTTCTGTTATTCTTTGAAATTGCTCATGGATTACATATTGCAGCCTACTCATACCCTCTTCATTGCTCTTTGAATTCTATGTAATATTCATTTTGAATTCTTTTGAGACTGTTGTACTACATGTCTCAGAGACATACAAAAATAATAACAGAATATTAATCCTAAAAAGAGAGAGTTTTGTTCCAGGGAGAGGTTTGGATCATAAAAGGAACCTCTTAATTTGAAGGAAATTCAGTTGCCTTTCTCCTTCCTCTTTAATTATGGACCCTTAATTATAATTTAATTGTTGTACTATCTTTCCTAAATATACATACTGGTGGACAAACTTTCTACCTTATCTGTTCAACTGCATCTTATAATCTGAACAAATATTCCTCATTCACTTGCTCTTTTCTGTGTAGATTTGTCAGAAAAAATTTTCGATTGGTTACAAATCTCTTCCAGGAGGCTCTACAATATTATGGGTATTGATATGATCAGCACAATTGGGTTTGTATTTTTTTTTTTTGCTTTTTGACTTGAATCTTTACTAGATAAAGAAATTTAATCATGTCGTCTTCAAGACTAACCTCTCAGAATATTTCTACTGAGGTTGATACTGTAGTCATTTTGTGTCTTTGTTCTTATTTTTTGGTTTTTTTTGGAGAGGGGAAGGCAGGACAATTGGGGTTAAGTGACTTGCCCAAGGTCACGCAGCTAGTAAGTGTGTCAAGTGTCCGAGGCCGAATTTGAACTCAGGTCCTGCTTACTCCAGGGCCAGTGATCTACTCACTGCACCACCTAGCCGCCCTTGGTTTTTATGTTTAATCATGCATTTTTTAATCAGCAAAAAACTACAATCTCACCCTCCCTTTCCAACACCACTACTGCCTTGCCATTAAAACAGAAGAAAAACAAAATCCTTTTTGCAAGCATGTATGGTCGAGCAAAACAAATTTTCTTACAGGTCGTATTTTTTTTTCAATCTTTACTCTGAGTCCTTCACCTCTCTATCAGGAAGTGTGTAGTATCTTTTACAATTACTTCTCTGGAATTGTGGCTGATTGAGTTTGTAAGTCTTTCAAAGTTGTATGTCTTTATCATATTGTGTTTGTTATATTAATTGTTCACTTCACACTACATCCATTCATAAAGTCTTCCCAGATTTCTCTGGAACCATCTCCTTCATCCTTTCTTATTGTGCTATGGTGGTCTATCGCTTTTATAAGCCATAACTTGTTCAGGCATTTCTCAGTTTATAGGCTCCCATTCTTTGTCATCTTAAAAAGCAACAACTATATTTTTGCATATCTTTAGTTAGAGTTTGCTTTGCTTGAGACTAATCTCTCTCTCTTAATCTACCGTACCTCTAATTCCCCATCTCCTTTATTTCCCTTTTCCTCCTCTTTTCCTACTGAGAAAGATATATTTTTGTTCCCAAGTGTTTATTTTTCCTTCCTTTTATCAGTTCAGGTGAGAGGGAGGTTGAAATGTCAGCTGCTACCCACCCCCTCCTCGTTTATATATACATGGTCATTATATAAGATAATTTTCATTAACCTTCCTTTCCTTCCCTGCCCCCAATTTATTCCTCTTACCCTCTCTTTCCATTCTTGTCTTAATATCATCAAGCCATACCATAACCTCTCCTCTTGTTTAACTAGACTCTCTCTATGACCCCTAGTGATGGTAGAGCTCAGAGGGGACACCTATCATCTCTCCATATGTGAATATGAGCACTTTATCTTTTTTAGTCACTTATCATTGTTCATTTGTATTTACCTTTTGAAGAATCCTTAACTCCTGTGTTTGAGCTTCAAAGTTCATATGCAGCTCTGACTTTTCATCAGGAATGCTTGGAAATCCTCTTTTTGGGGCAGGTAGGTGGTGCAGTGAGTGGAGAACCTACCCTAGAGCCAGGAGGACCTGAGTTCAAATCCAACCTTAGGCACTTGACACACTTACTAGCTGTGTGACCTTGGGCAAGTCACTTAACCCCAATTGCCCTGCCTTTCCCCTCCAAAAAGAAAAATAAAATAAATCCTCTTTTTGATTAATGATCTACTTTTTCCCTTGTAGTTTTGCTAGGTAAGTTATTCTTGCCTATAACCCTGCAAGTCTTTACTTTTTGAAAGATCATATTCTAAGTTTTCTGTTCCTTTAAAGTACCTAACATATCTGGGAAGTTTTCGTTTATGATTTCTTGAAACAAGATATCCAAGCTTTTTTTGTTTTTTGGTCATGACTTTCAGATAGTTCAACAATTCTTACTTTTTTTTGCTCCTTGATAGGTTTTCCAGTTCAGTTGTTTTTGTTTTGAGATATCTGACATTTTCTTCATTTTTTTCAACTTTTTGACTTTGCTTTAATATTTCTTGTTGTCTCATGGAGTCAATGACTTCTATTTAGTTCATTCTATTTTTCAGGGACTTTGTTGCTTGGGCAAGGTTTCGTACTTCTGTTTCAAGTTGTCAATCCCCTTTCCATTTCTTTCTTCCATGGCTCTCATTTCTTTTCCATTTTTTCCTCAAGTATTTTCATTTCATTTATAAAAATATTTTTAACTCTTGCATCATTTATTCTAGGAATTCTAACTGAATTTTTACCCAAGCAGTATTTTTCTCTAAGGCTTTGCTCATGGATATTTTGGAATCATTCTCTTCTACATTTGTGCCTTAAGTATCCATGCCATCTTAACAGCTCACATTTATATAGAACTTACTATGTTCTGGGCATTGTGCTAAGTACTTCACAATTATCATTTCATTTGATCCTCACGACAACTCTAGGAGGCAGGTGCTTTTAGAAGCTCATTATGATGGGATTCTCTTTTTGTTTACTCACTCTTCTGGCCTACTTCCTAACTTCAGACTTGATGTTAGGGCTGGGCTCTGCAGACTTCTGGAGGGAAGGTCTGGACCAGTCCTATTGATGATTTCTTAGAGGTATTACATGTTGTGTTATCCTCAGATCTCAGAGATAGGCTGAGGATCTGCAAGCCCTCAGTGCTCCCAAAGTGGACTGATCCAGGGCAAAGTCTAGTTGCTGCCCAACTGAGTTCTGAATTCTGCAAGTTCTTAACTTGAGTTTGGTCTTGAAGAACAGTAGACTGCTGCTGGACTCAGCCCCTATGAGATAGCTGGGAAGCACTACTGATTTGAAGGGGCAGCACTGAAATATCCCTTTGGTCTGGGATTCCTGAGCAGGTTATTTCTCTGCAGGCTTCAGTCTGGGCTAGAAGCTGGAACTGAGACTTTGTTCTCCTCCTGTGTTATAAGCTACACTGCTGCTACTTGCTTCTGAACTTTCTCCTTTCTCAGTATACCACCCTGGGTTTCATAACCAGAAATGCTACCTCAAAGTGTAGGTCACCTTCCCAAACCACACTGGACCTGTGACTCAGAACTAGGTCGTAGACACCAAAGTTGTCAATTGGCATTTATTGATGTACCCTGCTTACAGTATCTCAGGATGTGTCTGACCTTTTTCTTACCCTAGTGGACAGCCTATGCCAAGACATTTGAATGTTCCATGGGCATGTGTTCCTAGCCACATCCCATCCTTAGAGTCCACAGAGTTCTGTCCATCTCTAAATGATGACTTAGGCAGGACAAATGACTTTTGGTGATTTTTTTTCTGGATTTCCCCAATGGGATTTGGTCTTTGCTTGAAGAAGTTTTCTGAGGGAGCTCCCTGTACTACTTTCTGCTATGCTTGTCATCTTGGTTTTACCTCCATTTGGCCCTTTATGTGTATACCAAGGATGGGGAACCTGTGGCCTCAAGGCCACATGCAGCCCTCTAGGTCCTCAAGTGTGACCCTTCAAACTTCACAGAAATACAAATTAATGAAAGGATTTGTTCTGTAAAACTTGGACATAGTGAAAAAGCCCTATCCAAGGATTGAGAAGGCTACATGTGGCCTCAAGGCTATAGGCTCCCTGCCCCCTTATAGACAGTTTGTTGTGTAATTTGCACAAAACAATTATAGTCAATTCTCTTGAAGACAAGGCTTCATCCTATCTAAGAGTTCAAAGAGTATGCTTTATTCCCTACATGAGGAAGGAAATGACAATTCATTCCCTGGAGGGTATTTTTTACATTGTTTACCCTAAGAGAAATGTAGTTGAATATTGTCTAAATACTATCAGCTTAATGTATTTTGTAAAACCATTTACAATCTGGATCCACCTTCTCATTCCAGCATCAGCCCACACTATTCCCCCTCACATGTTCCACACATTCTAAGTATAAAACAGTCTGACTGTAAGACTAATTGAACTACTTTCTGGTTTAGATCTCTTCTATCATCACCATGCCTTTGTTCATATCATCCTAAATTCTTGGAACATATTCCTTTTCAACCTTTACTTCTGCCCCTCTTGCCTTCTTTGCATGATAAAATCTTTCCCCTTTTTCATAGCCCATCTCTGTGACAAATTTTCCATAAAGCCACCTCTAATACTCCCACTGGAAATTATCACCCCTTTCTCAAATTTCTTAGAACATTGTGTTTGGACTCCTAAATTGCACTTGGATATCTTTACTCGAATGATAGTTTTGTACCTTTTACAAAAATCTCCCTAACTAGACTATAAGTTCTTTGAGTACGAGATTGTCTTATTTCATCTTGATATCTTCAGTGACTGCCTAGTCTAGAACCTTGTACAACTCAGGAACTTAATAAATATTTGTTAATTGAATGGAATGAACTTGGAGAAGTATGTTAGCTAGAAGAACCTGGCAAATGTTTGTTACTTTATGTTTGCTGAATTGAGATGATGATGAATGTGCTATATAGAAGGGAATCTAAAGTCAAATGCAAGTTCTGTTTTTTAATGTTTAGTAGTAAACAATTCATCAAAAATTATTAATGAAATAAAATTTATTTATGATTATACTTATCTTTGCCTGCTCACTATTTTTTGCGTATTTGATATTTTTTTGTTTTTTTCCTTATTAACTAATTTATTTTTAGTTTTCAACATTTATTTTTTCAAGATTTTGAGTTCCCAATTTTCTCCCCATTTCTACCCTCCCCCCACCCCAAGGCAGTGTGCATTCTGATTACCCTGTCCCCCAACCTGCCCTCCCTTCTATCACCCCCTTTCTTTTATCCCTGTAGGGGATATTTTCCTGTAGGGCAAGATAGATTTCTATACCCCATTGCTGGCATATCTTATTTCCTAGTTACATGGAAAAACAATTTTTAACATTTGTTTTTAAAACTCTGAGTTCCAAATTCTCTCCCTTCCTCCCTCCCCACCCACCCTCATTGAAAAGACAAGCAATTCAATATAGGTTAAATATGTGTAGTCATGCAAAACACTTCCATAGCAGTCATGTCGTGAAAGACTAACTCTGTTTCCCTCCATCCCATCCCCCCCCCATTTATTCTATTTTCCTATTTATTTGATAATTTGAAAGACACATGTAATAACCATCAATAATTCTTTTAATCTTTAATCTTTTCTTTTAAAAACTCATTCTTATCAATTCCCTCTACCTAATATTTTTCTCATTTCTTTCAATTATGGCATAATTTTTACTGTTTTCCTTCATGTTTAATTGGTTGCTTAAAATGTCTTATGAGTGGTCCAACTACCATCTTATAATCCATATGGCAAGGATAGAACTTCTCTTTTTCATTCTTAACTTCTTTCCCAGCTGAACATCCCACCCTCTATAAGAAGTCTTTCCCAATCTCCCTTAATTCAAATGCTTTTCTTCTATTGATTTTCTCTGATTTATCCTGTATATATCTTATTTTTACATAAATAAATATTTCCATGTTGTCTTCCCCATTAGACTGTGAGTTCCTTGAAAGCAGGGATTGTTTTATGCCTTTCCGTGTATCCCCAGAGTTTGGAACAGTGCCTAGCGTATAGTAGAAACTTAATAAATGCTTGATGACTTGGCTTTGGTTGTTGGAACAAATCATATTTCCTATTTATAAGTCTACAAACTT
This sequence comes from Phalanger gymnotis, assembly GCA_028646595.1. Taxonomy (NCBI): domain Eukaryota; kingdom Metazoa; phylum Chordata; class Mammalia; order Diprotodontia; family Phalangeridae; genus Phalanger; species Phalanger gymnotis. Next base: position 640,188,687 of record CM053622.1, on the reverse strand, counting down.
GACACCATTAAAAAAAGTTCTCCTTTTTCCACATGTGTACAACCCTTGAAATCCGTTCCTCCCTCTCTTTCAACATTAACTCTTCCCTTCAGTTAATGTGTCATCCTTTGGTAACTATTGCACACATTTCTCTCATTTCTCTTTTTTAATCTTTTCAAACTGGCTCTGCCAAGGTGATCTTGCTTTCTCATTACATTAATCATATTATCCTTCCTCCCCCACCCACATGGGTCTATACTGTCTCCACTGGTACTGTCATGAGCGGCCTGAGGCAGGAGGGGACATGCCAGTAATTAGGGAAGTCCCTAGGTGGGGAGGGGGAGGGAAGAAGGAGGAAGAGGCAGTCTTTGCTGGAGGCAGGAGAGAAGAGGCTAGACATGGAAGAAGAGAGGATATAATTCAATGGCTAAACCAGTCTGATAATAGTGAAACTGCAGGGTATCAATATCCAAGGGGCTGACATAAGGATGTTGGGTCAGATGTCAGTCAGAATTCACAATTGAGAGAAACGGCTAAAGACTGGAGAGTCAAGATTCAGGGAGTCCAGGAAAGTTATCCCTTTAGCCACTCTCAAGGTCCTTCCAGAAGCTGAAGTTTTTTAATTCTATAAACTTATATATTCTGATTCTTACACTGATTGCCAATAATGCCACATGTATCCTTTCCCACAGGCTGCTGAGTCTTCCTACTGATTTCCAGTTCTCTGAAGATACCACTTTATCAATCTGCTTTCAATTGCTAAATTATTACTTATATATTTTTCAAGACTGAATTTCAATATAGATTGGCAAGTTGCTTACTTACAAAATATTCCTTCCAGGACATACTCATAAATTATCTGACTCAAGAGTATGTCCTAGAAGGAAGGTATTATAAGAATTTAACATAATATAATTGTATCATTACCTGAAGACTCTACCTTGTACCCTCTTTTTTTCCTCTCCTCCTTTGTCTTCCTCTCCTCTCCTCTCCTCTCCTCTCCTCTCTTCTCCTCTCCTCTCCTCTCTTCTCCTCTCCTCTCCTCTCTTCTCCTCTCTTCTCTTCTCCTCTCCTCTCCTCTCTTCTCCTCTTCTTTCCTGTTCTCTTCTCTTCTCTCTCTCTCTTCTAATGATCATATCAGTTCCAATGGGATCAGTTATCTTCTCTCTGAAGATAACATTCAGATCAATATATCTAGTCTTAGTTTCTCTCCAAAGGACTAATCCTATATTAACAGCTACCTTTTGAAATCTCCAACGTCTTATAGGCATTTCAAACTCAACAAGTCCAAAATGGAACTCATAATCTTTACCCCTAAATCACTCCCTCTTTAAGCTTACTTATCTCTAATGAAGACACCACCATCTTTCTGGTCACCCAGGTTCATAACTTTTGAGTTACCATAAAGCTTTCCCTCTTTCTTGTCTCCTGTATCCAGTCAATTACCAAATTTTGGTACTCTATATCCAAGATACCTATCTTATCTGTGCATTTCTTTCTACTCATGTGACTGCCTTGCTATTTCAGGCACTAATCACTTCTCACTTTGAAAATTGCAGACTCCTAAACTCCAGTCTTTCTACTCTCCAACACATTCTCCACAGAAGTAGTAAAATACATTTCCCAAAGCAGAGCTTCTTAAACTTTTTCCACTTGTGACCCATTTTCAGGTTTTGGCAACATTTATTGGAGTTGCATAGCCTGAGGCCATGCACAGTGCAAAGTGTACAGGTTTTGTGTTCAGAACCAAGGCTTGAAGGGAAGTTGCTCGATGCAACCCCTGCAAGTGCTTCTAGACACATGTCGGATTCATTATGCATATGATTTTTAATTAATTTTTGATCATTGCCCTTTCAGAAACTTTTTACTGTTTCAAATGTTTTGCAACCCTGTATGGAGTCATGACCCACAGTTTAAGAAGCGCTGGCCTAAAGCATAGGTTTGACAAAGTAACTCACCTGCTTAAAAAACTCAAGTGGCTCCCTATTGCTTCTATGACAAAATACAACTCTTTAGATCGTTATTTAAAGCCCATACTATGCTGACTCCATCCTTCTTTTCCAATCATATTGTATACTACTCCCCTCCACTCATTCTATATTCAAGTGAATATGCCCTACTTTCCATCTTGTATCATGGCACTCTGTATGCTGCCTCCATGCCTCTTCGTAGGCTGTCACCCATTCTCAGAATTAATTCCCTTCTCACTTCTGCCTCTCAAAATACCTAGCTTCCTTCAAGATTTATCTTACAGGCTACTTACTTCCTATGCTAAGCCTTTCCAGATCAGCTTAGCTACTGTTCTTAAGTTATTGTGCACATAATTATATGTTTACATTTTATGTTCCTTCAACAGACCATGCTCCTTAAAGGGAGAAACTGTTTTTCATTTTGTCTTTGTATATACAATACATGTTATGTGATTAGTAAATGGTTTTTGGATTAGATTGGTTTGGATAATATATAATGAAAGATTTCTAGTATGGAAATTAGTCCCGTAAGAACAATGAGGCCACCATATAAAGATACTGCATTATAATACAACTCCTGAATCTCCACATTAACAAAGAACTGCCAAATTATAAATTATCCAAAATAACATGTATTTCAAAAATCATTAATACTCGACTTCAGAATACAGCTATTTGCTTTTATTTTAATTCACATGTGCCTAAAGTTCTGGGAATTAACTTCAAATAAAATACTAAGGCCATACAAATTTGATAAGCTTCACTCTTCTACCTTAATTCTTGCTTGTGTAATAACAGGAATAGTGATTTTTTTTCTTAATGTGATAGAAAGCAATAGGTTAAGCATATCTGCCCTCTTTCAAACATGCCTTGGAACAGAGATTGTGATTATGGATATTAGTTTCAATTGGCTTTTTTATTACATATAAATTGTATATGAAATGAGAGTAAAGAAAGAAAATGACAGACCAAGTATCGAGGGCTGAAAGTACCGTCAATAAACCTTAAACCCAAAGTAGACATAGGTAAATCACAAGCTAGAATATCTACAGGAAGATAATTTTAAGATGACTATGTCCATTTTAAGTACACAGATATGTAACTTATTGGACCACAGAATTTAGAGTCATAATAATGTTTATTCCAATTTCATTTTGTATAAAGTCTAGATAACTTGCCTGTGGCCAGGCTTGTTGTGAGTACTAAGGGTAGAATTCAAAACCAAATTTTTGGCTGCAAATTCTGGGTACCCACCACCATAATATGCTTCTCTCCTCTACCCTTACTCATATTCTTTCCTCCTTCCTAATATCTATTTCCTTCCTATGTCTCTTGGGCTTAGGATACTAACTTAAAAGCCCTTCTTTACACCTCCAACACCACTGAATGACAAGCTTTCTTGGCTATACATCTGGGAATTACTAAACTTCCTCCCAAAATGCCTTTAATAAAAGAGTGTGACTAGCATGCTTTAGGGTATTATATATTAAAAAAAAACTAGAATAGCTGGGAGGGGGAAAGGGGAAAAGGAAAAAGTGCAAATCAAGAGAATTCATAAGATACTATCATAAGAATCACATTTTACTTACTAAGAAATCTAGTTGCTAAACAACAGAGCATTAATTTTTTGAAAAAAAGATTTTTTTAAGCAACAAGAAAGAAATTAAGGAAGACCAGTGTGGATCATGAAGTGCTATTCTTCAATGACAAGAAATGAAAGAACATAGTATAATATGATACACTGAAAACTAAAGGAAATGTCCTCGCACTCCACCCCAATATTGGACTGACGCTAAACAGGACAGCAGTTTTTCAGTTATTAGCTTGAGTTGGGTAGGATTTCTGAATTACACTTTAGGTGAACAAAAGAAACTTAATAAGGGCAAACAACTATAATACATGAAAAATCTAAGTGATACTTCAGTGTTTACAAGTCATAGGAAAAATTAAAAAAAAAAACTATTGTTCCTTGAAAGTCCACTTTGCCGCAGGGTAATTGAAGATACAAAGAGACAATCATTATGGACTAATCTCATGAAGTATTATCAAATAGAATTGTCTTAGGAGGAAGTAGGAAAAGAGAAGAAGGTGGAAAAAAGTGAATGTTTTTTTTTTCTAATCTAGGTACCACAGGATAAAATCATTCAGCAAAGAGATCAAGGATTGTGAAATTTAGAGAAGGGATTATTGTGCTTCAGCTGAAGCTAAATAAGCAGAAGTTGCCATGTTTTTGCATAAGCCAAAAGCAAAAATAGATAGTTAGAAGACACAATCAGGTGAGCTACATTATGCTTAAGAAAGAATAGAATTTAAGAATACTTCAAGTTGTTGACTGACACCAGTGCGTTTTTACTATGAGAAGGAAAATAAAATGAAGATAGGATGGAAAATTTTATTTCAAAGTAAAATTATAATCTGTTTACAATTCAGTTTATTTAAAGTATGTTTGCAGAGATAGAATTATAATGAAGTTACTTTAGAAATTTGCATCAATTTATATAGCAAATTCTTCTACTGTTTAAAAAATAAATAAGAATATCAAATCATCAATATTAAATATATTTATGGCTAAATATACTTAATATATTTCTGTGTAAATATATGAAATACATGTCTCATGACATATAATTAAACAAATACTATTTTAGGCAGCTAGATGGCACAATGGATAGATCCTTGGGTTTGGAGTCAGGGAGAATGAGTTCAAATTTAGCTTCAGACATTTACTAGCTGTATGATCATGGGAAAGTCACTTCAACTCTGTCTCCCTGTTTCCTCAATGTAAAATGTATATAATAATACCACTTACATTATAGAGTTGTGAGAATCAAAAGGGATAACATTTGTAAAGCACTTAGCACAGTGCCTGGCACATAGTAGTCTTTAAATAAATTCTTATCCCTATCCCCCTTATAGCATAAGCAAGTGAAAATGAAAAAAAAAAAAACTTTTTCAGGGGAATACAATAATTGATTACCTCATCAATGTGACACTTTCAGACCTTGACAAATCTAAGAGAATGATTTTTTAAGGAAGGAAATTGTTGACCTAAAGAGAAAATTGGTCAAATTAGAATTTTGATGCACTTCACTCACAGAGGAAGCTCAGAAACATCTTCCCCTCTGTAACAACAATGTTACTTGCAACTGCTGTGGAGGTGTAAGGCCAATGACACCAGCACACAGGAGGGCTGCTATCATAAGTCTTTTGATCTGCTTTTCTAAAGGAAAGCAACTTTAAGGGTTTAACAATCTTATTTTAATTAAACACACATATATCATTCACTTAGTTCAGGGGAAAAAGTCAGTACCCTGAACTTTAGAGAAAACACAAACAGAAATTACAAGCAGAAACTATATAAACAGAGCAAATAACACAAATCAGCAAACAGGGCTTCTGTCTGTCCATAGCAATAAATACATAGTTACGAGAGAGAGAAGCAGCAACATCTGGGTTTTCAGAGCCAGGGGATTCCTTAACAGCTACCCAGAGTCTCATCTAGCCAAGTCACAGGATCAGTTTTCCAATGAGGGAGCCTCCAAAGCAAAATGCTAACCTCAGAGTGTACATACATTTCTTCAGGGTCAGCCCATAGAGGGAGTCACAACCATGTGATTCAAACTTATGTGACTTAGGTTTTCTTGTGACTTAAGCAGGCCATTAAAAACTCTTGATTCAATCAAAGACTCTTGATTGAAACAAAGGCAAGGCTCAGTCAATGGCACTTTACTACCTTAGTGCTGAGAAGAACTAGAACTCCAAAAGAAAAAAGAGCAAAACAAAAAGTCCCATTTTGCTTGCCATTACACCGTCTGGATTCTAAGGTATTCCTGAAGTGTCAGGAATAATGTTACTGGCTCAATCAATGAGACAAGTAAGATCTTGATACTTAAACTAGTGAGGCATAAAGAAGACAAAAGAGAATGCTATCAATAATTAATATTGTTTAAAATATTTTTAAAATTAGTGAAGAGGCCATTACTCATTGTGATCAGGTTGGAATCACACCAAAAATGCAAGGATGGTTCAATTTTAGTATTTTTTTGGAGGGAAGGAAGCAGGGCAATTGGGGTTAAATGATTTGCCCAAGGTCACACAGCTAGTAAGTATGTCAAATGTCTGAGGCTAGATTTAAACTCAAGTCTTCTGACTCCAGGGTGGGTGCTCTACTCACTGTACCACCTAGCTGCCCCAAGGATGGTTCGATTGCAAAAAAAGTTATTAATATAATCTTCCTGAAGTGGGGGGGGAGGGGGTGAAGCTTTGGTTATGAAACAATACATCTATATTTTTAGATCATTAAAAGGTCATAAAAGAAAGTTTTCCTCAATATAATTTTAAAAGCAATTATTTAAAACCAATAACTAGCATTAGTCACAATTTTGAAGCAAGAATGCCCCAATATAGAAATAATAGAAGTATTATTATGATGGAGCAAGAAAAAAAAAGTTCAGGAAATAAATATAGATAAAGAAAAGACAAAATGACTGCTATGTGCATGCAATGTAATAATTTATTTAGAAAGTTTTTGAGAATCAATTAAAAAATCAAGACAATATGCTGAGTAAAATATCAATACTCAAAATTCTTCCACAATAATTTTCAATACAGCCATATATTGCTATTAAAATCAAGGAATAGTTAAAAAGAGAAATTACAATTTAAAATAAAATATATTTAGTACCTAAGGATTAATTTATTAAGACACTTTTTGTAGGCTGTATCTGGTGTTTCATATTCAGAATATGAATAATAGTAGACATGCATAGACCACTTATTAGTTTAAAAAAAGAGTTCATTTAGTCATAACATAGAAAGATACTCATCAAGGTATGCAGGATTGCCTCAATTAAACATAACTTCTCCTTCTGTCCCCTTGTGTCCTAGTTTTTCAGTGCTTGCAAAATTTGAAATTTAGGCCAATAGTCTGATCCTTAGCTTTGTTAAATCTTGAAAACTGTTTTAAGATGTTATAAGGAAAAACTAGCCTGCATGATAAACATTATTTCTAGCCCCTGGCTATGGGATTTATATGTGTAAAGCAATAAAACCATTTTCAAGAAAAATAAAATAAAAGCAAATAATTGGAGAGACATTTAATGTTCATGAATGGGTCACACTAACATAGAAAAATTGTTATCAAATTATCCAAAGAATCTACAAATTTAGTGCTTTACCAACCAATTTATTAAGGTAATTAAATTAAATTTAATTAAATTAAACTAAATGATAAATTTTACATAAAGGAATAAAAATGTTAAGGATATTGAGGTAAATAATGAGTAAGTAGGATTAAAAGTTTTTGATGATATGTGATCTCAAATTATTGCAAAGCATTAATTAACACAACTATCGTGTATCTGATTTTTTAAAAATTCAAAATGTACATTGTGGGACTGGATTAAATAAACAAGATCTATAAGTGAACACCTAAGACATGCTAGTATTCTTTATTTGACAAGAACTTCAAGGAAAACTTGAAAACAGATTGGCAGAAAATAGCTTTAAATTTTCATTTAACCCCATGTGATGTAACAAATTCCAAATGGAAAAAGAATTTAAATATAAAAGAATTCATCAAAAGAAAAAAAATTAGATGTGGATAGGAGTTTTTCTATGTCACAAGTGTGGACTGTGAGTAAATCGCAAAGGTAGGGTCAATTGAATGTTTAAAAGACAAAGAACATCAAACATGCCACCATCAGAGAAAAATGCAAAACCTTTTATGAATGTCTCACAAATTTCTAGTATGTATAATGAGAGGGGTTAAACTAGATGCCCTTTGAGTTTCCTTCCCATTCTAAAACAATGATTCTAAATATTAGAAAGTTAAAGAAGTCAAATGTACACAGTAGCTATAACAATAGAAATCTAACAATGTACAGCAGCAAAACAATCCAATATTAATTGACAATATAGGTAACAAATGATTAAAGTTTATATATTTCCTTTTTCTAACACTATATAAACTGCTATATAACTGGAAATAGAATTTACTTTCATTCACAATGACATTAAATATTTTTGCTTAAATATTTTGGGGAAATGTAGTTTGTTCATGTGTATGGGTGTTTAAGTTTTATACAATAATGTCATGTTGGTATAAAATGTGTCAAGCAAAACATTTTCAAAGAGATGTAAGCATCCTGTTCTGGTAGTTTAAATATTAATCTGTATTTTATTTTCTTTATTCTAATAATAAATATTGATCATGCTCAGTTGAAAGGAAGCATGGCATAGTGGAAAGTGAAACAGGCTTGGAGTCAGAAAGACTTGGGATTGAGTTCTGCTACTAATATATCATAGTTGTACATAGCAGGTTATTTAACTGCTCTTTAAGACTCTAAGGTACAGACAAATTGGGGATTTGTATCAATGGAAAGAGTTAAAACAATGAGTTCTGTACACCTTGGAATTCACATGCTCAGGCCAAAAAAAAAAAAGGTATCTAGTTTAACGATTTTATGTTTTAGGGATAGGAGAAAAATGAATAGATCCCTTATTTTTTAAAAAGTTTGAATTGGTTACTATAAAAAATTCATAGAAATTTAGGTGTAAAATAATTTTAGATAATGAAGTGAAAGTTGGTGACTCCATAAAAGAGGTAATGGTGCCAACTATTTGTTAACTAGTATAATTTATACCATTATTCCTGATATTTTCATTATAAAAGTGACCTGGCATTTAGAAGATCTTGCTCAAATTTCTGCCTTTTGACTTGGGGATCCACTTCATAATCTTTTTAAAAAAAATACTTGAATTGTTTTATATCACTTCATTTTCCAATGTGTTGCTCTCCTTTTCATCTCCCACAGGGCTATCTCTTATAACACAGAATATAAAAAAAAAAGAGATGGAAAGGAACAATTCAGTAAAAATAAAACCAGCATATCAAAAACATATACATTGTTTCATACTAAATAATCCTCTACTCTTCTGTGGAGCCAAGTTCTCCTTATAATTTCATATTTTAAAAAATTTATATATGGTCTCTTTTTTGCCATTGACCTCCTTGTAGTATATGCCTAACAATGAAATCCCTGTATCAAAAGCTATGAGCATTTTAGTCATTTTATTTGCCAGAATTCCAAATTCCAAATTTCCCATTTGGAATGATGGTGAAAATTAGTTTCACCAACAATTCTCTCTCTTTCTAAAACCTCTCCAATATTAACTATTCCCATCTTTTGTCATCTTTGCCAATTTGTTGAGTGTGAAGCAAAACCAATTTTATCTGCATTCTTCCTTTTGGATATACTTTTCCTTTATTAGAAACACATATTTTGTCATCTTTAAAATTTTCTGGATGTAAGGTACAATTTCCTAATTGTTTTGATGTGCATTATCTTATAATAAATAATTTGGTGTAGTTGTTTTCAGTGATATTTCTCTATTATTTACTCCTGGATTTGTTGTGATTATATAGAAATACGATTGATGTTCATGACTTTATTTTGCAACTTGCTCCTTTAGTGAATCTAATAATTATCTTAGTTGGATGATTTTCTAGTGTATTCTAAAAAAAAAAAATCAACATGTCATCAGTTGATATGAATAATTACTTTTGTTCACCTAACCTTATTTCTTTATTTCTCTCAACTTACTGCTAATGCTAATGTTTCTAGAACTATGTCAAATATCTAAGGGAATAGGAAACATCTTGCTTTATTCGTATATTTATTAAGAAAGTTCCTATTATCTCCCCATTGCATGTAATTCTGACTTTTGGCTTTAAATATGTAGTTTTATCACATTTTTAAAAGTCCTCCTATGCCTATGTTTTATAGTATTTTTAGCATAAAGGACTTGTGTGCTTTGTTAAAGGCCTTTTTTCTTTATATATTGATACAATCATGTGGTTTTAGAGTGCTTTGTTTTAAATATCATTGATTATATTAATTTTTCCTTATTTTGCATTCTTCCTAGTCTAAATTTTCTAAATTTAACTAAATCATAGTAAATAATGTTTGGATGTTTTACTGTAGTCTTTTGCCAGGATATTGTTTTAATTTTTGAATCTTTCAAATTCTCACTTCCATTCACTAAAGAATAACTAATGATAAATTGCAAACTTGAATTCCTGAAACTTGTCTCTTATTTTTTTGGTCATCTTGTTCAAGAGAAGAACTCCTCAGAACACAAAAATCCTTACAATGTGTGATTCTGAGAGAAACAGAGGAAGAAGGAGATGATTTTAAGATAGTATTTTAATATAGGATTCTCTTTTTTCTTAACATATGGTTGGAGGTACATAGAGGGACCCAGCAGTTCCATTTTCTCAAATTGTATGTGAGAGTAATATGTAAATACAAAATCCCTCTTACATGAACCACAGAGAAGTAGTATTACACCGTTAACTCATCCCTATATACATAAGGGTACATATATGTCCGTCCCCTCGCCTAATTAAATTTAGAGCTATAAGGAATTTTAGAGGCCACTAATCCAAATGGCTATTTTTCCAAGTGAGAAAACAGTCCTAGAAAGGCTGTGACTTGCCCAGTATCACCAAGTAGAAAATGACAGCTGAGAGTTAAATAGAGGTACACACACACATATTTGTATGCACATATATGTGTATATATCATGTATATATGTATTAATGCTTATTATTCATTATCCAAACTTTGCAATTAGATAGATATCAGTATATCTATATTTATAACACTCTTCTAAGGTTTTGCAAAGTACTTTACATATCTTATGATTTGATCCTCATAACCAAGTAGGTTATTATAGGCAGACATATGTATAGGTATATCTTTATCTAAATATTAGCTATTGTTATATTATCCTAACTTTGCAATTTACTAGACATGACCTCTGTGCCCTTGCTATTTATTGTCTCTGAAGCTTTTTATCTGGCAAATAAGGAGTTGTGACTTGTTTCTCTCCACAGTCCTTTCTAACTCAGAAATTCCCAGAGTGGACTAGAGCAGAGGTACCAAACTCATGGCCCACATGGTATGCAAAACTTCTGAGCCAGGCCTAAACCAGATTAAAATATAATTGAAAAATGTTTAACAAAATAAATAAAAATACAATACAACAAAGGAAATGCTTATTAGTGGTTTTCTAAATCAATATGTTGCTAGCAACTATACATTTCTATTTTAGTTTGACACCACTGGGCTAGAATATATGATCTGCTCTAAGAGATTTCTGGACTCAAATTGGAATAGATTATTACCCTCCCTTTCTATATTCCTATATCCTTGACCTAAAGGTGACCATTGTCTTTAGAGGTCCTGACAATGACAGATAGATAGTTAGATAGATAGATAGATAGATAGATAGATAGATAGATAGATAGATAGATAGATAGATAGATAGATAGATAGATAGATGCCTAAACCATAGCAGCATTTCCACCTTAAAAATAAATGAGTAAATGTAGCCAGCCTGGACAGCTAGAACAGATTCATACTCTCTTCTAGATATTCTGACTCCCAACTGTTTTGAAACAAAACTGTCATTGCAAAATGGGAAAGCCCAGGATCCTCTTGGAGAGGCTGAATTTTCAAGGAAGTATTTTAAATGTAGTCAAAGGATAGCCTTTCTATCTGGTATGGAAATGTACTTACAATCTCATGAAGAATTGAATTTAACTTAATTTCATCATATATCTTATCAGTTGAATATAAGATTGAGGAAAGTCCCTCCATTCTCAGTTTTCATTGTTGCTTTCATTACAGCTAGTATTTTGTGAAAATAAACTAGAATGTTCATCACATGTCAAATGTTCCTCAGTGTTGTCTCTAGTCTAACTGCCCTCTACATATTCTGTGCCTGACAGCACTCCTAGCTTCAAAGTTATGCCTAAAAATCCAGTCTTCTAATGCATAATTTGGGCTCTGTCATTATATGAACTAGGTGCAAAGTCATGATATAAGAAGCTACTAATTTTTGCTTGTATCAATATTACGCTTAATTTGTATATTGTAGACTGCTTTGTAGTTGCATTATTTTTGTCATCAGGTTGAATACCAAGCTGTTTTGGATCTTATGGGCAGTTGTTATAGAAAGTGATCACCAAACATAATTGCAGAAGGGATTGGATATGGTTGAACTACTGGTCTAATTTATTACATGAGAACCAGCTGCATGCAAGATGGCAGCCTTATTTGCATGTGTGTATGTGTCAAGTTGGTAATTTAAATGAATATATCGATGCTTCTATGATTTTTGATTTCATCAATGTAGATATTTACCCTACTATGGCAAGTTACAACTCATTCATGCCTTCTAATCCTGTGGAATTCCTATCCACCTTCTCACATATATCCGCTATTGATTAATGGGCTGGAGGCCTCCCATTGGGAACTTTAACACTTCATGGGTACCAATTCATCATTTATCTGTATGTCTGCTATACCCTAACTCTTGCTAAATCCTCTACAGAAGATTTGTATTCTGGAGCAGTTCTTCTAGATCAGCAAATTCTGAAGAATGACCTTTTAAAAATATTTTGATAATTGTATTTCAATCTATTTGTTTTCCTTTGTAACTCTATGTACTTTATTTTATACATTTAAAAACTTTATTTTTAGAAGGATTCCACAGGTTTTAACAAAATTATCACACACACCCATATACACACTCAAAAGATTAAAAAACCCTGCCCTTGGTCTACTAGAGGTTTAACAGCAATTTATCTGGAATAATATTTGGCAATTTTAATGGGCTACAAGCTCAATATGAGCTAACTGGGTGATATAGAAGCTTAAGAAAGCTACTATAATCTTAGACTGAATTTCAAGAGGCATAGTATCCAGGACCTAGGATGTAATCACAATCCTACTGTACTCTGTCCTGGTCAGGCAACTTTGGCCCGCTGTGTGTTCAGTTCAAAGGGAAGAAATAAGAACAGTAGGCAGAAGCTGCAAAGAGATAAACCTAGTCTTCATATAAGGAAAAACTTCCTAACAAATAGATGCATCCAGATATGGAATCCATTGCTTTAGCTGATAGAGGTTTTCCCTCCCTGAAAGTCTTCAACCTGATCACTTATAGGTGATGTTTTAGAAGGGGTTGTTATTCTGTTGTATTTCAGTAATATGGATTCGAAGGTCCCACACAACTCTGGGATACTGTTAGATGATCAGTATACCTCCTTTTCTAATCATTCATTTCCTTTTACATTACTACTTGTTCACAAGTAACCATTGGTAATACCCAACGGCTCATTTATAGCTACCATGGGTATCCAATAGGGATCTTTGTCCAAATTAGTGTAGCTATGATTACATCACAAATTCAAGACCACTGATGGGGCTCTATGTGTATTGCTCTGGAAAAAAAAAATCTTCTTAGCATAGGATAACTGAGAGCAGAACAAAATATCAGACCCTAATAGTATAATCCAAGATTGTCTTTCAGAATTTCTCTTTTCCTATTGTTTGTAATATGGATAATTTTAGATTGATAAGCAGCTAACACTGCTGGCCAAAAACTTAATCTCTTCAATACTGAAATGTTTTTGATTGAGTATATTGGCTCAATTTTTCTATGAGAATGCACATAAAGCTTTGTAATAGGAAATTGATTGGAAATGGAATACAATTTATAGAAGTCATCTTTATTGCTAAATTTACTAGAACGTTTAAGTTCCATAAGTCCTACTTCTAAGCTATTGCTCATGTGACTCCTTCTCTATGGAATGTCTTTTCCACATCACATCTTCACTTGTTAAAGTTTAGCCCATCTTTCAATGTGTGTAGTTCAAATAGCAAAGATAGCAAGATTCTCCTATCCAAAAGGAATTTCTCTTTCATCTCTTTCATATAGTATTTTATTCACATCTCCTTTAACACCTATCATAGAATCAGATTTAGAATAGGAAGAGACGTTAGTGACTATTGATTCCAACTCCACCAATTTTACAAATAATGAAACTGAGGCCCAGAGAGTTAAGGTGACTTGCTTCAGTCTCCCATCAGCAATTGTCTATTGGACATTTCATTCAGGATGTCTTGAAGATGTCTTAAATTTAACACGTCCAAAACAAAGTTATCTTTCCCCCTAAATATTTCCTCTTTCAAACTTCATGATTTCTAAGTCTCCCACATAGGTAACCTTGGCATTATTCTCAACTCCTCACATTCCCTTACCTGACATATCTAATCAGTTGTCAAATTTCACTGTTTCTCTTTTCACAAAACCTTCCATTTTCTACTCACACAGTTGCTACCTTAGTTCAGGCCCTCATCACTTCTTGCCTAGATTATTGCATCAGCTTCCTAATTGGTCTCTCTGCTTCAAATCTCTCCCAACTCTGTTCCATCTTACACACTGCTGCTAAAGTAATTTTCCTTAAACAGAGATCCAAACATGTGACTCCTCAACTCAATTAACTCCAGTAGCTTTTCATTTCCTCTAGGATAAAATATAAACTCCTCTATTTAGCTTTTAAAGCCCCGAATAACCTGTCTCTAACTTATCCTTCTAGATTCACTCCCTCCACTCTGTGATCCAGCCAAACCAACCTTCATTCACAGGCAACACCCCATCTCCCATCTCTGTCATTTGCACTGGCCATTCCCTGTGCCTGGAATGGACTCCCTCTTTACTTCTACTAATAGAGTCCCACTCTTCCTTTTAAGTTATAGTTTAAGCATTTTACTAAAAAGTAATTCCTCTTTTTCCTAGCTTCTAGTTCCCTCCTCCCAGATCACCTTATATTTAATTACTGTGTATGTATTTGTATTTATTAACTTTGATATGTGTGTGTGTGTGTATGTGTGTGTGTGTGTGTGTGTGTGTGTACTTGTCTCTCTCACTGGAATGTAAGTTCCTTGCAAGTAGGGATTGGTGCATTCTTTGTACTTGATTAATTGATTGACAGATTTTTCAGGGTCACTAAACTAGTATGTATTTGACGCATGATTTGACATTTGGCTTTCCTGACTACACTATGCTATCCAAATAGCAGGCACTGGGTCTTTACCATTTTTGTATTCTACAGCACTTTGTACATAGTAAACACATATAAATACTCAAAATCTCAAACTTGTAAAGAATCTCAGAGATTATTTAGTCCAACTCATACCTGAACAAGTAATAATTCTATGTTGGACAATCCACCGGGATTAAAGACATAGACTTGTAAACAAATGTAATATAGCCTTTTTTGATAGGAGGACTATACTGCCTGGAAGTCATCTTAGAAGATGATGTGACATAAAAGTGAGCCAGGTACTTTGTCCAGTACTAATCCAGACCCCCTATTTGCTACATAACTATTTCTTAATAACATTACTAGCATTTCCTGAAAGTTAAGGGGCATTATAACTCATTTGTTCAATAGCTACTCCATCAGAATCTACCATGAAGATGATACTAGGCTTGGCACTGTGGAGGATACAAAGAGAAGCAAAAAATGGATCCTGCCATCCAGCAGTTTATGGTCTAATAAAGTAATGAGTAGTGCCCACAGCTAGCTATAAAACAAGGAAATTTGTAAGTGCTATAATAGTTTGAATGATTCCAAACTATGAAACTTTTTTTTCTAAACTGAGAGTCTCTAACTATACTCAATTAATTTCATTTTTAATGCAGAATTCCTTTTTGTTTACATGAAAGCACATGTCTAATAATAAAGTACATGTCCTTCTCAAAAAAAAAACAAACCTGAAACGGATAGTAGCGGCAGCCCATAGACGTTATATAATGGGCAACTGAGATTAGGATATAGACTTGGCCAGGGATCAGACTCCATGAGTCCCAATTAGGAGGTAGTAACATAAATTACTAAAAAGGGAGTCCTTGAAAATACAGTACCCATTTCAGTATCCCTAGGTGGCTTTGTAGATCAGTTTGACCCCATGTTAGTGAACATAGGACCTTTGAGATTTTATGGAAGATAGAACAACTTAATGAGATTATGGTTACTGACAATTGCTCTTTTAACATTTCCATTGATGATTTTAGTGCATTTTCTGTGCAATTTTAAGGTAAAAGAAGCTAGCTCAAAAACAAAACAAAACAAGAAAACTAATCAAACATGAGGTTGCTGTTTCAATAGCCAATTGGAATCACATACAGAGGAGGCAATGTTTGCATTCATAAGTTATAAGCAATTGGGCATAGAGAAAGATTCATGTAACAGATTTAAATTCTTGAAATTGTAAAGGGAAGTGGAAGGAAACTTAAGAACTAAGAGCTTGAACAATGAAGGCTGTGTTCTGTCCATTTAGGCATCAGGCTAAGAACAGTACTTGGGTAGTTGTTGAAATTCTAGAAAGGGAGAAGCCCAGTATCTTTGAATCTAAGGGGAAATGTTATATTTCAAGATAAATGGATGAGAAAAAATTAATTCTGTAAGAAAATAAGTTTTACTTCTGTTAATCCATTTAGAACTATTAAAATTCAGGTTTGAGGTATGGCATTCCTTGCATGGATATTTGCTCTTAATTAAAGGATGCTTTGTATCCTTTAATCCTTTATATCCTATGGTTTTTTTCTACTATATGTGAAAAACTGAACCAAGCAGAACTAGCGGCAGTGTAAACTGTCCATTTTAATGGCTTAATTTTCATATTGTTAAACTCATTAAAATATTGAAATGTTAAAATATTAAAAATCTGTTCAAATGTGATACTAATATTCCTTTTTCACAATGGTACCATTAGCTAGGGCTTAGTTTGTTTTGAAGGAGAGCTTAATGACTGTATAGATTAAAATTGCCTTGCTTTGAAGTTTCTGGGTTGGATTTATCCCTTGAGATATGCCAGTACACATTTATCCATCACAGAAATTAGATGTCCAGGTAGACCATATGAGGTTTCACATTTTTTTTTAAAAAAGAGAGAAATTTCTTTCTTGAAAGAAATTCTAAACTCTAAGCACAAAAGTTAAATCCATTTGGAAGGTTTCATTAGTTTTACTTGTTCTTCCAAAGAATATAAGATGTATATAATGCTCTGATTCATTTTCTTCCCTTTTTCTGACCTTATTCTTCATGAAGGTTTCTTAAAGCATGCATTTTGGCTCAATCAATATAACTGTGCTTTCAGGGGAATAATAATGATAATAATAATAAAAATAATAAAAAATCCTCATGTAGAAAAGAAATTTGATTCCCTTCCACTAGAATTTCTTGTACTCCTAGTATGTGCTCTGTCATTTTCTAGGCATATTTTTTTCTTAGGGAGAGGGGCATAAGAAACAAAATCTAAGACACAGTCCCAACATGCTAAGAACTCAGCAATCTCAAGACGCAGAGATATGAAATAGGCAAATGTCAAAAATGATATTACAAACAATAAATGCTAGGGGAGTTCACAGGATCCTAGGATGTCAGTACTAGGAGCATAAGGCATAAGAGAGACTATCAAGTACAACCCCCTAGAAAATCAAAATGTTGACAGGCCAAGAAAGACTGTGATCACCTCTCAACTTCATGTGTTTTCACTGGCTGTCCCCTATGCTTAGAATTCTCTCTCTCCTCATTTCCACCTTTTGGCTTTCCTGCTTTCCTTCAAGTCTCGGCTAAAATCCCATCATCTGCAAGAAGCCTTTTCTGATCCCCTTATTGCTAATGACTTTTCTGAGATTTTCTCCAACTTATCTTGCACATTTCCTTTTTTTTGTGCATAGTTCTTTGTACTGGTTTCCTTCAATAGATTTTGAATTCCTTAAGGGCAAAGGCTGTTTTTGCCTCTCCTTGTATCCCTAGCACTTCAGCACAGATCTTGGCACGTATTAGGTATTTGAGAAATGGATGGTTGGTTGTTGATATAATTTTATGGCATATATACAAATAAGAATGGTATAAGGTATAGATTAAGGTTTAGACTAGCGCTTCTCAAACTGTGGGTCACCACCACATATGAGGTCGCAAAAAATTTGGCGAAAAAGTAAAAGGCTTCTGAATGTGCAACGACCATAAATTAATTAAAAATCAAACACATAATGAATTTGAGGTCTTTTTGGCAGTGCTTTCCCATGTTGTATCGCACAACTTTACTGCAGCCTTGGTTCTGAACACAGAGCATGCACACTTTGCACAACGCATGCCTTCAGGCAATGCAATGTCAGCAAACACTGCCCAAAAGCAAAAAGGGATAGGGAATGGAAAAAAAATTTAAGATGCCCTGATCTTAGACAACATCTCAAGACATATCTGAGAAGAAATGCAATCCTTAAAATTCAAAGCAATAAAGAATGGCTACATAGAGAAGGTGATATCTGAACTGATACTTGAAAGGTGTCATTTCTGAAAGAAAAAGACAGGAAAACGTATATTCCAAGCATCATGGAAAACCTGTACAGATACACAAAGGCAGGGAACAAGTTATGGAGTTTAGAGAAAAGTTGGTATTCTAGTTTAACAATAATATGAAGTAAGATTGCTAGAAACAAAGTATGGAAGACCTTGCATGTCAGGCTGAGGAATTCATATTTTAGCCTAGAAGCCATTTCAGAGCTCAAGAGTAACCTGTTGCAACAATTCAGCTAGCAGCCGTTGTGGGGGTGAAAGACCAACACAAGCCCAACAACAAAGAACGCTGCCAGCACAGGTTCTTTTGATCTGCTTTACTAAGGAAAGCAATGTTAAGGTGTCGACAATCTTACTTTAATCCAACATATACATATAAACTCATTTAGTTCAGGAGGAAAAGCCAGCAACCTGAACTTCAGAGCAAATACAAACAAATTACAAACATACACAATATAAATAGACCAGATCACAATTCATAGTTACCAAGAAACCATCAACATCTGGGTTGACGAGCCAGGAGGCTATTAGAGAAGCTGCCCAGCGTCCCATGCCAACGCTCCTCCAGGAGTGAGAGCCTCAAGCAAACAGCTCTGTTCTCTCTTTTTATACACTCTTTAGACATCATCAAACTTCATCTGAGTGACCAGAACTCAAATGCATTTGGCTCTTGTCTTAGCAACTCCCCTTATGGCCCTGGGGGCTTCCTGCCTCTCTCAAACTAGTGGACTGGTTTGCTAATCAGCCTGGGGTTTCATACCTAATTAGTAAAAGGGGCATGTGTCTGGGGTTTAGCACCTAGTTAGACTCAATCAAAGACACTTAAGTAATTTAGCATTCTAAAACAGTAAAAAAAAAAAGTCTCACCTTAATTAATATTAGACCTGTGCTTTACAAAGATTATTTTTTGTCAGTTGTGTAAGGGATGGATTGAAGATGGGAGAGATTGCAGGTACAGAGACCAATTAAAAAGTTATAACAATGGTTTATGAGAGCTGGCACTATGGTTGTGTCTATATGAGTGGAAAATGGGGATGCCTATGAGAAATGCTGTGCAGAGAGACTTATTAACTGAATGGGTAAGAACAATGGTCAGAATAAAGATTCAATGATGATTCTGAAGAAACTATATTTTAGCGATAAAGAGCTTGGGCCTCCAATGGTGGAAAGGAGGTAGAGGCAATAAGTACAGACCACGAGGAGAGAAATTTGTAACTAACATTAACATATTAGGAATGCAGCATTCTTTTTCCATAACACATTCTATATAATGTAGATAAATGAAAATAAAAATATATTCCTGGGCATATTACATTTCAAATAGGTAACAGAAGGTATTTGATCATTTTAAAACACCTTCCAAGTTCAGTGATGGATATATTCATATGAAGGTTACATAGATTAATAGTCGGAAGAGCTAACATTGAAATTCATATCTCAAGAGTCTTAGCCTAAAGTAGATATAGAGAATTTCGTGGGCTGGAATAGTTAGGGAAGTTTTGTGGAAGAGAATTCAAGAATCATCACACTTTAGAATCAATGGGTAACTTATAAATGATCTAATCTAATTGGTCCCCTAATTTACTAATTTGTACATCTGGTAGCATAGTGGATAAAGTACTAGACCAGAAGTCAGGAGGGCTCATCTTCTTGAATTCAAATCTGGCCTTGGACACTTACTAGTTGTGTGATCATGGGCAAGTCACTTAACTCTGTCTCAGTTTCCTTGTCTGTAAAATGAGCTGGAGAAGGAAATGGCAAACCCCTGTAGTATCTTTGCCAAGAAAACCCCAAATGGGGTCACCCACACATCTAAACAACTGAATAATAACAACAATTTACCAATTAGGGAACTGGGGTATATGAGAAGCATCACTTTCAAGTGAGTATTCCCTCTGAATTTTCATGGAAAGTTAGATTTGCTATCAGAATTAGCCTGCAATAGTTTGAGAGCAGAAAAGAAAATATCACCCTTACACAGTCACAAAAAAATCACAATCACAATCACAGAGTAGTGGATAGATGGCAGAGTCACTGGCAGAGATCAGCTTTGTATCAGTAAAGGGGAAGCCCTTTCAGGCTATGTGGGCCCATAGGGTATGCACAGGGAAAATGAAATTTCTGCCTCTTTGCAAAAAGACCCGTGGCATAATAACTGCTTTGCACGTGGTGGTACTTTGTAAGTTATTCAGTTTTCGTAGAATGTTAATGCAGTATAGCAAATGTCACATAATCATTCTGGAATCATTTCGGTGATTCTCTCAGCAAACACTTAATGAGTGGTTACTCTGTGCTAGGTACTGAGGGAGAGATAAAAGTAAGGCTTAAGCCTCTAACTCAAGTAACTAACAGTTTAGTAGGAGTCAAAGAAACAAGCATGATAATGACTGGAATACAAATTAGAGAATAACTCCATAAGAAAAGTACAAAGTGAGATGAGTTCAAATGCGGAAGAGACCAATGTTAGGTGGGAGAATGAATGAAAGGATAGCATCTGATCTTGGCCTTCTGTTTTACCGTACAGTGGAATCTCACTTTGAATTAACCCTGCTCCTCATGAGATCATCAGGGGGTCTCAGAGACCTTATGAGAGTATCTAAGAGCCTGAGATTTCATGGAGTATGTTGTAGTAGAGGTGACTGGGTCAGAAAGTGGAAAGATGGGCATGTGACTAAGTGAAAAGTCTATATAACTATAATAGAGAAATTGAGTGGTTTTTAAATTGGCCATTAGGACAATTAGCTGAAGAACAAACATAAGGTTGCTTTATGAATGATACACGTGTCACTTTTGACTGCAAAGATTTACCATGTAAGAAAGCCATTGTAAATCAAGCTATTTTTCCACAGTCAGATAAACATGAAGCCAATGAATAAAATACTCCAGGGTCTATTTATTCTGAATTTCTCCAATCCAAAGTATTTGTTGACTTGAACATTTGGTTTAATATTTGAACAACTCTGAGGTTTAAGAACAGCTTGCTTAGCTCTTACAAAAAAAAGTTGGAGCTTTTCATTGCCCTTGAGAAGGTAAGTGCCATAGGGCCTCTCTTCTGGGAATGCTCTGAGGGAATTGTTTTTTCACTCTTGGTTTTTGGTTTTAAGGTAATACCCAAAGTAAATGGAGACTATGTTTCACATGAGTGCCGGAGTAAGAGAAACCACACATTCCTTTCCCTGGTAAGTGATTTTTTTTTTGCCTGTGAAATATTTATAATCACCTTCCATAATGATTAAAGAACAGATGAAAGTCTGAGGATAGTATTTATAAAATGAGAAAAGCCACCAGTTAATGCAATTCTGCAAAGATACCCTAAGCCAAGCTGCAAGTGCTGAGGTTTTAAGTTGGACCCTGAATGATTATTGAACCTCACACAGCTCTGATCCTGTTATTTAAAAAGTAATATGAAAAATTCCTTGAAAATGGCTAGAATAATACCAGAAAAATTCAATATTTGTGTAAAATTTCATAGTATCAGCTGTTTAAACAACAGCCTGATTAAATATCAATACCTGTTTTGCAAGCATTGTGAATTTTACCCTATTATTATCTCCATAACACAATTTTCTTGCAGGAGAAAGATTTTACTAAAAATCAACCAATATCTTGTATGCTAGGGCTCTAAATGACAGAATTCTGCCAATGCAGACTCAGGGCAGTTAGCAGGCCCCCATATTCTGCCTGCTCTTTTGTACCCAAAGGCCACAAGATCTCTACATAGCTTTGTTTTTTTGTTGTTCAATCATTTCACTGGTGTCTGACTCTTCATGACCCCATTTGGGGTTTTCTTGGCAAAGATACTGAAATTATTTGCCATTCATTTCCTTCTCTAACTCATTTTAGAGAGAAGGAAACTGAGGCAAACAAGCTTTGTTTAGGTGTTCTTTTTTTCAACTCAACAAGAGGCTCTCTAGTGATGGAAAGAAAGTCTTTGGAGACTGTGAAGAGCAGCTGCAGCATCGGTCCTTCCTTCCTGTGTCCTACTCATCTCAAGAGATGTATTTTCTGCTTTCACTTACACTGATAAAAATCAAAACCAAACAAATTTCTTATATTATATCAATTCTTTCCTTTCATTATTTAAAACCTCCTTTCCCACAGTGCAACCTCTTCTCTTTCTATTAATTATTCATCAAAATAATAATGAAAATACCATAAAGTTTCTTTTTCTTGCCATTTAAATGACAACAAATTATTAGAGCATGAATGGCTTCTCTGTATTGTGTTCGATACATCATTAGAATTAACCCATTTTGTTTTTATGTCCCAAAAGAATTAACATTATTATTTAGTTTTATTTTTAAAAATCTGTGATCAAATCAGAGTACAAATATGAACTATTTAACAGCCAAAATATGTTTTCTGTATGCAGCCTATTGCTTGCCATATAGCAGACCCTTAATAAATGTTTGTTGATTGATTCAAGACTATAATAAAATCAGGAACATACCTTCCCCCAAAATCTGAGAGTATATTGGGTACATTGTAGGTACTAAGTAAAGACTTATTAATTGATATAGTCAATAGCATTTATGGAGGACCAGATCCTTTTAACAGGAAAATGCCAATTGAGGGGGGGAAAGAGGATATCTTAAAATAGTTTCTTCTTAATTTATGTTTCTGACATATTTGCTTGGCTACCTAGAGTTACTAGTACATAAATATTTATTAGTAGCATAAACTATGAACTCTCAACCAAACTGGCTTTTTATATAAATACGAAACTAACTATAGCAACAAGAAAATGCTGAAGATGAATTTTCCTCATTGTTGATACTAAATGTGAAATCAATAGCATTTATCCTTACAGATTTAAAAAATAGTTCCAATTCATGACTAGATAGAAGTTTAAATTTACCTTGGTTTTCCAGAAGGCTCCAAACTTTCAGGAAATTTACCTCCACTGCCATGAGTGGATTTAAAATTTAAACATAAATATAAATTCTAAATATTTTTAATAAACTGATTTAATCTTTATCCATAAAATAGAATCTGCTCTAAATATTTGACAGCATAAGGCCCAAATATTGTGCACTAAAATCATCACAATAATAATTAATCTTACATGTCATCATAAGGAATGCTAAGGAGTATTAAGACAAGTAGTCAAATTTTAATGTAACATATACACCCTTTATGAAGTACCAGACCATTTGATTGACTTAATAATCCTGTAATATCTTGAAGATGTGCTTCTAGGTAATACCAAAGTACTTTTTGGGGGGCGGGGAGGGGGGAAGAAAGAGGTCCTGCTACCTCTACCAGTTTGCTAAGACTGCTTAGTATGGACATTTGGAATACTTCTAATGGGATGTTACCAATTGAACTGCTTCCAAAGAATTGTTCTTAATGTATTGCCGGATTATTTCCAATGAATTTTTTCCAGTGGATTGTCAGGACATTCCCCCAATGGACTACTCCTAAAATTTTTCTGGGCCTTGTCCAGCACAGCACTCGGCATGACCCATCTCAATAGACTGTTCAACTTGGCCCAGTGAATTATTCCATTCTGACTGCCAGACCACTTCCAGGTACTGTCATTCTGTTTCCAAAGTACTGCTGGACTTCTCCCAGCACATTGGCAACACTGATGACTAGACTCATCCAAACACAGCGGCAGCTTGTAATCACTTGATCTATCCCAAGCCTCTGTGTCCCCAGACTTTTCAAAAAGGGGAAGTGTTGATGTAAGAAAAGATAAAATCCATTCATGCTCTGAGTGACCTAATGATTAGTGTGGGGAAAATAAATAGTGGAGTTATTACTATTCTCTTTCAAATCTATTACAAATTAATAACTGTTAGAAATACTTCTGTTGAATCTTTCCTTAGTTACCCATTTCCCCAACTGCTATTGCATCCGTATTTTATTGTTGTAATCACATTTTATCATTTAGATAAATGATATTTTATCATTTAGATAAATGTGCAAATGAAGGTAGGTCCTTGATTGAAATGAAAATAATTACCCTTATCCATCAAACAATTCTATAAGTACATTAAAAATCATCGATAAAGGTTCCATTGAATTTTCTTTAGCTCCTTAAAAGAAAAAAGACTTCCAACAAGGCCTATCACAGTTGCTCCAGGCTAGAAAATCACTAGGTGGAATTTTTCTATGAGGGGAAGAAATGACTTTCCACTGCATACTGTGCTAGGAAGCTTGAAGTCAAAGCATTTCACTATTTCTCTAAGTTGGCTCCTAAATTGACTGAATAGAGCCCAGGAAACCTCAGCAAAAGAGAAACTTTTTAGGGATTAGACAAACATGTCACCCCACATTTATATACTCTCCGGGATACAAGAATATAGGGATTGCTTGGCGATTCCCTCCACCCCAGCCATGAATTCTGACTTTCAGTGACTGGCGTATTTTAATAATGTTAATAGATTTAGAATGGAATAGCCTCCATGTTGAACCATTGTCTCTAATTTGGTGAAGAATTACCAGCAATGCCCCTACGGACATATTTTTTCTCTGACAATATCCAAGAGTACTACTGCTATGAAAAGTGATGCTTATTTTATAAATGGGAAAATTGACATATACAGAAGGAAGCCAAAAAGCATTTCTTCCAGGCACTGCACTAAATTCTAGGTATACAAATAGAAGCAAAAAGAAAGACATTTCCTGCACTCATAGAGTTTATATTCTAACGGAAGGAGAGAACACAGAAAAGGAATCTGAAAAGAAGACAGGGGTACTGCTGCAGGGGCATAGAGACAAAGAAGTTCCAGGAAGAACTCACCAGTAGAAGACCTGAGGGAGAATGATCTAGGTTTAACAATAATAACTAGCATTAACATAGTACCTACTACATGCTAAACACTTTTCTAAGCACTTTACAAATATTATCTCATTCAGTCTTCACAACAGCCCTGTGAGGTAAGTGCTGTTTTCATTTCCATTTTGCAGATGAGCAAACTGAGGCAAACAGAGATTAAGTGATTTTCCTAAAGTCCTATAGCTAGTAAATGTCTGACATCAAATTTGAACTCAGGTCTTCCTGACTCCAGGCCCAGTGTTCTATCCAATGTGCCACTTAGCCGCTAAAGAAACAAGACCCCTGAAGCATGGTAATGAAATTCAGAGATTGAATAATGTAGGGAATTGGGATATTCATTCCCCTTCCTCCTCCTCCTCCTCCTTCTTTTCTCCATATTGCTCCAGGTTTCTCCATCTTGTCCCAGAAATCTCTTCATCTCAAAAGATCAATTCAAACCTGAAAATTACAACTTGGAAGTATTCTCCACCTCTGAAAACCCTCCAACTGATTGGTTGGCTCCTCCCTGAACCTTCCTTTAAAGAGGGTACCTAGGCCAGTCATCTCTTCATTTCTTACCAGATTTTAATCCAAGTTTCTACATCATGCCACTTTTCCAGGTGCCTTCTTCCTCAACCCCCTAATTATTTATGAGTTTTTGCCCCCCATTAGAACATAAGCTACTCGAGGGAAGGGATCAGCTTTATTTTTGCTTTTACTTTTACCCTCAGCTCTTAGCACAATGAGTGGCACATAATAAATGCTTAATACATTTTTGTTTTGTTTTTACTATCTCTGTCTCTGCCATTTCCTACAAAAAACATAATATATGCTCTTTTCCCCCCATCTCAACTATTCATTCTCTTGGTTTCCAATCTATTCCTTAAGTAACGGCCAGAGTTCATCTCTTTGTTTTTCCTTTATACCAGTACATCAAGGACCTAGGATTCCCCTGGTGCAGAAACTCCTCCATATCACAATCAATCCATAACTTATAATCTTAGACCTGAGGAACAGAGGTTATAAATGGATTGCCCATGGTCATGCAGCCAGTATCAGAGCTTGAATTTAGACCCAAGACTTCCTGATTATAAGTCTAATAATACTCTATCCACTATGCCAGGATACTTCTTCCTTAAAATTCTACCAGTGCTGGGAGTTCAGGCATTAAACTATAATATCAATTAAGTTGGGACTTTCTTACTGTTCAGAATGATAAATTAAGTGTCTTTTATTGAGGCTTACTAGGTGCATAGCTCCAGACCCAAACTCCTATCTACTAGGTGCTAAGCCTATGTGGGCGTGAAGCCCTCAGGGTCCTAAGGGGAGTTGCTAAGACCAGAGCCAATAGTAGGAGCCTAAGTTCTGGTCACTCATATGATGTTTGATGATGGTTAAAAAGTGTATAAAAAGAGAGAACAGAGCTATCTGCTGGGGGCTCTCACTCTTGGAGGTGTGTTGATGTGGAGACTCTGGGAAGCTATAGTTAAGAACCCTCCAGCTTGTAAACCTGGATGTTGGGACTTTGGTAAACTCTGGTAACTATGCATTGAGATTTGAATCAGACAAGGTCTGTCTGCTGATGTTTGTAATTTGTTTGTATTTGCTCTGAAGTTCAGGATGCTGGCTTTTTCCCTTGAACTAAGTGAATTATATTTGTATGTTGGATTAAACTGAGATTGTTAACCCCTTAATGTTACTTTCCTTAGTAAAGCAGATCAAAGAACTTGTGCTGGCAGTGTTCTTCTTGTTGGGCTTGTGTTGGTCTTTCACCCCCACAATAGCTGCTAGCCGAATTGTTGCAACATAAGCCCACACATTAGTAGACAGGATGTGACTTGAAGGGCCCTGAAAATTGCTCTGTACTAAAACTTCTCCATTACCATGCTACATGACCCCAAATAACCTTGAATTAGTCCATTGTGTTGAGATATTGTTTAAAGAAAGCTCTATTCAAATGTATGGAACTATGTAGCTATATAGAGCTCAGCAAAGATGAAACCTCTTCTACTAGATAAACTGAGAATGGGATGCAAGACAGTGATTTCAGATAAATTTCTGGACTAAGAAGACCTTTGTTGAAATCGTGCCTTGGATTCTGACCTTGGGTAAGGGACTTAACTTCCATGAGCTTCAGTCTCCTGAATAAAATAAGGGGTTTGGACTATATGACTTCTGAGGTGACTTCCAGCTCTGCATCTATGATTCCATGTAGATGCAAATGGAAACATATTCTGAGAGAACAAATACTGAATTTAGAATCAGAGGATGAGCATTTGAATCTTGCCTTTTATATCGCTTGTATAACAGATTAAGTGACTTCACTTTTCTGGGCCTTGGTTTCCTCAGGTGTACAGTTGAGGGGAGGTGGCTAAACCCTAATATCTCTTCCAGTTTTAGGGTCTAGGGTTCTCCCTAACCCCACCCCAATTATAAGGCACAATATTGAACTATTGTATTACATTTTGATAGAGAGGAGGAGAAAGAGGACACCAGAAGAAGATGAGCACAGAATAGAAGATGAGGAAGTATCCATAATCAATTTTACATAACCTTTATATATATATAATATATATAAACACACATATATGTGTGTGTATGTATGCATATGTATATATCTGTATACATATACATACATATAAATATATGTACATACATATATAATATGTGTATGAGTGTGTATATACATATATATGTGTATATATATATATGTATATAATTTTTTTTTTTGGCCAGGGCCAGTCCTGGCCACTAAATAATGTGAAACACAGGGATTGTTGTATAGGTTCACCAATGGCTGTCTTCAACTCTCCTAGAAACCTAGTTTCAAGTAGAAGAGCAGATATGGATTCCCCTATGAATCCAGGGCAGCTAGATGAGACAGTGGATAGAACTCCAGGCCTAGAGTCAGAAAGACCTGAGTTTAATTGAGCTGTGTGATCCTGTGCAAGTCACTTAAACCTGTTTGCCTCAGTTTCCTCATCTGTAAAATGAGCTGGAGAAGGAAATGGCAAACCACTTCAATATCTCTGCCAAGAAAACCCTAAATGGGGTTATGAAGAGTTGGACATGACAAATAACTGAACAACAGTCCCATGAATCCAGGCCCATAACTATCATTGAGAGGTATTAGAACTGGGGAACATATTAAACAGTTCCCTGACAGAAAGACTTATCCCTCTAGGCAAAAAGGTTTAGAAGAATTTGGCTGGAAAGGACCTCTACCACTGATTAGTCCTGTAATCTTGATTAAATCACTTCACCCAGTTTCCTAATCATTAAAATATGTGAATTGAACTAGATTATTTTGGAAGCATCTTTCAGTTCTAACGCTCTAACATTGTGTTGCTCTAAGCCACCTGGTTTTTATTATTCTTTTCTCATAGGAAAACAATAACTGCAAAATAGTTAGATGAAATGCTTTTAATAATCTTCAGGAAAACACTTTGTAGTCTTCCACATTGATTAGAAATTCTCCCTTCCATCTAACCCAAATCCTTCTCGCTGTACTTTAAACCCATTTTTCTAATACTCTGCAAGATTAAGGCAGACAAATATCTGAAGCTGAAGCCAGAAAAGGGGAGACAAGCATTTGCTTCTAAGCCTCTTCCTCCCCAAAGCAATTCAGAGTACGTTATCCCCATGCTTCACGGTCCATAAGCCTTAGACCCTCTGGGTGCTAGGAGGGACACATGCCTAGGGAGAGGGCAGGGGAGTGAGGCAGATGGCCCGCAGAATATGAGAAAGGAGGAGGCCTCCACCTCTCCCAGCAAGACTACACTCATGGTTGGACCAACGGCTAATAGATATGCCTAGAACAGTGCGCTGGGTCTGCCTGCTCTCTGAATGCGCTGACCCTTTCACCTCTCCTGTTCTACAGACGCTCCCCAAATCCCAAGACTTCCTTCTCTCCTCCACTCCCTATGCCCAACTGCTTTTACCTCAAGAATAAAAGAGATTCTTAGTTGAATCTTTACCAACAGATAACAATTTTCGTGCCCGACAGAAACATGCGTCCTCAATTACTTGACACACGTACTATTCCAGCCTAGAATTTCTTCAAGAGAAGAAATAGCCATGACTAGTATCACCAAATGATCTAACAGCTGGAACATTAAAAACAGATTGAGCTCTTTGGTGAAGGTATCGCTGTTGCAGCCGCGTGGAGTCGGCAGTCCCCGCCCCTCCTCCTCCTGACTCACCGCTGTTCGCTCTCACCGAGGAATAAGTCGGTCAGGAAGCCGCTCCACTGTCATGGCATTCAAAGACACCGGGCAAGACCCTTGTGGAGCCCGAAATGGCTATTCACCGGATCCGCATCACCCTCACCAGCCTCAATGTGAAATCACTCGAGAAAGTGTGTGCTGACCTAATTAGAGGAGCCAAAGAAAAGAACTTGAAAGTGAAGGGACCTGTACGAATGCCCACTAAGACACTTTGGATCACAACTAGAAAAACTCCTTGCGGTGTAGGTTCAAAGACTTGGGATCGGTTCCAGATGAGAATCCACAAACGCCTTATTGATTTGCACAGTCCTTCTGAAATTGCTAAACAGATCACTTCTATCAGCATTGAACTAGGTGTAGAAGTTGAAGTCACCATTGCAGATGCCTAACCAATCATCTCTTTTAATAAATTGATTGCAACTATTAAAAAAAAAACAGATTGAAAAATTCAACAGCACAATCAAAGCACTTGCGGCTACTATGGGCGTCGCTAAATAATTTACAGCCAGAATTCTGCCTTTTTTAAATCATCAAGCATTAGAATAAAAATTAACCCAATTTTAACAAATTCAAGGTTAGCAAATTTTATTCTTAAAGGGCAAATATTTTCATTAACAACTTACTGATCAGTAAAGAATGTCCCTAGACAGATCTGCGGTCTGCTGGAAGGCTACTGCAGAGGAAGAATCCTCCCATGGTGGTCTTGTGGTCATCTTTGTCTCTTAGAGACTTCTGAGAGTAAAGAACCAGGTTGATGCTTCTTCTCGTAGGATGATCCTTTAATGAAGTGGATTCAGGAAAGATCCTACCATATTTCTCATGTCCTTGCAGGGAAAGAGCAATGGGTTTGGCCTCACAAGTCTTGTTTTGGATTCTGGCTCTATAACTTACTACCTAAGGGAGCGTGGCCACTCCTTCGGAGGAACAAATGAGACAATGTAGTTAAAGTGCTTCACGTACAGTTCACGGCATAGAGTATGCTCTGTATAAATATATGTTCATTTCCTTCCCAAGGAAAGAACGAGTGTGGATACCATTGAGATTTGGATCTCCTTGGCTCTTTCTGTCTTCAGTCAGCCACCGTCTATTGTGTGCCTGTAGTATGCATCATAACCCAGCAGGAAAGATGGAAGGAAGGCAGGAATATGTATGAAAATAAAATGATCACCTCTAGCTATGAGGAGCTTTATAATATGTGGCATTAAAATGATTTTAGAGCATTACAAATATATATATATATATATATGTATATATACACACAAGGGTGCCAAAGATTGCACTTTAAATCAAGTAAAACATCCAATCAATTATAATTTGGACTTTGGAGACAATCTAGGTTTAAGCCTCTCATTTCAAAGAAGAAGAAAATGAGGCTGAGATTTAAGGGCATACCCAAGGTCATATAACTAGCAAGTGGCAGGGTTCCTTTGACTCTAAATCCGTTATTTTCCTAATGACAAGGTACTGCATTAAGAGGATACAACATAAAGGAGTTGAAAAAGACCATCAGTCAGGTAAGAAGAACAGCAGAAAAAGCACTGGCCTGGGATGCCAGAAGAGCCTGGAAAGACTTATATGAACTGATGCTGAGTGAGGGGAGCAGAACCAGAAGAACATTGTACACAGTTACAGCTGCATTGTTCAATGACTAACTTTGATAGACTTGGCTCCTCTCAGCAATGTAAGGTTCTAAGACAAGGCCAAAAGGCTCATGACGGAAAATGCTACTCACATCCAGAGAAAGAATTATGGAGTCTGAATGTAGATTGAAGCATACTATTTGTTCTCTCTCTTTTTTGTTTTGTTTTGTTTCTTCTTTCTGGCAGTTCATTCCATTCATCTTTACAACATAACTAATGTGAAAATATGTTTAATATGAATGTATATGTAGAGCCTATATCAGATTGCACATCATCTTGGGTAAGGGGGAAGGGAGGGAGAAGGAGAAAATTGAACACTCAAAAGCTTGTGGAACTGAATGTTGTAAACTAAAAATAAATAATTTTTTTTAAAAGCATTGGTCAGGGTAGGAGTCAACAGGGTCAAGTTCTTCTCCCAATTCATCCCTTGACTTACTTCTTAAACAGTACTAATCACTAAACAGGCTCTGTCTTAGTCAAAGTGAGAACTCAGAAAGACCTTATCTTAAAAAAGGCAAGGTCTCCCACTGCATTCTGGACCATCTCCAGTTGTTCCGATCTATATCTGGCCACTGGACTCAGATGGCTCTGGAGGAGAAAGTGAGACTGGTGACTTTGTACAGCCCTCTCTCACTCAAAGCCAATTCACTTGTAAGCCATGGCATCACCTTCCGGAAGCCACGGTCCTCTTCAAGAACAAAGGACAAACCACATACAACTAGCTATATGACCTTGGGCAAGTTTGTCATTTCATTTATCTGATCCTTAGTTACTTTACTTATTGAATGAGAAGGTTAAATTAGACTGGTCTCTAAGGTGTTGTCCATCTCTAATGATCTATGATTTTATGAATTATGGGAGGACATGAATTTGAGTAGACATTGCATAGAAAGAAGGGACAAGATTTTTCCAGTGTGGGGAACGATGTGTCCAGAGATCCAGAGAGGTGGCGATGTAAATGTGGTTGGCACGCAGATTACCAAGGATCTCTATTGCCTGAGGGAGAAAATGTAAACTCCTATGCTTGACATTGAAAGCCTTTGGTAATATGGCTTGAATCTATCTTTCCAGACTTATTGCCCATTACTCCCCCAATTCACTTTATGTTCTCCTTCCTTCTCCTTACAAGATCCTGCCTTTGCACAGGCTCTTTCCCATGCCTAGAATACACTCCCTCCTCCTGCCTCTTGGAATGCCTAGCTTCAGCTCAAATTCTACCTCCTCTACTTGGTGCTTCTTCAGAATTGTTTGTGCTTTCTCCCAAATTACTCTGCATATATTTTGCATTAACTTATCTGCATATGGCACGTATCCTCTACCTTAATATGTTAAAAAAAAAAAAAGGTGTTTTCATTTTTACCTTTGCCTCCTGGAACTGAGCCTGGCTCATTGGGATAGGGGTAAACACTGGATCTGTGATTTTATTTATATAGGAAACTCCCAGGTAAAAAATCTTGCAAGTCAGAAACAGGTTTGCATCTTCTAAGAAACATGTAGTCTTAGAAAGCTGCCGATACCACTGAGAGGTTGTGACCTGTTCAGGGTCACACAGTCAGTATATGTCAAAGGCTGGGCTTGAATGGAAGTCCTCCTGCTTCAAGGCTACCAGCTCTGTCCAATATAACATGACTGTCTCTATACTAGGGGTTTATAATCTTTTCTGTGGGGGTATCATGAACTTCTTTTGCAGACTGCTAAAGATCCTGTTTCAGAGTAATGTTTTTTAAATGCATAAAATAAAATGCATAGACTTATAAAGGAAATTAACTATATTAAAATAGTGATCGAAAAACTTTTTTAAGTTCATATATCCCACATTAAGTTAATGGGCAGCTAGGTGTACAGTGGATAGAATGCCAGGCCTGGAGGCAGAAAGCCTTTTCTTGAGTTCAAATCTGGCCTCAGACACTTACTAGCTGTGTGAGCTTAGGCAAGTCACTTAACTGGCTTTGCCTGAATTCCTCATCTGTAAAATGAGCTGGAGAAGGAAACAGCAAACCACTTCAGTATCTTTGCCAAGAAAATCTCAAATGGGAATTTGGGCTAGACAAAGAGCTGGATACAATTGAAAATGACTGACCAACAACATCCCCCATTTAGAATCTTTACTTTACTTTACTTATAGCCTGGCACATCGTAGATGTTTTTGAAATGCTTCTCAGATTGAATTGAATCAGCTGAAGAGGCGTGTGCCACATGACTATCTGACTGTATGGTTTCTACAATGAGTGCAGCAGTATTTTCAAATCGGCCCCATTAAAATGAGCTAAACTGATGGAGAGGAAAACCTGATCTCAACCTCCCCATTCCCCATTTAACATAAGGATTAAGTCCCAAAAGAAAATCTATTTTGAACAAGTACTTTTCAAACTTTGAAAACAAAATCTATTAACCATCGCAAATAGAGAATGGGCCATTTGCATGCTGTAATATGTGCTAAGTATCATGTTCAAGTCTTCCTGTATGCATCCCCTTAATTACAGTCCCACCTCAGCCAGGTTCCCGTCCTGCACACTAGTCCTCAGTGCCCATGCTTCATGTGTTCTAAATACAAGAGGTGTTTTGCCACCAAAATCCAAATATAATTGCATAATCTATGACTCTTGGAATTGATGGTCATCTTCATTGCCTTCCTTTTAGCAATTTTGTGGCAATTTAGAGGTGAAGTGACTAGTAATTGGACCCAGGAATTGAGTTCTGTGTGATAGAAATCCAACCAATCCGACAGCCCTGAATTGAAAGTAAAAAGAAAGCCAAACAAAACCCCACAAATAACAGCAAATGAACTTGAAGGGAGGCCTGGGATTAGCTCGGCTGGGTGAAATTCAGGCAGCAAACGATTACATAAAGTGTCGACCTAATGAAAATTCCACTCTATTATTTTTCCCCTACCCAGTTTCTCACAGTTAAAGTGAAGGGAAGAATCCAACAAGTTTCTTTTAACTTCAGTGCTGATTTTCTAATCCAGAGAGAAAAAAATCAGTCAGGCTAAAACATCCATTGGGGCCTGATTTATCTGGATTGCTATCTACGTGGCCTAAATTTAAATACTTCTCATACCTCTGTTTCCATTTGGGAGCAGAGCAACTTATTTACTCTGAGGGAATCTTATTTCATCCATATGGCTACTATCACCACCATTGCAGTCTTGAACCCCAAAAGGCACATGTCTGCCTTTGAAAAGAAGGTGACCAGCTCATTCTGAAGAAGAGCTAGTGCTGCAGAAATTGGGGGGGTTAAAGGAAAAACAAGATACCTTGGAGAAATGAAAGTGGAGAAAGGCTTAATGCTTTTGAATGTCAGAAGACAATCAGTAAGTCAGTCAACAAACATTTATTAAGTACCTATTACATATGAAGCACTGGGGATACAAAGTAAGGCAAAAAACAATCCTTAATTTCAAGGATCTCTCAGTTTAATAAGAAGACCACATGCAAACAGCTATGTACAGACAAGCTATATATAGGAAATACTGGAAATCATCAACAAAGGGAAGGCACAAGAATTAAGAAGATCAGGAAAAGCTTCCTGTAGAAGGTAGGATTTTAGCTGAGACCTGAAGGAAGCCAGAGAAGCTCAGAAGCAGGGACGAGGAGAGAGAGAATCCCAGGCATGAAGAACAGTAATTGAAAGTGCCTAGAGTCAGGAGATGCAGTATTTTATTTAAGTAGTGGTAAGGAGACTAGTGTCACTGAATTGCAGAGTATTTTTTTTAGGAGAGGAACCACTTAAGGTGTAAGAAAATTAGAAAGGTGAGGGGAGCGGGGGATACATTATGAAAGCATGAATGACAAACAGAGGATCTAACATTTGATCTAGACATGTTAGGGAGCCACTGGAGTTTATTGAGGGGGGTGTAACAGGTCAGACCTCCACTTTTAATAAGACCAATTGGACAGTTGAGCATAAGATAGACAGCAGTGGGGAGAGACTTGAGGCAGGGAG
>CM053622.1:640132826-640153445 GCA_028646595.1 Phalanger gymnotis | reverse complement strand
GCTCATGCCTAGAACATTCTCCCTCCTTATCCCTGCTTAAGAAACTCCCTGGCTTCCTTCAAGTCTTCGCTAAATTGTCCACATTATTCAAGAAGCTTTTCTAGATTTTTCCTAAGGGCTAGTACCTTCCCTCTGTAGATAATCTCCCTTTTTTCCTGGATATAGCTTATTTGTATGTAATTAATTTCATGTTGTCTCCCTCCTTAAATTTTCAGCTTCTTGAGACTTTTTGAGGTACTTTTTGTTTGTTTGTTTTTCTCTGTATCATCCTGTACCTAAGTACACAGTACCTGGCACATAGTAGGTGCTTAACAAATGCTAGTTGACTGACTGATTGAACCTCGCTAGACCTCAGAATAGTCTTCATAAATCACCATGGCAGAAACATTCATCATCTTTCAGAATATCTCGTGTCAAGCCTTTCCAAAATCTTATGAGAAGCTAGGTTGGTGCTCAGATAAAAGACAATGGGTCTGTTGCAGGATCTATACTCACAATCTTTATAGCTTGCTAGAATCATAGGGCTTTGAGCTGAGGGGATGGTAGAGTTCATCCAATTCTTTCATTTTACAGATGAGAAAACTAAGACTTAGAGAAGTTAAGTGACTTACCCAAGGTCACAAAGGTAGTAACGAGCCTTTAATTTCCACTCTGAGCCTTTGATTCTAAATCCAGAGCCGTTCCAACTGAGATAACATTGCATAGGAGATCAAGTGCTAAGCTTGACCTTAGGAATTCCTAAGTTCAAACCTCAGTCACCTCATTTGCTGTGTTACTTTGGACAAGTAATTTAATGTCTCTCTCTCTCAGTTTCCTTATATGATAACTTGAGATAATAATAGCATAATTAAATCACAGGTCTGTTCTGTGTCATTGTTGAGTCATTTTTCAGTCGTGTCTGACTCTTTGTGACCCAATTTGGGATTTTCTTGGCAAAGAAGCAGGAGTGGTTTGCCATTTCCTTCTCCAGTTCATTTTACAGATGAGGAAACTGAGACAAACAGGGTCAAGTGACTTGCCCAGGAACACACAACTAGTAAGTGTCTGAGGCCAGATTTGAACTCAGGAAGAGTCTTCCTGACTGCAGGCCTGGCATTCTATCCACTGCACCACCTAGGTGCCCCTGGTCTGTTCTGTACTACTCCCCCCAAAATATGTTACACCTACCCCATAATAGTGTTGTGAGGAGCAAATGAGACAGTGTGTAGAAAGCACTCTGCAAACATTAAAGTGTTATTTAAATGTCAGCTTTACTTTATGAAGCCTTCTTTGATCATCCCATCAGCAAATGACCTTTCCTTTCTCTGAACATCTATTAACTTCTTATTCATACCAACTTTATAGAACTAAGCACATATTGCTTTGTAATAGACTTGTTTCTTTACCTTTATTTCACATTATTCCCCTTCATACACTCTATGTTGCAGACAAAATAGACAACTAGCTGTCCTCTGAACTTAACATTACATCTCCCATCTTTAAGCATTTGTGTAAACTAACTCCTATCCCCGGAATGCAACCCCGCTCTTACCTTACGCACTTTGCCACTTTGAATTCTTGTCATCTTCCAAGGCTCCCAGAAGCCTTCCCTGATCCTGCCTGTCTGCCTTTTCTTACTGCTCTCTATTTCCCTAAATTGGCTTATATTTCCCTACCTATATACATGTGTGAATCATGAGTCTTACAAGCTCATACATCTAGAGATGGAAGGAACTGTGTAGTCTAATTAGTCCAACATCTTCATTTCAGAGATATGGTACCCTCCCCCAGTAGAATGCAAATTCCTTGATGGCAGGGATTATTTTATTTTGTCCTGGTGTTCCCAGCTGCTAGCATGGTGCTTTTCACTTAGTAAGCCCTTAATGAATGTTTGAGGGATCAAAAAAACGAATAAACTTTTTTTTTGAATTACATTTGCTA
This sequence comes from Phalanger gymnotis, assembly GCA_028646595.1. NCBI lineage: Eukaryota > Metazoa > Chordata > Mammalia > Diprotodontia > Phalangeridae > Phalanger > Phalanger gymnotis. The sequence goes on along the minus strand of CM053622.1, from coordinate 640,151,525 downwards.
GTGCTGGGGGAAAAACAAATACTGTACTAAATTTAATTTTTTTAAAGTGTCACCAACTTGCCACTGGAGGACAAAGTCATAAAAAAGACTCAAGTGAATTATTCAGCCTTGAATGCCCCATTGTGCTTCCTTATAGCAATGAAAACTGCACGAATTGCCAATACATAAAGCCAAAGGATGGAGTCGGGGAGATATTTCTCTATAGCTCTACTGCTGTTGCCAATGTGGAAAGCCAAAATCATGGTTTTAGGCACACATGGTTTTCAAAAGTATGCTTTGCTTTGCAAATATAGAAATGTTCTCCATGTGATTTTGGGAGTACATATAAGCTGTCCATTTAGTTTCTCATCTTTAAAATGAGAACTTTTCCCTTTTTACAACACAGATTTCTGATTTTGTCTCAATTTATTAAATAAAGGGAACTCTTTCAAGGCTAGTGTGTTTAAATATATTGTATTTTAGCATTGCTATTAAACCTTCTCTACACACTCACATTCTTATTCCCATGCTTAACTCTGGTTTGGTCACCTGTTGAAGCCAGGTATTGTCTTTCCTGTTTTGTTAGATACTATTTTGAGTGGTTTAAATGTTTTATCCACTTAAGATCATTTTTGGTGGTCAATCCTGTGTGAAATAAGCAGATCTTCCCAATGATTTTTATTTCACTTCTCAAAAAAAGTTCTTTCCAACTCTTCCTTGCCCCTTTTCAGTGTCGTCTGTCCAAATCCTAGAGAATTTAAAATCATTTAGTTTCTATATTACGAGTCTCTTCTATGTCTTTAGGCCTCAGCTTCCTTGCCTGTAAAAATAAAGGAGTGGGTTTAGAGGAGCCCTTCTAGCTCCATACAAATCTAAGATCCTAGTAAAATGTCATTAGAAACCCACCACCTCACTGGGAGGCCAACATAAAATTGTACCACGTTTGAGTATTTGTGTAGGCATGTGTGAAAAGGGGCTTAATTCTTCTCCAGATCACTAGTCATCTAATATCATTCTTACTCAGCTTGTTTGCCATATATATATGTGTGTGTGTATACATGTGTATACACACATGTATATATATTTGCAATAAAAATAGACTTAATAATGAAAATATACTCTTCCCAAAGCTTATTTTGATTGTTAGTTTCATATGATAAATCAAACTGTTGTATATTTTTCCAGGCTTCCTGTTTATTTGAACCAAAGAGAAAGTATAAATCTTATATAAAGAATGTTCACAAGAAGGAGTGTGCTGAGTATAGGGAGATAACATGCAAACATCCTATGATCTTACTGCAAAAAAAAAATGCCTGTAACTAAATCTCATCAGAGTAACATAAAAATTTCTTAAGAGCATTTTTGTTGGTTGGTTCCTGCTTGATTAAAGAAAATAAGTAAAGAAGAAAAAGGACAATTTCCTGAAAAGACTGACTTTCCATGTTAATGAAGCATTTCTGAGCATTGTGTGTGTGTATGTAGGTTTGTGTATGTGTGTATGACTTCACAATTCCCTTTTTAATAAATATAATGCAATTTTATAGTGAGAAAGCTGATTCTTGATAAAAAAAAATCCAACAACAACAGTTTTTATGTGGTGCCCTATCCAGCTGACACTGTCCTTTTGGAAAGCCAATGACTTGTTAGTACCCCTAGCAGCAGTGTGAACAGATGCGTCCCTGACAGGCGATGGATGGTCAGGGTCCATCTGGCCAGTGCAGCTCGGACAGAAATGATGTATACAGCTTCATCAGCGAATGACTGTCATCAATCCTGTGCCATGGATAGCGTAAATGACAGCTACAGTGCAGCTGAGACCCCAGGTGTGAGACTGAGGAGGACTGATTTAAGAATGCTGGATAATCAGGAATGTAGAGTCTTCTGGACTTTAATTTGTATCTTTAACCTCCTATAAATATCTCTATATACTGGAGCAGGTATGTGTTTTTTAAAGAGTCTGATCATGAAATTAGCTTCAAGATGACAGCAGTTCTCTGCTCTTTTTTAACTGCTGATTACCCTGGTTCCAACTCTCCATTAACAAATGCATGAAGTGCTTTCTCTACCACATGGTGGGCCCCACAATTTAATTATTACCTCATTGATTTTTCATGTATTTCAATTTTGTGTTCTTCAAGTCACAGTGGCTGTCCTTTTGGGGCCATGTTTGTTTTTCTTTCCAAGATTTCCTTATGGAATCATTTGGAGTCAAAGATGTTTTTGTTTGCCTCTTCTCCCCACCCCCACCTTTCCTTCAACCAGTCTTCAGGAATGTGTAGCTGAAACAGCCTAGTAGTGGCTCATAAACACGAAAGATCCAAAAAAGGAAACTGGGTTTCTTCCGAGTCTGTACAAATCTACAATAGGAAACAATAACTTGGTGCTTACTCATGAAGAAAAGGTACCTAGTTTTTAAATGGTCCTTCTTTAGTATGCGTTAAAGATCATGCATAATTTGCATCTATTAGCATTTTATTATACTACTGGCACTGGGGAAAGGAAAATGAAAACAATTATTGTATCCTCAGAGGACATTTCTTTACTTATAACTATTTTACAATAAATCATTTTTGTTTATCAGTTTACTGTATGAAGCAAATGCAGGAAAGCTCGAGACTGATGGTGTTCTAAAAGCCCAGGAATTTATATTGCAGCCCCACATGTTTTCACTGAAAGCCCTTCAAATACTTCTAACTCATTAAAATGAATTATGTCAATTACAACCAGTAGACCTGGAAAACATTTGAATCTGATAGAAGAGTAGTTCCGCCTCCCATCCACACAGAAAACTAGAGAAATTTGGTCTTCTCTGGCACAAGCAAGGATCTTATCAAGATAATGGAATGCTGGTTAAGCAAGGACTGAAAGATCTGGCAAAAAAAAAATCATTGTTAGTGGAGAGAAGCCTCTACTCTTGAATTAGTAAAATTAGTTATGTGATGTTAGCGCAATATATGACAAATAATAAGAGACTTATAAGATTGGAAGACAACCTCACAGACAACCTAGCCCATTCCTTTGCCTTTAGGACATAAAAATTCAACCCATCTAAACAAAAGTTCATTAAGTTCTCACAATGTGCAGACCATTCAAACAAATAGAGACAAATAGATGCTTCTATTTATTAAGCCCTCTGCAGAAGAAGATTCTATGAAATAACAATACCAAGTCTTCAAGGCTGTGTGTCAGTTTTAGCAAACCACCCTTTTTCTTTCTTTTACTTTTTTGTTGCTAATTTTTTTTGTTTTTATGTCACTTCGTTTCCCAATCTAATCCTATTCCCTGCTCAGAGATTCTGTGATGTCTTGTAAGCATAAAAAAGAACGGGAAAAGTTTAGCAAAACAAATATGTCAATCAAGTCTTACAATATATGCAATATTTCTCTAGTTTGCCACTTCTGCAAAAAATTGAAGGTGGCACACTCTCATATCAATTCCGTTGGACCAAGTTTTAGCATTATAATTACACACCATTCAGTTTTGATTTTTGTTGTCACTTCTGTTTGTTTTTCCATTTATAACAACATTGATATTGTTTTGTTTGTATTCTTATTTCATTTTTCATAAGTTTATATAATATATCCTATGAATCTGTGAAGTCTTCATAGTCGTTTCTTGTGGATTAGTAATATTATTCTATTACATTTACAATTCTATTACATTACAATTTATTTAGGCTAATGGTGATGGATATCTGCTTTATTTCCAGGCCTTTGCTATTTAAAAAGTATAAAGGATTGCATTTCTAAGGCAGAGGAATAACTTTTCTTCCAGTCCTGAACTTCCCAAAGCAAACATCACAACTCCAGAAAGAAAAAAACCATTAGCATTTTTCATTTGTTTCTCACATGAGCTGCTGGGTCTATTTCATTGGTCAATACAAAACATACAACTAAACAAACTTTTTTTAATAGTTACAGAAAGCTATAAGTAGAAAAGAGTGTTAGAGTATGTGGGGGTTCATTTTAAAAAAATTCTTTAAGAATTAAAAAAGTATTGAAACATCATTTTAAAAAAATATCCTAAATACTATTGAGTCAAAGACTAGTGAAAGCAATAGCCATACAAATCATACATATATATATATATCTATACGTAATATTTTCCCCTAATTTTGAAGATATTTTAAACATATGTGAAAGGCTGGAATTCTTTCTGTATGTTGTAATTAAAGAAGACAATAGAGCCATATTTATATCACTAATGATTGTTTCATGTAAGATATTCTCTCTTAATTGAACTCAATAATGTATATGGGTGAATGAAAATGTTTGAGTCTCATATGTCTTACGTTTCTAAGCAATGGTCTTCCTTCCAACATTATTTGTACATGCTAAAATGTATAATTAAAGGAAAGTTTATATTGACAACTGTTTGGTTATCCTTCACAAAGAGACAACCGTGATTCATGAATTTGCTAATTGTTCATCCCATATGCAAACACTAGCAGGAATTTAGCCAAACATAATCTTAATGCAGGGAATATCAGGTTTCTAGACCCAATTCAATAAATGTAGGGGTAGCAACAATCTAGTCAGTGAACTGTTAGCTGAGCTCTGGGTCAAAAAGACCTAGTGCTGATTCTGACCCATACCGGCTATGTGATCCTGGGCAGCTTACTTAGCCTCTTTTGATGCTAAGTTGCAGAGTAGGTGCTGATATATTTGAGTAGAGGAAGGTGCTTCTCAGGGGTTCCTAGACCAATGAAATCATACAATTGTTCTAAAAATTAACCTCTAGCTATGCACATCCAGAGAAAGAATTATAGAGTCTGCATGCAGATTGAGGCAAACTTTTTGCTCTCTCTTTTTTTCTCTTTTTTTTAAAGTTTGGTTTTGTTTCTTCTTTCCCATGATTCATCCCATTGGTTATAATTCTTCATTACAACTGGACTATTATGTAAATAAGTTCAATGTGAAGGTATATGTAGAAGCTCCATTGGATTACGTGCCATCTCAAGGGGTTGAGGTGGGGAATGGGAGGGAAAGAAAATTTGGAACCCAAATATTTGTGGAACTGAGTGTTGTAAACCAAAAATAAAAAATAAATTTAAAAAATTAACCCCCAAAATAATGCCTTATCATAATTTGGAGAAATCAAAATTCTGACATTAGATTCTATACATTAATGTCACTTGTACTTATAATTTCACTTAAAATTACCTTTCTAATCCTGCCAAAGTGTGACATTACCTTTTTTTAAGTGGTCTGAGTGTCTTTTGGGTAGCCAAGTGGTACAGTGGATAGAGTGTCAGGTCTGGAGTCAGGAATATTCATCTTCTTGAGTTCAAATCTGGCCTCAGACATCTACTAGCTGTGTTACACTGGGCAAGTCACTTAATTCTATTTTTCTCATCTGTAAAATGAACTGGAGAAGGAAATGGCAAACCACTCCAGTACCTTTGTCAAGAAAATCCCAAATGGAAGTCACAGTCAGACACGACTGAAACAACTGAACAAGTACCTTTTAAATTCACACACGAAAATAAGATGGACTCATAGAATAGAGACATCAATCAATCTACATCCAAAGTAAATAAGAAATACTGTATATTCTTTTTTCCTTCCAAAATTTTGTTTAATTTACCAGAGAATATGTTTATGTAAGGATTCTGATTATTTTAAAGGAATATTTTATTGTTCATCAAACTTAGTGGAGATGTCCAAAAAGAGAGATTAAGTATCTTGGCACACCATAAGAGCTTAAAAAATCCTCCAGAAAGCTGACTCTCTCTCCCTCTCTCTCTCTCTCTCTCTCTCTCTCTCTCTCACTCACTCTCTCTCTCTCTCTCTCCCACTTATCTTTCTATATCTCATCTATGTCATTAGAAATGAGTTTATTCACTGTAAATTTGGGGCGAAGTGGAATTTTTAGATATCTTTAAAAAAGTATTCACAAAATGGCCTAGCCGTCTATTTGAACATATATATGGAAATTGTTACTAAATGAAAGAGGAGGAGGAGGAGGAAGAGGAGGGGGAGGAGGAGGAGGAAGAGGAAGAGGAGGAGGAGAATGAGAAGAAGAAGAAGAAGAATGAGAAGAAGGAGGAGGAGAAGGAGAAAGAGAAGAAGAGGAGGAGGAGGAGGAAGAAGAAGATGAGAATGAAGAAGATGATGAATATCATTTAGAAAGCCCTGAAATGCTCTGGGGCTTGGTATAATCAATCCAATAGCATCAGCACACAGAGACATCTGGAGAATATCACTGTCTATACAGAATCCCTCTTCTACTGGTTTATGCCAGACCAGAGATTATAAATTTAGAGCCAAAACGGACCTCAGAAGTCAACTATTCCAACCCATTCATTTTACACATGAGAAAATTAAGGCCTAGAAAGGTTAGGTGACTTACTCAAGGTTGCATAGACATAAATGAAGAGCTGGGGATCAAATATTTCCATGATAGTGAGGAAAACTTTAAGTGATCATATATTGCCCTGTTTTGTGTGTCATTTTATGTTAATAATCAGAAGGTCATTGAACAAAATCATCTCTATGGTTATATTTATCACAGATTTTTATACTGTATTATTGTATTGAATAAGAGCCTATAAAGGGGTATTTTGTTCTGTAATAATAATCATGTGCTATCCCTGCATAAGATGAAATCAGAGATAAATTTCTTCAGTGATTTCCTCCCTCTCTGATTATCAACATTAAACAAGCTGTAAAGTGGGAGAAATATGCTTGCCAGAGGTATCTATCACCATCATGGATGATGTCCTACATAAAGTTTAAATGGAAAAAAAATATTCTCTATAGTTCCCTATTCTCTGTAGAAGACTTATCAAAGGGTCCATGAACTTGGATGGGATAAAATATTTGCATATTTATTTTCACTAACTTCTCATCAAAACTTAGTATTTCTTCAATTATGATAAAAAAAAAACTCCAATAACAACACATTATTCTGATGAGTCCACAGGTTCCAATGGATTGCCAAAGGGGCCCATCTCTCTCTCTCTCTCTCTCTCTCTCTCTCTCTCTCTCTCTCTCTCTCTCTCTCTCTCTCTCTCTCTCTCTCTCTCTCTCACACACACACACACACACACACACACACACACACACACACACACACTCACAGATACACTCAAAAACTACAAACTCCTTCTATAAATTATAAAGTTCTCAAGATAGTCTTCCTTGAGAATGACATTATGCTGATTGCACCAAACCTTTGATTATGACAAAAGACATCCTGAAATCCATTGTCAATCAAAAGAGGCCAGTCTAGCAATTTGCATAGGCAAAATAAAGTAAATTAAGAACACATATTGTTAGAATTATAATGTATAGTTTTGTAAGCAGCCTACTGAAGTAGTCCATTAATACATATATCTTGGACAAGTACTTCATATTGACAATGAACTAAGCCTAAAATTTAACAAGAGGAGGAGAGAAAAGTACAATACATTCGGGAAATTGCAGAAAAACAGAAAAAAAGAAGTGGACAAAGGAATGATAACAGATGAATAGGTCAAGTGTAACAGCATTATTAAATTAAATGACCTAGAGAAAGACCTCTATGGTAAGCAAATCTCCTCTAAGGAGGATTTCTGGAAGGACGTGGACAATAATTACATAGGATTAGAAGGCATCAAAGAGTCATAATTTTCAAAACTGGAAAGTATGATTCTTACATACAATCTCAGAGAAAAATATTCTTTCTATCAGACTAACTCTTCCTGTACCCATAACCCTATTTTCCTCTACTCCTTGCCCTGATTTTTCCCCCTCTACTTCAATCTTGCATCTCTCTCGTATGACTCGAGTCTCAAGTGGATAAGCATTTGTTTATCACCTACTATGTGCTACAGTTTTCAAGTACCTAGTATGAGGGACAATGGATTAGAGGTTAAAGCACTAGCCTTGGAGTCAGAAGGACCTGGATTCAAGCCCTACCTCTAATACATCCTGACTGTGTGACCCTGGGCAAGTCATTTAACCTCTAGGTGTTCCTAAGGAACTTTCTACGATGATAAATTTCAGAGAAGGAACTGGTGTTTACTAAAGTTCTTTAAACAGATGAAATGACCAGTAAATTTTTTAAATCTTTTAGGCAGTAGGGATGGCAAGACAAACATAGAAAATAGTCCCTGCCCTCAAGGAACTTACATTCTATTGTGAGTTTACCTTACACATGGGAAGGATGATTTGAGGTGGCTAAGAGCATTATCAGTTGAATGAGTGTGGTTGGCTTCTAGTAGGAGCTGAACTCAGAACCCCATGAAAGCTGTAGAGGGGAGAGGGGACAGCCTGGATAAAGGTGATGGACTCCTGAGTTCTGGAACAGGGGTAAGGGAAGGGAATATGTATTTATTAAGCACCTCATAAGTGCCAAGGACTGTGCTAAATGGTTTATAAATATCTCACTTGATCCTCAAAATAATCTTGGGAGGTAGGTACTATTATTATTATCCCCATTGCACAGATGAGGAAAGAGGCAGGGAGTTAAGTGACTTACTCAGGGTCACACAGTAAGTGTCTGAGGCTGTATTTGAACTCAAGGTCTTTCTGACTCTAGGCCCAGCACTCTACCCATGGTTCCATTTGACACCTCAGTAACAGGTAATTGGGCAGTTAGGATGGAATTGGGAGTACATAAAGAGGCATAATGTATAAAATGTTCTGGAGAAGTCTTCTTACACGTTTTCTCCCTCCCCTCCCCCACATACCCACAATCCAGTGACAATGACTGAACTTCTAGCTGTTGCTCACACAAGACTCTCATCTCCTGTTTTCACCAGCTGTCTCCACATGGAATTCTCTCCCTCTTAATCTCTACCTTCTTCAAGTTTCAGTTAACATATCAGTTTCTATAGAAAGCCTTTCCCACTCCCCATTAATTTGTAGAAATCAAAATTCTGACATTAATTAGATTCTATACATTAATATCACTTGCACTTATAATTTCATTTAAAATTACCCTTCTAATCCTACCAAAGTGTGATATTACCTTTTTTTTAAAGGTGGTCTGTGTACCTTTTGGACAGCCAGGTGGCACAGTGGATAGAGTACCAGGTCTGGAGTCAGGAAGACATCTTCCTGAGTTCGAATAGGGCTTTTCCTCTATGGATTATCTCCAGCTTCTATATAGTTTGTATGTACATAGCTCTTTTCCTGTCACCTTTCCCCCAAAACTCTTTGAAGGCAGGAATGATCTTTTCCTTTTCTTTGTATCTCCAGTGCTTAGCACAGTGCCTGGCACATAGTAGTGCATAGTAAATGTTTATTGACTGACTGACTAGATTGCATAAGGCTTGAAGTACCAGGCTCTGGAGTTAGTATTTTGTTCTAGAGACAATAGAAAGACACGGGAAGGTTTTGTTGTTGTTCTTGTTTACAAGAGAATGATATGATCAAGCAAGATCATTTTGGTGACTGTGTGGAAGATACAGCAGAGTGATAAGACTGGGAGCAGAGATATCAAGCGTCAATTACAATCACTAGAAGAGAGATGATGAGCATCTGAATGAGTGTGATGGCCAGGTGAGTACTGAGATGGGGATGAATGTGAAAGATTTTATGATTGTAATATAACATAACATAATATAATATAATTAATATAATATGATATGATACGATATGATGATATGATGTGATGTGATGTAACATAATACAATGTAATGTAACACAATGTAATACAATGTAATATAATATAACACAATACAATACAATATAATTTTTTGGTGTAACAAACAAGATTTGGTAAGCAATTGACGGATAAGGGAAAATGATGAGTCAAAGATGACTCTAAGGATATGAATCAAAATGAGTGTGGTGCCTCATCCTCATTAACCCCTAGTTATTAGTTCCCTTTCTCCCTAACTTGTATATATTTTGCATTTATTTATTGATGTTCATGCTTTTCCTCCCAATAGAATTTAAGTTCCATCAGGGCATAGACTGCTTTATTATTGTCTTCATATTCTCAGCATCTAGCACAGAGTCTAGAACCATTGAAGTACTTTAGAAATGATCATCAAAAAAAATTATGAAATCATTGGCCCTTTGAAGCATCAAAGTAACAACACCAAACTTTTCTTTAACACTTTGTGGTCTATAAAGCACTTTGCAGACATTGGATCCTCTGTGATCCATACACTAACCCTTTAGGAAAATATTATTATCCACATTTTGTAGATGGGCAACCTAAGACACAGAAACTCTAGGGGACTTGCCCCTAGTTATACAGCTACAAAATAGTATTACTGGCTTTCAAACACATGTCTCCTGACTCCTTCTCCTATAAGCCATCCACCTCTAATATCTACCTAATTATTATGTGATCGATGAAAGGTGGGCAGCAGACACTTTTGACCCAACACACAAGTAGGGAAGAGGAGATTGATCCCAAAGAATTGACTTCAGAGCTAAAACTAATCAACTACTTTCCTACACATTAACTACTGTTATCTTCCTTGGAGTTTTACGTCAAGCACAAGTCAACTGAAAGGAATGAGAATAACAAGTAAATAGATGAAACCCAGAACATTGATTATTAAAAGTGGTTCTGAAATATATTCTATGGAGACCTTAAACTTGACATGTCCAAAGCCACTACTACATTTCCCTCTCCCCCAAACCTGTTCCTCTTACAAACTTTCCTCTTACTGTTTAGGGATATCATAATCCTCCTATCACCCAACTCAAAACTTACCAGTGATTCTTAAGTCGTCCTCACTTTTACTCTCCCAATGTTGACCTAACTGCCATACTGGTGCAGGCCCTCATTACTTCATTTCTGAGAGATTGAAATAACCTGTTGGTTGGTCTCTCTGCCTCAAGTCTCTCCTAACTTCAGTCTATTATCCACTCATCTGTTCAAATTATTTTCCTAAAGTGCAGGTCTGATCAGGTTACCACCCCCTAACTCCATTCAGTAAATCCCAGTGGCTCCCTATTACCTCTAGGATCAGGTATCTACTACTCTTGTATCTTCAAGATATGAGTCTTGGCCAAGGAAATCCTATGTTGCTTGCGCATTCAGGAACTCATCTGCCACTATATCTCCATGTCTTATCCTTGAGGCTGGTTGGAGTTGTGAACTGCTGTTCAAATTAACAGGTTTCCCTTTGCCTTGCCTACTTTCTGAGCAGGATGCTTGTCCTAGATTTATGCTTCTTAAGGCACCTTAGTGGATACACATAGTTGATAAATACTTGAGTCCTGTGACTCCAAATCTAGTTTTTTCCTCTCTACTATAATCAAAGGAGACATTATAAAATATTGATGTATTAGGTTTCTATCCACTGAATCCCCATGGACATTCAATTACTGAAACCAAGTCTTTATGTTGTTTTAAGGCCCGTGGCCACATTTTTCCAGTTTCTGTAACAGAGACCCTTTGGCTAAGCACCAATGGAGCCCAACACCATACTGCATTACCACTCAGTGTACTCACACTAGACCACCACCTAGGAGGAAAGAGAGTGTGAGGGCCATTGAGCACTGAGAATTTCCCCAATGAATCACAATTACAGGAACACCTGTGCTAACTAAGTTTGTGCTGATCCAGTGTGAAAATTTGCAGAGTGCTCAACAGCCCTGAGAATTTCTCATTTATTATCTGTAGTGGGGTGGTCTGTGACTGCACATTGGGTTGCAGAATGAAGCATGTAAGGACACTGATTCAAGACCTCTTCTGGGACCTTTTCCCTCTACCTGCAGGGTACAGCTGTGCTTCTTCTCAAAAGAGAGCCAGAGCTTGGCATTTCTACAGAGCAAAGCTAAGGGAAAAAATGGGAATTATTTCACCTGAAATTAAGTGCATATATTATTGGCACATAAATATCAGGTTGAACTCAATGTAGTATTGATTTGAGGAGTAACCTGGCGATCAGCTGCGTGTTCAATAAACTATTGGCCTAACTACATGTTCAAAAGGAAGCATCAATATAAGGCAATAATAATAGAATAACATACTTTAGGTAGCACTTTAGGTAGCACTTTAAGGTTTACAAAACACTTTACATGTATTATATCATTTGATCCTAACAGTAACCACGCATAGAAGGTACTATTATCATTCTAACTTTAGAAATGGGGAAATAGAAGCTCAGAAAGCTTAATTTGTCCAGGGTCATACAGCTAGTAAGTTTCTGAGGCAAGATTCAAACTCGAGTGTTCCTAGCTCCTAATCCAGCAATCCATGTATACTATGCCACCTAGTCGCCTGAAGAGAAAGTGTATTCTGTTCAAAACATCTCCACCAGATTTCTACTGATACACTCAGAGTGAACAGACTGTAGGTGAGACACATATCTAAGAGAAGCATCCTCCTAAGAGTGGACTTTGGTGGATGGAGGAAGGGAAAGCCTGTTAAACTGAACTGCAACGCCCCATCCCCAGCCAGTCTCGTGGGTGGCAGACATAAAGATGTAACGGCAGGTGGGCAGAGGAGTTCTTGAATGGGGCGGGAACCACAGTAGGATTTCCTTGGTCAAGGTTTGTAAAGAGAAGAAGATGAGCTCCTGGACTAAGCAACAGTAAGGATCAAGAAGTTAGAAGAGAAAGAGTCGTAATGTGATAAAGTAAAGATGAACCTTGCAACTCGTTAGGACTAGACATAGCAGCTAGGTGGCTTAGTGCATAGAGTGCTGGGCCTGGAGACAGGAAGACATCCTCCTGAGTTCAAATCTAGCCTCTCATGCTTACTAACTGTGCCACCCTGGGCAAGTCACTTAATCCTGTTTGCCTGAATTCCTCCTCTGTAAAATGAGCTGGAGAAGGAAATGACAAACCACCCCAGTATCTTTACCAAGAAAACCTCAAATGGGGTCATGAACCATTGGACATAATGAAAAATAACTGAACAACAAAGACCCAATACTAGATGAGTGATATTTTGTGGTCCCCCAGGGAAACCCCAAGTGGAAGGGAGTGTTGTGTTTGTCCTTCGTTTTCGAAGAGTACCATGGCATCAGGGAAATGACAACACGGCTTGCAGTGGACTTCGATTTGAGCGAGGGAGGGCTGTGCAAGGTCACCAGTCTCACTTTCTCCTCCAGAGCCATCTGGGTCCAGTGAACAGATATTCATCAGGATGACTGGAGATGACCCAGGATGCAATGGGAGACCCTGGTCCTTTTAGGCTAAGGCCTTTTCATGTACTCACTTAGAGTGAGGCAATGCCCACTGGAGCATAAGACAAGTTTATGGGTTACCTGATGATCCAACCTGGTTCTGGTCTATGGGTTAGACTTATCTTTTTTGTTATTAGTTAACATTTGATTAGAGCTTTATGATATGGACATGCTTCTGTCGAAAAATTAAGGATTTGATCCCTGGGATTGTGATGCTACATAACAACTCATATCCTGATGGAAAAACCTCTCTGGGCTTTCGTTTTCTCTCCTATAAAATGAGAAATGTTGAACTACAGGGACCCTAACGTCCCTTTTAACTCTAAACCTAGGACCTTGTTATTCTGTAGTGACCATTGCCATTTGGGTGGTGAACTTATTACAATGATTTGTCTTCCTTTTTGAACCCTAATGTGTGAGAACATCAGATATCTTGTTAAATTGTCATAGGGAAAACTTAAAAATATTGGGTGTGAACAGTGCTGTTCCAGAAGATACTACTGCCTTGCCTACTAGCTGTTACTGCTTTCGAAAAATGAGAGTGGAAAGGAAGGATTCCTTCCTTTTGAGCATGGTCATAGACCATGTTAAGGTCTTAGAGAATGTTGATGAGGTCAAGAGGCAATGAGATGCAGCGGAAAGAACACTCTACATATAGTCAGAGGTTTAGGTCTCAGCTTTCACACTGCATAACCTTGAGTAAGTTATATTTCCCCTCATTATCCACCCCACCCCCAGCTGCCAAGCTCCTTCATCTTTAACATGAGAATGTTGGACTAGAAAATGACTAAAGTCCCTTCTAGCCCTAAATCTATTATTGTAGAAATGAATGAATGAATGAAAAAGCATTTATAAAGTGCTTACTAAGTGACTAGTATATCCTTGCCTTCAAGAAGCTTATAGTCTATTATTATAGTCTATTATTACACATGTATGAGTACACACACACACACATACACACACGGGAGGATTGGCCAGGGAGGTTTATTTGCTTTTCAAAGTGAACAGAGATGGTAAGTGGAGCCATAGAGGGGTAGATTGACACACCCCTTCCCAGGAGTGCTGGTTGTACTGATTTGGTTATGGTTTCAGAACTAGGAAGTAAAAGAACAAAAGGAGATGTGGAGAGGGAGCAAGGTACATGTGTGGCTGCAAGGGCATGATTTCCTGGAGGAAATAAAAGCTAGCAAGAAAGTATCAAGACAATAAAATGAACTGTAGCTGGATCCAATGCCTTGATATAGCAGGACCTGAGGGCTTCAGAGTGGAATCTGTTCAAGATAAGTACTTGGCACAGTAAGTAGTACATAGTAGATGCTTAATAAATGTTTGTTGACTGATTGGCTAATGAATGTTTACATCCACCAGGGAGTCGCTGGTCCAGGAAGCAAAGCCATTAGTGATACGCACACACGCACACACACACACACACGCGCGCGCATGCACGCACACACACGCATGCACATACACACATCTTTTCTAGCCTCTCTAGTGGCTCTGTAGCCAGGCTGTACAGCAACACTCATCGTATATAAAAAGATTCTTTTCTATTCAGTGAGTGCTCCATGCTGCAGCTACTGCTCTTATTCCTTCTGACGTTGCCAGAGTTGGATGACGGTAGAGATCCAATGCTCGCTCTTTCTAGAAATATGTGCTACTTTGTTCCAGTCACAGAACATCCAAAACATCCAAACCACGATGTTTGTTTCCCACATGTATTATCCAAGGTCATTAACTCCTCTGGAACAGATACTCATCTTGCTAGTGATTTCCAAAGAGGTTATCACACTACAGTAAATTCATACTAGTTATGTGTTTTTCCTTGGAGATTAAAAAAATTATTCATTCTCTGCTACTGAATTTTACATTCACTTAGAAATACCAGGGCAGCTGGGGGCTCAGTGGTTAGAGTTCCAGGCTTGGAGTCAAGAAGACTCATCTCCATGAGTTCAAACCCAGCTTCAAACACTAGCTGTTTGACCCTGGACAAGTCACTTAACACTGTTTGCCTCAATTTCCTCATCTGTAAAATGAGGTGGAGAAGAAAATGGTGAACCACTCCAGTATCTTTGCCAAAATGGGGTTGCAAAGAGTCAAACACAACTGAAAATAACTGAACAACACTACCAGAAATACCACAGAAGCAACCAGGAAAAGAGCCCTAGATACAAACCCCAGGGGAAAAGATTTGTGCTCATTCACTAAATTCAAGTGTTTTAAAGAGTTAGCTTGGAGATGAATGTTTCTCACAATCCTTCATTTATAAAAGGGAAATACACACACACACACACACACACACACACACACGTGTGTGTGGATATCTATACACACATGTATAAATATATAAGTATTTATTTACATACATATATACATATACATGTATATATATATGAGATAAAAAATCTCAGCAATAGCAGGAAACAGTCTTCTGGAAAACTTCAGGGAACACCTTCTTAGGTGAGGTGTCTTAGAATTGCAGAGATTTCAAGGGTCCTTTATGTAAAGAACAATAGGTTAAAACCAAGCTCCAAGCCCAGTTGTATACACACAGGTGTTGTGCTACACTGGCTGTCCATAAAGTAAATGTCCTAGATTACTTCCTCCTCCAGCATAAGTGTTCTTCCCACTCACCTGAAACAAGATGTGTGCAAACAGAATTCTACTGAGCAAAGGGAATGTATGGTGTCAGCATTTTCAAGCTGAGTGAATATTTCCTACAGCTGCCAAAATAGAATAGAGGGAGAGAGAGGAAAGAGAAAGGAAAGAAACCTTGAAGAATAAAAAAAAGAATACATTATGGTAGCGAGCAAAGTGTATGAGCTCATAAAGTATGACTTGGCCCATAAGTCTGGGGAGATAAATTAAATATTAAGTGGGGCTGACACAAGGAGCAACATCTTCACCCAAGGAGGAGCTAAAGAAAAAAAAGTAGGTCTAGTATTGCAAAGTAAGACCAGCCCTAGGCAAAACTGTGAAGTGGGTGAAGTTTATCTTTACCTCTGTTTCATCTCTCTTTATGGAATCTTCATCCTTTCTATCAACATTCTAAACCCACAAAGCTAAGGCCTGGTCCTTATGCCATCCAATTGATTCTTAAAAGTCTCCATGGCAGTATCACATAAAACCTGTCCTCCCTGAGAAGCGTTTCATAGCTCAGACTTTTCCTTCTCTTTCCTCGTCATTTCCTATCAAAACTTACTTATTCAATAATTTGAATAGGTAACTAATTAACTTTAATTTAATAAATCACATTTTCTTATACCTTGAGGTTTACGAAAAACTTTCATCAGAATTAAAATCTGCAGCTAAATTTAAGTATTATTACTCCAAGTTAAAAGGGGATAATACTGAATAGCAGAAAGGTTGAGTGATCTGTCTAAACTCATATAGATGTGTGTAAAAGATGTAATGCCAGTATCTCCATAGGGAAATGGAGATGGGTGTGGGAGCTATGATTGAAGGGAATGTGTAGAATTTGAATCCAGGTCAGCTGATTTTTTTCCCCATCATAACACAGTTCTTCTCTAAATCACACTGATAAATTAGTTAATAAAAAAGGATAAGCATGTTACCCTCTTTAGGGAATATTTTTAAGTAAAGCAAGGGATAGAGAGGTAGGCCAAGAGTCAGGAAGACTCATCTCCCTGAGTTCAAATCTCATCTCAGACACTTACTAGCTGCATGAACCTGGACAAGTCACTTAACTCTGCCTCAGTTTCCTCATCTGTAAAATGAGCTTGAGAAGGAAATGGCAAACCACTTCGGTATCTTTGTCAAGAAAACTCCAAACAAGGTCACAAAGAATCAGACACAATTGAAAATAACTGAAGAACAACAACAAAAGAACTCTAAATATAATCTGAACCCAGTGGTATTAATATTTGATTTTGGAAACTTCTGACACTGACAAGTTGGTGGTGGAGATAACTTGTAGTCAGGAGTGTCTTTCCCCTTGACGCCCTCAATTCATAACACGTTGGTGATTGCCTACCCTTGAATATGCTATCTGTGAAATCAACCATAGGAACATTTGCATTAAAAGGTTACATTCATTGGGAGAGAAGGTTGTGGGTAATGGCGTTAATGTTGTCCATCCTTACTGCACTCATTTTATTGTGTTACCCAGATATGCTTCAATATGCAACTTTCTGCCCTTGGATTCCCAGAAGAAAAAAAAAAGATATCCATGACCTTGATTCAGTAGTCTTTTTCCTTCTTAGAAAATCTACTGGTATAGTAACGTTTTAAAAATTTTAATTGTGTTTATTTTTAATGGTGTTGAAAAGGCTTTAAAGTAGATTGGGGCACAGATTGAAATGAAAACTCATGAAAGCTGGGGAAAATGCTTTGGATTGATACCATACATCATGCCAGATCATAATATAATGCAGCAGTTAATGCACTCAGATGGCAGAGCTGTTATGCTATATCATATTAATGCATAATTTGGGTCCTTAAGTATCTGTGAATCATCCACACAATACATTGCCAGGGTCCTTTATGAAATGGCATGTCAATGCATTGACTTGATAGTATTCCTCTAACCTGGAAATCATCCTTTAAAAATCTCTGGACTAGACACTTCATTTCCCTTCATATCTCAAGTACCTATTTTAGACAGAATTTGCCCAGGTAAAGTTGTGAATATAGTGATCTTTTTTTTCTATTCAGACTAGTTCCCTCCTCTTAGTGGTATCCCACCCCTAGCATACACCTCTTCCCACGCAGAAGGGAACTCAGAGAACCTTCTCTATTTTCCACATAACCAAAATTTGCTTTCATGAGAGAATAAAAGAATTCATTACAATAATATATACATAGATAATGCTTTTTTTATTTCCAGGAAATTATGTATTTTGATTGGGACAAGAAGTCTTAAACCAAGGAAATCCAGTCTCAATAGAAACATTTCGACCATTTGCCAACAGAAAAAGAAGTTATTTTTTATTGACTTAGGGCCTTTTTGGCAAAGCCAGGTATAGCATCCTATATGTTACATGTAAACTATCATTAACTCTACTTTTTATTCTGACCCTACTAAAATTTTTTCTTGATTAAGTCAGAAGTTCAGGGATTATAATAGAAAAGGAAAATCAGGGGGCGGAGCCAAGATGGCAGCTGGAAAGCAGGGACTTGCATGAGCTCCTCACCCAGGTCCCTCCAAAAACCCATAAAAATGGCTCTGAACAAATTCTAGAACTGCAGAACCCACAAAATAGCAGAGGGAAGCAAGGCTCCAGCCTAGGACAGCCTGGATAGTCACTGGGTAAGGTCGATCATGCACACAGTTGGGAGAGGAGAGGAGCAGAGCCCAGCATGGGCAGTGGCAGGACCAACCAGACTGGGAACCAGGGGAACAAGCCCTAGAGCCCTGAATCAGTGAGCTGTGGCAGTTACCAGACTTCTCAACCCATAAACACCCATAAACAACAGCAAAAAAAATACTGAAGAAAACAACGCTTTAAAAAATAGACTTAACTCAAATGGCAAAAGAGCTCCAAAAAGCCAATGAGGAGAAGGCAGAATTAGCCAAATGGAAAAGGAGGTCCAAAAGGCCACTGAAGAAAATACTACCTTAAAAATTAGATTGGAGCAAGTGGAAGCTAGTGACTTTATGAGAAATCAAGATATTATAA
>CM053622.1:640112896-640132326 GCA_028646595.1 Phalanger gymnotis | reverse complement strand
GCTGGGCTCAGCTCTGCTCCCCTCAGCTGGGAGCTGGGAGCTCCGTGGGAGACAGACCCCACCCAGAGACCATTCAGGCCATCCTGGGCTGGAGCCCTGCTTCGCTCTGCTACTCTGTGGGTTCTGCAGCTCTAGAATTGGTTCAGAGCCATTTTTTCATAGGTTTTTGGAGGGACTTGATGGGGAGCTCACACCAGTCACTGCTTTCCAGCCACCATCTTGGCTCTGCCCCCCCCCACTGGTTTTTAAAATGAAAGTAGCAGCCAGGTGGTTCAGTGGATAGAGCCCAGGGTGTGGAGTCATGAAGACCAAGAGTTCAAAACTGGCTTCAGACACTTCCTAGCTGTGTGATGCTGGGCAAATCACTTAACCCTATTTACCTTATTCTCCTCATCTGTAAAATGAATTGGACAAGGAAATAGCAAACCACTCCAGTATCTTTACCAAGAAATTCCTAAATGAGGTCAGGAAGAGATGGACATGACTGAAATGAAGGAATGATAAAAAAAAATGCAAGTGATTTTATTTTCAGACTTTTAGGGGGAGATATCTATGATACCTTTGAGAACAATTATATATTTGGGAGATGGGGTGAACCATGTAAAATCAAGCTGAAGAATCCCCAGAGCAGAAAATAGTCCCATATTCTATTTGGAATGTCTTTAAAATTTCATTTTCTGGTATATTAGAGTTGAAGACATTCATGTGGTTAATTATTATATGTACTACGTAATAACAATTGTACTTATGAATTGGCCCTTGAGGAAAAATTTCAAAGGGGTTCCCTTACTTTTGTATGGGTCAAAAAACAAACAGATATAGAGGTGAAGGGGACCCCTCATTTTATTTTCTTTCATCCCAATTCTTACTCAAGAGCTACTTGGAACACCACTTAAACTAAAGAATGATAGGATTTTTTTTTTCTATGTATATAAAACATCACTTTGTCTGCTTTGTTCATTATCAATAGCGTGTACTCTTATTTTTAGGTTTCTGCAGGAACTGATATATCCCATATTAGGAAAAAGAAAAGGGAGAAAGAAGAAAAGGAGGAAGTGGAGGGAGGAGGAGAAAGGAAAGCTAAATTATTTCATAGTCCTCTTGGACTAAACTGAAAAAAAATATTTAGTTATTTATTTTATAAATCAAGTGATGACACTGATATTCATGGAGCAACATTTGTAGAAAGAAAATGAAGCTGAAAGATAATATTTTGAACTCTGAACTTCCTTATTCTATTTTGGGTGTGAAAAGAAGTTTTATAGTCAAGTTATAAATCCCTTAAAAAAGGTTTATAAAGAAAACTCTGATATACCTTTATCTATAACGGCCCAGTTGGGGGTTGCAATAATAATCCTTTTGCTTTTATGTGACCATCTGGAGGCCTATTAAAAAGAGTATCTAAAACAGACTCCCCAAGTGTGCTGAGTGTGCGGGTTTTTAGAAAGTCTCCCAAATACTGGAGGTTGCCTGCTATAGGGCAATATGGCCCTCTACAGAGAGGGTATCACAAAAAATCGACCTCTCACCTTTGCCACTGTGAACATGTTGCATAGAGTTGATTCTGATACATATGCCACAAATGTACAGAAATCCAGTCTCTTTTATACCTCTTGGGTTGTGTGATGAGATGGAAGAGTCTAGGGAATCTGGGAATGGGAAACTATGCATTTAATGAAGCATCATGTTTCAACTGGATAATATTCTACTTTGATTTGTGTGGCGAGCAAATATGAAATATTGGAATAATATTGCAAGTTCCTGGTTTTTGTGGCTCAAGTAGATTTACAGAACATTTGTGCTTTCCTGAAAACTACACCTTTTATCAAAAGTGTAATCCAAGAGGGCTAAGGACATATGTTGGATTGCAAAAATGGAATTAGATAAAAGTTGGCATTTGTCTTTAGTAGATTATTAAAATCGGCGAGGTAAGAAATCTGCTCATAAAGACAGAGTGAGTTAACAGGGGCTGGATATCATTTGTCCAAAATAGTCTTTTCTCTACACTCATTAACCATCTTGCCCAGTAATGTGGTTGCATCCTATTAAACCTGATACATCAAAAAAAAAAATTAAGTTGCTGTCTCAAACTGCACTACAACTCAGATCTAGGACCAAATAAGATGCATTAATTGCTTTACTGCTTCACCGCAAAGCCACTCTTAAAACATAATTCCTTAATGAAGTCCGTTAATTTGTTCATGGCAGTACACAAGCTGTTCAATATGACACAGAATTGCACTCTGTTTTCTAACCCCTGCAGTTTCTTCTGTTAGTCACTCTGTCTTGTGTTGTTATCCCATGGATAGTAATTATTTTATAGTGGCTGTAATTAGGAGAGAATTAGGCTTGGTAAACAAAACCTGCCTTCTCCTGTTAATAGCTAAGGATAATAAATTTGGCTCTGACATTCACTATATTTGGACAAGCCTTGGCCTACTTCCAGTTTTCCCAATAAGAACTTTATTATATAATTATGCCTTGGAGGGGCTCATATTACAAGGTAATTTTTTTTGTAAAGACACATATTGCATGGCTTCCAGCCAGTAAATGATATACTGTAATATATGCCTCCAATAAATGTTTTAAACAAAATCTCTCTAAGCAATATCCTGCTGGAGCTACACACTGCTATTCAGCATATATTATTTACAGGATTTATTTGTGAGGTTTTTCATAATGTAAATTATTTTCTTTGGCTTATATTGTCCACCATTATGACAAGTATCTAAAATGAAGGCCTGAATTATTCTAATCAGCAAATGACATGTTTAGATCCCTAACTACCCATATCACAGTTCCTATACAGAGGTATATTGTTGGAGGGTGAGAGAGTAGGCTATATAAACTGCTTTTTTAATCTATTTGTCAAGTGGAGAGGAGCCAGATGTTCTGGGTTACAGGCAGACTACATCAACTGGCAAAGTTAGGGCAAACTCTACCCACGATTTAAAAAAAAATAGAATAAAAAGAAAAGAAAGAAATTAGGTCAAACAACACTATGTGAAGTCATTCTGTACTTTACCAAACAACATCTGGCAGAATGTAGTCTGTGGCCCCATTCTCAACACTCAATGGTAAGCCTTAGTCCATGGATAGCTAGATGGATGGATACATACATACATACATACATACATATATATAAATAGATGGATATAGATATACACATATCTATATCTATAGAATGATCTTTGGTGCAGCCAGCCAAAGACATGGAAAAGAAAGAAAATTGATATCTTACAATCTTACAAGATGCCAAAGATAATAAGAGGCAAGACAGTGGTGAATAAGGGACCCTGAAAATAATAGCAATATGGAGTTAATGACCAGGCCAAGCAAATGGACAGAAGCAGAGATAAGAACAAAGGACACTTACTATGTCCTTGCCATGGAAAAGCAGGTGTGACAGTTGTGAGATGCAATTGAATATTGCATTTTTAAAAGGCATATAGGAGACATGTAGTGAGCCCTTTGACCGTAGCTGACTCAGAGATCCATACGTAGGCAAATGAGTGACGAGCCAACTCAATAAAGATGTTTGTTGTCCCATAGCTCTGTCTCAAGATCTGATCTGTTATGTGGCTTGGAGAGGGAGGGTTCTAGTAAATGGAGAGAAAGATTAATATAGTTTCTACTTGAGACCACTAGCCTCAAGGATTACCCCATTAATTTAAGGCTACTAGCACAGAGGTAGTTGAGAACATAATTCTTTTAGCAGAGAAGGAAAGATAGCTAGAGACCAAGATGATGCTGAAACACCAAGCATGGAGGAGGCTGTGTGGACAGGCTGTTCTAGGGTTATTTTTAGAGTTCACAGGTGTGTGTATGTATGTCAATGAAAGTGCGTATGTGCATGTATGTATATGCATGTGTGTGCATATATCTACATATCCACACAACATAATACAACTTCTCAAGGGAAAAAAACCTTCTCTGACTCAGGTCTTCTCCCTTCTTTATGACTTTGGGCAAATCACTTAATTTTTCTGGGCTTTATTTTCCTCATCTATAAAATAAGGTGTTTGGACAAGGTGAAATCTAAGCCACTTTCCATCTCTAGACCAATGATTGTCTCTTGTGGTCAAAGGAGATAATCTTTCTAAAGTGCTTTGCAAATTTTAAAGTGCAATATAAATGTTAGCTTTGGGCTATTCAACTGCTTTGAACCTATTAACAAATGGGGGTAATAGGTACTCTGTGCTCACATTGTCCATCCTCATTTGCACATTTAAACATCAAGGGTGCTCATTTTTTTTGCACCAGCATTTTATTTCTTTCTGACATTTTGGCATTTATTTCCCATTTTAGGGATGAGTAAAATAAAATATTTAGAGGCAGTTAGAGTTGCAGGTCTGAGGCCAGAAGCAAAGTTCAAGACAAGAGATAGTGCTTTAGGGCTAATCTGCATAGAGGTAGTAGCCAAAGCCAGAGGAGGGGTATGGCAAAGTCAAGAAGTTATATAGATGTAGAGAGAAGGAAAAAGAACCAAGGACAATCCCTTGGGGAACAATTCTCTCAATTTTTAAGGGAGCGAGTATGAAAAAGAAGGATTAATCAGGGAAGGAACAGTTCAAAATGGAGAAGGAAAACAGTTGTAAAATGAAGAGGCTGGGCTATATAACCTCCAAAATGGTTTTTAATTTTAAATAGATAATGCCATGATTTTAGGAACAGAGATAGTATCTTTGAGGGCAGATAGGTGGTACAGTGGATAGAGTGCTGGTCCTGGTGTCAGGAAGACTCATCTTCCTGAGTTCAAATCTGGCCTCCAACACTTACTAGCTGTGTGAACCTTGGCAAGTCACTTAACCTTGTTTGCCTCAGTTTCCTCATCTGTAAAATGAGTTGGAGAAGGAAATGGCAAACCACTCCAGTATCTTTGCCAAGGAAACCCAAAATGGGGTCACAGAGAGTCAGATGTGACTAAAAAAATGATGACAGCATCTCTCAAACCAAGAGAAGCGGTGGTCAACAGGGCCAAGATGCTAAAGAAAAGTCAGGATGAAGACAGAACCACCATTGATTGCCATTCCCTTCCACAATGTGTGTGTATGTGTGTATTTAGATTGCAGGAGGTTTTGATGACAAAGTGAATAGTGAACAAATGTAGATCTAGTTCCAAATTAGGGGCATTTTCATGCCTCACTTTTGAGTTATTGCTTATATACTTTCCCTTGAGGATTGGAAATGTGTAGAGTGCAATGGAATAAATGATGTTCTTTAGATTGTACTTTGGACATTTTTATCTAAGGGGGAAGGGGTGTACTATGACCATCACGATAAATGAAAAGCAACATAAGGGATTGAAAATATGTTATTTGAATAATTTAATTCACCTCTCTTCCCTTTATAAAACAAAAATATATGCCCCAAATTGCTAGATACTTAAGACAAATGTGGTGCATTTCCCTTTCATTTTTTAAGACTGCAAAAAGCTTGCATTTAGGTGAGACTCCTTCTCCTGGCTTCTCTCCAATTTTCACTTCTTTTGGTGACTCTAGGCTTCCCTGATATTTAAATGAGCAAAAAGGTTTGGGCAAAAACAAGAATGTTGTTCTAAGAAGTACAACAATTGAAGTTAGTTAATATTAATATTGTTCCACCAAAGCCCAGTTCCAATGTACTTGATTTTCTGCTTCTCCCAGGTATTTGTTCAACAATTTCAGATAGTATTGAATGCTAGTCCTTAAGCTGTGCCTCCCTATTCAAGTTGAATGGATTTGCTTTCTGTCCCCCCACCCTTACTCCTGTCTCCCACCACCCCTTCTTTATTTTGGCTCTGACTCATTTTACTAACAAAAGTAAAATAACACAATGCCTTGCAACATAAAAGACATTCAATAAATACCTATTAAATGAATTAATTCATAAATGAACAGTGACGTAACCATTAAAGTGAATTCCAGGTAAGTGGTTGATTGGTAAGTGTTCAGAGATGGCCATTTAGACAGCTAGAACCACAACTAACAATATAACCTGATAAAAACTTTGGTGCTCAGGGCAAATTATTGGGGGGAGGGAGGGATTACAGAGAGAAAAAAATATGGAGAATGGTTCCCTTAATCAAGCGCAGTTGGGTACAGCCCCCAAGTGCTTACAGCAAAGCTCATTCCAGCCCCTCACCCCAAGAGATAAAGGTACAGGGACACAGCAAGCAGAATAGTGGGAAAGGGAAAGTGGACCCCAAAAGAAGAGTAGGTAGGGGAAGGGGGTCATGCACCTCAGAAGCAATGAAGTACTATGAGGCATGGGGGCAGTAGGCATTTCTCCTCCCTTCCACCATCCCAAATGTCACCTCACCCTACTTTTGGCTCTATAGATGAATGATTTCTTAGGTAAAATTCATGACGGTCATGTTTAATAAAACACGTCCTCTAATTATTTGCTTAAGCTATTTAATGATTTGAAGTGGATATGTTAAATTGCCATTATTTCTTGGGGGTGAGGTGAGGAGGGGAAGTAATCCTTAGTACATTATTAAAAATTTGAAGGTTAACATGATTCCTAAGAAGCCAAGTTTTCTCTCTCTGTTTACAAGCTCAAAGAACCTGATGCCTATGATCTTATTTATCCTTATGAAATCCATTGGGTTAAGGAACATTTTGATTACCCTTCAGAGAAAACAAAAGCATCACTGAGAGGTTAAGAGTCATGCTTGAGATCTCATAACCAATCGATGAAGAAATAGTGCCCATCACCCGACTGAAGCAAGGCTTCTTCCCATAGCTTCTGTAGCCTCCCCTTTTCCCCAGTATATGAGTTATGCTGAGGTATGCTTTCTTTCTTAAGAGTATTCAATTTAGTATTGATAAGTAGACACTCAGTATTCATTCCTAAGGGTAATAGGAGTCACAAAGATAGGGCACGGAAATTGGGAGGCATGCCAGACTTGCGCATGCCAAAATATTCCTGCCTGGTAAGGAAATGACCTGTAAAGGACCAAAAACTAAATAAAAAATCTAACAGGCCACGTAATCTAAACCTGAGAGGAATCCATATTTCAGGCTGCATTTTTAGGATGTGAACAGCTCTATTAAGATGCAAAAATTATACCACTTCCTAAGTGGCTGAAATAATCATTTTCATGAGTCTGTGTAAATAGACTATTGCAAAGATGTGCTTTGGATTTTGAAGACAGATTTTGGCACTAAAAATTAAAGACCTTATGTCCTCATAATGAATCTGAAAAACCAAAAAATAATGACTTAGTATAAGGAAGAATCATAGCCATTAGAGATGGAAAAGACCTATTAGGTAATCTCTTCCCCCTGCTCATGCAGGATTATTCTCCAGAGGTTACATGTCCATTGGAGTTTAAAATCATGCTGGAGCTACTCCTTCCACTTCTTGGAGACTGTTCTACAGCCTTCATTTTTGGGAAGATAATAGCAATAGCTGGTATATATGTATACATACATATATACACATACTCATATATACACATATATACCTACATACCTACACACATATATTCTTGTGTGTGTGTATGTGTGTGTGTGTGTGTGTGTGTGTGTGTGTGTGTGTGTGTGTATACTTTAAGGTTTCCAAAGAACTTTGGCTACATTATCTCACTTGACCCTCTCAGCTATCCTGTGAATTACTTATCTCCATTTTACAGATGAGAAAACTGAGGCTGAAAGAGATTAAGTGTCTTGCCTTGGGTCACATAGCTAATTAATTTCTGAGGCAGGATTTGAACCTGTTTTCTCTTGATTCCAAGTCTTTGTCCACTATATGACCTATATTCTATTCTTACCTCAACATACAATAGAAATGTTTCGTGTTTTTCTTTTTTATTATGTCTTGCCATATGCTTGAAGTGTTTCTTTGCTCACAACATTCCCTTTTGAATTAATCATGCATGGGTGTCCTATTGGAGCCATGATTTCAATGGGTTACTTAATGATTTTATTCCAAACCCATTATTTAATTCTTCTAAGACTCTGATTATCACAGCAGATATTACTTGAAATCCTCCATCTTTCCTCCCTATTCTTTCTGGTATCACAAATGGATTTTAAAAGTGGCTAAACAATGCCAAAAATGTAGAAACCATGACCTTCCCTGACTGACATTACTAAAGGAGGGAAAAGAGGACAAGAAGAGTTGAGGAGACTAAAAGGAGAAGGGGGATAAGTGGGGAGGGAGGTGCAAAGAAACAGACACACTGTGATACCAAATGATTTTGGGGAAACACATTTCCTTTATGCTTAGTCTGATCAGGGCACCTTCTCAGTGCACTCACTCCAGAAAGGACCAATAGCCAATGCTTAAGCATATTATATGGTCTGTGTGGAAAAAGACACCAAAAGTCAGTTTGTATCAGACCAGTTAACTTAGCTTCCACAATTCCTCCCCTGCTGCTCTCATGGTCCCACTTCAGTTGTATTTCAGTTCATTAACTACTGCAATGGGTATTTGCTCACAATATATGTGTGTGGGGCTGTACATGTGCTCGTATTTGAGATTCAGAGTAAGAATGCCCATGTACAAGAGATAGCATCTTCAAAGAGCTCAAAAAACAACTTTATAATTAAAGAAATCCTTTCCCCACTGTTAATATTTATTTAAAACATGCACACACATCCCAACCCCCCACACAGACCAACTGATTATTAATAGCTAGCATGTATATAGTACCTACTATGTGTCAAGAATTGGGCTAAGTACTTTACAAATACTTTATTTGATCCTCGCAACACCTTGAGGCTGAATCCTTTTATCATCTCCATTTTATAGATTAGGAAAGTGAGGCAAACAGAGTTTAAATGACTTGCCCAAGGTCACATTTGAACTCAGGTCTTCCTTACTCCAGGTCCAGCACTCTATCTACTTCACCTTCTGCCTCATAACCTGACTATCCTGCTGAGACTGATGTTCTGAATATATTTCTTCCTTTAATTCTTACAGAAATGTCTTCTTGATGTCTCTCCCCCAGCTTCAACATTCTTCCTCAATCTTCCTGACTGATGGAAAGATGAATTCCCACATGGCTGATGCCATTCACTGTGGCTAGTCCAGCAGCTTATTCAGGTTCAGGTCTCATAAGGTTCTACAAACTGTTCCAAACACTCTGTGCTGAAGTTTTACATTTTTCCATTAGAGAGAAGTAGTAAACCGAGTTCTAATGCTGTGACTTATATATAACTACCACAAGCTTGGCATAGCTCTGATTCTGGGGAAAATAGCAATTTGGGGTTGACTGCGGAGTGTTACTGTAGTTACATCACATTTAAGTCTCAACACCAGATATAGAAGATTGAGATATTGACCTATTAATTCCTCGATAAGGTGGGTTCATTTAATTAATAGAGTCTTTACCTTTTATGTGTCATGGATCCCCACAGGTGTCTGGTAAAGCCTATAGACCCACTCTTAGAATGTTTTTTATATGCATAAAATAAAACACACAGTGTTACACAGGAAACCAATTCTATTGAAAGGTAATCTTCCAAATATTCTTAAAATTAAACTCATGGCACCCTGGTAAAGAGCTTCTGCTTACATACATACATAGTTGTTACTTAATACTTCCACAATCCTCTCCCTCTGATTGACTGATTCCTCCCAGAATCTCCATTTTAAGGAGGAGGCTGAGGTCAGCCATTTCTTCATTTCTCTCTGAGCTGCCCCCTACGCTCTTGTGGACTTTCTCTACAATGCTTCCATGCCAGATGTCTTCATCTCTTCTTTCTCATCCATCACCCTTTTCGGTTTCTTTTTATATGTAGTTTTCTCTGACTAAAATGTAAGCTCATTGAGGGCAGAGACTGTATATTTGTATTCCCAAAGTTTAGCACAGTACCTGACATATGATAAGCACTTAATAAATGCTTGTCGACTTGTCTTGGTTTGATTTAAGGTGAATATGATCTCCATTGATATAGATCACAAACTGTCTATAAAGGGACAGACCATAAATTTCTGTAGTGCTTGGGGAAAAAAAAGTGTATCATGGCCAACTTTCTAGAGGTCAGTCTCCATAAAAAAACAAATTTGGTGTTCCAATTATAGTCACATAGTCTACTATGATGGGGCCCATCCTCAAAGACTTTCCAGGTTTACAGCATCCATGAAAGCTTGAACTATCTTGGCACAGTCGTTGAGAACCTGGGATCACTTCCAAATTATGAAAAGGCCTTGGAGGAGGACTTTAGTGAAATGATTGATATAAGTTTAGTAAAATTTAGGGAAGAAAAGGTTCTTACCAATTGAAATTGTAGGAGTGTTAGAGAAATAGAATACTCCCTTAAATTTGACTAAAATCAATTCAGGCCATCAGAGGAAGGAATTATACCATCCTTTCTTACTTATGTGACATGATTACAAGATGGATGAGTGGATAATCATAGAATTATAGTTGTAGATCTGGAAGTGACCTCAAAGGCCAGTTAGCCTAACCCTCTAGTTTTATAAATGAAGAAACTGAGGCCAGGCAAAGGTGGGATTTGAAGATAGGTCCCATGATTCCAGTTATTGCTCTGGGGTAAACGCACTAGCCCAGGAGTGGGGAACCTGAAGCCTCGAGGCCACATGTGGCCCTTTAGGTCCTCAATCGCAGCCGTTTGACTCAGTTTGGATTCAGTCAAAGGGCCAGATTTGTTCTGTGAAGTTTGGATTCAGTCAAAGGGCTGCACTTGAGGACATAGAAGGTCACATGTGGCCTTGAGGCTACAGGGTCCCCACCCCTGCACCAGCCCTTCTCTTAATGCCTCCCTGACTTGTTTCCCACATACTCCAAATTCTTTTAACAAGTGACAACTGTGAAAATTGTGATTTTTGAAATACATTGTTTGATGTTTTTATTATAAATGACAAGACTTATATGGTCTCGTTTATGCTAAATGGTCTGAATGACCACAAACATACAAGCAACAATAGAAAACCTGTACTTTTCCTCTGTCTTGACTCATTCTGACCCTGTGTCAAACACATAAATGATTGTGGCTCCTGAATGGATGAGTATCTTAGCCAACTGGAGCAGCCACATGCCTATACCCATTCTTGGGGTCCTCACTTACCAACTCAAACTCTCACCCAATTCCTGGTCCCAATTAGGGAAATTCCCATACCTGAGCAAAGTGACTGGGGTAATTTCCCCACCACTTCTGGGTCTGATTAGGATTTTCCCTCCCATAGATTCCCAAAGTGGCCGATACTGCCTCTTGTGGGGTGCTAGAATGAGGTGAGGTGGCAGGCGTAAGGAAGAAGGTGGTAGTAGCCTCTGGTGCAATTGGGGGGGGGAGCTGTCAAATATAAATAAGGGGGTGGTAGAAGCAGAAGGAAAGAAAAGAAGAGAAAAAATTTTGAAAAACCATTGGTACATATTTTATCTGTTATGTAACAGAGTTAAAGTCATAGTGATTACATTATTTTCCAAATAAACACACAAAATGCAAATTATAACCTATCAGTGCTCAAGTCCACCAACAGGTCTTAGCTAACAAGTGTTGGCAGGCAAGCATGCCATGCATTGTTGGGATGTCCAGCATGTGTTGGCAGGAATATGTGCATATAATGACTTGATTGCAATATGGTACTATATGGCTACATGATGCAATATTGCATCACCAAAATTTCAATGGAGGAAAAAAACAACAAATTTAAAATAAATTATTAAATTTAAGATGTGTCATTTTAAAAAAAATTATATATTTTTTTGAAATGACGCTAATTTAAAAAAAACCTTAAAGGGTTAAAGAAAGTAGGTTTTCAGGGGAGTGCTGAGGAATTTTTTTAAAAGGGAGTGGTAGACCAAATCCAAGCTCATCTTTAAGGTGTAAAAGCTACCTTGCTCAGATCCACTCTGAGTGTGTACTTGCGTCTAAATCTTTGCCACTATACAGGTCTCCCTCCCTCAAGCTGAAGGGATCTTGTGAGTATGGCCAAAGATCATTATTGCTGTGAAGTGTCTGTATGGGTTTTGGTTTTGGTTTGGTTTTTTTTTTTGCTTGCTTGCTATCCCACATAGTAATAAAGCTCGTGTTTGTGCTCTTATCCGAGGTCAAGAGGCTAGAGAAAGCAGCAACCATTTATTCTACAAATAAAGATAAAGCTTATAATCCAAATTCTGCGAGGATAGATTAAACATATTGATTTAAATTCACACTAAGATGTAAATGACTGACAGATTTTCCTGAAATTTGTTTCAATAGCAGTTAGGATAAAGAGGAGAAGAAGGAAAGAACATAAATTAGAGAATAGAGTTTCAGGATAAGGGGAGGGGATACAGAAAAGGGAAGCTGGGATCTCCAGGACAGAGCCTTTCCTTCAAGGCCAAATTGAAAACTCTCCTTTTCCAAGAAGACTTCCCATCCTAACTCTGAAGCTTTTCACTCTATATTTCCCAAGAACCAAGTGCACCAGATTAGTCTGCGGTGGTCCATAGGACTATTTGTAATTTGTCATCGTAATTTGTAATTGTTGCCTTGTTGTTGCTGTCCAGTCATTTCAGTCCTGTCAGACTCTGACTCTCCATAACCCCATTTGGAGTTCTCTTGGCAGAGATACTGGAGCTGTTTGCCATTTCCTTCTCCAGTTCATTTTGTAGATGAGGAAACTGAGGCAAACAGGGTTAAATTAAGCACAGAGTCAAATAGTATCTGAGTCTGATTTGTACTCGGGTCTTCTTGACTCCAGGCCCACCACTCTGTGCACTGCACCACCTAGCTACCCCAGTTGTTGTCTAGTTGCAACAATTTTGCATCAGATCTAAAATAGAAACTCCTCACAGATCACAATCACATACTCTGTTTTGGAGTGCAGCTATCCCCTCCACATCATGGCAGTTAGGGGCACAGTGCTCTAGCAATCTGGAAAATCCATGTAAAATTTTTTGGAATTCCCTTCGTACCATGAAGTATTAATTTTTTAATTTTTCTTTCATGGGGTGTTTACAGTAAAATTTGGGTTGATATTATGCAATACTATACATATATTTTAAGCATTTCTGAGTTTCTAAACTTTTTCTGTGTCATCTGCTGGCCTTCACATGTTGTCTGCAGATTCTGCAAAACTCCCCTAAAATTCCCATTTAATTTCTTATGCCAACCCACAATATATTGAAACCTCAATGGGGAAAGCCATTGTATGGAAGAGATAACTGTATCTTCTCTTGTACCAATGCCTACTCTCTTGCAAAATATGAGTGCTTCCTAAATGATTGATTATAAAACAAAAGAAGACGGTGTGAGTGGATTTCTTGTTTTCTCATTTAATCAGATAAACTAACCCCATTGGCTGATTGCCTCCTGATAACTTATAGGGTCAATTTATATGGTAAATTTCTTGTGCATAGAAAGGGAGAAAGACTAGAACTATCATTCATTGACATGGGTAACTTCCACATAAGGAAACTTATCATGAGGAAAACCCTCTCCAAATGGAGGTGCCTTGTACCAACTTGTATCAGCACCTTCTAGAGAATTTACAGCCTTAGAGAGCTGTCTAGAAGACCCAGAGGTTAAGTGACTTGAATAGGATTTGTTGTTGTTGATCGGACATGTCTGACTCTTCCTGACCCCATTTGGGGTTTTCTTGGCAAGAACACTGGAGTGGTTTGCCATTTCTTTCTCTAGCTCATTTTACAAATGAGGAAAATAAGGTAAGCAGGGTTAAGGGACTTGCCTAGAATTTACACAACTAGTGTCTGAGGTCAGATTCAAACTCAGGTCTTCCTGACTCGAGGCCCACCACTCTCTCCACTGCACCACCTTGCTGCTCCAAGGATTATACAAGATTATACAGAGGGTATGTATCAGAAGTGAGACTTGAATCCAGGTCTTCCTTATCTGGGGCCAGGTCTCTGTCCTTTATACCCCACAGCTTCTCTTGTAGATGGAATCATTCTTTAATATTTATCCCATAGAATGCTATTTGCCCTGTAAATGAGAAATAATACTCTTTGATGTGCTTTGCATGGGTTTACAGTAGATTTGGGCAGATTTTAAGCAAACATTAGGTAAGAAACTCAACAAAATCTAAAATCCCTAATTATCTCCTAAATAATAACCAGCAAATTTGCCTTGATTTAGTTAATGGGATCTGAGTGGCATATACCAAGTTTTGTGGGAAACATAAAAAATTTTGGTAATTATTTTTCTGTTCGGGCATTGTAGGATCGTGTGATTCCACAGTTTGGCAAAAAGCATTGGGTCCCTTACTTAGCAGAAATTATTTTTTATGTGTGTGATTCTCTACAAAGCCTATAGGATTCATTTACTTGAAGAGAAGCATCCACTCATTTATTTGTGGCTGCCAATTTTTGGAAGAAGGAGTAGGCATGAGTGAAAACCATATTTCTCCTCAGTGATGGCCCTAGCTCATCACCAATTCTAGAAAAATGTTACACCATCTGGGAACTTGAAAGACGAGAGTGGCAGCTACCTTCTTATGTTTTTCATAACAAATAATAGAATGATATGGAGAAACACAGGGGAGAAAGATGCCAAGTAGGGCCCACACAAATAAATCAGCAAATCTCCAAAGAGGGAAAAGTTAACAAAAGAAAAATACAGCTGATATGAATACAGTTTGTGCGCAAATCTTCAGCTAGTACATAGGGGTATGTCTTCACTTAGCTATTGCTGTCCCTGAACAGAGGTGAGAGAGATGCTGTTAATAACAAAGACAGTCCCTGATGATGGCAAGTCTAATTACAGCAGGAAAAAAAAAATACAGGGAAAGAAAGGGTTTGGTTTTCCCTAGACATCGGTTTATTACCAGCCTGACACGGCAACTTTAAGGGTCATTTCTCTACAGTCACTAAAATACCAAAACAGTAAGAAAAACAGTACAGAGGCAGAAGCAAAAGCCCCTGACACTTCATTTCTGAAAACATTTTGCCACAATGATAGGTTTTAAAAATTGTTTTTCCCTTTTTAATTAAAGAAACAATTTTTTCCTCCTGTCATCTGTAAATAGATGAGAGACAGAGTGACAGAGAAAGAGAGAGAGAGAGAGAGCGAGAGAGAGAGAAGAGGAGGGGGGAAGGTAAGGAAAAAGAAATGAAATGAGGAAGAAAAGATTAAAAGAAAGTTAAAAAGGGAGGGAAAGAAGGAAAGAAGGAAGGAGAGGGAGGGGAGAAAAAAGAAGGGGGAAGGAGAAAGGAAAGAAGGGAGAGAGGAAGGAAAAAGGGGGCAAGGGTCTCCCTCTAAAAATTTTTCATTTCACAAATTTGAAGGACAATTTTAAAATAACCAAACTAACGCCATTTGTTTCTGGGAAGATTTCTGGAAGAAGAGGGTGGAAAGGTCTTGCCACGTATACTTTGATATATCTATCTTGAATGAACCATAATCTTAAAAAAAAATTCTCATCTCCTCCTTCCCTCCCCCTGCAGTGCTAAGCACGTTAAAGAAGGAAAAGATAAAGAATAAGAAAAAAATCATGAAGGGCTGTATGAAATACGTGCTATTCTTTTTACAGCAATTTCTAGGAAAAGCTCGTTAATTCCATTTACTGTATATACTTTGGAGTAATAAGACTTCATTTCTATTAAAATATGCCATAATTCAGGCCTTTTCATTAATTCAGATAGACCTCAACCTAAAAGTGTCTGAATGAGTGAGGTTTTACTGTAGGTAGTAGATAAACAGTTGTTAATAATAATACTGACATTTATATGGTACTTGAAAGTGTGCAAAGCACTTTATATACGTCCTCTCATTTGAGTCTCCCGAGAATCTTGTAAGGAAGGTAGTATGACTAAATTATCCCCATTTTAAAGATGGGTAAAGTGAAGGTCAGAGCAATCAAGCAACTTGCTCACAAGCACATTTGTAAGTGCCAAAGACAGGATTTGAACCTTTGTCTTCCTGACTCCTGGGCCACCACTCTCAAGCCTTGTGGAAAGAAACATGAGACCAGCATTGTGGAATGTAGCTTTTTATTTGGAGTAAAGACCTGGATTTAAATTTTGGATCTACTACTTAGCACGCTTGTGACCTTGGACAAATAATGTCACCTTTCCAGGACTCAGTTTCCTCAGCTGCAAAAGGAGGAAGTTAAAGTAGGGGATCTCTAAGGTCCTTTCTGGCTCTATATCCTTTGATCTTCCTGAAGTTTTGGAATTATGAGGAGCCTCAATATATGAATGTTTACTTAAAAGGTGTTTGTAAAGAAAATTTATCCATGTCAAATCCTATTTCCCCATTCATTTCATTATAATATCTGATATGTTTGACGTCTACAAAAAAAAAATTAAAACATGAGTGCTAGGTTTTGAAATGACCTTTTCCAATGCCTTTATAGAAAAAGAATAAATTCCTGGTAAAATAAAATAGAAAACCCTCAAAATAAGGCACAGAAATGGCATTTTAATTGAAAATATCAAGAACTGTATTAATTAGTTGCCAGTGGGTGATGCAATAAGATATGGGTGGAACTGAGAGAGTCATTAGTCCACCTCACCATGTAAATTATCAGCTCTCTGCTTTAGGCTATTACCAACAGAGGGCAAAGGAAGCTGCAAAGGGGACCCTTGTCTTTCTCCGGGCATTTCAGAATCCCAAAATGTCCCTAGAAGGGACCAGAGAGGCCATCTAGTCCAACCCATACCAGTACATCCTTGAAAGTGGTCTTTGAGCCTCCACTGGATGTTCTGTAGTAATGAGGAATCCTCTGCTTCCTGAGGTAGCCTATTCCACTTTTGGTCAGCTCTAATTGTTAGGAATAATCAATGAAGATTATTCTTTGACCTCTCTCCTTCCCTCCCCTTCTCTCTCCCTCTTCCTCTTGCTCCTCTTCTCCTGCTCTCTCATAGTTCCTCTAAAAATTCAAGCAAACTCGTTAACCCATCCCTGTCTTAGTCCTTCTGATTTATGACATATAGAGAATTGGTTTTTGAAAAATAATTTTAGAACATTATCTGTAGTTGTTCAATCATATCCAATTTTTTGTGACCCCATTCAGGGTTTTCTTGACAAAGGTGCTGGAGTAGTTTGCCATTTCCTTGTCCAGCTCATTTTACAGATGAGGAAACTGAGGTAAAGAGGATTAAGGGACTTCCCTAGGGTGTCACAGCTTGTGTCTGAGGCCAGATTTGAACTCGAGTTCCAAGCCCAGCACTCCATCCACTGCACAAGCTAGCTGCCCCTAAAAAATTATTATAATATTGTAAAAGGATCGAGACTGGATATGTGAGAATTAGTAAATTCTCAGGGTTGAAAACTCCCTCACCAGTGCAGTTTGGTACGTTCAGTTTTCTGGATGACTCTCAAAAGATTATAAATTTTAGAAACTTATAATCTTAAGACAGTCGCCTAGAAAACTGAGAGGTTAAGTAACTTGCCCAAAATCATACAGCCAGAATGGGTCAGAGGTGGGACTGGAACCTTGGCCTTCTGGATCCACTGTGTCATGCTCCATCTAAGATGTAGTGAAAACAAAACAACATGCCAGACCTTTTTCTCCCTGTGCCACCTTTTTCTTTCTTCAAGGCCTTACTCAGGTGCCAAAGCCTCCATAATTCCAACCCTGATCCATGCTGACAAAAGTGATCTCTTTCCCTTTAATCCCTCCCTGACTGACTTCTAGGAAGAATCCTATAGAATCTAAACTGAAATCGCGAGATCTCAGAGTTGTAAGAAACCTTTAAATCCATCAATGCTTGGTTTCTTGTTATTTTTTTTTTTTTGTCATCGACCCCATTGGCAATCTGGTGAAGCCTATAGATGCCTCCTCAGAAGAAAGGACATAAAATAAAACATATAGGATTATGAAGGAAACTAAAGGCTAGCAAAAATTAAAATGTGATCCAATTTTGTGGACCCCCTGAAATCCACCCACAGACCTCTGGTTTATAACCTCTGATCTAGCCTAATCTATACTTCAATCAATAAACCAATAAACAAACATTTATTTAACACTTACTATGTGCCAGGCACTCTGCTAAGTGCTACAGACACAAAAAAAAGGCAAAACAAAAATCCAAAAAACAGTTCTTGCCCTTAAGAAGCTTACAACCTAATGGACTCAATAAGAATCTCTCCTACAATACTTCCAAGAAGTGGTCATCTAGCCTTGGCTTGAAAATCTTTGCTGAGGGAAAAACCCCATTTAAAACATTTAACTTGTGTGCTACTTGTATGTGTATGTGTATCTAATCTACCTATCAAAATGTAAACTTCTCAAGGGAGGAGATTTGATCCTGCTTTACATCTTCATATTCTCAGCATCTAGAAAAGCTAGGTATCAGTGAATAGAGCACTAGGCCCACAGTCAAGAAGACTCATCTTCCTGATTTCAAATCCGACCTCAGACATTTACTAGCAGTGTGACCCTGGGCAAGTCACTGAACTTTGCCTCGGTATCCTCATCTATAAAATGGGCTGAAGAAGGAAATGGCAAACCACATCAGTATCCTTGTCAACAACAAAAAACCCAAGTGGGGTGACGAAGAGTCAGACATGACTGAAAGGATGCGACAACGCCTACAGATTTAGAAACATGTATTCTTCCTCCATGAGCAAAGAATGCTGTAGAGATAGCCATATATTTTACTGCATAGCTAGCTTTCATAGGATGCTTTAAGGTTTGCAAAGCATTGCACATATGCTAGGTCATTTAATCCTCATAGTTACTTGGGCTGGTCAGTACTGTTGTGATTGTCATTTTAAAGAGGAGGAAAGTGAGACAGGAAGAACTTTAGTGATTAACCTGGGGTGGAGAAGAAGTATCACATGGCTGTTAGGTATCTGAGGAGAGGTTCGAACTCAAGTCTTCCTGACTCTAAGTCCACAGGTCTTACCCACTGTGCCACAACTCTAGATGAAGATATGCCAACACTAAGACCGGGCCTTCTTCTGAGGATATAACCTCTAGAAATTCTCGCTTTAAATCTGACATTTAATCAAAGATTATAACCAATCAATATTTGGAAAAGTTGTAAGGTACTTCCAGAATGGCCTCTTTAGTGAAAAGTAGTATTATAGGAACTGCACAAAATATTCTATAGATAGGGTTTTGTTTTTGTTTTTGCTTTTTTTGGGGGGAGGGGGATGGCAATCAGGGTTAA
The DNA here is from genome assembly GCA_028646595.1 of Phalanger gymnotis. Lineage (NCBI taxonomy): Eukaryota > Metazoa > Chordata > Mammalia > Diprotodontia > Phalangeridae > Phalanger > Phalanger gymnotis. The sequence continues at coordinate 640,113,311 of CM053622.1, read as the reverse complement.
GTGACTTGCCAGGGTCATATAGCTATTTTTTTTAATTTTAATTTTAATTTAATATGTTTAGTTTCATCATTGATTTTCACAGGAGTTTTAATTACAAATTTTCTCCCCATTTCTAACACCCTTCCAAGATGGCGTATATTCTGGTTGCCCTGTTTCCCAGTCAGCCCTCCCTTCTGTCACCCTACTCCCCTCCCATCCCCTTCTCTCTTCCTTTCTTGTAGGACAAGATAAATTTCTATGCCCCATTGTCTGTGTATCTTATTTTCTAGTTGGATGAAAAAAAACTTTTTTACTTTTTAACATCTATTTTTTAAAACTTTGAGTTCCAAATTCTCTCCCCTCTTCCCTTCCCTCCCACCCACCCTACCTAAGAAGTCAAGCAATTCAACATGGGCCACATGCATATCATTATGTA
>CM053622.1:640037643-640112396 GCA_028646595.1 Phalanger gymnotis | reverse complement strand
GCTTCGGGAATGAGCTCCAAGGAAGAGGAGGCCAAGCCTTGGTTTTATATCTTTTTCAGCATCAGGGGTGAGTCACACACGCAACTCACTCACGTGACCTAAAATCATCACAAAGAGGCAACTTAAACCCACGTGGTCTAAGAGCCTCTGCTGTCCCAGATGTGTAAAGTAGGCCCTCCCTGGAGTTAGCCCCACCTTGGGCCCCACCTTAGTTGCCAATCCACACCCACAGAGGATTTATACCTAATAGGGGTCTGGGCCTGGGGCTTAGCACCTAGTAAGGCTCAATGAAATGCACTGAATTACTCAAACAAAATAAAGGCCATTTTGCTTACCAACACAAGCAACCAGTGATATAACATGTGGTTTTGCTACCTGTTATTTCTTACTTTTGTAATGGAAGAGAGAAAGCATATTTCATCAATAGCTCTCTAGGATCAGGATTCATTGCGGTGATTAATTCTAATTTGATTTTTCTTGTTTTGTTTCATTTTTTTAAATTTACACTAGTGAAACTTAGTAGATATAATATTGTCTTCAAAGTTAAAAAGACCTGGGTTTAAGTTACACCTATGATACATTAAGGTTTTGTGACCCCGGCAAGTCATTTACCCTCTTAGGGCCTCAGACAATTCTCTAAGGTAGTAGGTCACAGGACTGTTCCTAACCTGAATTGGTAGAGGGGGTTTCTTCATCAGAAATTCCATTCACCAAGGAAATCACAGCTCCAAGTCTAGTGCAATATCTATTGTTCTTCTGGATTTGCTTTCTTTGCTTGCAAAAGTTTATAAAAGTCTTTATGCATTTCTCTGAATTTCTGTTTGTCATTTTCAAATATTTGCTTATTGATTTTATGATGTTTTATGATTTTTTATGACATTTTGTGATTTTTATCAAATTTCATATTCTGGAATCAATGGGCACTAATTTTATTTCTAGAGTTTTGTTACCATAAAAAAAATACTGCAATAAATATCTTAATATATAGAATGTTTCAAAAGACTTAGTACAGTTTAAAACAAGATGAAAACAGCAGTAAGACTTTTGGGATACCCTATATAAATGAACTTGTCTGACCTCCTTTGGTTATCTACTCTAAAGGGGATTGCTGAGACAAAGAGTATAGACAAATTTGTGATATTTCGTACATTTCCATTTTTTTTCCTTTGGAATAGTTGGATGAATTCATAGTTTCAGCAGTGAATTAGTGGAACTGCTTTCCCATACCCCTTCCACCTTGACTACTGTTGGAGCGTTTTGTTGTCAGTGTTGTTTGTTTTTTACACTTTTGCCAATTTGATAGATAAGGTTAAACTTCAGATGAATATAAAGTTTGGTTTAATTTGACTTTTTCTTATTTGAATGATTTGGACATTTTCTTACACGACTTGGTAGTTTACCATTTTTCTTTTATTCACATCGTCCAATGATTTGTCTATTGAGGAATTGTCCTTGATTTCATGCATTTGTATCAGTTCCCTGTATATTTTGGGTGTGGTACGTTCTTTTCTCTTCTTATTCCACTTGCATTGATGCTTTTATGAACAATAGATTCTTTTTAAAAAAATTTTATATAATCAAAGTTTTCTATTTTGTCTTTTGAGATCTCATATATCCCCTTTTTGTTTAGGAATTCTTTCCTTATCCAAAAATTTGAAACGTATTTCTTTCTAATTTCCTCAATTAAAAAAAAAAAGATAGACCTTTCACATTTCATGAGCTTAATATGAAATGTTGGTGACCTAAACCTGTCTTCTGCCAAAATGCTTTCAGTTTCCTTAGTAATCCTTGTTGAATTGGGAATCCTTAACCCAAGAGTCTTTGATCTTTGTTTGATCCAGCACTGGGTCTTTGTATTTGGTTGTGTCTCAGTTTTGCCTGTCTGTCCTGTTCTACTGATCTACTTTTCCGTTTCTCAAACACTACCAAATAGTTTTGATAACTACTGCTGCACGGTAGGGTTTGAAATCTAGTAATAGTAGGCCATCTCCACTCCTACTTTTTATTTTCATTATTTCCTTTGGAATTCTAGACCTTTTGTTCCTCTGAATGAATTGTGTTATTATTTTGTCTAGTCCTGTAAAGTAACTTCTTAGTATCTGGATTGCTACAACACTAAATGTGTAAATTAATTTAGGTTTCATGGTCATTTTTATTAAAATGGGAATGGATCTATCTTTAAAGCAATAAACTAGAATCCCAAAGATTCAAAGATGATGTGCTCTGAGACTCAGAAACACTTTTAACAAGATTTCTAGCTCTTATAACAAGATTTAGAGATTTATCTAGGGGCATTGAGAGGTTAAGTGAAGACTGGACAGTGACCTGGGCAATTCCCTAAGGCTAAATGATGATATGTATTGGAAAAGGGCTTTTCTCACAGGGATCCCCCTACATTGATGAGGTAACAACAAACTGGTGCTGGCCCAGAGGGGCTACAGGTACCTTCTCCCCTTTGGGGTCCTCAGTGACAAGCTCAGGTATGGACCAATTTTAGCAATGGGGAAGCCTAGTCTCTAAAGAAAAGGGGAGGCTTCTTTTTGTCACTCACTCTTCATGCCCTCACATTGATGCTCCAGTAAAAATTGCTCAAAGACAGTTTAGTTTTAGATCATGTCTCAATTCTCCCCCCAAAGGAGAGAGAGGTGCTTAATGTAGATCAGTTGTAGGGTAGCTATTTATTTATTTCATACAAAAGAAATGCTTAAAACACAAAAGACTTTTGTACATGTGATGACAAAAAAATTTTTTTTTAATGAAATAGGAACCAAAAACGCCTATCTTCTCTGACAGATTGATATTTAAAACATTAAAATACAGAATATGTACTGGGACTGCTGAGCAGCCATTTTACCTATACCTCAGCTCTAAATTGTTTGAACAGGTCCTTTAAGGTCTATGCCTTCTGCCATACCAGGACATGGCTTAGATCTATCCTCCTATCTTGTTCTCTCACAAGAGTGTAGCTGCAGAAAATGCCTGCTGCTTCCAGCCAACTCTGACTAAAAAGTCCAGGAGCTACTGAACCCTTGAGGAAACCATTCCCCAAAAGTCCATGGCTGAGGATTAGTTTGGTTGCCTTTGCCCAAAGAAAGAGAAGCCAAAGAGAAAATCAATAGCTTGACATTTAGGCTCAGATTTACCTAGGAAGCACTTATACCTTCTGCCATCTATAAATATGGCCATAGATTTTGGGATAAGAAGATCCCTTCTCCTTCTGCACTCTCCAAGGGAAAAATCTGAAAAAGAACTGCTTTCACACTCCTAGATGGGAAAAGAAAGAACATCAGAAGGTTGAGTCACTCCTTTTAAGGTCTGCTGAGTGGACTATTCTTCCTGGTCCAGTGGACAATCTTCTTTGACAAAGGTAGCCCAGGCACCATCATGGGGATCAAAGGACCAATAAGTGTATTGCTTAGTAATTTCAAAATGTAAGTACTTCAATTCAAAGTTACAAGCATGACTGGAAGTGACTGGGAGAGCATGGTTCAGTTACAAAAATGCTCAATGGAATGATCCACCCCTCCCCAGGCCCATTCCCACACATGTTGCATGATGTGCGCTCCAATCTTCTCTGCTACAATGAAAGAATAGGTATAATCAAAATAAATAAATACTAAAACATAGCATTTGTTTATAACTCCTTATACTTTCAAAGACTTTATGGCAATCAGTCAACTGATTCCAAGTTATATTTTTCAAGAGGAAATTGAAAGTATGGAATTATCCTAAGATAACATGGGAAATCCCAATGCAGAACTGATAGTAAGACTATCTAGACAGTGGGTGAATAAGTGAGCATGTGCGCTAATCACAAGAACACTTTTTATTTCCTTCCTCTGGTCAAGTAAGCCAGACTTTTCTAAGACCTCATGCTAGTCCACTCTTAGGCATTTCCTACTGCATACTATCTACTTCATTTAACTCTCCCTCCATTGGCTTCCATGATTCTGCATTGCTATGGTTCTTCTTCCTTTCTGTGTACTTCTTTGGAAGCATCTCTATCCCCGTCCCACCCCTAAGTCTGGAAATCCTCCTGATTTGATCCCTCCTAGGGCCTGATTTTCTTTCCTTACACTCACTTCATGGATGATCTCATATATCCTAATGGCTTCAGTTATTGTGTTTATAAATCCTAATATCAAGGGTCCAAGTAATATCCTCTTAATCTCCAGATTTGTGTCTAGGTGGTAGCTTAGAATAGCTGTACCTTAAGGACTAACCCCTCAAGTTTGCCAGATTCTATCATCAAACACCTATCTGTGCTAACAGGCTATGTTAATGGAATAATAATGTAAGATGTTTCTTTCCTATATTTTATAGTACAAATATAAAATCAGGATTTCTCAAGAAAAGTCTTCTCTACTCAAGACACAGATGGGGCAACTCTGGCCCCTAATAGTGGATCAAACCTCCAACTCCCCTCAGGGAATATATAATGCTAATGGCAATGAGAAAGGAATAAATCACATCTAAATATGCTGGCAAGAGCCACATTGTCTAAGACAGTCTAATCCTCAGTGAATTGATAGCTGAAATAACCACACATGGGGATGAGGAGAAATCAGAAAGTCATATTAAAAGCTATTATTTATATAGACTCTTTTAATATGTACATTATCTCACTTGATTGTAATATGTATATTATTTCACTCATAACTATTGTATGTGGTAGGTACAATAGGTTTTATTATCTCCATGAAGAAACCGAGACTCAGAAAATTTAAGTCTTATCAATTGTCATCCAACTAGTAAGTGTCAGAAGTGAGATTTGAATCCAGACGTCTCTGACTCCAAACCCAGCATTCTATCTATTATACCTCTCACCCTTCTATATGGAGGATAACCAAGAGCAGATTACCCTGAGGGAGAAACAGGAGACAAGATATAATAAGTAAAACAAACCACCACCATTACTATCTTGACCAAAGTCTTTTCTCAGGATCTAATGGAGACAGCTCAGGACCCTGAATCCTAGAGCCTTGGAAATAGCAGTTCCTTCTTCTTACCCCCACGGACCACTGGCCCCACTTCTGGCCCAGACCTTACAGCCATCATCTGGGGAAGCAACTCCTGTGGAGAAGAGGTCAGCCATCTCTACCAACTGGCAAACAAAAGAGCATATGGGTCAGCCTACTAAGACAGTGAGGTACTGGAGGGGAGAGACAGGAGGCAGCATGTGCTATTAAGTCAAACTATCATCACCGCTTTGAACATCATCTCCCCTCAGGCCCCAGTAGAGACAGCACAGAATCCTGGGCCCAAGAGCCTTGACAAGAGACATGCTTCCAGTCCAGCACTCACAGTCATCAACCTGGTGACTCCTATGAAGATGCATCCTAGCAACTGCTCCTGTATGTGCTACAGCTGCAATAACTAAAGACCCAGAAAAGAAAGTTCTTGCTATCGAAGTCCTTAGCATTGTCAAATGGTTCAACAACAGTGAATGGCAAGCAAAGTGGGACGTTTTGTTTTGCTCTTTTTTCTTTTGGAGTTCTAGTTCTCAGTACCAAGGTAATCAAGTGCCTTTGGTTGAGACTTGCCTTTGTTTGAATCAAGAGTCTTTGATTAATTAAGAGTGTTCAATGACCTGGTTAAGTGACAAGAAAGCATGAGTTCGAGTCACATGGTTGTGACACCCTCAGTGGGCTGATCCTGAAGAAGCATATATGTACTCTGAGGTTAGCATTTTGCTTTGGGGGCTAACTCATTGGAAGACTGTTCCTGTGATTTGGCCAGACAAGCCTCTGCATAGCCATTAAGGAGCCCCTCTGGCTTTGAAAACCCAGATATTGGTGCTTCTCTCTCTGATAACTATGTGTGTATTGCTATGGGCAGATGTTTAGAAGCCTTGACTGCTGATTTGTGTTATTTGCTCTGTTTATATAATTTCTGCTTGTAATTTGTTTGTGTTTTCTCTGAAGTTCAAGGTACTGACTTTTTCCTCTGAACTAATTGAATGATATGTGTATGTTTAATTAAAGTGCGATTGTAAACCCCTTAAAGTTGCTTTCCTTAGAAAAGCAAATCAAAGAATCTGTGCTGGCAGCCCTCCGGTGTGCTGGTGTTGTTGGTCTTACACCTCCACAGAAGCTGCAAGCAGCATTGTTGTTACAAATAGAAACATGAGAAAGATCTTCAGTGGGACTGAATTTAAAAAAAGGATTTACCATCTGCTTTACTACTGTGCCCTAAGGACTGTGGGACCTTTCAATCCTCCCTGCAATCAGAACTTCCCACATGTAAGCTCCTTGGTAGAGGGTACTAACATTTCTTTTTGTGATGGCAGAACTAAGCACAGTACCTTGGACATAGTAGGACTTAATAAAAGCTTTTTCATTCATTCATTGAATCAGAAATGAAAACTAACACTGCTCCATGCAAAGCAGTAATGTCTTCACATTTGATGAGCATTATGGAGCAGATGTGTTTTAAAGCCATACAGGCCAAGGCATGGTGGTAACTTGTCTCATAGTCCGGTTTCTTCCATGTCAACATCAATTATGCTGACCACAAAAATTTAGATTTCCATAACTATCCTTTCCTTTGAGTACCAGTCCCCTTTATCCAGCTATCTTTGGCTGCCTCTCCATCATATCAAAGTCAACATGGAAGAGCACCATTCTGGAAGTCAGGAACTCTGATGACATAAAAAGGAATCAGGGAGATTTGGCCCAGACAAGGAAAGACTCTGGGGGAAACATGACACTATATTACTACATTTGTTGAATCTCCTCATAAAACTAAACAAAAGGGTGGATTCATCCTGCTTTATAATAGGGGGAGAAGATTACTTTAGGTGGCAAAGTGATAGAGTAGTGGGCCTGGACTCAAGGAGATCTAGTTCAAATAAAGTCTCAGATACTTACTAGCTATACGACCCTGGGCAAGTCAGTTAACCTCCATCTGCCTCAGTTTCCTTAGTTGTAAAATGGAAATAATAATACTACCTACCTCTCAGGGTTGTTTGAGGATAAAATATAATAATATTTGTAAAGCATTTTGTAAACCTTAAACCACTATATAAATGCTAGTTATTTGTATATATTGTTATTATAAAAATGTGGCATGGGGATTGTTTCAACAATCCAGCTAGCAGCTGTTGTGGCGGTGAAAAAGCAACACGAGCCCAACAACGAGAATGCTTCGAGCACAGGTTCTTTTGATCTACTTTACTAAGGAAAGCAACATTAAGGGGTTAACAATCTTACTTTAATCCAACATACAAATATCATTCACTCAGCTCAGGGGGAAAAGCCAGCACCCTGAGCTTCAGAGCAAATGCAAACAAATTACAAACATCAACAGACAGACCTTGTCTGATTCAAATCTCAAGCATAGTTACCAGGGTTTAACAAAGTCTGAATATACTGGTTTACAAGCTGGAGGGCTCTTGATTACAGCTGCCCAGAGTCTCCACATCAGCATTGCCAGGAGTGAGAGCCTTTTGCAAATAGCTCTGTTCTCTCTTTTTATGCATTTTTTAGCCATCATCGAATGTCATCTGAGTGACCAGAACTTAGGCTCTTACTATTGGCTCTGTTCTTAGCAACTCCCCTGAGGACCCTGAGGCCTTCACGACCACATAGGCTTAGCACCTAATAGATAGGGGTTTGGGCCTGGGCTTCCCACCTAATAAGACTCAATCAAAGACATCCAACTTAATTGATACTACAGGATAGACGCCTAACACTGGTGTCTGAGGCATGCCATACTTTTAGCAGCCACATCTACAAGAGAGCTAGAATTGAATAAATATTAAGGATAAGACCTGGTAGAAAGTGGTCAGATAGTTGAAAGATCTAGAGCTACAGAAGAAAGAAGAACCAAAGGCTCATGGTTAGCGTTTAGGACAACAATGAATCCCCAAGGAGTTTTGTAATTTGGAAACCTTTTCCTTTTAATCTTTTTTTTAATGTTATATCCCATCTCTTCAACTCCAAGTGTAAAACAAACAAAATGTTGGTATGAGTCAAGTCAAGTCAACAAGCATTTATTAAACATTTACAGTGCTATAAGCCAAGCTGCGCTGAAATCTGGAGATTTGGAGAATGGTTAAAAAAAAAAAAGCCACGTCCTTGCCCTCAAAGAGCTCACCTTCAAATGGGGCAGACAGCATGTAAACAGGTACATACAAGACATATGCAGAGTTAGATGAAAGGTACTTTCAGAGGGAAGGAACGAACAGTATTGAGGGCTAGGGGGAGAATGGAAGGAATAGGGTCATTAATTTGTGATGACCTGGACCAAGAAAGGCCTTTTGCAGATGAGAGATTTGAAAAAGAAATAAAAGGAGAATGGGGAAGAAAAAAATTTAATATTCTCCCCCAAAGCACATTTTGTCTGGATATTAGGGAACCTTGGAAAACAAGAAGTGATGGTATTAGGAAATCATTAGCATTCACCAATTAAAACAAAAAAAAACACCGATAAGAAAAACAGTGGCTGTGTGAGGCCCAGTTTAGCTGGCCTGGGATTCCCCAGACACTGGTCCTGAGCACCAGACTCCAGTCCAGTCTGGTCTCCCCTCCTTTTATCTTATCTTGGCTCCTTTTTAGCTCTTCCCTGTCCTTCTTTTTCTTGATTTCAACTTCTTCTTTCCCTATGGAAGAATTTTAGAATTGGAATAATGTCCATCTAGCCCAAAGCCTACCTATAAAAGAAAATCACTCTAACATACCCAACAAACTTGAAGACCTTCTATAAAGGGAAAGCCACTAGTCCCCCAGGCAACATGTTAGATAACACCAGTTGTTAGGATGTTTTGTTTTGTTCTTTCCCTCCCCAGCCCTCCCTCCCCCTCCCCCCAATCAGGCTAAATCTTAGCTCTCCCACCCTCAGCTCCCGTTTTAGGTGTCTGGAGCCAAACAGAACCAGCCAAGTCTCTCTTTCACATTAAGAACTTAATAGACCTTCAAATAATTGGGCATATACACAGGACACACAGTCAGGCAGGCAATAAACATTTATTAAGCTCCTGTTATGTGTCAGGCTCTGGGCTAAGCTCTAGAAAAATGAAGAAAGTAAAAAGACAGTTCCTTTTCTCTAAGAACTCACAATGTAATGGGGAAAACAACATGAAAATAACTGTGTAGAAACAAACTGCATACAGGATACATAGGAGATCAGCAGGAGCAGGAAGGCACTAGCCCTAGGAAAGATTAGGAAGGACTTCCTTCGGGAGAAGGTGGGATTTTAGAGGGAATCTGAAAGCAGGCTAGAGAAGCTGGGAGCCAGAGTCTTTTTTATTCTGGATTAAATTTCCTCAGGTCCTTTAATTGATCCTGATATGGAAGAGACTCCAGGCCTATCACCACCCTGGTTACTAATACCTGAATACTTTTCACCTTATCCATATTTTTCCTAAACTTCAAATCCCAAAACTGTATACAATAGCCCTTAGGTAGTTTGACAAGGGCAGAATATTGTGGGATTTTTATTTACTTATTCCTGGAAGTCGCGTCCCTTGTAATGTTGTCCAAGATTTCATTACCATTTCATATTGAATTTCCCAGCCACTAAAATCTCCAGATCTTTTTCAGATAAACTGCTGTCTAGTTATGCTTCCCCCATCTTGTACTTGTGAAGTACATTTTTTTGAAACAAAATGCAATTATTTTATATTCATCGCCATTAAATGTCCTCATTAAACGCAGCTTCTTAAGTTTTTTTGAGATCTTCACTCTAGAATCCCTCCTCCCCACCCACCCAAGTTATCTGTAACTTTGATAAGGATGTAACAGAAGTTCTTATCTATAAAGAACAAAATATGTTAATTATTTGATAAAAAAATGATAAGTATTTTAGGGACAATTGAGCACAATTCCATGGGGCACTCCACTAGAGACCTCCTTCCAACTGAACATGGAACAGTTATGACTGCTGTTTTTGTTTAGTCATTTTCAGTAGTATACAATTCTTCATGACCCCATTTGAGGTTTCCTTGGCAGAGGTACTGGAGTGGTTTGCCACTTCTTTCTCCAGTTCATTTTACAGATAACGGAACCAAGGCAAAGGGACTTGGCCAGGGTCACACAGCTAGTATGTATCTGAAGCCAGATTTGAACTCAGGAAGATGAGTTCCTGCCTCCAGGCTGGGCACTCTATCCACTGTATCACCTAGCTGCTCTAAGGAGGTAAGCTGCCTCTTACCTCACTATAAAGGAGGAGGTAGCAAGCTATGAAGTTCCCTGGGATGCTCGCTATAGCTCTTTGCTTTTCTATAGATGCAAATGTTTCTCTCAGAGTGATATACTTTATGTGAGAGAAAGAAGTGAAGTATTCTGTCCTCCTCCCATTTCTTTGGGGAAAGGAGCAAGGGAGACTAGATTAAAGAAGGAGGTTAAAGCTTTTTTGATGGGAGGCTCCATCAAACAGTGTCAGATAATATCAAATTGGAAATTTTCATTGCTTTTCTGCAACCCAATACAGTATTCCCCACCCCCTACACACACACACTAATTTATTTCTTCTCTTAATTCCTTTAGTAAAGTTTTCTTTGTTTTTAATCCTTGACTTCTTGACTTGATTGAATGGAATGAAATAAAGTTTTCTTGCACGTAAAAGTGCTGGATAGTCAGGAGGGATATCTGGCTGTCTGAAAACTTCCCTTAAAACTGCTAAGGGCTGGCCTTAGAATTGGGAAGACCTGAGTTTAAAGCCTCTGATATTTACTAACTGAATGAAAGCGTAAAAAAAAAGTGTAAATTCTCTGAGGCTCTATTTCATCATCAAATGGTGATGTTCCCAGCACCTATTTCAGGGTAATTGTGAGGAACAGATGAGATATATAGGTAAAGTGCCCTTTTGCTTATTTCTCTCCCCCTTAAAGGAGCTTTAGGGGGACTATTCCTGACTCTCTTGGGCAGTACATAGTGGGCACTTCATAATTATTGGTTTACTGATTGTAAAAGAGATGACTTGTTATCACAAGGAGTTTCTTTTCTTCTGGTCTTTTAACCACGGCATTTTGGGAGGCCTTCCAAACATAAAGTATTGAAATAATTTGTGCTCTTATTTCCTCAAGGAAGCAATAAAACATTTGTTCAACCAACCAGGTGGTCCTAATTTCTTCCATCCATTATAAGATATTTCCCCATTAAATGCCACTCCTTTGGTCTCTCTGCCTGCTTGGCCTAGCCAGTGTTCAACTCTGCATTCAGCAGACATTAAAAAAGATGAGCATCCATCTTTCAGATGTGATATAAAGTTGAGGCCCTGATGACTCATCACTGTTAAAAATCCCATTGCACTTTTCACAAGAGCAAAGATATTAACCCTGGTGACTTGGCCCAGTTCCAAACTGGGTAATTACCTTCTGCCTCATTCCGATTCCCCCTAAAGTCACAAAGAAAGGAGTTATCCCATTGCTTTTCTTAAAATGCTACGGAAACTGAACAACTTTCTACCTTCGAAAGGGTCACAATGGATGATGACAACCTTTATTTGTTGCATGTGTAATTTACAAATATATGAGGATTATCTTGGAATAATTATCTTTAGCTGTTCTATTGTTAGTGTCTGTCATTCCAGGATTGGTGGGAGCAGCAACTAACTGCCAAGTGATGCCTGTCCACTAAGACACTTTGAAAATTTCCCAGCCTATGTCTGTTTAAGATATAGTTGGTTGAAGAAAAAAACCTGGCCCCAGGTATATAGCGACTATCGCACTGTTTTCTGAGCCAGTAAAACTCTGCGTTAGTAAGTGATTTTTTAAAAATATTTTTCTCTTGAAGTCCTGACATGATCAGCACTGGGTGAGACCCAAAGTTGGAATGAAGAACATGAATGAATGACTGTTTCCTTAGCAACAGAGACCATGTTTCCTTAGAAACCAAAAACCAAAAGAAATCATCTTCTTCCTTTTATTTTTCTGCAGGTTAGCAGTTTAAATGGTAGTTAGCACAGGGGTGCAGTATTGATGCAATGAATATTTATTGAGTGTCTACTGTTTACAAGTGTCAATGCTAGGCACTAATTCCAAAGTTCCCTTTGTTGTTAAGGAGGGCTTAAAAGTTTTTGATTTCTTGCAGAATTCCTAGTATGTTTTTGGTATAAAAAATACTCACTGATGGAAGTATTCCCTAAGTGAATTTATAAGAACTGATGACTCAGGGAAAGAATTTGTCATACAACAAATAGGTGGTTGCATTTATGGAACTCTTCAGAGAAAGTATGCCAATTTCTCTGCTAACTTTGTTGTTCAGTTGTTTCAGTTGTGTCCAATTCCTGTCCCCATTTGGCGTTTCTAGGCAGAGATACTAGAATGGCTGGCTATTTCCTTCTCCAGATGATTTTACAGATGAGGAAACTGAGGCAAACGGGGTTAAGTGACTTGCCCACAGTCACATCGCTAGTAAGTGTTTGAGACTGGATTTGAATTCAGGTCTTCCTGACCCCAGGCCCGGTGTTCTATCCACTGGGTAACCTAGCTGCCCTAACTTAGCTATTCTTATTGAAATGTATTTTTTTTTATGATTGTGGCTATTCTTCAGCCTTGGGACATTGTTTATTGCTTCCTTTTATTGCCTGTAGCTCAACATTGGTTGCTGTTTCTCCTGTTTCTTTTGCAACCTTATAGTAGGGTCTCTGTTTCCAGAAACTCTGGCAACAAGAAGTAAAAAAAATTGTTGCAGTTGGTCTCAGAACTGGGTAGAGATGTTCCCTGCGCCAAGATATTGAGGGAAGACTGTTGGAAAAAGGCTCACTCCATAGCCCACAAGATAATAAGCAAGGCAGAGCCAGCCTATGGGTACCTGTCCCTAGGAGTACAAGGACCGTACAGCAGTCTATACCTTAAACCAGGGGCACTAAGAAGTCCAACTCTTCTTCCCTGTGTAATACTTTGTTCTTCAGAGTTTTCAAGAAGAAAGAAAACCCACTGCAGTCAGCTAGTCCAACCAATACTGTATAACACAGGTGTCAAGCCGCAGTAGCCACGGTCGAATGAGACCCAAACCAGATTAAAATGTAATTAGGAAATATCTGACAAAATAAATAAAAGTGCAATAAAACACGAATATCATTAATATGTGGTTTTCTAAATCAACATCTGGTGCAGAGGGATATATACAATTTAATGGCCCCTGTTTCTACCTAAGTTTGACAACAATGAGAGATAGCACTGTAAGAAATGTTGAATATCAGAACTCAGGTAAGAGAAGCTATGATGTTAGTTGATTTCACTTATTTGTTGCTTGCTTAACTACAAAAGTAAATTCAAAGAAATTGGGGGTATTTAATGGGAGATGGCTATTTTAGAAATAAAAAGGATCAGCCAAACTTAAAATCTAAAAGTTTTATATCAAGAAATCACATGTATTTATACAAATGAATTAACTAAAGTAATGTGTTGAATTTATTGCTAAGAATTTTCCCATAAGTAATATTTTAAACAATTAGCAAAATTTCTGACTTATCCTCATTCTTGCTGTTTATCTTCATGTATTTTTAATTCTCTATCAATCCAAAGGCACAAGAGCTATGGCCAAATGAAATAATGCTCTAACCTTGCTGCATAGCCTTTTCCTGCTATTGTTAAGCAAAACATTAACTTTTGCTAAACATTAAGCTGCTGCCTTAAATTTTGTTCTGATCCTAAAAGAGTAGCCATGGCCAAAGTTGTAGAGGCGTAGAGGTGAGCCTGGGTTTTGCCACACATCTCGGGCAATACAAGCCACACAAAGTCTGCCCAGATCAGAGAAAAGGACCTGAAAAATGCTCTCCGTTCTTACATCTTCCTAAGGTGGCCCTGGTCTATCTGTAGTATCAGAAATTCTCATCCTTCCTTGTGGCAGGTTCTATTATGTCACCATTCCCTGAAAAATAAGGGATAAGTGGGGCAGAAAAGAAAGGAATGTGGCATGAGAAAAATGCAATACAAGTCAAGCTAGATTTCAAAAAGTTAAAACATGTCTGAAGAACTGAATTCCCACCTTGGAGCTATTACTTATTACCTGTATGGCAAGGCAAAGCAAGTCACTTAGGCACTCTGGGCCTCAGTTTTTTCAATTTGTAAAACAAGGGGATTGAATTAGATAATCCCTAGAATCTCTCTATTTTTAAATCCTAAAATGCTAAGACCATGTATTCAGATTTACTCTTCATTGTTGTTTAGTCATTTGAGTTGTATATGACTCTTTGTGACCCTATTTGGGGTTTTCTCGGTAAAGATACTGTAGCAGTTTGCCACTTCCTTCTCCAACTCATTTTGCAGATGAGGAAACTGAGGCAAACAGGGTTACATGACTTGCTCAGGGTCACGCAGCTAGGAAGTGTCTGAGGCCGAATTTGAACTTAGGTCTTCCTGACTCTATATCCATCACACCACCTAGCTGCCCAGCCTCATCTTATCTGGATATTATTTTAATAGAACATTCAAATGTTCTCTTCATAGGGTATTATTGTTTTCTTAAAATATCTTTCAAAAATCTTATAAATTAAAGGAATTAAATGAGGAAAATAGTTATCATATTCCTTTATTTACTATTGAAATGGCAAGGTAGCCTCATACAAGTTGGGTTGCAATTTCAAGTTCATTTATAAGAGTAAGTGAAAGACAGTACGAAGTGACAGTTAGTGGGTACAAACAGCAGCCTGCCCAGAGACTGAGGGAAGAGAATGAGAAGGGAATAAGCATTTATTGAGTGGCTACTATATTTCAGACACTGTGCTGAGTGCTTTCCAAATATCGTCTCATTTACAAATGCTACTGAATGCTAGCTTCTTTGAATGAGCAAGATTTATTTAAGGAGTTTTGAGGCGGGTAGAAAGCTCAGTGGATAGAGCCCTGGGGCCAGAGTCAGGAAGGCCTGAGTTCAAATATGACCTTGGGCAGTCACTAGCTGTGTGACCCTGGGCAAGTCCCTTAACCTCTGTTTGTCTTAATCCGCTGGAGAAGGAAAAGGCAAATCAGTCCAGTATCTTTGCCAAGAAAACCCCATGGATGGTATTATTCACAGGACCGTGAAGAGTCAGACACGACTGAACAATAAAAATTTAAGGAATTTAGGTCTGCTGGATCAAATGACGGCTTGTGAGATTTTAATGTCCAATTCTTCATTTAGATTATGGATTCTGTTTCCTTTTCCTCCCCATGGTTTTACATATAGTTTAGAATCGGAATCCTCTGGAATTGATATGCCCTCCTTTATTCTGTATTACCTAGCATTCTTGATTACATTCTACTATAAAATTTCTTTTACTACCCAGACTCAAAAGGGTTTGATTCTCAGCATATCCCCGGTGGTACCAAATCACACGAATGCTTTTTACTTCCACAGGTGGGAAAGAGTATCACTTGCATATTTATTATTTTTAAAGCATTATTTTTATGTGGCTGCAGTGGGGTATTTCACCAGAGGTTGAATTATTATTAGAATTATTTGGAACTCCTCAGTGCTCTTTAAAAGACAATTAATGAGTGACGAGAGATGACTGGCTGCGATCAGCACACAGCTGAGGATGAGAGTTGCTGCATCAGAGTTCACATTATGAAAAGCAGGGAATTTGAGGCCATTTGTGTAATGATGGCTATATCCCAAACTTTACCAGTCAAAGCAGCCCAAGAGGAAACTTAATTCTCCATCTGTTCTTCAGATTGTGTCAAGTGGTCCTATACAAGGTCATGATGAGTGTTCTCTGTCTTGGTTAGTGAACAAAGGTGAATATGATGGGCCCCAGGGTGCTAAATGCATTTGTGAGACTTTTCAAGTAATAGAAAGAGAACATGAAAGGGAAGTAATACTCTAATACAATACAGAAGATGCTAGATTGTCGGCATTTGCTTTGAAAATAGCCTTTTCTTTAAGAGATACAAAAGATACTTCAGAGATCATATATGAGATATAGAAAAGCACTTTAAAGGGTCGATCAGGCAGGCAAGAAGCATAAATGCTTACTATGTGCCAGGCACTGGGCTAAATGCTGAGAATATAAATATCAAATCAAAATATTGTCTTGGGGGGAGATAAAAATGCATACATAAGCATATACAGGATGAATAAAAAATAAATACAGGGTAGTTTGGGTGGGAGGGCACCAGCAGCTGGAGAAATCAGGGAGGGCTTCATGGAGAAGGTGGTCCCTTAGCTGAGCTTAGAGAAAATAAAGAATTCACATTCCACGCTGCTGCTGATGCTACTGCTGCTGATAATAATAATAATAGCTTGGATTACCATAGTACTTTATGGTTTGCAAAGTCCTTTACAAATATTATCTCACTTTATCCCCACAGCAACCCACATATAGTTGCTAATATTACATTTTACAGGTGAGGAACTGAGGCAAACAGTATTAAGTGACTTGACCAGGGTCACACAGCTAATAAGTATCTAAGTTTGGATTTGAACTTAGGTGTTCCTGATTGTACATCCAATACTCTATCCAATGAGCAAAGGTAAAGAAGGAATATGTTACAGAAATAGGAGACAGTTGATACAACGGTATGACGACAGATGATGTGACCTCTGTGGGAAAACAGTAAATAGTCTGGTGTGACTGCAATATATAGAATATAAGGACATAGTAATGTATAAGAAGCCTGGAAAAGCAGGAAAGGGCGGTATTGTGAAGAGTTGTACGTGACAAATAGAGGAGCTTATATTTGATCCTAGTGATAATATGGAGCCACTGTAATTTATTGAGAGAGGATATGTGTTTTAGAAAAAATTACTTTAGCTACTGTATAGAAGATGAATTGGAGTCCGAAAAAAGCTTGAGATGGGAGGTTATCACAATAGTCCAAAAAAGGTAGCAATCAGGGCCTGAACTAAAGGTAAACATTATATTATCATAGTGTTCCACTCCAATTCAAAATATCCAATAACAATTAACGATATGGGACTGGAACTTGGGAGAGACACTAAGGCCAGACATACAGATCTGGAAATCATTTGTACAGGGAAGATAACTGAATCCATGGGAACTGATGAGATCACCAGGTTAGTCAGTCAACAAGCATTTATTAAGTGCCTGCTATGTCACAGACACTATGCCGAAATATGGGGATACAAAGATCATACAGCTAATTTGTGCGGAGGCAGGGCTTGAACCCAAGTGTTTCTGGTTTTGAGGTTACTTCTGTAACCATAATGACTCTCAATTGCTTAATGCTGTTATTGTTCAGTAGTGTCTGACTCTCTGTGACCCCATGGACCACAGCATGCCAGTACTGTTCATGGGAGTTTCTTGGCAAAGATACTAGAGTGGTTTGCCATTTCCTTCTCCAGTGGATTAATGCAAACAGAGGTTAAGTGACTTGCCTAGGGTCATACAGCTAGTAAGTATCTGAGGCTGAAATTTAATTTGTATCTTCTGAGTCCAAGCCTAGTGTGCTATCCACTGAACTACCTTCACTAACCTATTATATCATACTATAAATTAGAAACAAAATGAGCAAACGCACAGAAATTTGACTAGGGATTTTATGATATTAATAATATCACATTTTAAAATGTCTTAGATACTTCAACATTATCATCTTCATGAAAAAACATTTAAGGATCCATTTGTATATGCCACCATGCTGGGTATGCTGGGTAAAATGCATAGGAATTGCTACGTAAGACACAACAGTAATTCAGGAAAACACATAAAATGGCATAGAGACAACAAAATAAAAATATCAAGTTAACCCTAAGTGAGACAATAAAATAGTTACATTATATGCTAACTATATGACATTGGACAAGTCACTTAATATCTCACTCTGAGACTTAAGAAGATGCTGAACAGCATTGGTAGACTGAGTTAATATATACAAATTAAATCATAGATCTAGGTTCTATCCCTATTCAGCAGAAACATTTACCTTCTCTAATTCAGGCCTATGCCGAGAAGTTCTATGGGTAGTTAGTTATACAATTATATATGATTTGGTGGCTTATTCTATTTATATATAATTATATGTTAAAGCTTCATTATGTTATGGTATTCTAGAAGAATCCTAGTTGCAATGCTTCATGACATCATTTCACATTGGAAAGAAACACTTTCTACGTACACGTTGGGAGAAGAGCTGTTTATTACCAGAGATTATCATTTTTGGATTACTTTGAGGATAAGATAAAATCTTTGGGAGCAGGGACCCCTCTAGGGCTGGGGGAGGGGCAGAGAGAGGAAGGGCCCAGATCTTAACAAAATGACTTACATAAACATAAAACAGTCTCTGTCTTCAAAGAGCTTATGTCCTATTAGGGGTGGGATGTGAACTGTAGGAACACAGGTAAGTAAATCCAACATATGTACAGAGTAATTTTTGCTGGGGGAGGTGCAATGCCAATGCAATACCCACAGCAGCTACCATAGCTATGAATATGCCATCGTAGTTCTAAATTGCAAAATATATCAGACTCTCTTCATTGAAGACAGAAACAAACATTTATTCAAACACCAGAAAGCCAAATCCATCATAGCAACAAAGAAATCTAAACACATCATCAAGGCGGGGGGCACTGCCATCCCCAAGCCTTCCCTCGCTAGGGCCTTCCCACAAATGAACACCCTCAAGCAAAATCACTCCCTCTCTCACTCGGGCCAGCTGCTGCTCTGTGTGTCTCTCTCCCAGCTCTGACTTCTCTCACTTCCTGCCCCACCCCTTTGGCAAGCTCCTCCCACCACAGGCTCATGTGACTCGGGCTTCCATGTGAGTCAAACTCACATGACTCAGAGAGGTCACATGGGCTTATTAAGGATGGGAAGATCTTCAAATTGTATTAACATTACAGGAGGGTACTAGCAGCTGAGGGGGCTGTGGTCAGAACGGTACTCCTGTATGATGTAGAATGGGGAAGGATGCTAGGGATTCAATGAAACAGAGGTGTGGGGTGGAATAAATAATAAATAAATAATAATAAAGGGGATAAAATGTCTGTACTCTTTGACTCAGAGATTCTCCTGCTAGGTACATATATCAAGGAAGTCACTGCTAGACAGAAATTCTCCATATATTTATGGCAGCTCTTTTTCTGGTAGTGCAAAGCTGGAAACAAAGTAGAATGCGGTCACTAAGTGGTGCTGTGGATGGAGCCCCAGGCCCGGAATCAAGAAGACTTAAATTCAAATCTGGTCTCAGACACTTACTAGCTGTGTGACCCTGGTCAAGTCACTAAAACAAACAAAAACTTTGCCTCAGTTTCCCTATCTGTAAAATGGGGATGATAAAAGTATCTGTCTCCTAGGGTTGCCATGAGGATCAAATGAGATAACAATTGTAAAGCACATAGCATAGTGCCTGACACATAATAAGCTTCATATAAAGGTTAATTATTATTACAAATATTTTATCATACCCAGAGTAATTGCCATTAACTTATTTTGTCATTATTTGTTATATATAGATGCAAATTGTTTCAACAATTTGACAACTATTTTTAGGTAAGACACAGTGTAATAGAGTTTGTAGAAAGCTGGTTTGAGAATGAGGGAAGATCTGAGTTTAAGCCCAGCGCATTCTGGCTGTGTGACCTTGTGAAAGTCACTTAACCTCTCAGTGCTATGGACAATTCTCTAACTTTATAAACTGCAGAGTGAGTGAGTTTCTACTTCTAGGAGCTCCTAACATCAGTGAAATCAGAGATCAATTCTCAATCTCTAATACACACAAAACACTCTGCTAGTTGTCAAAAGATTGTGTTTGTCCTACGTTCTGGAAGAGAACTATGACATCAGGGAAATGATGGCATGACTTGCAGCTGACTTTGATTTGAGTGAGGGAGGGCTGTGCAAGGTCACCAGTCTCACTTTCTCCTCCAGAGCCATCTGGGTCTAGTGGTCTGATATTCATCAGGATGACTGGAAATGGCCCAGGATGCAATGGGAGACCCTGGCCCTTACAGGCTAAGGTCTTTTCAGGTTCTCACTTTGTGTGACGTAACACCCATTCAGTGAATAGGCCTCTTTAAGAAGTTAGTAACTATTTCTCTTTTAGGCAGGAACTCTGAGGGTCTTCCCCTCCCAGTTTGATTGATTGATTGAGTTTTTGATTAAAAGGTCCATCCCCTGATTAACTTCTTAAAGAGGCCTTTTCATTGAATGGGCCTCACTCAAAGTGATCACCTGAAAAGACCTTAGCCTGAAAGAGCCGGGGTCTCCTAATGCATCCCGGGCCATCTCCAGTCTTCCTGTTGAATTTCAGACCGCTGGACCCAGATGGCTCTGGAGGAAGTGAGGCTGGTGACCTTGCACAGCCCTTCTTCATTCAAATCAAAGTCAAACTGCAAGTCATATCATCATTTCCCTGATGTCACGGCCCTCTTCCAGAACAGGACAAACACAACTTGTGAGTAGCTCCTCCTCCTTCTCCCCTTCTTCCTCTCCCCCCTTCCCCCTCCTCTTCCTCCCCTCCTTTTTCCCTCCTCTTCCCTTCTCCCCCTCTTCCCCCTCCCCCTCCACCTTCTCCTCCTTCTTCCCTTCTCACAGTGCTCTGCCCAAAGGAAGGTACATTTCAATATCCTAAGGCTGCCTCCTTAACTTTGGGTTTACTGTCTAGATTTCTTTCTCAAAAAACCAAGCCTTAAACCCAGCTCACTATGGAGCTCATAGATTGGACAATAGGTCCCTGCTCTCCTAGCACAGAGTGAATGTAAATACTAAATAGTAACTGTTTCTCTTTTGGGCAGGAACCCTGGGGGTCTTCCCCTCCCAGCTGTTGAAAGAAATACGAAGTTGAATGATGAAAAGTTGGGCTTTGCTAGGCCAGCTTTTGCCTTATCTTGCTTGCTCTTAGCCCTTTTAGAGCATCCCCAGGCAAGCCCTACCTCTCCTTGGTTCTTCTTTATGCATTATAAGGTCCTGGTGGGCAGAGATTGTCTTGCTTGCTTGCTTTTATTTGTATCCCCAGGTGCTTAGCATAAGACCAGAAAAGAATAAATGCTCCTCCAATCATTTACTCATTCACTCTGTCTAGCTATTTGCCCATCCATCTATCTATAGATCTATCTGTTCCTTTATGTATCATCCATCCATCTATGCCTCTCTCTCTGTCTCTCTGTCTCTCTCTCTCTGTCTCTCTCTGTCTCTCTCTGTCTCTCTCTCTCTCTCTCTCTCTCTCTCTCTCTCTCTCTCCTCTCAAGAGTCTGTAATCCTTTTTGGGAGAGAAGATACATACACAAATAAGTTAGAAGGTGATAAGTGCAGAGGAGAGTTGAAAGACAGATGCACGTGAGATTTCAGTAGGAGAGATAACTTTAGGCTGGAAGGATGCTGGAAGGCTTCATGTAAGAGGCAGCACCTGAGTTAGACGTTACAAAAAGAGAAGGACATTATTTCCCAGTTTTAGGATAATCATTTGGGTGGTTATATGAAGGATGGATTGGAGTCGGGAGAGTGTTGGGGAAGGGAGGCCAACTGGGAGGTTGCTACAATAGTTGGGGAGAAGGACAATAAATGCCTAAACCAAAGTGGTAGCTGTGACAGTAGAGAGAAACAGATATATTCAGAGAGATGTTATGAAGGTTGGAGGTGCAAGGGTCTTCCTCCATGGAGATTTTCAAATAGACCCTGGATACCCACTAGAGAGGTGCTTCTTTTCGTTTATAGGCTGGACTAAGTCCCTAAGGTCCCTTCCAAAAATTTTCTGATTCTGTGAGTTTGTTCCAGGAAAAGAAGTGTAAAAGAGCAGGGCAAGATCACAAAATGACAAGTAATTAATTTTTACTGAACCACAGAGTGCCCGACACAAAAAGTAAGGCTATGGAAGTAGATTGGAGTCAAATTGTTGAAAGCCTTAAATCCCAGGGTAGGAGAATGTATTTTATTTTGTAGACCTTGCTAATTCTGACAGCTGATTTTTATGCTGTATTCTGTTTATTCTAGAGCTACCTAAAAGCCATGTGAATCATGGTTAAAGGGCTGGCCTTTGAATTAGGAACATCTGAATTTAAATCCTGCCTCTGATACCTAATAGCTTTATGTATAATGAACAGATTATGTGTTATGGGCAAATTTCTGATAAGCATCAGTGAAAGAAGGTTCCACACCCAGGAATCCTCATCCCAGTGAAATCCAAGGTCTAAGAATCTTTGCAAAAACAAACAAACAACAACCATCACCACCACCCCTGCACCCCTCCTCCTGCAGAATACTGAAAAACTACTAACAAGATGGAATCACATCAGTGATGAATAACATATAAACTCTTGTTCTGTCAGTTAGTCAAGGCTAACTCTTCATGACCTCATTTAGTTTTGTTTTGGCCAGCATTCTGGAGTGGTTTGCCATTTCCTTCTCCAGCTCATTTTACAGATGAGGAAACTGAGATAGACAGGGTTAAGTGACTTGCCCAGGGTCACACAGCTAGTGTCTGAGGCCAGACTTGAACTTAAGTCTTCCTGACTCAGTACTCTATCCACTGTGTCACCAAACAGTCCCACATTTTAAAACAAAACAATAAAACAATTAACTTTTTGTTTGAGGAATAGCTCGCCTTCAATCAGGGAAAAAAAATACACACACACACACACATATATCGCCAGTTACTTTAAAAATACATTTATATTTTAGGGGAAATTTAAACCATGTGTCCTGATTTTGTGCTTCCTTTTCATACATAAAACTACTATTTTCTAAGAGATAATCAATGTCTAAAAAAGCCACCAGAGCCCCTTTCCAAGTCTTTTTGTATGCTTCTTCTTTTAACATAAAGTGATACTTTTCTGTCCCCCTGTCACCATTGAACATACCTGGAAGATCTTGAACTGAATAAAAATTGAAGGCCACGTAAAGCTAGAATTATTTTGAGACATGGGACAGAGAGCATGGCTCTAGTGTGCATCTGTTTGAAAGTTCCAGTTTACAGTGAAATGCCATTCCTCCTGCCTCCAGGCCGTGTCCCTTCTGAAGCCTTCTTAACTATTTGAACGATTAGAAAATTGGATATCAAGCTGCATTTGTCTAAGTATTTTTAAACTATGCCAAAATAAAAGCTAATCATTTTGTAATCATTTTGTAATCAGTATGCATAGAAGAGAAGAAGTGGCAGTAACGCAGTGGCTGCATGTTTGCTGACAAAATATTTAATCCAAACATTTAATTTCAATCTGCCACTGTTCTCAGTCAGTATAATTACTTTAAGCAAATATCATGTTGGAAAAAATGGTCTCAGTAACTGGAATGTAAATAATACAATATAATCATCACCACACTGAAATCCATATACTGTAATTTGTTTTGATAAATTTCATAAACATAAGTATACATGTTTATATCATAGTTAACAACAGGATCTAGGTCATACTTCTGGGAGTCAAGTTAATCCATTGGCCATATATACACCTAAAAATTATACAGATTATACAGATGAGCAAGATAAATCACATGTAAACACTTTGAACACAATTGTCTCTTGGATTGTAGGGTCATTATTCAGAGAGAGACACACAGGGACAGAGACAGAGAAAGGTAGATTGACAGTACAATAAAATGGGTAGAGCCACGCCTTGAGTTAGGAAGATGATTCCTGCTACTAATATGTACTGGCTGTTTGTCCCAGGACAAGTCACTTATTTTCTGGATGCTCCCTGGTAACTCTTTGAGATTATGTCACAGAACAACCAGACAAGATAGTGAAGTAGGAGGATGGAATATAGCCCAACTCCCCATCCAGCTACCTAAACTAAGATCTAAGTCCTATTAAATGACTAACAATTGAGGGAGAAAAGGGGAAACCACAGTGGGGCAGCTTTTCAGCTCTAGTTCACAAATTTGGCACACAGACAAAGGACCAAGGCAAGGACTCTAAACAAGAGAAAATTGTAGACTCATCTCTGGACACTGGCCAATAGTCCAAGGTCTCCTAGAGAGGTTAGGATCACAGACTCAGCCCTCAAGGCTCCAACCAGTTAGTAGGGCAGGATTACCCGGAATAGATCACAGGTTCATCTTCAGTCCCTAAGCAAACAGCTTAGGTTGCCCATAATAGATCTCTGGCTCAACCCTGGCACAGGCTAGGAAGTATCAGAGGCCAGATCAAGGATTCGGCACGGAGAGCTCCCAATAAGAGTAGGCCAGCACCCTGAAGTCTCCCAGAGCTGATAGTAGATTTAGCTTAGAACCCTGAACCCTGAATAGGACTAAACCAGCAAAACCCCCAGACTGTATTAGGGCCTTCTAGGCAGAAGAGAGGTAGCAGCAGTACGGTTGCTTTGAACTTGCTTAGTCTTTTATCTAATAGAGGCTGGAGCTACTATTTACTATACCCCTAACCAGAGGCAAGTCTGAGGTTGTGTTGCTTAGTCCAAAAAGCCCGGGAGAGCATCAGTCAGATCATTGTTCTGATAGATCTGACCACATAGGTCCCAGTGGGCTACAGCCTCCTGATTCAAACCTCCCCTCTATTCCTCACAGAAGGTAACCCTCACGTAATTTATTTTATGAGTTCTTAGAGCTGAGTTTAAGACAAGATTTGGATCATTTGTCACTACTCTAAGCACACATCTAAACGAAATCAATGCTTTATGAGCTTCATTCTTTTGGATTAAATATGGACCATTGGGTAGCCAATCTCTACTAGAACTGTGGTGATATTATATGTACTGCAGTCCTATAATAAGCAGAAGCTTGTTGTACCAAACACTGAGCTTTGGTGTGGTACACATGCTCTTGTTGAAATCTTGTTCTTTGTATTATAGTCAGGAAAGACCTTAAAAATTACCCAGTATAGTACTCTCTCCTTTCCTCTTTCTCCCCACCTCTCTCCCTTCCCTTCTATCTCTCTGTGTCTCTGTCTCCTCATCCTCCTCTTCTCCCTCTCTCTTTTTCAATAATTAATGAATCATGTTCCTAAACATATTTTTGAAGCGTTGCATCGTCAAGCATACAGCATTAAATAGCAGCAAAATTAGTAGATACTTAGCTTTTTTATATTCTTGATTTTGATTTTATATCCTTGATTTTCCGTATTTAGAGAACATCTGGAATAACTATAATTATAATTGTAATTATAGCACATCAAAAGAGTATTGATACTTTCTATTGTCAGTTTTGTAAAACAACAGTGAACAATCCTATTTATAGAATGATTCTCTTAATTAAGAAATCAATAACTTTAATAGATTTTTTTGTTATCCTTTGATTTTATGTTGCCTAGATTTTCCATATACACCTCTACCTCCTAAAAAATCATCCCTTATAAGAGAGAATCTTTAAAGCAAAAAAAAAAAAACCCAGAGGAGGAAGAAAAGAATCAGCAAAACTGATTAACATATTTTCCCCTTTCCACCATCAAAAAACCAAAAATACGTAGAATGTTTCCGCAAAGGAAAGGAGTAGATAACTTCTCTTTCTTTTGCTTGGGACCATGTATGTTCCATATAATATCACAAAATTTATTTTGGATTGTTTTGTGGTTGCTATTATTTTTCATTTAAATTATGGTAGTCATTGTAAATATTGTTTTCTTGAATCCCCTTACTTTGCTTTGAATCAGTTCATGCAATTCTTTTCTATCCTTCCTTAACTTCAGCATATTCACCATTCCTTATAGCACAGTAAAATCCTTTTACATCCAGGTACCATGATTTGTTTAGCTATAACATATAAATGTTAGTTATTATCATTAGATAATTTATTTCCTAATCAACTAATAATAATATCTAATTTTTTATATAGTACCTATTATGTAACAGACATTGTGCAAAGCACTTTACAATTATTATCTCATTTTATCTTCCCAACAACACTGGGAGGTAGTTGCTATTGCTATCTCTATTTTACAGTCAAGGAAACTGAAGCAAACAGAGGTTAAGTGGCTTGCACAGGGTCACACAGCTAGTTAAGTACGTGAGTCCGGAGTTAAACTCAGATCTTCTTGACTCCCGGACTGGTACTCTCTGTCCACTGCACCACCTAGCTACCTCCTGTTACTTTGTTTCCACCTCTTTGCTACCACAAAAATTGTGGCTATATTTTTCTATCAGTAACTTCATATACACACACCCGCATACACATACATGTGAAAACAGAGAGAGAGAGAGGGAAAGAGAGAGACTGAGGTTCCACTGCTAGGTGTATGTACGTGTGTATGTATGTGTGCACATGTATGTCTACCAGTAGACTCTCTGGGACAAAGAGTAAAGACGCTTTAGCCACTTTACATAATTTTCCAAACTATTTTCCAGAGTGGCTCTACTAATTCATAACTCCAACGATGGTAGATTAGTATGATTATCTTTTTTACAACCCTTCCAACATTGACTATTCCTATTTTTGTCATTTTGTCATTTTGCTGGGTTTGAGTCAAAACCTGTTATATCTGCATTTCTCTAATCACTGCTGATTTTTAGAACTTTTTCATATGCTTGATGATGGTTTGTAATTCTTTTGAAAACTTTTTCTCCATATCCTTTGACTTCTTATCTATTGGTGAATGCTTTTTGGTCATATATTTTGATGAGTTGTCTACAGAGCATGGATACTAAGGATAATAATAATAAGAGGTATTTGACACAAAGACCTTTTCCCAGTAAATTTCCTTCTTATCCTAAAAGCACTAATTTTCCTTGTGCAAAAACATTTCAGTTTTATGTAATTAAAATTCTGTTTTATCTTTTGAAATTGTCATCTCTTATTTGCTTAGGAATTAATTTCCTACACATGGGTGTGAAAGCTATATGATCTGCTTTTCTTCTTTTTTGTGATAATGATCTTTAACGTTCAGGTCACATACCTATTTTGAAGTTATTGTGGAATATGGTATAAGATGTTTGTTTAAGCCCAGTTTCTCCCAGACTGCTTTCCAATATTTCCAGAAATTCTTATCAAGCAAAGAGTTCTTTTCTAAGTAATTTATATTTTGAGGCTTATCAAACATTGGATTATTGAGTTCTACTTTTTCGCATTGTCCAGCTGTTTCTAGTTGTCTACTTCTTTATTTTTTAACGTATACTAGCTTTTATAATTGTTATTTTAAAATGTAATTTAATGTCTGAAACCATGTCTCTCTACTTTCCTATTTTTTTTTTCATTATTTTCCTGGATGTTCTAGAATGTTTATCCTTTCAAATGAATTTTGTTATTACTATATCATGGTTTATAAAGTATCCCTTGGGTAGTTTCATTGGTATAGCCTCAAAATTAAATTAACCGGTGTTATCATTATTTTTATTACGTTGGCATGGTCCAGCTATGAGCATTGAGTATTCTTCAGTTATTTAAGTTCTATATTTCTTTAAGGAGTATTTTGTAATTGAATATATGCAAGTATTGAGTATGTTTTGATAACTTGAACCCCCCCAAATTTATTCATTTTGTGCTTATTTTAAATGGGATTTTCCTTTCCACTGGCACCTCCCAAATTTTGATATTATAATATAGAAATGCCATTGAATTGTTTATTTGTTTTGTAGTCTAAAACTTTGTGCTGAAATTACTTGCTTCCTCAATTAGTTTCTGTGTTGGTTCTTTTAATCATTTCACTGGTATATTTTGCTTGTACATTCTCTAATTTTCCTCATGTAACAAGATTCTTTCTTCCCTCCCATTTCATAAGAAAGCCATTTTGTAAGAAAAAAAGATCCTAAGGATTTTCTAAATAAGCCATTGTCATCAACATCTTTTCTTTGCCTATATTTATATGTTTAATTTATTTCTGGTACCTTATTGTTAATATTTCTTAAACTACATCTAAATCATAATGGAGAAAGGGGCCATCCTTGTTTTACTCCCAATTTTTTAGGAGGAAATTCTCTTTATACATAATGCTTGCTTTTGGTTTAAGATAGATGCTTTTTTAGTATATTAAAGATCCCTTTGTTCCTATAATTTGTAGGGCGTTTAATCTAAATAAGTGTTATATTTGGTTAAATTGTTTTTCAGCATTTGTTTGATTTTGGTGATTTTTGGTTTTTAACAATGATTGATCATATTTATTGCTTTCCTGAAGTAGTATCCCTAACATCAAGCCAACCTGATCACAATGAATGACTTCTTTGGTAAATTATTGTAATCTATCTAATGATATTTTATTTAAAATTTCAAAATCAAAATTCATTAATGATTTCAGCATATTATTCTCTTTCTTTGTTTTATCCTTCCTAACTTTAAGACTTAGGACTTTATCTCATTAAAGAGGGGCTGACAGAGGACTTTCTCAATTTTTGAGAATAATTTTTGTAGTCCTCTAAAAGTTTGATTGAATTCTCCAGTACATCCATCTAGAGCAGTAAGCGTTGTTGTTTTCTAGATATCTGAAGCAGTTGGTACTTTCCTATAACATTTGAGAGGAGCTATGTTACTGATGGGAATTCCCTACTGTGAATGCTGTGAAGAAGATACGGACGGATAGACTGATTGAGATATACTGTGAGTTAAGCAAAAATGATGACATGGGTGGGGGGTGGACTATGGGTATATTTGTTAAACTTGTGAATGTGTGTGGATGGGGGAGGGGAGTATGGGTATGTATGGGAGTGTATGGGTAAGGGGAACAGGAAAGTGTTTGTCTCTTGTACTTATTAATTCATTTTTAATTAACAAAGATAAACTTACTGTTTTGGAATTTTTGTTGTGTGGCTCAGAGTTCAACTTTATACCACCTATTAGACAACTGATTTTGAATGGATTCAATTAGTTGGATAATATAGAGATTTTATTCATGAAACTTTTTTTTCTGGAGCTAATTAATTTTATACTACATAATTTGGCCACAAATAATCCAGTGTTTGTGTGGAGACAGAAAAATCACTTCTTTTAGAGTAAATGGAAAAACAAAACCAAAGTGCTTAGCTTAAATCACTATAAATTCCCATTACTTCTCCTACTGCTACCAATATTAGTTAGCAAATGAACTGATAAACATCTATTAAGCCTCTACTATGTGCCAGGCACTGTGCAAAGTCCTGGGGCTACAACACACACACACACAAAATACAAAAGAGAAAGAAAGATAATGCCTGCCCTCAAGGAACTTATAATCTAATAGAGGAAGACAGAACTCAAAAGGAAACTATAAAGCTGGTGGAGGGGGAAAGGGGAAAGTGAGGGCATGAAGGAAAAATCAGACAAGTCTAAAAATTGTGCAACCATGTGAGAAATGAGATATTCTGAGCTGAGCTCCTTTCCCAAATGGAGATTTTGGAGTTGGTGGTTCCATTCTCCAATCAGAGGGACAGAAGGTGAAGTAACATTTCTAGACTGATGCCATCTTGCAGGTTGATGAGATTTTTCCCAAATGAAGTCCTAGGGGCATTGTGGGAAAGTCAGAAAAGTCCCAAAGTAGTGTGGCCAGGTGAGAAATGAAATGTTCTGAGCTGAGCTATCTGTTTACCACTGTTTCCTTATCTTTCAAATGGATAAAATAAAAATTTCACTGTCTACTTTACATTGTGAGGAAAGTACTTTTTGTCAACCACTTTGCATTATATCATAGAATCACAGAATTTGAGTGTTTAAAGGGATCTATACAACTTATACACTAAAAGAATGCCCTATTACATCATATCTGACAAATGGTCTTCAAGCAGAAGGTAGATTTCTGAAGGCAACCCATTCCACTTTGGAACAGCTTCAAATATTAGGAAATCTTGACCTTAAGCTTAAAATGACCCCTACCCAACTTTATCCCATTGCTTCTAGTTCCTCCTCTTGGGATAAACAGAAAAAGACTAATTCCTATTCCACAGTATAGTTCTTCAAAGGCTTCAGGACAAATCCTCAGAGTATTCTTTTATCCAGGCTTTACATGCCCTTTTTCCTCAACCAATTTGTATTTATCATAACTTCAAGATTAAATTACCTTTTTGACTAACACATTATATTCCTATTGAGTGACTCATATGGAATGAATTAAATGAAAGGACAATGCATTTATCAAGTCCTTACTAAGTATTTGTTGATGTTTAGTCATTTTAGTAATGTCTAACTCTCTATGAGTCCATTTGGGATCTTCTTGGCAAAGATAATGGAGTGATTTGACATTCCTTCCCCAACCCATTTTATAGATAAGGAAACTGAGGCAAACAAGGTTTACTGAAGTCTCTAAGGTCACATAGCTAGTAAGTGTCAGAAGCCAGATTTAAATTCAGGAAGATGAGTCTTCTTGACTTCATGTGTGACACTCTAGCCTAGCAGCTGCTTACTGTGGTTCTAAATTGTGCTAAATCCTGGGGATACAAACAATAATGTAAAATGTGCTTTCCTTTCAAGGAACTCACATTTAGTGGGGAGACAATACATATAGAAGTTTTCAGCTTTAAGTCAAATGGAAAATCATCTTGTCCTCAGTAGGCACTCTTCTTTGATTTCATTTCCACTGATAAAATCGTATCAGTTTCTGATGTTGAACCATTAGGCAGTGCCAAGAATAAGGTCTGGTGGCATGAACTTTCATCTCTGGTTCCTCAATAGCTGTGGTTTTCACCTCTACAGGACCTCTTGCCAAGATACTTCCGTGTAAGATTTATTACCAAGAAAAAAAGAAATTGCAGTTGAAAATCTGGATGACATTTGCACTGCTTCAGTTTTTTGGTTCATCCACCATTTTCTACAATGTTTTAGAAATCATTAACAGTAATTCACCAATCTGCCATATTTTTAGGGTTTTTTTTGTTCTTATTGTAGAACTTAAATCTGCAGTTTATCTGAGATAGGTGTCTTAGTTCATGATAATTTATTATTCTTTTACTTCCTCCTTACTAATTTTGAGAATCAAATCCCTCCAGTAGTATATGTTCTGATTTGCAGAGAAAACGGAAAGAAAATATAAACCAAAGAGCTTTGTTTTCTCTTCCCAGGTATCATCACTCCATCCACCCAAAGCAAAGGTCCTATTCCTTCTCAGTGCTCCTTTTTCTCCCAATATAGTTCAAAAAGATCCTACCATTTTATTATCCATTATATCTAACTTCATGGATAAACATGGGCAGGCTTCTCCCTCTCCATACTTATTAGTTTAAAGCTGTTGATTAAATTTGCCAGACACTGGGGAAATACATTCTTACCAGCCATTTTGCTCCATATCTAGCTAAGAATCTCTCAACCTCATGTAATATTAAGCAGAAATCCAAATTCTCAGATAGCCCCTCCTTAGCCAGCTGTTCATTTCCCAGACTAAAATTTCTGTTCTCCATCCCTTGACATCAATAGGTAACAGTAGGGAAAACACTACCTGTGCCAGTTTTCTTCATGTTGTTATTGTTTGTCCAAGACTTCATAATAATTTGCAATTTTTTTTAATGTTCCTTTAGGTAGAATCATTTTTACCAAAATGAATCACAAGAAAGGGATAGGTATTCATTTTGACAGGTCTTGGGGAATGGCCGGGGTGGGGGGGAGGGAGAGAAATAAGGGAATAAGCATTGATATAGTTCCTACTAACTCCCAGGCACTTTACTAAGTGCTTTTTACAAATATTATTTCATTTTATCCTTACAATAGCCCTGCAAAGTAAATTTCTCTCATCTGATAGCTTCGGTGGCTCTGCTATGTCATTCTTAGAGAAACAAGGTGCTTCTTCAACTTTAGAGAACCCAGCTCTCTCCACTTCAAGAGAAGTTTCAAATCTGTCTTCAAGATCTACTTGTCCGAATGTCCTTTTCCTTCCCCCTTTCCTCTTCCATGCTCTATCATCATGACGGGTTAAAGCTTCCTTCCTCTATTTCAGATCCTCTTTTTATCTCATTGAAATCTTCTATTTTTTTTTTTTAGGATCCCTTTATTCTTCATGACAACCTAGAATGTGGAGAGGCATTTTCTTATAGTCCCTTCACCTTCTCCTTCAGGAAAGAGATTAACCTAACTTGAGACACAGTTAACAGTCACTTGACTATGTTGAAAATGAAAATAGTTCACATGCCAGACAAGTCACTGCACAATTTTCCTTAATCACATTAATGGTTTTGATTTTTAGCCTTGTTTCTAGAAACTTCTTACAGACAGTTATCACTGGACAAGCCCATTCAAAATTCCTTTACTTTTTCCAACAATAGCTCTCCAACCACTCTTCATTCATTCTTGTACCAGTCTGCTGTACCTTTCATCAATCTGTCGTTCCCTCCCATCAGTTTGTCCATCAGTTTGATTAATGATCTAATTTCTTATTTACCTTATCCAGGTGTGACCAAGTACCTATTCCTCATCTTTCTAGAGTCTAACTGGTTCGTCTCTAATCCTCCTTAATCTTCTTTAATCCTCTTTAATCCTCTTCTATCTTCCTTAATTGTCCTTGATCCTGTTTCTCTTATATCCAGAAAGGAGATTTGGACTAGATTATACTCAATCTAGTTCAAATTTTGCCAAATTTCTTCTCCCAAAATTCAGCCTCTGACCTATTTACTAATAAATACCACTCAAGTCACCTACATGATTTTCTTCTTATTCATCTGTAGTTATTCTCTCTTCTCCCATTCTTCCTACAACCTCTTCTTACAAGTCAGATGATTCAAGATCAGTGTTCTTCTTCATGACACTTATAATGTTCTAGCTAGTAGTGGTTCTATGTAAAATAAAAGCTCTATGTTAAAAAGAAGAAATGCCAAACAGCAGGGGTGTGATTCAGAGAGCATTAGCCTAGGACTCAAGGATCCTGGTCCCAATTCTGCCACTAACCAGCTATATGACCTTGCCTAAGGTCACCCTTCTGGCCTTTGGAACATAGCACCATCTTTTAGAACTAGAAGGGACCTCAGAAGCCATCTCATCTGAGTCTCTTATTTTACAGTTGAAGAAACTGAGGCAATGAGAAATTAAATAACTTGTCCAAGGTCAAGACAGTGTCAATGGCTGGCTTTGAATCCAGCTCCAAAGTGGGTACTCTTTCTAGTGCACTCACTGTTTTCTTTAATAGTTTCCTCATTTGTAAAATGAAGTGTTTAACTAGGTTTCTTCTATGTCTTATATTATGAGAATTTGTGAAAACAGTTAAAA
The DNA here is from genome assembly GCA_028646595.1 of Phalanger gymnotis. NCBI lineage: Eukaryota > Metazoa > Chordata > Mammalia > Diprotodontia > Phalangeridae > Phalanger > Phalanger gymnotis. The sequence continues at coordinate 640,079,540 of CM053622.1, read as the reverse complement.
ATTTATACCAAAGACATGGGCTTTGGAAAGTCAACTAATTTATTGTGTCTAACACATTTATAATAATATTCATACTAGTTGGCATGGACATGGTGCTAAATAGTTGGCAAACATATGTAAATATCATTTCCATTTCATTTGAGCCCCACAATTAGGTACTGTAAAATAGGTACTACACATATTATTATCCCTACCTTATAGATGAAAAAACTAAGGCTGGAAAAGTTAGTGACTTGCACATGGTCACCTAGTAAGAAGGGCTAGAGGGTTAGATTTGATCCTATGTCTCTTCTGACTCCAAATTCAATGCTTCTCATAGTGCCATACAGCTTCATGATGTAGAGCTAATTTTACCAAAGAAACAGACAAATTGAAATGGTGTATACTATGAAATATCAAAATGAAGACACTGCAGAATTGTGGAAATGCTTAGTACTGGGTGTCCCTAAAGTCTGGACACATAGGCAAAAATGCATATTTTGAAATGTTTGAAATATTGACAGACCTTAGCCTCCTTGACTTCTTTTTCTGGGGTATGCTAAAGGAGAAGGTGTACTCAATGAAAATCACAGATGCAACACACTTGAATGCATAAAGAGTGAATGTGCTAAAATTGACGGCAATGTGGAGTCATTGCATCGAGTTCATGTGAATCTTGCAAAAGCCCATCAACCTTTGCATCACAAAAGATGGAAAAAATATTGAAGACGTTATTTGTTAATATTCCAATTAAATGAAATATTTTTTAAAATTTCATTCATTTCATTTCTTGAAAATATGCATTTTTTTGCCTACGTGTCCAGACTTTAGGAGCACCGTGTATAAGATAAAACCGAAATAAAGTGTATTGTCATTCAAGCCTTAGTTAAATACAAAGAAACAATGATGGACTGAAATAGTTACTCAATCTTTTTGAGGTAGTTTATTTAATAATCATCCAGTTAGTATTTATTAAGTACCAACTATGTGCCAAGTATTGTGCTAGGTATTAGCCATACAAAGAATGAAAAAAAAAACCCTATTCTCAAGGAGCTTACATTCAAACTGGATGATAAAGAGAGTAAGAAAGGATAAAAAAAGTGAGAAGAAAGTAGATAGCCTAATCACAGTAGTCCCTTAAATCTTTATCTATTGGTTCAGAAGATGCTGTTAGGTTGCCTAGACTTTAATTCATAAATTTGGAGCTCAGAGCAACCTAGAAGTCATACAATTTAATCTCTTGTTTTGTAGGTGAAGAAGTAAAGTTCAGAGGGTTTAGAGAGGTGCCTAAGATCACACAGGTAGCAAGTAGCAGAGATGGGGTTCAAGCCCAGATCTTTGACTCCAAATCCCCTCTTCTTCTCACTATACCCTGCCTTAATTCAATTCACTTTAACAACTACTGGGTACTGAGAGAAGACCACTTTACTAGGTAGGCACTGAGGGAGATACAATGGTAATGAAAATGTTGTCTCCCTTCTCTCACAGAGCTTACAGTGTAATAGGTAGGAAATAAGACAGATACATAAATAAATACAATTCAAAATAGACTGTGAAAATATATGAGACCTACAAACCAAGTGCTGTGAACCTTCACAGGTTCATAGGAGGGGGTTCACTGGAGGGAACAGTCACTACAGGTGATAATTTTTCTCTGAAAGATAAGTAAATTGGACATGCTGAAATAAAGCATATTGATGCTCCACCCTTACTCTTACAGTCTCTTTCCCTTAAGGACCTTTTACTGGGTCAGTGATCAGGGTCTTACTTCGGGGAGGATGTCTGACAGTTCAGTATTATTGGCTACATCATTTGTCAAGTGGAGGAATGAGCAGGTGGCCCTCCTGAAAGGGTTGGGGCCATAGTGTTTGCAATCCTCTTGTGAAGTCCTTGAGTGCTTAGTTGTGAAATATGATTTAGTTACATGAAAACACCCCAAGAAACTTCTGGGTAAACTTGCTGATAATTAATAGCAAACATGGTTTACACCATTTTCACACTCGATAGGTGGTATTGCATTCACTTACACAGACACACACACATCTGAGATTTGTATCTCATAGCAACAAATATTGTAGATTTGCAAATATGTGAACAAGTATAACTAAAAAAATTATTGAACATATGGCTTGAAACACATTTTTCATTCATTCTCTAGTGAAAAAAATCCATCATAACAGAATCAGTATTATGCTCCAGTTGACTTGCCAAGTGGAGAAAAGAATGAATCTCAACAAGGAAATTAATGGCTATTTAACGGGGGTGGGAGAGGTTGGAGGGAGAGATTTAGAGCAAACTAGCCTATAAATGAACAGTTGGGCATTGGGGAGAGGTAGAGAAGGTAGTTTGTCTGAACTCTGTCTGTTTCTCTTTTTATTTACTCCCACTAAATGTTATTGTTCCCCTACCCCAAACTTTGGCACCACTCCATGTTTCCTGCCAACCAGAAAGCAAGGGAGCCATGCTCCAGATTCACATACTTCAGTTGTTGATTCCTGGTACCCCTGGGTTATTGTATCTGTTGCAGTGAAGGAAGCAATCCAACTCTTCATTAATTAGCATCAGTTCCTTTTCAAACAGTTATAGAGAGCTCCTGTGGAACTAGTTAAAACTGGACTGAAAGGTAAGATTGACTACTAAGTAATTCAGACTGTACATACCAGTGGGAATAACTCAGTCTAATCAGTCATTTGGAAACCCATCGTCAAACTGTAAAAATAAACAAATAAAAAAGATAGATAGATGAATGAATGAATGAAAAAAGGAAGGAAGAAAGAAAAAGAAATGAGGGAAGAAAAAGAAAGAAAGAAAGGAAAAAAGAAAGAAAGAGAAAGAAAAGGAGAGAGAAAGGGAGGAAGAAAGGGAGGGAGGAAGGAAAGAAAAAAGGAAAGAAGGAAGGAAGGGAGGGGGGAGGAAGAACAGAAGAGAAAGAAGAAATTAAACCGGTTTGAAAAGGATATGTTCAATGATTTGACTTCTAGAAAAATTACAACTATAATTCTCTGAAATATGGGGTGTGATTCTGTTTACTTTTTAACTAGACTTGCCTGTATTATAGGTCAACCAGATGTGTCAAAAACTACTGCCTCCATTGCAGTGATTTCTCTCGCTTACCAGATTTGTTTACATGGCTAAACAGTTCGAGCTCATCCCCAATGAAAGAATTCAGCTCTAGTAGGAAGCAAGAAAGGAACAAACTGAGGACGGCAGGCCTAGTTCTGTATTTATTGCTCCCAGCAGGTGTCAGATGCCACAGTTTCTTTGCAGCCATCAACACCCTGGGGCTTTTTAGTTCCACACAGAAGACAAGGAAGATGGGGGATGGCAACTCACCCCAAGGGATTAGGTACCTGAATCCTATCCCAACTACCAGCAGACTCCAGCTGCGTTTAAATGTTTTTTGAAGAATTTCTGATGTTCAGTGGTTGCTGATTACTTCCAGATTTTAGTTCTACCCCAGTGGAGATTTGCTACAAAGAGTTTAGCTGTTGTTGTTAAGAATTGCAATCATACCAAGGAAATGTCTTCTCTTAAACCAGTTCCGAAAACATGAACTGTTTCAGCAGTTAAAAAAAAAAGTCACCAACTCTTCACAAATACATTCATCACACTGATGAGAGAGTAAGTTAGAGTGTCTGGCTAAGACTTGTGACATTTGTTTTGGATTCTCATCAAACACTCTCACAGCTGTCAGTGCAATTGCAATAGTCCCTCTTAGCTTTTTCCCCTCATATTAATGCATTTAACCGTCTAGCTATATAGTCTTCATTCAAGTATCTCTAGAATGACAGCCATGATTAACATTTAAAGTCAGAATATTGTCACAACTGTTAATGGGGTCACACTACTCAATGGAACTGAGTCTTTTTCTAAGTCTGCATGAATTATTCTTCCTTTGAGGAAGTTAGCGTGGTGGTACAGTGAGTTGGGCTGGGAACCAGAGGACAATAGATTTGAAGTCAGGAGAACTATGTTAAAGTCCTCCTGGCTTTGCTACTTACCAACTGATTGACCTAACCAAGCCAATTACTTTCTCTAAGGTCTCAGTTTCCATCTTCACCTGCAAAATAGGAAGGCTGGAATAGAAAAGCTCTAATTTCCCTTTTAGGTCTAGATTTGTTTGCTGGCTTGGCCACGGTTCATTTGCTCTCTGAGTCAGTTTCCCCCAATACGAAATGGGGATAACACATCCCTGTTAGGATTGCTGTGAAAATCAAGTGGAATAATGTAAATGAAACGAAATGTTGACAGTTGCAATTGGCCTTTTAAGTGGGCAAAGTCTTGTTTGGACCAGACCTGATTTCACTGACGTTGGAACTCTGGGTAAGGAAACTCTCTCTGCCAATCCAAATCAGCATCTATTCTGCACTTTATAGTTTTAGAGTTTCCTAGAGCAGAGAGGGGAAGCCATTTCCCCAGGGTCACCCAACCAGTATGTGTCAGAGGAAGGACATGAATAAGAGCCCAGGTCTTCCCATCTCTGGAGGCCAGCTTTCTAGTCAATATATACCACATTGCGAGTCAGTCAGTCAATAAAGAATTGTTAAGCAACTGGCACTGTGCTAACTTCTGGGGATATAGAAAGAGACAAAAGATGGTTTCTGCCCTCAAGGAATTTACAATCTAATGGGGGAGACAACAAGCAAATAAATATGCACAAACAAGCTATATGGAGAAGGGAAGCTGATATTTAATTAGCATATCATTACACCAAACAGTCAACAGATTAGAGAATTTTAAAAATCTTTTGAAGAAGTACTTTTAAATTGACTTTCTCTTCTTAGCCACAACTGCCTTTGGCTAAAATGGTTTAATCTTTCAAACACCAGGTGCTTACTAAGTGTCTACTATGGTCTATGTGCTGGACTAGCCACTGGGGATACAAGTAGAAGGAATGAAATGATTTCTACCCACAAGGAGCTTAAATTCTAATGGGAAAGAGGTTTACATACAAATAGATGTAGAATCAACATAAAGTGAAAAAAATTAATATAAAGTAGTTAAGTTAAAGAAAGTGTGGGAGGGAGGGTGCTAATAGTTAGAGGAAGAAAGCTTTCATGCAGAATGTCACCTTAAGAGAAGAATCATATGAGACAAAGATGAGGAGGGAGTGCTTTGAGGGCACGAGCTTATATGAACATAAGTACACAATTTATCTGTTAGAGAGTTGGCAGGTCATTATACATAACCCCTGTGCAGTAAGTTCCTCCTTCCCCTCTGCACACCTGTGAAGAAAGCCCTGAAGGCTGTGCTGCTGTCCCTACTGCTCTTGCTGATATTTTCAGTACTTAGAGTTGCTGGTGACTCTGCCTCTTGGATACTTGGTCTGCCTGAAGCGTTTCCCTCCGGAAAAGCCACTGTATCCCCGAGTCCCTCACATTGCAGGCTGACCTGTTGCTGCATTGTTTCCTGGCCTTGGTGTGTTTCACTAGGTGTATGTAGGCAGCCTTGGGGCATTCCTTCCAACCAATCTGCTTCTGCTTGCCCTACTTTGTAGAAAAACTACTTGGGAGTCCCACTGCCCTACACTCTCCCCTCACCACACTGCAGGCAAAGAAAACCAGCAGTGCTCACCCTCTTGAAAATGAGCTTATAAATATATATATTTTCCAAGTGCAGACGCACAGACTAATCAAACCCCATGTGTCAGAATCCAACATGTTTTCTTTTTCAAAAGAAAACCTCCTGACTCAAGGAAATAGAATTTATGTCCTCCTACTTCAAAAATCCATGAAACTCGTCAATGAATCTTAGGCACTAAATCACCCTCTTTGTTGGCTTTTAGCCATTAAAGGAAAAACATTTGACTAGGTCCAATTTCATCAAGCAGGGAAGTGAGCTGCACTTACTGAATTATACAAATAAACAGAGGTACATGTTCACATGTAAGGGATGGATCCAGGGAGTCCCTGATCAATTTTATGAGATTCTCCAAGTAACATAAGTTGACAAAGCATGCCTACTGGTGCCTTGCTAAGAGGTCACAAAACTCCCGTTTGGTTCCCAGGGATAAGGGGTGCCTTCAAAATGATTGAATAGCTACAGCTAAGGAGGACAAACTTGTCAAAGGATGGAGTCCTCTCCATGGTCAATAAAAGTGAGCCGGCAAATAAGCCTAGTCTGTTTTGGATTAGGGTTTTTTTTTGTCTTTTCTTTTTCCAGAGGACAGACCAGCACATAATAGAATAGACCTGAGTTCTTGTGTGAGAAACTTGTGTGGTTTCCTCCTCACAGATGCTACCAGTGAGTACATTCACACTCTCCATGAGGAAGAACTTTTCACTTGTCTCCATGTATAGGCTCTTTCCCTATAACCTCATCCAGGTGATTGTGGGAAATCAATCCATCAACAAGAATGCATTCAATGTCCACTATCTACGAGGTTCTGTATCAGACACTAGGAATAAAAGGACAAAAATGAAAGATTAGTTGAAGGAACTGGGAATGTGTAGCCTGGAAAAGAGAAGAGTCAGGAGGATATGATAGCTATTAAATATTTGATGGGATATCAGGTGAAGAAGGGATTAGGCTTGTTCTATTTAGATCCAGAAAGTAGAGCTGGGAGCAATTGGTCAAAGTTGTAAAGAGGTAATTTACACTTGATGTTAGGAAAAAATCTAAAAATTAGGAACTGTCCAAAAATTGAATGGGATGCTTATGGAGGTGGTAGGTATGTAACTGTGAGGTCTTCGAGCAGAGACTGCTTGACCACTTGTTAAGTACATTATAATAGGGATTCCTTTAGTGTATGGACTGGATTATAGATCCACAATGGTTATTTCCAGCTCTCAAATTCTTTGAGTCCCTTCCCTAATGGAGTTTACATTCTATTAGGTGAGACTATACGGACATAAATAAATAGGTACAAAATAAATATAAGGTAATGGAGGAAGAGAATCTCTATAAGCTAGGGGCCATTAGCAGTCCTTTGCTAATGTTTCATCTTGTCATGGAGTTGACCTTATGCTCAGAGTCTGTAGCTGTAGTGGGTAAACTCTGGTGGGTCCTACTTTGTGGGAAAGCCATAGAGACAAGGTCCAGCAAGACCTTAGGCAATAATTGTCCAAGAACCAACATTAGGTAATTGTGGAGAGGCCCATGACCAGAGAAGTCTGACTATCAGCTGATGAATCTTTTTGACCATAGAAAGGCATAGAAACTGTTTACTCAGGCATGAAGAGGTTACAAGCTGCATCTTTTGCCCACTTGACCTATTATCATAATCCATTTCCCTAATCTTATATAATCTGAACTGTTATTTTCCAGGCTGCCTAGCATTGCTAGAGAAATAAATGATGTTTTGCTAATTACGTCGACTACCCATTTATACTATATAAGTTCAGTTGAATCCTCACTGTTGGTTGGCAAGCTACTGGACTATAGGTCACTCTCCCTCCATTCTAAAGGAGTTTAGTATTAGTCCCACAGTCTTCCTGACTACTTGTACCCCTGACCTTGTAGATGGGAACTTTATCATAGCTGTTGATGTTATCTTGAATGTACTAACTTCTGATGGATGAATGAATGAATTAAAGAAAGAAAAAGCAGTTATTTAATGCTCACTACATGTTTACTACATTACACTGTGTTAAGTGTTGGATTTTTGGTCCACACACAGTCAAACAAGATATTATCTGCCTAAATGAACTCTCATCCTACTGGGAGAAAACAGCACATGTAGGGGAGTGATTTCCAGAGAGGATCAAGGAGAAATGTTTTAGAACAGGAAATCAGAGGAATAGTGATTGGATCCTGGGCAATTGGTTGACATGTCCTTCAAAGAATGATAAGGTTAATTTGATTACTGTTTTCAGAGATAGATTTGGAAAGAGAGAGGGGAGGAATAAAGTGTAGAATGGCGTAGAGATGTTTGAGAAGTATGGTAACCCTTGGACCAAGCAAGATAAGGAATATACTCATTAAGTAGAGAGCAAGCTCTCAGGGCTCTTAATTCATTCCTAATTCATCATTTCCTCAACTCTAATGATCTACATTTTTGTTTCATTTCAACTACTCACAGAGGATTCCTTACCTTAGATTTCAGCATCACTGATCTAGTGGTATGCTGGAGTCAGCTCATACTGGCTCCTGAGAGATAATTGTTAAAATTTCAGAGTGGGAATTTATACTTTGGAAAATGGCAAATGCTACAAATATTGTCTTGTTAATTTCCTAGACAAGAAATCAGTAAAAATGTAGCCCATGAGCTAAATCTTGTGTACAGCCTGTTTAATATGGGCCCACTGCCTATTTTTGTACAGTACAAAAGTTAAGCATGTTTTTTTTAATTTTTGAGAATACAATACACCTTTATTTAAAAATGTAAAAACCATTCTAAGCTCACAAGCCATATAAAACAAGCAGCAGGAATCTTGGTCTAGGCTAGAAAGTGATAAAGAAAATGTTACTAGACCAGATGAACTTTTCTTTTTTTGGAAAGCTGGCTGTTAAACATTTATCAAAACTTCATTTCCCATAACTGTCCTACATCCATGATCTCAAACTCTGAAATTTCCCACTCATCACAATCTCCTGTCTTTCCATATTCACTTCTTTACTTTTTTTCTGAATCTGTTCTTGATTTTCACCTTAACTCTTCTCCAATGTTCTTTGTACTCTCAATTACTCTTGTTTTTACCTTAGTTTTCTTTTCTACTTGGTTTTGACCCTATAGTTGACCAATTCAACAGTAAACTTATCCTCTAGCTTTCAATCAGGCCTACCACTATCCTGACCTGTTTTTGACTCTGGGTCACCCCCACAATCTTCCTTTTGCATTTCTACTCCCATGTTTCTAAATGTTGGTGCAGATGTATTGATTAGGTTCCTGTTATCTAAACTCACTCAGACCCACACTACAGAAATCTTTATCTTTTATTCTTCTCTGATAGGCTCTTTATCATGATTCTTGAAGTGGTTTTGCAAAGCTGTCTCTTTGAGCACCAGTATACTACTTATCCTTCTGACTTTACAACCTTTACTCCTCTTTTGTTGGAAAACTGAGGTCATTTCTTATAAACTCTCCTGTTGTACACCTCAAAATTCTCCCACTCTTTTGAAAATACTTTATCCAAGATTGCCAGTGATCTCTTAACTGCTAAATTAATTGCCTTTTTTTTTTTAGTTCCCACCCACCTTGTCTTGCCTGAAGATTTTGACACTGTTGAACATCCTCTCCCACTGGATATTCCATCCTCTCTTGGGTTCTCTGGAAACTACTTCCTCCTGCTTTTCTTCCCACCTGCTTGATTGTTCCTTTGGTAGACCAAAAATCCATTTCTTCATCATGAAGGGTGGGTGCACCTTAATATTCTGTCCTGAGCCCCCTTCTCAGTTTACTCTTGTCTTCAGAGATTTCATCAATGACATAAATTCAGTCATTGTCTCTAAGTAGAGGATTCATAAATCTATATACCCAGTTCTCATCTCTTTCTTGAACTTCAGTCCTATATCGCCAATAGCCTAGTGGACATCTCATCGGGGCATTTCATAGGCATTTTAAATCACAATTTCCCAAATGGAATTCAGCATCTTCCCCTCCAAATCTGCCCTTTCAAACTTCCTGTTTCTCTTCTGGGCATTGGGCACATCTTTTGCATTACTCTTTTAACTTCAAAATGATCCTTAACACTTCCCTATCCCTCGCTCCTTGAATCTAATCAATTGTCAAGTTATATTGTTTCTGCCTCCATAACATCTCTCACATCCAGCCCCTCCTCTCTACTCATGCAACTGCCATTTTAGTTTAAGCCTTAACTAACTCTTACCTAGAATATCATAACCACCTCCTACTTCTGGTCTCCTTCTCCAGTCCTCTCTTCACATAGTTTTAAAATAATTTTTCTAGGGCAGAGGTTTATCACTGCCTTGACTTAACCCCTTTTAATGACCTCTAGGATAAAACACAAACTCCACTACTTGTCTTTGATAAATACCTTTCCAGTCTTATTTCACATTACCATTGATGATACAAGTTCCTATAAAACTGAACTATTACTTATTCCACATATTTGGTGTTCCATCCCAGCTCCATATTTTTGCATAAATTGTTCCCATGCCTGGAATGCACTCTCTCTTCATCTCTGCTTCTAAAAATACTTAATATCCTTTAGTATTCAGCTCAAATGCCACCTCTTCTTTGAAGTCTTCCTTGATTCCTCTAGTGGTCAATTTTCTATCCAGCCTCAAATTACTTTTTATTCACTCACTGGTTTCAAGTCATTTACTTTCAGTAGTCAGTCAATAAGCATATATTAAGTACAAGCTATGTGACAAGCACTGTGCTAAGCATGGTGGATTTGAAGAAAGGCAGATGACTATATCTTACGGAACTCACAGTCTAATGGGGAAAACAGCATGCAAACAACTATGAACAAACAAGTTGTATACAGGATGAATAAGAGATGATAAATAGAGGGAAGACACTTTCCCGTAGAAGGTAAGATTTTGGGAAGTCAGCAAAAAAAAGAGATAAGGAAGGAATATGTTCCAGGCATGAGAGATATTTGAATATAAGAACCTCAACATTAACTGCTGTTTTATTTTTATCTTTGTACCTATAGCCTCAAGTCTCTCTCTACTCCAACCCATCCTTTGTGAGGCTGTCACTGATACTCTTAAAGTTCAGTCTCAACGATATCACTTCCCTCCTCAGTAAAGTGTTTTTTCAGTTGTTTTCAGCCATGTCCAATGCTTTGTGACCCCATTTTGGGGTTTTCTGAAGTGATTTGCTATTTCCTTCTCCAGCTCAGAGGAAACTGAGGCAGATAGGGTTAAGTGACTTGTCCAGAGTCACACAATTCATAAGTGTCTGAGGTCAGATTTGAATTTAGGAAGATGAGACTTTGTGACTCCTGCCTAGATGCCCTTCAAAAAAACGACACTGGCTCCCTATAACATCTAAGATCTATTATAAACCTCTCTATGGCATTTGAAGCCTTTAGCAACCTGACATTCACCTAGCTTTCTAACCTTATTACATATTACTCCCCTTCAGATCCCATACAGGCCAGTAAAACTGCCCTTTTTAGAGTTACTATTACATGGAATTTCTGTCTCTTCTTTCATATTGGCTATTCATACTTGAAATGCACAGAAGTGCATTTAGAGGCAGAAGCTTCTAAGATTGCCCCACTTCCATCAAGATTCATCTCAAAGCCTTCCTTTTACCAAAGGCCTTTCCTGAATCCTACTGCTGGTGCTGTCCTCCAAACACCTTGTATCTAGGTCATATATAATTATGTGCATGTTGACAGGCACTATTCTACTTCTTTTTGTGTAGTGTCCAGTGGAGCACAGTGTGTATTAGTGTTTTACAAATGTTTGTCGAATTGAATCTTTTAATTCTTTTATTGACTGCTATCAAATTTTCTGTAGTAGCTTTTCCAAATCTTTTCCATTCTCCTCCAACTGCTTCCACTATTCCCCTCTGTTTTTATTTTCCAGTTACCAACGTCATTCCCCATTGCAGTCAATAATCCTAACTCTCATCTTTGGCATTCCTCATTCCTGTTTGTCAGAGAAGAATACAATTATCAAATGCAAACTATGTCAAATTGCCTCTCCGAGGCCTTCACCCATTCTGCCTTTATTCCTCTTCCCCATAGACAAGATGCTAACCACCTGTACTCTTGACTCCATCCCTTTCTGCTGCTCTAGAACCTTGATCTATCACTAATTCTGGCCATCACAACCCAATTTATCTTCAAACTCTCCTCTTTTTTTCTCTTGGCCTCTTTCTTCTCTACCTATACACATGCTCGAGTTCCTCTTCTACATACTAATTATTTTAAAAAAAATCCTTCCCAAACCCAGACACTTCTCCAAGTATTACCTTCTCTCTGTGTATCCCCATTGGCATGTCTTTGTTCATAGTGTTCCTTTTGCCTTTAATGTGCAACTTTGCCTGTTGAAATCTTACTCTGTCTCCAAGAATGATTTCAAATACCAATTCCTATATGAAGCTTGCTTTGATTCCTCAACCAAATATGATTTCTCCCTTTTCTGAGCCCTTGGGGCATAATACTATACCTCTTATGGACATTTATTGCCTTCTCCTTTGCACACATATTTATGGAATCACATTATAGTTATTCACATATTTGTCTTATCTAGATCTACAACATTGTATATTTTTTGAGGACAGACACTGTATCTTATTCATTTTATTTTATTTTACTTCATTTCCCTACCTCTATCCCAGCACCAGGTTCTATTATGTTCCTTTCATAGTGATTAAAATATTTATTGTGTTTTAATCAGAGTGATGAGTATAACTGATCCACCAGGTCTAAGTTAGTTGCTAGAGCAAATCACTACTACAGCGATTACATCCTAGGGTATAGTGTAAATGAAGTAGAAAAAAAAATGGACAGTTCAAGAAAACAACTAAAGAAATATACCATGCCCAGTTCTCACTCAAGTCTGCTCAAAGGGACTTTTCAAGAATAACAAGGGTCATATACAGTTCTCAGATCCATTGGTTTCATTACACTGACTTTAGCTTTCATTTTTTTACTCTCTATACCCGTATGCCACAGATTTCAAGATAATAAAATGTGGAAATTAAAATGAGCATTGGAAATTAGAAGCTGAACTTAACTATCCATCCAATTTAGAAAAGATTATTCCAGTATGTGAAATATTCATGCTCTTCCTTTTATTCAATAAATATTAAGCTTCTACTATTCAATTCAACTAGCTTTTATTTAACACCAACTACGTATCAAGCTTAATGGTAGACATAGGAAAAAGAAGACAAAAAAAAGAAAGAAAAGAATTGCTACCCTCAAGGAGCTCGTATTCTACTGGTAGAAATCACGTGTAAATGGATAAGGCAATATAAAATATACAAAATATATATATATATATATATATATATATATATATATATAAAGTGATGGGGGGGAAGGGAAAATAACCACTGGGCAAATAAGAAAGGGCTCTTATAAGAGTTAGCACTTGAGGTGTGCCTTGAAATGAGACAAGAGTTCTAAGTGGCAGACACAAAGAGAATATTCCTAGGTTCGGAGGCCCGTCCTATGGAGTTAGGTTATGGCATGTCATCTATAGGAAATAGCAAGTAGACTAGACAGTTTGGCTGAAACAGAGAATGTGTGAGGGGAAAATATCAAGGATAATAAAAAGCACCTATTTCCCAGGGTTATCATGAAGTTAAAATAAAAATGATATTTGTAAAGTGCTTTGTAGACCTTAAAGTTCTATGTATTGATGATGATGATGCAATCGATGGTGGTGACGATATAATTGTAATTATAATCAGGCTAGAAATAAAAATGAAGCCAAATTGTAAAAAGTTTTAAATTTGAAACAGAGGAGTTTGTTCTTTTTCTCACAAGCAACAGGGAGCCACTGAAATTTCCAGAGCAAGGAAGTGACAAATTTAAAAACTATGCTTTAGGAATACTAAATTATCAGTTTCGTGTAGGTTTTATTGGAGAGAAGGCTAAATGCAGGGAGAATAATTAGAAATCCAATAAATGTTGTGTGAGTCGTCTGGACAAGACTAGGCAGCAAATTAGATATGGGAAGTGGGAGAGAGTGAAAAAATTGAGGCTGTCTCTTAAGTGTATGAACCTGAATGACTGAAAGGATGGTGGTCCCCTCAACAGAACTAGGGAAGTTAGGAGGAGTGGGTTTAGGAGAAAAGATAATGAGTTCTGTGCACAGCACTGCACTAGGAGCTAACGTTACCTTCCCAAAGAGAAGTAAGCAAAGAATGAACAGTCTTTTCAAGTCCAGGAGAAATGACAGCAGGAGATCAACACCGATCTCAAAGGAGAGGATTAGGGAACAATACAGCCTTTCTCTCTTTCCGCTGTTGATGAAAAACCTGCCTCCCTTTAGGAATCATTGCCTTGGTTTGGGATTACAGGAAGAGGTTCAGGTTGTTTAATTTTCTTTAAAAGAACTTTTTTTTTCATGTTTCAAAGGGAATTCTATTTTGAAAGTTACTAGAATCTGATCGATTCATTTGTAGGCATGATAATGCAACTGAGGCATACTGTTGCTTTTAGTCTTTTAATGGAAACAAGTAGGTAGATAAAAGCTATATAAGAAATACTTTCCCCTTTTCTGCCCACCTTTTAACTTCTTGGCTACAGCTTAATAACACACAGAAAATGATAGTAAACTTGAACTGTTCTCAACTCCATAGGGCACACCTCAATGATTATGTTCGATATTATTTATTGCTTAACTATATTGTACTTCAGAATCATTTTTTTGTTATCCAAAAATAAGCTTTGAAAAAAGGTTGAGGTTCACTATCATGTAAATTATTGTTGTCTCTTTTATTATGAATTGACCTTTCAATGAAATTGATCAATGCAGCTCTACGGAGGATTATAGACTAAAGTTTATAGGTATAGAGCTAGAAGGATCAAAGCTCATCCTGTGCAACTCTTTCATTTTATAGACAAGTACACTGAGACCTAGAATATTTGCTTTAGTGACTTGCCTAAGATCATATAGATAATGACAGAGTATGGATTTGAATTCAGGTCCTACGTCTTTCTTTATACTACACAGTTTAATCAATTTTAATAGCTAGGTGAAGGTAGTTATGAAAATTCTAGCTAAGGTTTTTGGTTGTAGTTTATTCTCTACCTGAAAAACACTTTCCCCTTTGATGTGAATATAATGACTAGATTTAAAGTCTACAAACAGCGAAGATCCAAAGGGAATGATATAAGGTGCATTATGGTCAAAAGGCAGATTTCTGATATGACATGTAGGGGCCCATCTATGCCTCCTGAATGTGACTATTCTCATATCAAAAGATCCATAAATGAAGCCTGTCAGTCCAAGGTTTTGGACATATTTCACTGCATATGTTTGCACATGTATTCATATGTTCAATGTCTTCTCTGTGTTTTTCTTTTGCTTTCTTATTCCATTTTTATTATCATTTGTTAATTTTCAATATTTTTTATTTTGAGTTCCAAATTCTCTCCCTCCCTACAACCCATCACTCAGAAGGTAAGCAATATGAGATACATTATATATGTGAAATCATGCAAAATATATTTCTATTGCAAAAAAGCAAAAAAAAAAGAGTGAAAAAATATGCTTCAATCTGTACTCAGAACTCATCAGCTCTCTCACTGGAGGTAGATAGCATTTTTCATCATGAGTGCTTTAGAATTGTGGATCATTGTATTGATCAGAGTAGGTAAATCTTTCATAGTTGATCATCACTACAATATTGCTGTTACTGTGCACAATGTTCTCCTGGTTCTCCGAATTTCATTTTGCATCAGTTTATATAAGTTTTACCAGGGTTTCTGAACCAATCTCCTTTGTCATTTTTATAGCACAATTATTATTCTCTCATAATCGTATACTACAACCTGTTCGGTCATTCCCCAATTGATGGTTGTTCAGTTGTTTCACCCATGACCTCACTTGGGGTTTTCTTGACAAAGATACTGGAGTGATTTGTCATTTCCTTCTTCAGGTCATTTTACAGACAAGGAACTGAGACAAACAGGGTTAAGTGACTTGTCCAGGGTTGCACAGCTAATAAGTATTGGAGGCCAGATTTGAATTCAGGAAGATGGGCCAAACTCAGGTTTTCCTGAGTCCATTGTTTTACCTAGCTGCCTCTTTGTTATCCCAGGTGCCTAACACAGTGCCTGGCATGCAATAGGCATTTAATAAATGTTAGTTGATTGATTGACTAATAAATTTAATAGAGTAACTAGTAACCTTACCTAGCAGACAGCAGGGCACTGAGGCCCTGTGATCAGGTAAGCTTTTTTGGAGACAGAGAGTAGTATAGGTTAAGGTTACCCAATAACATGTAAGCCTAAGAAGGGGACCACAGTAAGTATTGTTAGGTAAAGAACAACACAACATAATATATCCCAGTGGGATATAGATTAACAAAATGTAACTATGAGTAGAAATAAAGTTTTTCTTTTTCTCCAGTTTTTGATTGGATTAGCCCTGTTTCATTGGCCTCTAAATATTCCATTGTCACTGTTGTCTCTCTTAAGTTTGAAAATATTAAGGACAAGGCCAATAGCCAATGCAAGCACAATGTAATGAGCAAAGAAGTGTACCTGATTCTACAAATATTCATTTTGGCAATGATGATGCTAATAGTCTTGTAGTTAAGTTGTGGAAAACCAGTTCCTTCTTTAAGCACACATATATTGAGTTCCCTCTGTATGTGGAGAAAGCACAGGATTAAATCAAAAGATCTTGGTTCTATTCTTGACTTTGTCACAAATTCCCCGTATGACATTGGGCAAGTTGCTCTCTGTACTTCATTTTCCCTATCCTTAAAATAAAGGTCTTGCATGTGGCATAGTGGCTAATAGTCTAGATTTGGAGTCAGAAAGTCCAAGGGAAAAACCCCAAGATGCTTATTAGATACATGACCCCGGGTAATTCACCTAACTTTTCCCAACTTCAGCTTTCTCATCTGTCATTTGGATCTAATGATAGCACCTATTTCACAGGGTTGTTGTAAGGATCAAGTCAGAGAATGTATATAAAGTCTTTAGCAAAACTTAAAGCACTGTTTCTCATCATCATCAGTTCCGGCTGAAAGACCTTATAGCACAAGGAATGGAAGCTGGAGGGTAAAATAGCATCAGCTGCTAGAATTTTAGGGACAAAATAGGACTGGCCCACACACTTGAACTTAAGAAACCAGGCAATAAATCAAATGAATGTCAGGCAACATATTGAAAAAAATGTAATGTTTTCTGCCTCCTCTTTCTATTTGGTTCTTATGAGGAACTAAAAGACGTTTGTTAATCTGAGAAGGAATTATCCATGTAGACATGGACAGGAGATACTCGTAATCACATATATCTGGCAATATGAGTTAAAAAGAAATCAGAGAGGTATTTAAGTAAGAAGTTGAGAGGCATTAAGTATGTGGTTTGGGACTCATACAAATTTTGTAACTCTATTTGAAGATTTTTATCACAAAAAATACTCAAATGCTGAAATGGACTTGTGAACTCATCACTGCAGATATTCCCTCCAACAAGGAGGTGGAAAATATTTGCAGGGCAGACATAAAGAAATAGTAAAGGTGCACAGTGCTTTGGAGAATGGTGAAAACCACAAATGAGGATTGTCTGTGTCTCTCTTTCCCTTTATTCCTCTCTTCCTTGCCCCCACCTCTTTGAGAAAGATCAGATCAGGGGTAAGTAGGTGGCGCAGTGAGTAGAGCACCAGCCCTAGAGTCAGGAGGACCTAGGTTCAAATCTGGCCTCAGACAATTGACACACTTACTAGCTGCGTGACTTTGGGCAAGTCACTTAACTCCAATTGCCCTGCCTTCCCCCTCCAAAACAATAAAAAAAGAAAGATCAAAGCATATGATTTTTCCTTTTTTATTTGTGTTTTTCCCCCACAAAATGACTAATGTAGAAATATGTTTTACATGATCGCACATGTATAACATATCAGATTTCTTACCATCTGAGGAAGGAGGAAAAGGAGGGTGAGAGGGAGAGAATTTGGAACTCCAAATTTAAGAAAAAATGTTAAAATTGTTTTTACATGTAACTAGGGATAAAGTATTAAAAACACTAAAAAAAGAAAGATTACAGAAAATTTTCTAAAATAATAAGGGAAAGATTATATATCAAAATGAAAAACACAGCAGTACAGCTACGATGATAGAAGGCCAATCATTATCTGATGCCCCAGTTGATAGAAAGCAATGGATACAACCAATCCAGAGGGTTAGGATGACTAGTGATTAAAATTGCCCATAGATACTGGTCATATGAGCCAAAGGTTGCAGTTACCTAAAGTCACCACCAGAGAATTTACTCACATTCTGTTTAAACCCTAGAGCGGCCTGTGTTCAGTTATAAATTTTCAGACAGCTTTGTATAAAAGTCTGTGTCTATATGCACAGCCAGTTCAAAAAAATGGTCAATTCAATTAAAAACAAATCATTCATTGAGGCAGCTTGGGGTAGAGGAGAGAATGCTAGACTTAGAGGCAGCAAAATGTGTAACTAGAGAGAAGGGAATGGATGTGAGTATTCTTGTGTAGATAAAAGCAAAAAGATTTGGCAACCCTTTGGATAAGGATTGAGGGAAATTAAAGGATCAAAGATGACTTGTAGGTTGTGAACTTGAATTACTAGGGTGGTGGTACCCTTGACAGAGATAAGGAAATTAGAAGTGGATTTGGAATGAATTATATTTTTGCCACATCGAGTTTGAGATGCCTATGGGACATACATCTGGACACACCCAGTAGGCCATTGGTGTTGTAGGACTGGCACTCAGGGGAAGGACTCACTAGACCTGGGTATCTACATCTGGAAGTCATCTGCACAAAGACAATAATTGTTCACATGAAAACTGATGAAATTACCAAGTGAGGGGATTTAGACAGAGAAAAGAAGGACCAGGGCAGAGCCCTGGATTCTTAAGAAAGCCCATGGTTAAGGCATGAATCATGGATAATGATGGAGCAAAGGAGCCTGAGTAGAAGTAGCCACATTGGTAGGAGAACTAAGAGAGTATTGTCATGAAAATACAGAGATGAGCTTACAGAGAGACGATGGTGGTCAACAGTGATAAACAAAACAAAACAAAACAAAAATCAGAGATATCAGAAGGTTGAGGGCTGAGGAAAGGCCATTGAATTTAGCAACTACAAATGGTGAGTGGAGAAGTGAGTTGATAGAAGAGAAAGTGGAGAAAACTGTAGATAACTTTTCTAGGACTTTGGCTTAAAAAATAAAAAAGCAGTCATATAGATAGGGGGTGGTAACTCAAGTGAGGGGACTTTATTAATGTTATAGAACGGAGGAGTTGAGCATGTTTGTAGGCATCAGAGAATTGAATATGAGTGTGGGAATGATCAGCGGAGCAAAGCTCCCAGAGGACATGGTGGTGCGTGAAATCGAGCGCACAAGTAGAAAGCTGGTCTTGGCAAGGAGCAAACCATCTCCTTTTCAGAAACTACAGCAAAGAGGGAAATCATTGTAGAGGTAGAAGGAGTTGATGTAGAGCAGTTCTGAGTTATGGAAAAGGGGAGAAAGAGCTTATGGCAGATGCTTCTTATATTTTTAATTAGTAATACTTGTATACTTAATCGCTAATATATCTTGTTAGTATTTTAAGCAGAATCTAAAAAGATAGAATCAGGCAAGCTCCAAAAGCCCTGGGTTGAGTGAAGATAAATGGCTTCCATGATTTAAATAATTAGAAAATATTCCCTTAATATTTTACAGAACAAAGCCCATGCACCTAGGTAATTAGCAGTCCACTTTATTATTATTCCATCACCATTATGAGAAATGACATTTAACCAACCTGATGTTGCTATTCAAGAATTATTTTCATTTCATTGATAGAGAAGTTAACTTGAAAGTTGCAGTT
Source organism: Phalanger gymnotis (assembly GCA_028646595.1). Taxonomy (NCBI): domain Eukaryota; kingdom Metazoa; phylum Chordata; class Mammalia; order Diprotodontia; family Phalangeridae; genus Phalanger; species Phalanger gymnotis. The sequence goes on along the minus strand of CM053622.1, from coordinate 640,060,173 downwards.
TTATGTAGCATAAAAAAAATTCAGCTAGCACAGCAAAACAATAACAGCAGGGAAACATCTTAGATAAAATTGAAGTGTAATTCCAGCTATTTCTAAAAGACCTAATGAAAGCATTTTAATAATGACAACTAAATGGACACTGAGTTTGCTAAAATTATGTACGTATTGAACTTTTTTTTAAAAAAAGAAAAATGCTCTGAAGTTATCTAATACTCGTTTGTTTGCACTGCATTATTTTATTAACTTATAGCAAGATCAAGAAACTTTTTATCTTATATAAAAGTTTGTGCAAATTTTTAAGAAGGGCTCCTTCCCCAAGAATTACCAACTTTGAATAGTCATAGGATAAAGTTAGAAATGAGAATTAAGACAATACATTTTCCATTAGAAAATTGTATCGAGAGGACAGTTTTCCTCTAAAACACATTTTTAAAAGACAACCAATTTCTTCTTGAATTTCACTGCTTATTTGCCATGGTGCAAAAAAAAAAAATCTCCTATGGATTTTCTTTTAGTACTTCAATTTATACAATCTCATTGAAATTTCCAAGGTGTTAGAATATATCGTAGTAAGAAAACAAGTAGCAATGATAATTAATAATAATAATCTGCTACATTTGAAGAATTGACCTCTTTAAGGACTTCTAATTGCTCCGTGAACATTCTAATTATTTCTTAGGATAACCTCATGAGGAAAGAAGAGGGAAACTGATGTTAAAGCAGTTTATTAGCCTAGGCAAGGTCATATATAACAGTGCAAGAGCAAAATTGGAACCTGGGTCTTTGATTTGTCAACCAGCACATCTTTATTACATTATGCTACAAAAATGTATACAAAGTATTTCATCAAACTTACAATTAATGTATTTTGGCTTAACTATCAAGTTAGCAAATAATTAATACTTCAATACGAACATGAATAGAGGCACGCACAAATAAACACACATACACACACACAAAAGACCACACGTGCTTCTTTTCTTACAAAATTGGATAGTGTTTTTGTCTGATCCTTTTGCAGCTACAGACAGACCTTTGAATCAGTCACAGGCTGAGGTTGTAAAGAACCGTCCAGGGCACTCTGTTTTCCTTCTTCAATTCAGCATCTTTTAACTTATCAACTGCCATTACAACAAGCAAGCATCAATTAACACTAACCTACATGGAGATTCTTGTGGGATCCCCTATTACAGGCTCCTTGATGCCAACACCATTCAAAATGATGAATGTTTTACAATGAATACCAAACAGACATAATGATTTTGCCATTTACTGAGAGTGTTGCCAACCTACCTTTGATTCTAAAGAAACTGAACATCTTTATCCACTTGAAAATAAGATCTTGTGCTCCTGAGAGCTACACAAAGGCTCTTTTATGTGGGTCAAAAGGATGTTTCCCCCATGCCCATTTAATATGTTTTCTCTGAAGTTCTGTATGCTGCCCTTAGGGCCATCTATATAGTGGTGATGTGCATGTAACTTGCATAGTAAACTCTTTCCACCCATTCTTCCCCCTATCAACACTTCCCCCCACCCCCTGTCAAAGTCACAATAGTTACAGTTCAGTATGGCCCTTAATGAAATTGTATGTGTGTGTGTGTGTGTGTGTGTGTGTGTGTATGCACACACATTATATATATACATGCATATGTTATATATGCATGTGTATATATATATGCATATATTAGTATGCATCACACATATGAGAAGGCATTGCTTTGTGAATAGGGCCCTCCGATAGCTATGGACACAGTTTACTAGAAACTTAGCATTTAAAGTACTTTCATCTTGACAATGAGTGACATATCTCTCAGAGAATATTATATATTTAGAAGGTTTTTTTGAAGACATTGTACTTAAGAAACATGTCTCATCACATTCAGTGAACTTCTGAACCAAGTCTTAAATGTTTAAAGAAGGGTCACAAAGCTGCCCTGCTACAAAAGTGTGCAACCTTCACCCAACTTATATCAGAGACTAAATTCATGCATGGAATAATATTTAGTTTTCTTTCTCTTAAAAAAGCCCTCCCACTTTCTTTTTGAATATTTATCAAGTAGATTAGACCCGATTGCTGGAAACTAACAAAGCTGAAGTGGGAGCGGGGGCTGGGTTGGGGGGGGGGGTAGTACATCACATTCTTCATAAACTTTGTGAGAATTTCTCCAACACATGCTTCTCCATTTATACAACAGATCAAGGAAGGCTAGAATCCAATTTCAAATCAAATAACCTCCATATCGATGTGCAGTGTAGTTGACAGTGCACTCTCATCAACTCGGTGCTTTCTGGTGGGTAATGTGCTCAATATAACTTCGAGGAGCCATTTGGTAGAAAACTGCTGTAGTCAAATTGAAATAGCCTTTAGTGCCTTGGTTAAAATGGAGAGCCATAATGTATGCTTGTTGCTTGATGAAAAATAGTGCGTTTAAATTAAGGGGAAAAAAATTCTTGCAGCCCAGATGCAAGACTGTACAATGACATGGGTGTCAAGATCTTATTTAAAAGTGTTAAGGTATAGTACTGCTCAGCAGCACAATTTGTTAGGAAACATAGGATCATGTGCCAGGGACTGAAGATTTGCTGCCTGATACCAGTCATAGGTAGTGATAAAATATGTTTCCTCCAGATAATTACTTGCTCCTCAAGGAAAGTGGCATCTCTAAATTGATATTTCAATGCGGCATAAACAGATTATGTTACACAGGTGGACACCGGGGCCATGTTTTATCATGTGACTGAACTCAGAATAATTCAAAGCTATACAAAATTATTATTTTCTTAAGCCTAGGGGAAAATACACATTTTCTAATGACAAAAAAACTTCTATAAAATCAAGGAAATGACCACTCATATAATGTGTATAAGAATCAGATCTAATATGGTAAAGAAAGCAAGTTCTTTGATTTTTAAAAGATTACTCAGGTTCCCTGAATATGTTCATTTTAGAGAAAATATCTGGAAATTCCTAGAGATGAGATTCCCATCGCTTTGTTTTTCTGAAATTCTTATTTTCTAAAAAAAAAGACATGTAAACAAAGTTTGGCAGTAGTAGTTAGTGTATTACTGGGTGACTATTAATAAATAAAGGAACATAGCCGAGTCTAATCAAGGTTTGGAAGTCTGTAGCTTCCCTCCTCATTGTTCTAAAATTTTTGTTGTGTCCACATGAGTTTGACACTGTGTGTTGCAAATTCAAAACACTGTCTCTGCCTTTTAGTAGCTTCTGATTAACATACTGTTGAGAATATTAAATCAGATAAATGGACAATGTTATGGAGCCATGAAAAGTTAAAGATAAATACTAGCTGGGTTAAAACTTTGCCTTGGAATATCCATCCATCCATCCATCCATCCATCTATCCATCCATCCATCCATCCATTCATTCATTTGTCTATTTATCTACCTATTTTTTCTAGTTACTAAACTTTGAAAACTCTACAATGATTTATCCTTGAGTAAATCATTTGGTCCCCCCTCAGTTGACTCATATATAAGACGAAGAATCACAGAATCTTGGAGTCGGAAATGCAGATATGCTGGAACCAGATCAGATCAGTTCCTGAGAGCTAATTGTTAAATTTTCAGTGTAAGTATTTACGTCTCAGAATTTGGCAAATCCTAAAAATTGGACTTGATTTATTGTCTTGTTGACTCTTCTGAATAAAGTGATGGAAAAATGTTAATAATGAAGATTAAATGTAAAAGTATGTAGTTATTAAAATATTTACCAGCACACTACTTGTCGGAAGTTACCTCAGAACTCATTGGCTCAAACCATACCTAACATGGTCATCTAGCCTTTATCTGAAGACCACCAGTGAGAGGCAACCTGTTCCCATGCTGAGGGTGATCATTCCAACTTTTGGATCACTCTAATTATTAAGAAAGTGTGTGGGTGTGGTATGGTGTGATGTGGTGTGGTGTGGCGTGTGTGTTTTTACTTAAATTCTTCTTAATTTGCCTCTTATTCAGTTTCCATTTGTGACTTACCCATGGGGCCAAATAGAACAAGTCTAATACCTTATCTATGTGACAGACCTTTGAATACATGCAAATAGCTAAGTTCTCATGTTGCAACACATATAGACACGGAGTCGCTTCTTCTCTGGGCAAAATATCCTCGTTTCTTTCAATTGAATCTCATGTGTCAGGATTTCAAGGTGCTTCATCATCCTCTTTCATTTCCTCTGGATATCTCCAATTCATTAATATATTTCCTCAAATATGATCTCTAGAACTGGACACAAATTAAGAAAGAGTTAGATCCAGGGCAATTTTACAGGAAAACTATCACCTCACTAGTCTTATCAACTCTGATCCTTAATGAAATTTGAGAATGCAGTTTGGACTAGACAATCTCTTTCAAGATCAGAACAGTCAATGTTTTAACCACCTACTTGAAACAAGCATTTTCCATAATAACAATGGCTCAAATCTGGCTCAAAATAATTTTCTCTGAATTTTTTTTGTCTGCCTGGACCTTGATAGACTATACCTAGAATCCCAGGAATGAGCCAGTAGAAGGAGCACTGGTTTGAGAATCAGGGTTCAAATTCAACCTCTGATGCTTACTACCTGGATGACCTTATGAAAGTCATTTAGCATCCCTAGGCCTCAGTTACCTTAATTGTAAAATGAGAAGGTTGCTCTGGATGGTCTTCCAGATCTAGTACCATGATCCATCATCCAATGAAAAAATCATGACAATTAATAAAGTTGAGATATCTGACCAGAGTAATCAACCCAAATTTAACAAATTTAGAGCAAATCATAACAAATGTTTCAGAACCCAAATCTCAAAACATTTTTGTAAAGCAGAACAAATTCACCTTGTAAGGAGATGGCATTATATATTCACCAGTTAATTACTTCTCAAAATTCTCAATGTATTTGTTCATCAATTTATGTTAACTTATAGACAAGGTCCGAGAGTAGAAATCATGCCTTGAATGAATGAATGAAAGAGCATTTAAGTGCTTGCTATGTATGAAGCACTATGCTAAGTATTGCAGACACAAATACAAAAGCAAGGAAGGTCTCTGCCCTCAAGGATCTTACATTCTAAGGGGAGAAACTACATAAATAGGAAAGTAGTAGCCATGGTGAAGCATTTTGACTGGAAAGTTACAGTAAGGATGATTGGGTTCATAATGGTGTAGACTGCCATACTCTATCCAGAAAGAGGGGCAAAGTTAAATCGATCATGGTTCATGGTTCCACACTTGGACTGGGAAGGAGGTGGGAGAATCAGAAGCTCATCTAGGGCACAGTTTCTGATGTGGGCAGCTAAGAGTTTGGTAAGGAGAAGGCTGTAGAAGAGGTATCTGGAGAGGATGGAGTGAAATGGAGCAAGGCTGAGGATTTAAACAAGTCATGCGTAATACCTAATCATGTTTCCTTTATAGAGAGGTTGTAGATAGACACCTGGCTTCGGAGGCAGGATGGCCTAGGCATAATGCAGCTTCTGAGTACTACTGGCTTACAACCTTCTACAAGTCACTAATCAATGTAATCTCCAAGACTGTGACCTACAAAAAGAGTACTGATCTGAATTGATAGAGGGGTCTCTTGTTAATCAAAGGTAACCAACCCATGGTAGACCAAAAAATTTCAGGTACCACAAACATATCTGATTTTATCTTAAGCACAGCTTTCTGCCTGTTATTTATTTATCTATTCATTCATTCATTCATTCACACATTCATTCATTCATACATTCATTCGTTCATTCTGGACGTAGAATAGTCTAATGAAAGCCATATTGGACTTGAAATTGGGAAGAACTGAGATGAAATACAAATTCAGACTTTGACTAGCTGTGTGCCATTGATCAAATCACTTAATTTCTTTCAGCCTTAGGTTCTCTATCCTTAAAAAAGTATAATAGAACTTAAATTCATAAGATTATTGTGAGGCACCTATGTGGTACAATAGAGTGCTGGGCCTGAAGTCAGAAAGAACTGAGTTTGAATCTCACCTCAAACATTTACTAGTTATGTGATTTTGGGCGAGTCACTTACTCTCTGCCTGCCTCATTTTCTCCAAGTGTAAAATGTGCCTATAAATAGCACCTACATTACAGGGTTGTTATGAGGATCCAATGAGATGATATTTGTAAAGCACTTACTGCAGTGTCTGACGTATAGTAAGCACTACGTCAATGCTTCCTAGCTGTTATTATAATTATTTATTAGGATCAAAAGAGATAATGTATGTGCTTGGCAAACTCTAAAGCACTTTGTAAATGTGAGCTACTATTTATTATTTAATAAAACATCAGTACTGAGGCTTATGAAGTTTTCTCTAAATATTCATAAATCTCTTCAAATAGGTCCAAAGGATTTCTTATACAATGACAGTAAGGCCAACTAGTTACTAATTGCACCAAAGTTAAAAGAAATCAGCTCATCGTCCTAAGGTTTGAGAATGACTTTTCTCACGAGTCATTTCAAACCGAGATGGAGAGACTTTCAAGGCGTCAGCAACTTCTCTAATTATACGCTAAATAGACCTCGCATTTTGGTATACAGGCCTTCTCACAGTCTTGCCTGAAATGCCTTTCTAGTTTTCATCAAACTTTGTTCCTTGCGTTTTGAGATCATTGAGACTAATCTCCTTTGCAAAAAATAACTCCCAGATTAACCCATAGCTTGTAATTATTCCATTCTCCTCTCTCCATCTCCTGTTTTTTTTATTGACGGTCCCCTATGCCCAGAATGTTCTCTCTTTCCTCCAGAAGTCTTTCTTGGGCCTCACCGTACCTTCTCTTCTTCCCACCCTCCCTTCTCTGCTAGTGCTTTCCCTCTGGGATTATCTCCAATTTATCCTGACTATACCTTTTTTTGTGTATAGTTGCTTCCATCTTTTTTCCTCTCTCACTAGAATGTGAACTCCTTGAGAGCAGGCACAATCTTTTACCTATTGCCTTTCCTTCCTCAGCACCTTCCATGGTGCCTGGCACATAGTAGGTGCTTAATAAATGCTTTTTGGCCCTTTTTGACTTGACTCATTATTCCTAAGAATAGAGATCAGCTGAATGAATCAGTGTGAAGTAATGGATTATGTGCTAGACTTGCAGGCAGGCATATCTCAGTTGGAATCCTGCCTTTCATGTTTACTGTCTGAATGAGAGGCAAGTCACTTAGCCATGCTGATTCTCCATGTCATCATCTCTAAAATGAAGATGAGAACATCTGTAGTATTTACCTTACAAGCTGATTATGAGTCTCCAACTAGATTATCCATGTAAAAGGCTTCACAAACTTTGAAATATGATATAAATGCCAATGTTTATAAAGGGACACCAGGATTAGATATGCTCATCAGTGCAATCTCCAGGCAACAAACAAGACAGGAACATCTCACTTTCTAAGAGACCCAACTTGCAGCAGAGTTCGCTCCCGTTAGAACCCCTAGATGGATATAATGTTGAAAAAGAATATAGATCCATGCTACTGGAAAGAAATAGACATTCACAATTATTATTGACAATTATCTTCACCAGTATTATTTTTTCAGATATAGGCAAACTTTAAGCAAAAGAAGAGAAAGAGTACCACAGAATTCTCTGCCAAATATTTAAAATGGTACATCATAAAAAAAGTATACTCCAATTCATCTGTTACTAAGAATATTATTTGATAACAGAACTCTTTAAAGAGAGAAAGTTTCTACACAGGGAAAAAAGGGCATAAAAATTCTAAGCACTAGTCCATAGAGTTAGAGAAGAGGATAGAAGTTTTTGAGATTTGAAAGCCTTATACTACCTAGTGTTCTGTTCACAAAAGGAAGGGAAAAAACACACCTTTCTAGCTGGAACCTGCTATACTGTATTCCCAAATTGCCTGTGTATGAATCATGGTATGAATTTAAATAGACTTCACAGGTGATTCAAGAAGAGGATTTTCATACCCATGTGGCCACGTATTGGGATTCAGGTGAAGCTTAAGGTGAGCAGGCAGCCCTGTGGATGTAACAATCACATATCGCTACGACAATGCTCTCCTTTCCATTTGGGAAATGGAAGCGTGAAATTCCCTCCAAAATTGTGCTTCTCCAAGCCTTTATTATGATGAGAAAGATTGACATCTCTTGGAACAGTGACAAGAAAGCACTGCATATTGAACAGCCTCGCAGTGAGCAACAAGCCAGATTCTAAGAGGAGAATTCCCGTGTTTGATCTTCCTCCAGTGGTGACTCTATCTTCTCTCACTTCCCTTAAAGCACAGCTAAGATGGTACCTCCTTTTCTAATCCCCCTTGTTATCAGGGCTCTCTTCTTCCTGAAATTACTTGAAATAACTGTATATACTTGGCACTTACGCATATATTCATGTGTTTTATCAAAGCTCCTGGAGGGCAGGGACTGTTTTATTTTGTAATTGCATCCTCAGCATCTAGCACAGTGTCTGCCTCAGAGTAAGCACTTGATAGATAATTAAACTAAAAAACCAAAGCAAAACTCTCACCACATTTAAATGCAAAACAGAGTGCAGATCACTGTTTGGGGAAACATGAGGCACTACATTTGGGAACAAGTTTGTAGTGCTACAACACTAAAACTCTCTGCCAATGAAAAATCTATAAATATTCATATCCCTCTTTTTGAACCAAATAAATATGATTACCTTAGATTGAGTTTGGTTTTGCTATCAATAAAATTCCCTTCCGATGGAATCAGATACCAGTGAGCTGCTACTATTTCCCAATCCTAAGACACATTGTTGGATTTCTGTCTAGAATAACTAAATGTCCCTGCTCCTTAGAATTCTCTCCTCCAAGAATTTATCTTGGCTATTACAAGGTGACTATTACAAGGACCCCTTTGCTGCCATGGTTGTTGTTCAGTCATTCGACAGTGTCTAACTCTTTGTGACACTGTATGGTATTTTCTTGGCAAAGATACTGGAGTATTTTGCCATTTCCTTCTCCAATGGATAAGGCAAACAGAGATCGAGTGACTTGCCCAGGGCCATACTGTTAATGATTATCCGAGACCAGATTTGAACTCAGGTCATCTTGTCTTCAGGTACAGTGCTCTATCCACTGAGCCATGGAGTGATACACAAACCAGCTAATAAAAGGGAAGATTTGTACCAAGTGGTTATGGGAATGTACTAGATCTAAAAATGCCTTTGGAGACCTGTATGAGAGGCCTAAAACTGACCCATATTCACTTTAGCCCCCAGAGACCTTGGTTACGGCAGACTTTACCTTCATGTCTAAGGAACTATTGGTAAACTCAGGCTTTTGACCAATATTCATTCAGTACCATGCTAAGAGAGGTGGGATAGGAGAGGAGGTAGACCAAGCAGAAGCTCTAAATACCTTAGCTTGGAATATTAAGGAAAAGAAGCAGGGAACTGTTCTCTCCCTGTGTTACCAGCCTCATCTCAGAATGGTTTGCACTTCATGAATTTAGTTTCCTTGGATCTTCTGAGTCTCTCTGAATAGCTCCAAGAATGCCAGAGGTTTTGTAGTTGAACTTTGAAGTCAAGACTTTGAGATGTGGTTATAGAGTAAAAGAACCAAACCGACTCCAATTTGTATCATTCCTAATATTTTCTACAGCTGCTGGAGCTAAGTTTCATTTTCTTGAGTTAAGTTTAGTTATGTAACTTCAGGGAAGTCATTTATTGTTATGCCTCTGTTTTGCAGGATGCAGGTGGATGCAACCAGAGTCCCCAACTCTGGAAAATCCCTAAATCTATAAATAGTAACTGTACTTTATTATAAAAACTCTTGTAAATTTCTCTTCAGAGTCCTTGTGTCTACAAAGGGGTCCCTGGACCCGATTTGTTCTATAATTGCATGTCTTGCTAAATAAATTGCATAGCTCAGACTTTGTTTCCACATTTATTATAAATCTATCCATGACAAGAAGTACCATTGTCTGGCACAATCAAGCAGGAAAAGATGCTAAATAGGAATCTACCTGATTATTTGGTCCATTTTAGCATTAGATACAATCACCAAATGAGTGACTCAGCTGTGAGAATAAGTATTGATCATGAAGAAGGCTGAAGTGAAGCAGTTATGCTCATCTCTAGTATACTCACCATTAGATATATCCTCAAAAGAATCTGTGAATGTATAGAGTTTATGATAGAAACTACATCCAGGCATATAAATTAGCATATGTCCCCTATATAGGCATTAAATAAAACTAGATTGAACTTAGAAATAATAGACCACATGTATCATCCTTAAAATTGTTTTTTCAGCTCCAGAGGAAATCTTATCATGGTTGAATTTAAAATGTATTTGGCTATAAGCATATTATTAGATGCTTTCCTTTTCCTAATGGTAGAAATGTAGATAAAGAGAGAGGGACTTTCATGATTTTACAAAGTGTCAGGATCCCTAATGAACATTTGCATACAGCTAACAATAATTTGAACCTCCTGGGGGCATCTAGATTGGGGATGTGCGATGAGACCCATCTTCTCACCTTCCAATTAGTTGATCCCATACCAGTAATGGCTCTTTGGAGAAGAAAGGAAAGAAGGAAGGAAAGAAGGAAGGAAGGAAGAAAGAAAGAAAGAAAGAAAGAAAGAAAGAAAGAAAGAAAGAAAGAAAGAAAGAAAGAAAGAAAGAAAGAAAGAAAGAAAAAAGAAAGAAAGAAGAAAGGAAAGAAAGAAAGAAGAAAGGAAAGAAAGAAGGAAGGAAAGGAAGAAAGGAAGAAAGAGCACTGGGCCGGAGTCAGGAAGACTCATCTTCCTGAGTTCAAATCTGGCCTCAGACACTTCTTAGCTGTGTGAACCTGTGCAAGTCACTTAATCCTATTAGCCTCAGCTTCCTCATCTATAAAATGAGATGGAGAAGGAAATGGTAAACCACTCCCACATCTCTGTCAAGAAAACCTCAGATGGGGGGTCATGAAGAGTCAGAAATGAATGAAAAATAGCTGAGTAATAACAAGCAAGGCTATATAACATGGGTAGAAGCTAGGTACCTAGGGACTAGAACTCTGGACTTGGAGTCAGGAAGATGTGAGTTCTGATCCTACCTCAGACACATACAAGCTATGTGACTACAGGCAAGTCACTTAAGCTCTCTCAGCCTCAATTTCTTTATCAGTAAAATAGAGGTGATAATAGTACCTATCTCACAAAGTTGTTGTAGCTCTCACTTATAAAGTACTTTTGTAAACCCTAAAACACATAAATGCTTTGTTTTTATTATCATTAACACTTCCTCTGAAACTACCAGTGTAACTTTGAGCATATCACAATAACATAATGGAGTTGGAATTAGTTAATTACTAAGGTCCTTTCCTGCTCTTGATCTCTGGTACTATGATCTTATTTGGATTATAATTTTTCCTTTGCTTGGCTAAAATTTTAGCCTTAAATGCTTAATCCCTGAAATGCCCTTTAGCGAATGGGGATGGACGGCACAGTCCTAATCCCTTGTGGTCATTAGAAACACTTTGGAACTCCTCTGGTTCTATGAGGCTTAAAACAAAACAAAACAAAACTCATTTGCCAAATTTCTTTTGACAATCACATGTGTCTGCAGTGTTCCTTCTTAATTTTTCATTGACTACTGCTCTTCCTTTCCTGTCATAAATATCTATAGGATTGAGCTGCCTTTGAAAGAGGAGCTGTATCAGGCCCAGAGGTGGAAGCATTTCAGTGGAAGGTGAGCAAAATGATTCTCCCATAGAAGTTTATAAAGTGAGAGGCCTTTGTGATGAAGAAGCTCTCTAAATGGAAGGCTGTCATTTTAAATTGCCATTAGTATTTGAAATCCTCAAGGGGACCATTACTGAAATATGGCATGTGCCCCATATTAGATTGTTTGATATTGCTAGAGTGTGCAAGGCAAATGGAAATATGATTTTCATCTTACATGCAGCTAACGTTAACAGGCTTTGGATCTGAGCTTGTCTGCACTGTTAGCTTGGTTCCCAGCTCATCCCGACATGTTACTATTTACACTGATGGGAGTGATGCTAACGAAGTAGGAAGACAATGATGTGTCTTGGACTGAGTGTTTGCTTCTGTGTGTCTCTGTGCTTGCAAAGAAACTGAGCAGATTTGAGAAACTCAATGAAATCAGACACATACTAGAGAAACTCTGATTTGGGCAGCTCAGGAGCCTGGGTAGAACTGTATGCAGTAGTTCACTGCGTGATTTATGTTTAGCCTCGGCAATAAGGAGACCACGAAATGAAATGTATTTACAACAAAGGAAAAGAAATTGCATGAATAGGAAAATTACCATACCAGTGAAAATGGCCTGCCCTCCAATGTGAGACCAGCTGTTCTTGTCTCCCTCATTTGTAAGTTTGTTTTAGGAAGGGAGAATGCTCCCCATTATTAGAGCTGGGCACAACCTAGCCATACTGAAATGCCAAGAAATAAGCAAAGGAGAGTGAAGCATCAGTGGCAAATTGGAATCTAAAGCCTTTTGTGCTTGTTAAATGGTGGAATGATTATAATTGGAAAAAGTGATGTGCATTAGTTCTGAGTGAATGTACAAGAAATGACAAGCGTGGAACTTAATGATTACTTCACAACACTCAGGACTGCCTTCCCGTCTTGTACTGAACAGCTCAGCCCTACAGCAGAGAAAACCACATGCTTTCCCCCGCTATTCATGGGTATCCTCCACAGGTCACATGGAAATAACCCTGAAGTGATAAGTCTTGGTTTAGGAAGTCTGCTGCTTAAGCTGGTATAAGTCATTCTGACAAAGAGTTGTGGGTGGTTTTCCCCCCTTTTCTCATTTTTTTTTTTTTTGCAAACCATCAGTGTTGTTGGCAAGCAATTGGACAGAATCTTGTTCTAAAGGAAATAGCATATGCTTAATCTCATGGGTGGAGAGAAGATATGGGAAATGTTCCTAAAAATCAAATCCAGTATTTAAATGACTTAGAGTATGTCATCTTTTCTGTTTGTTTTACAAATGCATCTCAATATGATATGTTGACACTGTATGTGATTCACAGATTTATCCTGAGTGTCTCTGACTAAAAGAATCAGAAGAGAGGAAAATTTTTAAATGAAGTAACTAAAAGTATTCTCTTGAAAAAAAAATAGAAACTCATCCAGCTTTGAATTCCTTCAGTTCTCTTACAATTTTATTTTTTCGAAGATTCTACTTTTAAGAGCAAAGAGAACTTGTCTTTCTCTTTCGGAGACTAGCAAAGACATCAATGTGTCTTCTTTTTCTCGTACCATATGGATTTAAATAATTGGTGTCAAATGTTTCTCAAAAAGACATAATACACAAAGTCACACAAAAAAGTGGTGGCAGTAATCATATCGTATTTTAATTTTTCTTACTTCCAGCAGTAATCATGTCATCCAAACTAAGTTGCCATCAGAGTGGCTTAGGTGAAGAACCATTCCTTCTTGAAGACTGGCAAAAGGATGAATAAAACATTACTCAATGGTTGACCTTGGATAGAATGTCTGTACATGTTCTAAAAATAAAAAGGTTTAGGGCCAACTGCCTTGGGTTTCTTTGCCCTGATGTTTCTGTAACCTAAAATTTTGCTTCAATCATATAGAGGCAAAGGATTAGCTAGAGAAAAACACAGATTGAAATTAGGACAGAGAACTGAATTTCTACCTAAAAGTTAGGAATTTTCCCATGGCTCTTAGAAATGGAGCCTGGGACAAAGTAACTTATCAAAATATGCCCTTTTTATTGTTGACATTACCGTCATTTGTGTATTGTGACTGAATTACACAAAGAAAAAAAATACAATCAGGCAATCTCTCATTAGAATTATGAAAATTCAATTCAGTAAATTATTATTAAGCATCACTGTGTGTAAGGTACTATGCTAGGTCCTAGGGATACAAAAACACATTTTTTTTAAAAATTCCTCTCTGTAAGGGAAGGAATTCCTATTATAGTAGAGGAATATGCTATATAAATAGACAAATAAATACAATGTAATTTGAAAAGGGAGAAAGAACTACCTACTAGGAGATTTAAGGAAAGGCTTTCCATAAGAAGTTGCATCTGAGTTGACCACTAAAGGAACTTAATGATTCTAGGAGACTGAAATGAGGAGGGAATACATTTCAAGAATGAGGGACTTCCTATGAAAACACACAGGAGCAAGGAAATGGAACATAGAGGTCAGGAAACAGCAAATAGGCACACTGGGCTGAAAGAATGCATGAAAGGGAGTAAAATCAAATTTACCTGGAAAGGAAGTCTTGAAACAAACAAAGAAGGGTTTTCTTTGAATGGCAATGTAAGAAATTTGTGTTGTTTTCAATGGAAAATTCAATATGAAAAGTAGGGAACTTTTTAACATGTCAAAAGATATCATAAGCAGGTGCTCCTTAATTTTCTACATTCCATTACTGATATACAGTTTAATTTAAAAAATAAATAACCCCAGTTACATTTACTCAATAATAATAGCTCATATTTTGAAAATGCTTTATTCCTGCCTATGAAACGACAGTGAAAATTTTGTCACTCCTGCTTTATAGATGGGGGAACTGCAGCTCAGAAAAGCTATGAATTTCCCAAAGTTACACAGCTAGTAACTTTCAGAACTAAGATTGTGAACTACGGGCTTTCCTGAGTGTTCTTTTCACTCTCCCACTTGACCTCTGCCTAAATAAATATTTTGAATAGACTTACTTATGATAAGTTAGACATAGAAAGTTCCCCAAAATGAATATCAAAATAAATGTAATTTTGTAGCACCATTTCATGCAAAACACTAACATAAGCCATTATTTTCATTTCTACTCTTCTCAGAACCTGGAGACATGCCATTCAGCCTAGGGGTACAAAGAGAAACTTGTCAATTTCTTTGCTTGCTCTAGACAGATACAACCACCTTACATGGAGGACTCTCACTCAGAAGTAGCCATGTCCTAGAACCTTCTGGTTTTAGTTATCTAACCTGTCTTCTCTCCATCTTGGGTGAAAATTTTTATGCACAGCAGTTTCTCTGACTGAAATAGTCCTTATGATGCTATACTTAAATCTATTCTCCTAACGAACACTATCCTTCTTGGAATGCCCGTTGGCTGTCTATCTTTTCTTTCCCCTATAGTGAGTCGGTGTGATTTCTTCTGAACTAAGGTAATAGGGGATTGAGGACTTCCTTGTAGTTTGTAGTTCAGAGGGATAAGGGCTCCCTTCTCATCTTTGAGAAAGACTGAGGACTTCTACTGTGCAGTCTTTAAGTCAGAAGGCAGAACTGAGTTACACCCTAAAGTTCTTACAGAGGTACAGTTAGTTTTTTGAGAGAGAGAGACTGAGAGGAAGAAGGGAGACCTCATGATCTGTTAGAAAAAATCTAAAGCTCAGGAGCAGTAGGTAAAGCAAAATTAGGGCTGAATTATGATAGGGAAGGGAAATATCAAGGAGGGCCATCATCCCCTACAGATATGTAGGAGCAGAAGATAGCATGAAATTACTGATTGCCCTCACCTTTTCAAGGACTGAGGGAAGGAAGTTCCAAGAAAACATCTGTTTTCCCCCAACTTCACCTCCCAGTCTCTAAATTAGCATTTATTCAGTGCATACCATGTGCCAAGCACTCCTTTGATTAATGGACACTGTAATAAGCTTCCTTTTTTTTTAGGGAAACATTTTTGGTAATCTGAATTCTTATCTGAACCAGAAAAAAGGTCAAGGGTTAGCTAGAGATAAACACAGATTCGAATTAGGGCAGAAAGACAAATCTCTTCTTAAATATTAGGAATTTTCCCAACTGGGGGCTCTGAGCAATTGTGATTATACTCCTTACTTTTGTACTAATATAAAAATCTGTAAGGCAGCAGAAGCAGAGATCATGTGGTCCTGAGGGGTCATTATATTGCCTATAGGCTTTAAAAAATGTGGTTAATTATTGGATCAGGGTGTGGCAGATTAAATTCATGGCAGCAAAGGAGATAAGCAGAAGGGGGCAAAAGCTAATGTTGGACCAACAACTGCACTTTTCACAATGACACTCAAAACCACCAATATTATACTATATTGGATATTGGACCAGGGAATATAGGTGTCATCTTTCATATTCCTGAAAAATCAGAGATTTTTTGAGTGAGCAAATGGGATAATGTGTAGAGCTAGTCAAGTATAGAACTAGTCAAATTATCAGGATAGAGACTGACAATGAAATTCGACTGCAGCTTAGGCAATGACTTATGTTTTAGAGTATGATTCTAAGGCTCTATCTACATCTAACTATATAATAAGTTAAGATGGAAGATGTAATCTCCTAATTACATTGATAGTAACATACAAAAGTTTAAAAAAATAGCCCCCTTTTTCTCTCTTTTAATTTTTTGGAAGATTACATTCATTTAAATATATGATTTACTGTGGAAAGGTTATAAGAAAGCTGTTCTACATCCATTAGTATGAAGACAAGGATATAGTTAAGAAAGAGAATATATTATCAAGACGACTGTGCAGGTAATATCCTGTATATTGAGTCTAATCACCCATTTAAAGTTAAAGCAAGAGTTGTTAAGAATATGGTGAATCACACTTTAATGATTAGTGATGAGAATCACCTAGATAATGAAATTAGTATTGAGAAACATATTTTTAGGCAGAATGATTATCCTGGGAGATTGATTAGAAGGATAATTGAAGAACAATGTAACCTTTTTCATAGTTATCTGGTTGAACCTGTTTAAGGCAATTTATCATAATAGTGTGGCTATGCCAAATCATAAAAAGACTGATCACTGCTTAACAAAAGAAATTTATTACATATTAAGCCAGACATGTTGTCATACCAATGAACTGTCTCTAGTATATTAATATAGCAGAATGGTAAAAAAAAAAAAAGAGGATGATGTCAAAAGTTGTGTTTGACAAAGGATAAAATGTTTATTTTTGGAAAGGTATAAGTATATAGAATAGGGACTACAGAAAAGTGATTTTCTAGTAAAATCACACTTTATTTTCATGATTCCTTTTTAGAAGTCTCATTCTGAAGATTATTTATTCCATCCAGACCTGTGATAGCCTTGATGTAAGGAGCTCCTTGTCAGAAATTAACTTCACCTATGCGGGTTGCATAGGCGACTACAAAGATGACATAAACAGGAAACTCTATAGCGCTTCTTAAACTGTGGGTTGTCACCCCAGGGGTCACAAAATTGTTAAAAGAGGTACTATAAATAAAGAGGTACATAAAAAAGGTATTAAAAGAGCCAAAGGGGTCTCTAGTGGAAAAAGTTTAAGAAGCCCTCTACTAGAGAGGGGTGGGAGGGAGGAATCTAACTTATGGTCTTTCGGAGTTGCTTCTCTCAATAAAATGGTGCGCTGCATCTGGGGCCATCATCAGTCGTCATGACCTATGTCTTGCCACTGGACTCCAATGACTCTGGAAGAGAGAGTGAGGCTAATGATTTTGAGAAGCCCTGCTTCAATTCAATCCAATTCACTTGCAAGTGAAGACATCACCCTCCTGAGGTTATTTGTCCTCTTTGAGAACTAAGGACAAACAACAATGACAGGATGGTGTAGTAAACAAGGAAGAAAGACTCTTCTCAAGCCTTATTTCTGACTGACGCCAGGTGTTTGATTCTGAGTCAGTAATTTAACTTCTTTTTGCCCCAGGCAATTTACTAAGCCGGTAAATTGAAGCTAAGGTGTCAATCTGCAATGGCAAAGGAAGTCACTTAGCAAGAGTTTGCTATCTGAATGAAATCATAGGCCTAGCCTGTATCCACAGCAGCAGCAGC
This sequence comes from Phalanger gymnotis, assembly GCA_028646595.1. NCBI lineage: Eukaryota > Metazoa > Chordata > Mammalia > Diprotodontia > Phalangeridae > Phalanger > Phalanger gymnotis. The sequence continues at coordinate 640,042,480 of CM053622.1, read as the reverse complement.
AACCTTCACCACTATCACCACCACCATCATCATGTCCATTCATAGGATGAATGTAATAGGAGTAATATCCCCCAGCATAGATTGGGCCCATGCTTCTTTCTCTACTGTGATAGCAATGAATTTTCACTAAGCAGAGATAAAGTGCTCCCAGGGACCTACTTGATTGCCCCATACTTTCCCGATGCAGCTTCCTGGTCACCTAAGATCATTAAAAAAGTCTCTCCACATGTAATCAAAGCCCCTCTTACTCAGTATTCCTACATAAGACAATGCATTTCTCAATTCTAGGCTTTTTCACTGCCTGTCCCCCAGGCCTGGAATGCTCTTCCTCCTCATATCTGCCTCCTGGCTTCCCCATCTCTCTTCAAGTTCCAGCTAAAATTCCACCTTCTGCAGAAAGCCTTTTATAATTCCACCCCTTAATTTTAGTTCCTTCCCTTGATTTATCCTATAGACTATCCTATAGATAGCTTGTTGGCATATAGTTGCTTGCATACGTCTCTCTCCCATTAGACAATGAGCTCCTTGAGAATAGGGACAGCATTTTACCTTTTTTTGGGACCCCTGTGCTTAGCACAGTTCCTGGCAAATACTAGGCACTTAAATGTTTACTGACTGACTGATTCACCGTATCTTTCATCATATCCAGACATGATGACCAGACACATTTCCCTATGGAAATGAAGGAGGCCAATCAGAGAACCTACACACCACTGAATCTTTGTTGTATACCCTTTCTGTATTTGGGCAAAGTAAACCTCCTTTTAATTGTTAACTGTTCAATGACATGTAAGTGTCTTATTTTATCTCAATTCTGAACTAAGACTTCTGGAATTAGGCCCACCTCTACCATATACATACATAAAACATAGACTATATACATATATTTATATGTTCATGTAAACATATATACATGTGTATACACACGTATATGAGGCAGCAAAATGGTGTAGTAGAGTATTGGGTACTGAGCCTTGTGTCAGAAAGACTCACATCTCACATCAGACTTAGCTTAGAGGTTCAAACTAATAAAGCACTGCCCTAAACATTTTGGAACACTCTGTATATTAGGCACAGACACACAAAAACATATTAAAAATCACACATGCTTAATGACTAGGCCTTTTTCAAGTCATTCAATTTGTAATTGATGAAATGAGGTTATTAATTAACTTATGGCTTAATCAGAAGGCTGGACTAAGAAAGAGAGATACTATAGCAATGAAAAACAATGAACTGAGGCTGGTGAAAAGTGGTAATAACAAAACACTTGGTTGTCGAGCCCAGTTTGGAGCAAGGAGAATCAGATGATGATGTGTCCACTGCCTGAGTGCATGACATAATATTAACAGGAGAGAGACAGAAAGGGAAGCAACTCAGCTACTGCTTTGCTTCTGCCTTATCAAAGAGAAAGATCTTCAGCCTGGAAATAGGATAGCAAAAATGGTTAAGGGGGAACTAAAATCCAAGATATCTGGGGGGAAGATAGTTGAGAACAACTTGCTGGTCTAAATAATATTGAGTCTCCTAGCTCAGAGATATTGCACCCAAGAGCACTGAAAGAACTTGCCAATTAAATCATTGAACCACTTTCAGGAATCTTTGTGGAATTGTGGAGAACAGAAGAAGAGGAAAACTGAATATTGGACAAATGTCCCAATCTTCAACATGCCATGTCATACCTCTGTGTTTTTGCTGGAATGCCCTCCTTCCTTACTCTGAGACCTCAAAGAATTCTTAACTTCTTTCAAAAGCATGAATTAAAAGTTTCCATCAATTCTCAGTTCAAATTCTGCCTTCTACATCTTTCCTGTTCCCCTCAATTAATTGTTAATTCCCTTCCAAAAAGTATGTTGTGCTTCACTGTAAGGAAGGAAGGAAGGAAGGAAGGAAACATTTATTAAGCTCCTACTTTGTACCACATAGGGCAGCTAGGTTACACAGCCGATAGAGTGCTGAGTCTGGAGTCAGAAAGATCTGAGTTCAAATGTGGCCTCAGATACTTCTAGCCATGTGACTCTGGGCAAGTCACTTAACCCAGTTTGCCTTGGTTTCTTCATTTGTAAAATGAAGGTGAAGGAAATAGCAAACTACTCCAGTTTCTTTGCCAAGAAAATCCCCAAACGGGCCATGGTGAGTCAGACATGACTAAAAAGTGACTGAACAACAACAACATACCAAATGCTTTGCTAAACATTTTAAAAATATTACTTCATTTAATACCTTTATTATTCCATTTTCCATTGAAGAAACAGAGGCAGACAGAGGTTAAGTGATTGGCCACACAGCTACTAAGTGTTTGAGGCAGAATTTGAACTTAGATCTTCTTGACTCAAGAAAGAGATTGTTCTGTTTTTATTTTTTATGCATAGCACATAGTACACTGTCAATCAGAGAATCAACAATCATTTATTAAGTGGTTAGAATGTGCCAGACAGCATCCTAAATGTTGGCTTTTATATAAAGTAGGTGCTTAATAAATATTTTAATGCATGGATGAATGAATGCTCATCGAATTTTTAGATTACACAGAATTGGGAAAGATAACTAATATGTCAGTGGATAGAATTGGTCTTCAAAAAGATTTCAATGAGTTCAAATTATGAAGCAAATCTATCAAGAGTCAATGTAGTAGAGATAAACATAAATCTTTCACTTAAATTCACTTGTAAATTGCACAGACAAAGGATGAGGGCAATTTTTTTTCATGTAGCAAAGACAAGATTTTTCTTACTGTAATCTCAATTTGAGTCAACAGTATGTCAGCCAAAAAAAAGTAAACACTATTTTAGGGTGCATTAATAAAAGTATCTTGTAGAGAACAAGAAAGGTTATAGTCCAGTGGCAGTGATCAGACCACATCTGCAATCCTATGTTCAATTCCAGAATTGCATTTAGAAGTGATATGGGGAAGTGAACAATGAGCAGAAGAAAGGGATGAGGGTGATAGAGGGACTCAAGATCACATCACTGGAATGATGTGGGAAGAAAGAGAAGATTTTTATCCTCTAGCAGGGAAATTTTGTGAAGAGAAGTTATCAGTGTTAAACTATTGAAGTGTTATTGTGTGAAAGGGAAATTAGACATTCTCTTTGACCCCAAAGGAGAAAACTGGGTCAAAGAGCAAAGGGGTAGAAGTTACCAAGAAGAAAGTTATGGCTCAGTATAAGGAAAATATATCTTCACAGTTCTGTTATAAAAAAAGCTTCATGAGGAAGACATTTGCTATAACTGGAGATATTCAAACAAAGGGCAGATGACCACCTGTCAGGCATGTTGTAGCTGGCATTCATAAATTTAAAAAGGAGTTGGGCCATTTGTCTTGGGCTAAAATAGGAAAATAGATCAAGGGGAAGAGCCAAGATGGCAGAGTAAATGAATTATTAAGGTAGTTAGAAGGAACATACGTAGACAAAGGATACAAGTATGTGTTTACTCTGATAGGATGATATCCAAAAAGTAAAAGTAAGGGATGAGAAAGAGGGATGCACTGGAATATTGGAGAAGTGGAAGAATGGAGTAAATTATCTCACATAAAAGAGGTAGGAAATAGCTTTTACAGTGGAGGGCAAAATGGAAGAGGGTGGTGGGCAATGCTTTAACCTCACTCTCATCAGAATTGGCTTAAAGAGAGAATAACATGCACACTCAGTTGGGCATAGAAATCTTTCTTACCTTACAAGGAAGTAGAAGGAAAGGGGGGGGGGGTAAGAGAAGGAGGGGGCTGGTAGAAGAAAGGGAGGATTGGGGGATGCAGTGGTCAGAAGCAAAACACTTTTGAAGAGGGATAGGGTGAAAGGAGAGAGAGAGAATGATAAATAGAGGGAAAAGTAGGGTGGAAGGAAATACTCAATGTACTGAAATACTGAATGTGACTGGGATAAACTCACCATAAAATAGAAGCAGATAATATCAGATTGCTTGCTGTCTTGGGGAGGAGAGGGAGAGAGAACTCAAAATCTTACAAAAATGAATGTTGAAAATTATCTGTACCTGTGATTGGGGAAAAAAACATTATTAAGGGAAAAAATAAATAAAAGTAAAAAAAAAACACAGAAGCATATAGCAGAGTGGATAAAAAACCCAAATTCTACAATATTTGGTTTAGAAGAAGCACACTTGAAGTACAGAGAAACTCTAGAGTAAAAGGCTAGAACAGAATATATTATCCTTCAGCTGAAGTAAAAAAAAATGTATGGGGGTAGCAATCATGATCTCAGATGAAGCAATAAAACTATACTAGTGGGGACCTCAACTTTTTCTTCTCAGAACTAGACAAATCTAACCAAACTAAGAAGTCAAGGAGAAGAATATAATTCTAGAAAAGTTAGATATGTTAGATCTCTGAGGAAAATTGAATGGGAATAGAAAGGAATATATTTTTGTCTCAGTAGTTCATGGCACTTACACAAGAAATTGATCATGTAATAGGGCATAAAAACCTCACAAACAAATGCAGAAAAGCAGAAATATTAAATGCATATTTTAGATCAAAATGCAGTAAAACATATATTCAATAAAGGGCTGTGGAAACATTAAAAATAAATTAGAAACTAAGTCATCTAATCCTAAAGAATGAGTGGGTCGAAGAACAAATCATGGAAAAAATCAATAATTTCATTAAAGAGAATGACAACAATGAAACAGCATACTAAACTGTATGGGAAACAAGCAAAGCAGTACTTAGGGGAAATGTTATATCTCTAACTGCTTAAATGAGAAAGAGCAGAGCAATGAAATGAGCATCAACTAAAAACAATTTAGAAAAAGAACAAATTAAAGATCCCCAATTAAACACTAATTAGAAATCTTGAAGGAGGGGGCAGAGCCAAGACGG
>CM053622.1:640009686-640037143 GCA_028646595.1 Phalanger gymnotis | reverse complement strand
CAAGAAAGGAAGGGAAAAGGGGATGGAAGGGTAGTGGGGTGACAGATGGGAGGGCAGACCAGAGAACAGGGCAACCAGAGTGTACGCCATCTTGGAGTGGGGGGAGGGTAGAAATGGGGAGAAAAGTTGTAATTCAAACTCCTGTGAAAATCAATGCTGAAAACCAGATATATTAAATAAAGTTTATTAAAAAAAATTATTGCTATCCCTATGATTTTTTCTTTGACTCATATGTTGTTTAGAATTATACTATTTAGTCTCAATTCAAAACTGAATTCTTTCTTCAAATTCCCCTTATTTGTTAAAATTTTGTTTCATCATAGTAATCTTTTGATTTTCTGCATTTGTTTAATTTTTTACTCCACAGAACACGATGAGCTTTCTAAAAGGTGCCATAGAATGCTAAAAAAAATGTGTTTACTCAGAAGTTGCCAGAAGTCTGTCATGTAAACATTTATAAGGCTACATTCAGATCTCTGTGTCCTTTCTTTTTTCTCTTTTTGTCAGATTTGTCTAAGTATGAAATAGGCACGCTAAGATTTCCAATTCTTATTGTTTTGCTGTCTATTTTTCCATGTAATCTAGTTAGGAAATGCCGAATTTCCTTATGTATTTAGATGCTATGGAATTTGAAATCATGACGGGCTTCAAGAGCTTCTACAGACCCCAAGTAGTACTGGCCTTGACCCTGCCATCTACCTGGCAGCACCTCAACCCCTGAAACAGTGCTTGCTTCTGTTCCCCTCTCTTGGCATATTCAGTCTATGGAATGGAGAAGTCCAGGGGTGTCCTTTATTATTATTATATTTTATTTATGGTGTTTTATTGTTTTTAATTATTGTTTAATATAATACTCTTTTTCATTGTAGCACTTAGCACAGTTCCTGGCATATAGAAGGTGTTTAATGCATGCTTGATAACTTAATTTGGCTAAGGGTTCCTTAGGAAAGCTAAGTTTGGCCAGGTCCTTTCACATAGCTATCTTAGCAGAAAGTGGTAGTGTGTGTGTGTGTGTGTGTGTGTGTGTGTGTGTGTGTGTGTGTGTGTGTGTGTTTAAGGATAAAGGTAAAAAAAATATCAATTGACAATTGTCACTTTATTGAATATTTTTAAGTTTCAGCTTCGAGGAGGGAAGGAGAGAATATTTTATCAAAAGCCTGCACCTTTGATTTTTCTCCTAATCTTTAGTCACCTTTTATAAAGTTAATCTTACAAATAACATATGCTGAAAAGTAATAACACAAATACCAATAAGAGACGCAGGTTTCCATTATTTCCTGCAAATGTTGCCTCCAGCTAGAAGATAGTTTGGCTGTGAAATAAATTTACTTTTGGACATAAGATTTTTTTACTATCATTTACTTTTTTACCTTTGTGTAAAAAGAACAGTAAAAAAACCAGAAGAACTGAGTTTTAATTGAATAGTCTTTGTAGACTCAGGGAAACAATGATAGAAGAGGACTCATCTCTTACTTGGATAGAATTGGTTTATCAGTGGAGAAAGGAACTGATCCATTCAGTGTGCAGGGATGGGGTAAGCTGTCAGCTCTGTGGAGAGTTGACCGAATGTAGGCAATTTTGTGATTTCCCTTGAAATACTAACCTAAGAGGAAGACACCTGAGAAAGCGATGGTGCCAATACTGCTTGGATGGTGTCAATCTCTCTTTTCTTTCCTTCTTTTTAAAATTTCATTCTCTCCCTTCCTGTCTTTTTTCATCCTTTTCCTCTCTTCTTCACTTTCCTCTCTCCTTCTCTTCAACTCTCTTCCCTTCTCATTTCCACAAAACTTTGGCAAGATTCTTGACAGTTATTTTAATAGCTACTTATGCAAAAACCTTAAGTTACATAGGAAGAAACTAAATCCCAGGTGTTCCCTAGCTGGCATTTTGTCCAGAATTTGTCAACTTAATGATTGTTGCAAGATAGAATCCTCAGGCCTCTTTTTGATATTTCAATTGCTCTCACTTCTGATTAATAGGATAAAAAATGAGCTATGATGCCATTCATCCCCCAGAGGGGATGCAAAGTGATTCAGCATTTATATAGTAACTATCATACACCAAGCCCTGTGCTAAGGGCTTTACAAATATTTCATCTGATCCTCACAATAGTTCTTTGAGGAAGGTGCTGTTATTGTCACTACTTAACAGTTAGGGAAACTGAGGCAAATAGATTTAAGTGACTTGCCTGAGATCAGATAGCTAGTGTTTGAGGTCAGATATGAACTTAGGTCTTCCAGATTCCAGACCCTAACCACTTCACCATTTAATTGGCAACCTGGAGGTCAGAAGGTAGGAAGATTTGGAAGACCATAAATGTCAGATCTAGAAAAGAACTTAGAAATCATCTACTCCCAATTCCTCATTTTTCAGAGAGGGAAACTGAGGCTGACATAGATTATTATATTACACTTATTCTACTATTTCTTTGCTCCTTTTACTAGCTTCTAACTGGCAGTCAACAGCAGGACCTATTTAGTGGTTGGCAGGGAGTTCACTACAATTCTCAGGAAAGCTCTTAGTGGAATTGAACTTAAAAATAGATGAAATGGGCCAGAGACAAAAACCTACTAACAGTGTATATATCTAGTTAAGATGTAGCTAATGTCCCTATTTAGCATCTTCCAGCTTCTCACACTTACATCACAAACCTAGGAAGGAGCCTCAAGCGCTGAATTGCCTGCCAAATTCAAGGACATGGGAATGTGAATTATCAAACAAGCTGGGCATGAAAGGTGCTGAAATCATCCTTTTTGAATATTGCCAAAAAGCAGCTTGAGCTCCAAGGGTGCTAATTGGTGAAATATGTTTAGCTTCCTAATTCATTCTGAGCTTATGACCCGCTAACCAAAAGGTAAGAAGAATGCCGTAGGAGTCTAAAATACAGAGGGGGGTGAGAGTAAGAGGGAGTGGGGGGAAGAAAACATTTATCAAAAGGCGTTGTTTAAAGCTAGGTTACATCAAGCCAGGCCTGTTTTATATGGGCCATGTGGTGCAGCAATTAGATTTGATGCCCAGAGAAATTTAGTCTTATCTGCCAATTTTTATCTTAGGTCTTTTAAAGAGGAAAATGGAATCTTGGTCATTTGCTCATGAAGTCAAATAGTCGAACTAGCAGAATTGGATTTTTCATCATCGTCACCATCCTTTACACTGTGTGACCTTGTAAATGTTTGGAAAACGCTTTCATGTAGATAGGACTCAGAACTGGGAGGCAGCTTAGAGACCACTGAAGCCAAATATCTCACATCAAATGATATGTTACCAAATAATAATAAAATACTATTTATATAGAGCTTGAAGATTTGTGAAACAATTACGTCTATTATCTCATTTGACCTTCACAACAATTCTGTGAGATGGGCACTGTTATCATCCACATTTTATTGATAAGAAAATGGAGGCTAAGGGAGATTAATTTATGTGTCCAGGGTTTCAGAGCTCAGAAGCATTTGAGGCAAAATTTGAACTCAATACTTCCTGACTCCAATTCCCATGTTCAGAAACTACCATAATACCTTTCTGCCTTTTCATTTCAATTACTTCATTTTATCCTCACACTTGTGGGACAGAAGGATCAGATAACATTATGTTCTTTTTGCCAGGTGAGGAAATTGAGGCACAAAAGTTCAAGGTTAAATGACTTGTCTTATGTCATAGGGCTTGTTAGTGAAAGAAACAGAATTAGAACTGAGCTATTCTGACTACTAGCCCAATATTCGTATCATTGCACCACAGAGACCTGGACCCTATTTTACCAAATGATGTGAGGAGAAGGAAAACTCTGCTTGATTTTAAAGGCTATAAACCACTAGAACGCATGCTTTGAAAGGGGCTCCTTCACTGTAGATTTTTTAAAATGAGAGATATTGATTTTTTTTTATTTTTATAGCAGATGTATTTCTGGATATAACTCATATCTACCACAAAATTGAGCCGTCCCCTTTAACAAAGAAAATCAGTTATGCAAAAACAGTAGATACAGCTGACCTGTCTACCAAAGTATGCAGAATTCTGTCCTGGTAGTCCCAGGCCTCTTTGCCAAGAGGAAGAAAGTGTTTCATTTTCTATCCTTTCCTGGTGGTTTTTAAAGGAAAAAATATGCAGTCACTTCCTTGGGACAGTTTATATCAGGAGTCCCGTGTGAAAGATGTGTATTCAATTGGGACCTCCAGGTTTATGATTTGAATGTAAATACACGTCATTTGGGGACTGAATTATCTAGATTACAATGTCTATGTAAGGTCTACGTTGTTCAGATACAAACAGAAACTCGACTCAGCAAATATGGCAAAAACATCATTATTATTATCATCTTGGATATTATTATAGTCTTGATTATAAATAGTACATAGCTTGGTAGTTGAACCTTGATACTTCATTTGGGGGAAATATTTTCTCTTAAGCAAAATGTAAGTAAGTTCATAGAATCTCAGGGGTGAAAACGACTTTAGAGGACATTTCCTCAACAGCACGCATGACAAGTGATCATCTAGCCTTTACTCGAAGGCCTCTAGGAAGATGAAGCCCAGCACCTGCTAGGACAGCTTATTTGCCTACAGGTCAGCCTTAATTGTTTTTCTTTTATACCAGAACTAAATCTACTTCTCAGATCCTTCTACCCATTCCTATAAATTCTGCTCTCTGAGACCAGGCAGAAACAGGATACTCCCTCCTCTACATGACAGCCCTTCAAATCACTGAGGACAGCTATCTTGTCTACCCTTAATTTTATCTTCTCTAGGCTAAATGCCCAGTTCCTTCAATTTGATCTTGTGGCATTTGACAATCTCAGTCATCTTGCTCTGAACTCTCTCTCTGGCTTAACAATGTTCTTCCTAAAATGTGACTCCTGGAACCAAATACACTAATTCATATGTGATCTGATCAGGACGGGGTACAGTGAGATTGCCATTTCTATAATTTATTAGATTATATAATTAACCATTAGATTATAGACCTCTTGAGGGCAGAGATTTTCATTTGCCTCTTTTTGTATCCTTGGCAATTAACACAGTGCCTGACACATAACAGGTACTTAATAAATGTTTATAGATTGATTGATAATGCTAGACATTATGCATTTCTTAATAAGCAAGGTCACATTAGCTATTTTAGCTGCCATATAGTAATAGTAGAAACAACCACCACCACAATAACTGGCACTTATATAGTACTCTAAGGCTTACAGATCACTTTTACAAATACTTTCTTATTTTATCTTCATAACAACCCTAGGAGGTAGGTGCTATTGTGATCCCCATTTATCCATGAGGAAACTGAGGCAGACAGCATTTCAGTGACTTGCCTAAGGTCACACAGCTGAGAAATATCTGAGTGTATCACACTGTAGACTCATATTCAATTTACTGTCCACTAAAATTTCCCAATTTTTTTTCTATCTAGCCACTCTTCCCTCATCTTGTGCTTATGCAGTTAATTTTATTTAATCCCAAATGAAAGATTTTTGCATTTATTTTTGTTATACTTCCTTATTAGATTTTTCCCCGCATTCTACCACGTATCCATCTATCCAGATCCAGATTCTGTCCTGCAGTGCGTAAGCTGTCACTCCAAGCGTTATGTCATCAATAAAGTTGGTAAGCATATCCACTATGCCTTTATCTTAGTCCCTGATAAAACTGTGAAATAGCACAGGGTTAAGCTCAGGTCTCTGGTATGCTCATTGGTGTTCTCCTTATAAATTGACATCAAATCATTCAACCAGACCTTCAACCAGGTCCAAATCTACCCAAGAGTACTATAATCTAGGCCATAAAGTTCCATATTATCCACAAGAATATCATGAGAGACACACCACCAATTACTTTGCTAAAATATAGGCAAACTATACATACTCCTGATCTATCAGACTAATAACCCTGTCGAAATCTCGAATTTATTCTCTCTATATTTTGTTCATGCATAGTTGACTGCAGATTATCTCCCCCATTAGATTGGGAGTTCCTTGAGAGCAGAGGATCTTTTTGCCTTTCTTTGTATCCATAGTATTTTGCACAGGGCTTGCGCATAGCAGGCTTGTTAACTGACTGTTGACTGAAGAAATAAGTTAGTTTAGCATGACCTGCTCTTGGTGAAGCCATACTGGCTCTTTGGGTCCATTACTACGTTTTCTAGATTTTCATTAAATAACATGGCCTGGAATCTCTACATATTCACAATATAATATATCCTAGATCTTTTCCGGGATCAAATTCAAGCTTACATATCTGTAATTTGTAGACTCTATTAAAAAAAAAAAAGGGTGGACACCGTTAACCCTTCTCCAGTCCCTATGGCACCTCTCTTATTTTCTATTGTCTTTCAAAGATCATTGACAGTTTCTCAAGAAGATATACAAAGGCACGGTCTTCTAATGTCAATGGTTTGAGGATGTTGTCAGTGTGCATATTTTCTACACTGGCACAGATTACTTGTTCCTCGGTTGCTATGCTGTTTAACCATGGACAAATCACCTTAACTCTCTAAATTTGTCTTCTCATCAATAAAAGGGGGGATGAAGACAGTTGTTTTGTTTAAGCCTTAAGCAGCTATACAAATATAAGCCACTCCTACTTTATTACTATGGCTATGAAGTTTTTTTTTCTTTTTGTCGCTGAAAAAAATGTAATAGCAGTTGGCCAACCTTCTGGTCGCATCATGGTAATGTTGATTAATTGAATATTGTTGGCAAGATGCTTACTAAATTTAATTTAAATAACACAGTTCTTTCCTGAGGGTCTGGAACTGAGGAGGGGGAGGGCAAGATTCTTTTACTGGCAATAAAAGGGGAGGACTTTTCCTTCTTAAATATTAGCTGAGTTTTATGCCAAAGTTCCTAAGCTGATCTAAAGTCTTAAATAAAATAATTAAAATCTTTCAGCCACACTTAACCATATGTAACTGTCTTCCTAATAAACCTAGGATAATGATTTTCCGATTCTACATAAAAACACATGTTTGAGTTACAGCGATGAAAAATAAAATTGTTATAGGAATGGTTAGGCATCTACTATCAATTGAGTTTTGCACATTATTCTTTCATGAGTCATGTTGATGGCCCTGCTTAGACTAAAAGCCAGAGGTGAATGGCAGCCATCAGGCCTACCTCCAGAGCATTGGCTGTCACTTCTGGATCCATTAGCCTGGCTGCATGTTGGCTAGAGTGAAATTAGGACAAAGGTCTGTCTCCTAAAGTTACCTTAAGACTAGAATGAATTCCAGAACTCAGACCCTAAAGGTGACACTAGGAACACAGAATTGATCTCAGGACCATGGGTGTGTATGTATATGTAAATGAATATTGAATATGAATTTATATGTATCTCTCTATATGTATATGTCATCTATCTAAATTTATATCTGATGTGATTTAACAGAAAGTTCACTGTACCTGGAATCAGTAGAGACCTAGGTTCAAATCTTGGCTGTAATACTAGCTAGGTATCCATGAGAAAGTCATTTAATGCCAGGCATAGTGGTAGACACCTATGCTCCCTGTCACTAGAGGCTGTGATCTAAGGATAGTGCATGGTCTAAGACAATCTGATATCTGTACTAAGTTTAAAATTACTATAGTGAGACCCCAGAAAGGGCGGACTACCAAGTTGCCTAAGGACGTACAAATCAGCCCATGTAAGAAAAAAGATCAGGCCAAAGTTGGTACCAGGTCAAAGGGTACCACCAGGCCCCTATGTTTCTAGCATGTGTCAGATAGAAAGACTTAGTCTTTAATAAAAAAAAATCTCTCCCCTCTGAACCTCAGTTTCCTTAGGTATAAAATGGAGGTAATATCTATATCACTTTAAAGATTGATATGAGACTCACTTAAGTGCTGTACAGAAAGTACTTCATAAGCTTTATACTGTAATATAAATTTCAAGTATTATTACCTACAAGTGGACTTCGTTTCATATATTTGTAAATATATGCATACACATAAGAAATTATAAGTCACTGATAATTAATAAGGACAGATAAGGTGGCACAGTGGATAGAGCACTGAGCATGGAGTCAAGAAGACTCATCTTTCTGAGTTCGAGTCTGGCCTCGGACACTTACTAGCTGTGTGACCCTGGGCAAGTCACTTAACCCTGTTTTCCTCAGTTTCCTCATCTCTAAAATGAGCTGGAGAAGGAAATGGCAAACCAGTCCAGCATCTTAGCCAAGAAAACTCCAAATGAGGTCACAAAGAGTTGGATACAACTGAAAAAAAACGACTGGAAAACAACAAAAAACAAATAATAAACAAAATAATGCTAAAATGTAGGGCAAAGGAAAAGAAAGCAAAAATGCAATATAAGGTTGATCTTGTTTGATTTTGTTAGATGAGTTTTCTCAGAGTTAGTCTCCATAAAACCTACACATGGCTTGTGTCCCACTGATAATTTTAAGTTCTTGGTCTGTCTCAGAGTTTCACATAATTGGTCTTCATCTTTCTAAAATGATCATAAGCAGCAGCCTTCTTCCTCTTGATGTATAAATTTCCAAGAAGGGTAATACCACCTTTCTTTCAGCCTTCTTCCTCTAAGAGAGGAGTTTTCAAACTTGGAATCCGAATAATGAGTTATTACTGTATGCATATCAGCAAAGCAATGTTAGTATGGACTGTTGGAGAGGATGTGGAAATATCCTCCTTGCATAGAAGTGGACATCATAATGGTATTCATTAAACTGAGATTCTCTGTACCCATAAAATCTGTCAGATAATGCCAATAGGAGCTTCTACTGGCTTCTCTGCTGGTTTCTCTTCCTTAGGAGCACTAGCAGGTATAGGTTCACAAGCTGCTACAGCTGGTATGGAGTGACAGATGTAGGTATAGGGGTGACAGCCAAGGCAGGGGAAGGAGTTAGGGCTTGAACCACAGATGCTGCTGTAGATGAACTAACTGTAGCAGTGGTAGCAGCATTTGGTTGTTGAGTTGTAGCTGGTGATGGTGTTGAAGTTGCTGCTACTTTGGGTTTTGTCACTATAACCACTACAAAGTTTTTCTCATCAATTTTGTATTCTTTGAGAGCAGTGTCATTGTTGAGGATTTTGCGTGAACAGATTAATTTTTGACCTGCTACAGGAAAGGCATCTTTTCCCTTTTCAGGTTTAATCTTCTCTTTCAGTGCCTCAATGTCTCCTTAGGGTCAATGTCAATCTTGAAGGTCTGTTGCTGGAGGATCTTCAGAGTGATCTGCATGGTGTTCACTGCCTGTCACTTGCCCCTAGCGTGACTGGCCAAAAATGCTTTCTCCCCAAGGCAGGGGCCAGCAGAAAGTCCATCTTCAGAAGGTGAAGGAGGTCTGGGATCCAGTGAGTGAATCTGCTAGTTTATCAGGGACTGGTCACCACCATCATCACTCACTTCAACATCTCCCTTCTCCATGAAGCCAAATTGGCTAAGAACCCCTGCTCTAGAGACAACAATGGATCATAGCTTTCCCTCTCTTTCTGAGCTACTGGATTGGTTTATATCTCTTTTGAGCCAAACTATCTTTTGTTTTATTTTTTAAAAATGATATCACTCTCATTCAATTGCCTTCAGTTTTCTCTTACACTGAGCATTAATGATTTATTCGGCAAATTGTTTTTAAAAGAAAGATTTATTTTGATACACCACCAACATAATGTATGTGAAGTTAGTCACTCATGAATTAAAAACAAATCAATTTCTTGCCAGGGACTAATTGTGTTTCTGAAAGATCTTGATAATTCACAACATTCCAAAGAAATTCTAACCCAGTGATTTAGCCCATGTGTGAAATATTGCATGTGTCTATTTGACATCTCAGAAGTCTTGAACATTGGTACCTCTGTCCAGTATAGGATCAAGGGAAGATAGTGGGGTAATTAAGTACTTATTGATTTATTCTTGATTCCTAGATGGCATTTTGGCTGCTGGTGTGATCTTCATCAAATCTAGAAATATTAAGTGTAGGTAGTTCTCGAGTGTCACTCTAAGCAAGTGAGATGTGCTTTTTATAAATATACCAGATAAGCTTTGAAATTCAATACCGAAGTGTATGTCCATATGTCTGCTGTAATGTGAAGATGTTCTAGTTCTGACTCATAGATCTTTGAGTCAATAAAAGTGCTTCTGAGATGAGTGATTGATGACTGCAAAATTAAAGGTGGTCTGTAACACGGTAAAATCTCCCCTACAAACCATGGACCATCTTACATTCATATATGAGCAGTACAAAAAAAAAAAAAGATGGGCTAGTTTAGCAAGATAAATGGAATACCAGCAACTAATCTCACAATTTCCACTGGTACCTGTCCAATTTAAAGAATCTTTGAGGAAATTCCCCAGCTTGTTGAATATACCTCCTATGGCAAACATATGGGGTTATGAATCTCATGGGGAGATAAGCATGAGTGGATTCATTCCATAGAAGGAATAGATTCATTAATGAGATCACAAATCCAATGGCATATAATTACTGGTGTAGCTTACTACTAGTGTGGCCTAGAGTGATAGGAAAGGAGTAAGAAGAATCTGGGCTCAAATTTCACCTCTAGCACTTACAGGCTGTGTTAAAGTCACTTAACCTCTTTGTGCCTCAGGCAATTGTCTAGGATTTATCTACTAAATCATAGAAAGATTGTACTATTCGAGTATGGAGACATTTCCCACTCCCAATGTGTTCCACACATTTATAAAATTAATCTTTTGTGGATTTGCATTAAAAAATATGAGCTATCTAAAATCTACATAAATGCTCTGGTACTTTGATGTCCATTCTTTAAAAAGGGTAGCACTTTTTGGGGGTCAAAGATCCTAGAGCACCAAATTTGGTGCATAAGCTGTTTCCCAATGTAGTAATGACTTCTTGTGCCATTAGAAGAATCTCATTTTTTTTTCTGTCCCTTCTCAGATGTATTTTCTCCATATGTGCATGTGCAAAATACCAGAATATTTGTAACTTTCTTCTTGGGATTTTGTGAGAATGCCTGTCTTGTAGCATAGGAACTGACTCTAGCCACCTACTTACTAATTTATTCTTAGAACCATAAGTCTCTCTAAACAGGTACACATATGGTATTGGTTTTTTTTTGTTTTCAAGGACTAAAGGTACTTTCAAAATAGACAGGAGGATGCAGGAAGGATAATTTTTTTTTCAAAATTTGCATTACCGCCTTCCACACTGTCCAAGCATATTTTATGGGTATGGGAGAGGAGGCCACATGGTGGCACTCTCGCACCTGAAAATTTACCTAAGGACTTCTCAATCCAGAAGGAGACCATAGTGTCAGTGGAGTGCATAGGTATGACCTTTAGACACTTTTAAATTCTTCCACATACTTCTGTAGTTATGTCTGTGGTAAATAGCTAAGAAACCTATATGTCTTGGCAGCATGCAGGCTGCTGCCAAATGTGAACAATTTGCAAAAGAGACGCTGGCTTTGAGAAGACAGAATCTTTGCTGAGCTACTCAGTCAGGGAAAGCCTAATTAAATGGATCTGGGCACAGTATTTGGGTTTAAAGAATATTCCTCCAAGTGATATGGACCTCCCACTGCCTAGGTTCTCCATCATATCAAAGAGGAAACCACCAGCATCTACAGGTATCATGTATATATACATGTTACCAAATTTGTTAAACGATAAAGAACATTCTAAATGAGTATTTCTTAGAAAGGAGCAGGAATTAAGAGCAGTCACTTGCAAATCTTTCTTGGCTCTATAGTCTTCCTATTGGATGAACTGCTCCCCTTCAGTTGAATGATAAAAGAGCAAAAGACAGAAAGGGTCTTGTTCCAGCAGTTTCGCCAGGAAGAATTACTTAAACCAAAGTACAAATATGGCCCCTAGTGTGTCAAAAGTGATACAATTATGAAGCCTAAGGTGAATGAAATTTGATATTCCCAAAATCAAAGCAGTAAGACCAGCTAGAGAGAACAAATGAATGGTATAAGAGTCCAGGAGATGGAACTAAGGTCCCAAGCACCACAAGAGGAAAAAAAAAAGAATGATCTCATCCTCTAAATGTGATTAATCAAAGCCACAAAGCGCTGAATACATGAAAGATAACACCACATTGTACTAGATTTTTTTCTTTTAATTCTTGTATCTCATTTTGTTTCTTTTACTTAATTATTTTTAACTAGATAGATATCTAATTTGTAACATTTTTTTAAAAAATAGTTATTTTTCCTTCTGCATCTCAATGCTGTGAACTCACTGACAGGATTCTCTCCACCAAAGCCTACTGAAGCCAATCCAGGAGGTCATGTTATGTGTAATTTTTGTTCATTTTCTCATATTCTTTGTCAGATCTACCCCAAATTCTGGCATTTTACATACACACTCACACACACACACACACACACACACACACACACGTATATTCATATCTAGTAAACAATCACTTTATCCACCTGTTATCTTTGGTCTCACTACGTTACTGGCCCATTTTCCATTCCTATTATATATTTCCTTAATAATATCCTTTATACTATTTCTTGGGTCTATAGTATCATTGAAATATATTGTTCTCTATTACATCCATTATGTCCTTGTTCATAGCCTTTTGGGTCAATCACAAATTGTACTCTTCTAAGACTGTGTGCTCTAAGATTTGCAACCATAAATTATAACCAGGAAGATATTTATGTGAGTAATAGCTTAGTGACACAGTGAATCAAGTGCTGGGCCAGAAGTCAGGAAGACTCATCTCCCTGGGTGCAAATCTGTCTTCAGACACCAACCAGCTGTGTGACCCTGGGCAAGTCACTTAACACTATTTGCCTCAGTTCTTCATCTGTAAAATGAGCTGGAGAAGGAAATGGCAAACTACTCAAATATCTTTGCCAAGAAAACCCCAAAATGGTATCATGAAGGTTTGGGCATGACTGAAATGACTGAACAACAACAAATACATGCATACACACCCACACCTATACATACACACACACATGTGCACATACATATTTTAATTGTGGAAAAACTCCATAATTTCCCAAACGTAATCTAGTTCACTGTCTTCCTCCTACTTGATCCTAGACCAAACAGATTTTCCATCTTCAGTGCTATCCCAGATATATGATTTCGTTTATTTACTCGGTAGACTGGCCATCCAGTTGAATCGCATAATTTGGACAGCAAGTATTTTTGCATCCATTTAGTTTTTCCTATATGGATTATTAGACAAATCTCTCAAATAATTCTGGATTCCATTTATAATGCTCCAGAATGTTCTAGGTTGTGTGCAATTCATGAAATATCATCTGCAAATAGACACATCCAGAGGACCCTGACATCTATAGAGAATCCTTTTATTTGGAATTTTTACATGACTTTCTCTATGAAAGTGGTGAACACCTTTGGAAAACATACCTTTTCCTGTTTTGTGCCGTGCCTGATGATCCTGATCAGAGCATTGCTGACAAGAAGGACCTCTAAGATTTCATTTATTTGGCAGTCTTATATGATTCCAATACACATGATATTAATATCTTTATATATGCATATATTTATAGATAGATAAAATATGTTTGATGAGAGCCTTTAAGGTTTCATTTTGCTCTACTGAATCAAATAACTTTTGTCACCAACAAAATATTAACTCTGGAGGATCTTATGTTCTCTGTACCTTCTAGTCAATTGTGCTGCTATAAAGATTTAGCCCAATATAGAAAATACCTTATGGAAGGCCAACTAATCTTCTTATAGTTTCATCTACTATGTCCTCAGTACATATGTAGATCATTTTCACAAATCTTTTTTAAGAATAAAAGAGCAGTGAATACTCATTTGGCTTCTCACAATAACTTTTAAAGTGGCAATGTCCTCTTTGATTCCTTTCTTTTGGTATGTCTTTAAGGCATCTTGTAAAGTTCAATATTTTTAAGGTTGTATTACCTCCACCACCGATTTCTTGTACTTGGCCTAGTCCTGCCACTGTTTGTGACTTTGTCTGAAGTGCTATTTCCATTTCCTCAAAGAGCACACCAGAAATAGAGGCAGTAGGGTCCAAATATGGTGACTCTGTTATCACTGATGATAAAAATAGATTATTATTAAATTACAGTGCTATTTGATACCTTTTCTATTTGTTGTTCTGCCAATTTCATCTGTGACTATGTATCAGATAATATCAATCAGTTAGATCTCACATCAAGCTTTCTCTAGACTTCTTTTAATTTCTTTTTGTTGTTTTATGAAGTGATATGAATTGTCATTCTTCCCTATAGTGATGTACAAATGAGTTTGTATTCTCAACCAGTTTTGTCTTAACCACATTGCCATGTTTGGCAAGGAGATCAATTATTTGTTAACTAAAACATTTTCTGGGCTTGTTGGTGTCTTCATTGTGGTGACTGCTTTCCATTTTTAGGAAACATTGATAATCAAGGTGAGTATCATTGATCTTTTTTCCACTTACCACTGGTAAGTTTGAAACTGATGCAATTATTTGAAGTATCTTCTTATAATTGTCCTTTTTACATACTCAACATTGATTTTTATTCTAATTGAACAAACGCAAATATTGCTGATAAAACACTCATAATAGTAAATGGACTTTTTCTATTTCTGTTAACATGTATAAGTGAATTTCATTTTTAATGATGTTCTTTGGTTCTCATTATGTCTAAAACTTTCTAACTCTTCTGAAAGTATTCATGATATGTAAGCAAGTAACCGCTATACTTTTGGCATCTTTCATTTATTAAACCTGAGGCATGTTTTTAATATGTTTTAAAACATCATTGTCCCTGTCTCCATTTTTACATTGAAGTCACCAACTATAAATAATGAACTTTCATAAGTTAGAGGATCTAGTCAAAGTCTTCATAGATTTTCTCTACCTTCTCATCCTCTGCAACAGATATTGACACATAATCTGTAATAATCTTCATGGTGGTCTTCTTTTTCTTATACTCATCAAGTCAAGTACAAGGTAAGATAATCAATATTCTCGTTAAATGATGTATCCTGTTGTATGTAGGCAAATTATGAAGTTAGCTTTACCAATACATTCACTTACTTATTCAAGGACAGGTGAACCATCTATCCATTAATTAAAACTTTTTGTCTTCTGCTTTAAGTAATAATGAAAATGCCATTATTAATGTGGTCCAGGTCTTTCTCTGTCATGTCCATTTGGTAACCGGGAAAAAATCTCACAGAGAATTTACAATTTAATTGTTTATAGATGTTCTAAAAACTCCTAGGAAGCACTGCCCCATTTTCTATTACTCCACCACTGTCACTGTGGAAGTAGAAAAGTCTACGTTTTACTATTCTGAGGTTCATGGGCTTTCCTACACTAAGAATTTATTACATAGTGGCCAACACTTCCAAGGAATCTCTAGACACTTAGCTAGGTTTGTCTCAGATGGTGAGCTAAGTTTGTTGCTAGAACAGACTTGAAGCTTTTTCGTCTCAGTGGAACCTATCAGAACTTACATTCTGTTGCCATAGACTTCAAGAATGCAAGGTCACCTCCATGATACGATGAAGCAGTCAGAGTACCTGAATGCAAATTCTACCGCTGCCATTTATAATCCATGTGTCCCATGACTAGATGGTCTAAGATCCCTTTCAGCTCAAAATCTATATTTCTTGAACTTATGTAGGAATAATTGGCATTGTTAACAATTGTTCTATTGTCTTTTCTTTTGAATCTTAGACCTTTTGTTAATTCTTCACACACATATATGAATATGTCTCATTCATAGCATTAAAAAATGCTGTTATTTGGATAGATACCTAAATCAAATTCCAAAATATGACCCTACCTGGAGAAAACTCATTTTTTAGCCTCATGCTCTATAATCGAAATCCCCACTACCATCTGACAACAGGTCCCAGAATTGTAGTCATATCTTAAGAAGAAAAACTGGCATTGCAAATCTGATGCACTTTAAACATCACAGGGATAATAGGGTGGGGGAGTAAGAGCGGGAGACAATGTCAATATTCAATAAATAATGTTGTACAATGTATATATTTTGGGGAAATATTGCATTCCCTAACCTCAGGATATCAGCACAAAAATCCAAGTTTACTTTATGCTTTGATATAGGAGAACAGATTAAAATAATACATGTCACCAAGACTTGATACTTCTAAACCTTTCAGTGACACACAATACAGTGTTTTCTTTGACATTTTTTGCTTTTATCACAAGGATGTGCCAGTGGTTTTTCTAATGGGCTAATGGCACCCTCTCTCTCTTCTCAGATGGTCTATTCCAGAAAGAGAATGTTTTCTTTTGTGTTCCAAGCTATAAACTGAATAGAGACAGGCTGTTCAATTGGAAGCCACTCATAATGATGGCATCAAACTCGAACACAAACAAATGCTGACCTCTGTCTTGGTTTTCAAATGCTGCTTTCTGCTCTTCACAACGACCAGGGCAATATTTTTATTTCCTTCAGTAACCCATGATGGATTTCAGAGAAGAAAAGCAATTCTGTGGCAAATTCTACAGGCCAGGAATTGAAGAAAATGGGAGGTCCTGTCTGTTAGTTCACTTTGAGCCTAGAATAAAAAGAAAACTCTAGACTTGGGAAGAGAAAAGAAAAATGGGCCAGACTCTGGACTTCACTGTAAGGCAGTTCATATTTTATGCTGACTCAGTATAACTACCACTTTAGAATTTTACAATTTTACCATTAACTGTATTCTGCTTTAGCTTCTGCATCACGTTTACCTGAGGAACACTGACCACTAAGAAAAATAAGAGAAACCTTTTTTTTTTCTCATCAGGACATTTGAATGTATACTAACTAATTATCCAATAACTTTTAAGGTAGTATAGTTACTGATTTTTACAGAAGACAAATGTCCAAAGCAGAGACATTTGGCCGATTGTGAGACTTGGAAATATTAGTGTCTAAGATTCTCTTTAAAAAATTTATAAAATTAAAAAAAAACATCTTTTTAAATATTTCGACAGCACACCTCATGGCTTATGTCTATTTTTAAAGTATTTTTAATTTACCATCTTTCTAAATCCTGTAAGATTCTCTCATAAAGAGTAAACTATTCTTTTTAGGTATAGCTTCATATCACACTTGACTGGACATCTCAAATTGAAGCTAGTCCAAGAAGCTGATATGAAACACATTACTACATTCTTTCTATACTACATGGTTCTGATAATTCCACAATAAATATTTTCAGAAAATAAGTAGGGACCTCTAAGGCACTGTAAAATGCTGCATTTATTTTTAATATCTCTATCACCCACATGCAGGAATTTCCTACTAGTTAAAGATCAGTTATTTAGCTTACTGTAGGTCAATTACTCATTTAACTTTCGATTACATGGGGGGGCAGGGAGAAGAGTAGAAAGCATCTAGCAGAAGAACACCAGATTCCAATCAGAGGGGACAGTTTCTCTGCAAGAATAAATACTGCCTAAGTAGCCGCTGAAGTGGGGCCCACAGAAAGTAGGAGGGAGAGTAGGAGGAAGAAAAATCTTCTCTTGAGAATGATTTATTTTGCTTAAAGAAAAAGGAGTTGTTTCTAAAAGTTACTTTTATTCTTGCTACTTGGTTGTCTTAAGCTTTTGTGGTCTCTAATCAAAGTCTCCAGTTTGGACCTGTTTTCACCTATAATCTTTCATGTATTTTGCAACTTTAGCTGCATAGCAGCATAGTATATATAACCAAGATGTATCCAAAAACAGATAGAGATCTGGCCTTGAAGGCCAGAAGTCTCATGTTCAAATCCCACCTCTGACAAAAATACTGGTTATGTGACCACAGACAAGTCACTAGAGCCTCATAGTACTCTAGTCAACATTCTAACATTGTTTCAGAGCAAAAGCTAGGAGTTCCCTATGCGAGTGAATTCACAGATCTAATTTCTATTCCTGTCTCTGTCCTTCTCCCTTAACTTCTTGTATTACTTTACTCGCATATGTCCAACATTTGTTTGACATTTCCTTAGCCTTCTTAAATTTACCAAGTTATCTATAATCTCTTCAATGTTGAAGAAGGTCTCGTTGTTAAAACTCAAACATGGAAAACTGAATGTCTTAGATCTTTTTGGCCTTCATCAGAGTTTTGAATTCTGGGTGGAATAGAAGGTAGAAGAGTTATGGTGAGTAGGATAAAATATAAGTAAGTATGAATTTGAGTGATCGGAGGTAAAGACTATCAAGCTATTAAATACAAGACACCAAATAAGTGCCTAGTATATGCATGACTGTGCTAGAGTAGGTCCGAAGAATATAGAAATAAAAAATGACACAATCCATGACTTCACAGAGCTAACACTTTAGTTGATGTGCATGAGGAATATACAGTGTGTACAAATAAATATAATGCAAGAGAAATTTTGGTATAGATAGAGGACTAGTCTCAGAGTCAGAAAAATGTGAGTTTTAAGTTCTGTCTCTGACATCTACTTATTTTATGACCTTGGGCAAATCCTTTAACCATTCGGTGCCCTGTGCAATTCTCTAGGACTAAAATTTGAAGACTTATTGATGATTTGAATCAACAAAGGTATATTATAAAATGAAGTGATGCTAGGGGCCAAGGAGACACAAAGTACTTTAGGAAGAGTTTAACTTGGGGCTGAAAGGAAGCACAGCGTAGAGGAGGCTGCAACTGAGCTGACCCTTAAAGAAAAAGGAGAATCTGAAAAGGCAAAATCGTGGAGGGAGTCCATTCATAGAATCATAGAATGTAGTATATACCTGAATAGGAATCCATTCTAGAGCATTCCTAAAAAGCAGACATCCAATGAAAAGCAACTTACTGCTTCCCCAAAATCAATACCTCATTGTTAGAATGTTTTTTACAAGAATTATAAATCATCTTTCCAACTTTTACTCATTCTCTCATTCTGCCCTTTGGGGCCAAGCAGAATAAGGCTGATCTCTCTTTAACATGACATTCTTACAAACAGTTGAAGATTATAGTCATATTCTTATAAATTTCATAAGAGATGGATGAGTTAGACTGTTCTTGACAAAGTCATGCTTTCTCTTAGTGATCACCACTTCCCCTTCTAAATGCACTGAGTTTTCATCTAAGTCATTGATTAAAATGTTAAATGTAACAGAACCAAAACCAAATCCCAGCAGAACACTAGTCTAGAGAAGCCTTTTCAAATGGACAATGACTATTAATGACTATTTTGGAAGTGTGGTCATTCAGTTAGTCCTGAATCTACCTGGGGGATATCCTCTTGCCCATATATGACCATTATTTTTCAAAAAGGATGATTTGTCAAATGCTTTCCTGAAATTTAGGCATGTCTACAGAATTTTCATTTTTAATAGGCTCTTACTGGCTATTAGTACCCTTTCTAAATAATCACAAACCATCCCATTAATAATACATTCTAAAATTTTACCAAGAATAAAATTCAAGATTATTGGCCTATAATGTGTATGTTCTTCCACTTCCTCCTTTTTTCCACTCTTCTTTTCCTCCTTCTTTTCCTCCATTTCCTCTTCTACCTTTTCCTTCTCTTCTTCCTCCTTCTTTTGCTCCACTCCCCCTCTTCTCCCCTCTTGTTTTCTTCTTTGTTCTTCCTTCCCTTCTTCTCCTTCTGTTTTCCCTTCTCTAATGCTATGGCTTTTCTTCCTTTTTCTATGATCTTGCAGAGATCACTACTAGGTCAGTAATTATACCTATCAGATTTTCCCTCCCCTTCTGCAGTGTTCTACAATATAATTTATCTGGACCTTTTGCCTTGAACTAATTGAAGACAGCTAAGTTTTCTCTTCCCATCTCCCTATTTTTCTTTGCTAAAAGAAAAGAAAAAGAAATCTTTGGCTCTTCTGTGACAAACACAGAGTGGTCTCTCTTTTAGTCATTGCCATCAAGATTCTTAACAGAGTCCTCCTTATCAGGCTGATCCTTGACTTGGAAGATGATCATCTACTTGAGAGTCAGTGTAATTTCAGAAAGTGCCAAGGAATGGTTAGTACGGTGTTTGCGGTCTGATAACTCCAGGAAGAATGCCAGGAACAGAACAGTGGTCTGCACACAATGTTCATTGATCTGACCAAGGTCTTTGATAATGTCAGTCATGAGAGCTGGTGGAAAATCATGGCAAAAATTGGTTGCCTGGAGAAGTTCATCGGAATCATGGACCAGTTCCACGATGGCATGCTTGTGCAGGTCCTGGATAATGAGCAATATTCTCACGTTTTCCCAGTCAACAATGGAGTAAAGTAGGGATGTGTGCTTGCTGCCATGCTTTTTAGCATTATGTTTTCAGCAATTTTGTCAGATGCTTTCAGCGAGGACAGAAATGGCATCAAGGTCAGATACTGCACTGATGGTAAATCATTTAACTTGAAAGGCTACAAGCCAAGACTAAAGTGAAGGGAAAGTTGGTGTGTAATTTTTGTATACACTCAATGTTGCCATGGAGGCTGAGACACAACATAGTATGGATTGATTTTCTGTCTCTTGTGCTCTTGTGCTAATTTTGGCCTGAAAAATTCATGCAACCCCACCCCAAACAGAGGTTCTCCACCTACCAGAACTGCACCGTCCCTATGCTGTGCATAATTTTGAATGCTGTGGATAGGTTCACTTACCTTGGTAGTATTCTTTCCAGATTATGAGGTTGACAAACACATTGCCAGAGCTAGCTTGGTATTTGGGAGGCTCAAAGGCAAGTGTGGGAGAGAAGAGGTGTTAGGCTGCCAACAAAACTGAAGGTCTACAGAGCCATTGTGGTCATCTCATTGTTGTATGCCTGTAAAATCTGGATGGTATACCAGTCCCACGCTAGGAAATTGAATCAATTACATTTGAATTATCTTAGGAAGATTTTAAAGATCATGTGGCAAGACAAGGTGCTGGACACTCATGTCTTTTCTAGATCTGAACTGCCAATCAATCAATAAAAGCTTACACAGAGAGCAACTCCAATGGGCTGGCCACAGGGTTCAAATGTCAAACGTGTTTGCCTAAAAGACTATTTTACAGAGAACTCACATAAGGCAAGCACTCACACAGTGGTCAGAAGAAATGATTCAAGGACACTCTCAAGATCTCTCTGAAGAACTTTGGAATCGATTGGGACATTCGAGACATGGGAGACATTAATTATAGGTCTACCACCACCCCATGGCATGCCTGTATCCAAGAAGGCACTATATTGTATGACTAAAGGAGAATTGCAGTAGCTAAAAACTATTAAATGCATACATCTAGAGACATCTCCATTCCAAATGTTTGTAATGAATGTTTGTTCCTGACCTGTAGTAGAGTCTTCCGAGCTCATTAGTCTGATCAGCCACAGTTGGACACACTGCACATTTACCATGACATAGTGATATAATTTTGGTCTTCTTTGAGTACACAGGACAACCAACTAATCTTTGGTTTTAAGTCTTTGTCAAATATTATTTTCTTTCTATTCAAAATTATTTTCCTTAGCAAAGGAAAAAAGAATAAATGTGAGTAGTTATGCCTTCTCTATATTTTATTTTATTATCAGAATACATTTTGGCTATCAATTCTATCCCTACTTTTTATGTTTCTCTTATTCCCAACATATCTAAAAACAGCCTTTGTGTGGGTATTTGTGTGTGTTTATGTGTGTGTTTGTGTGTCCCTTTACTATTTGTTGCCAACCTCGGCTTCTGAGTTTAATCATTCCTGAGGGTTTTCTTTTAGAACTGTGCCACTCATTTATAGTCATCCTTAACTACCTCTCCATGCTGGAATCTTCTATTTATGTATTTTTAGAACTTGCCATTGATCAGTGAGTTACCTAAGTATCCTCATCAGTATCTTTAGATACTATTTTCCCCAAAATGTTCCCTTAATTTCTATTTCAGTGACCAGTTCCTGCTCTTAGATTAGAATCAGATCAAAAATACTATTTACCTTTTTTTTTTCCTTCCTGAATTATTTGAAGAAAAAAATATCCTAAGGCACAGCACAAATTCATCAGCTGATTTGCTTCTGGTAGAAAAAAAGACCTTCAGCAGACATCTAAGTGATCGAAATCCCTCATCACTATAATATTATATCTCTTTGCCTGGCTTGTGATATTTCATGAATTCCTTATTTATTCCCTTCAGGCTCACTACCATGACAATATCACATCTCTCTCTTCTATTGATCTTCATCCGTTTTTCCCTCTTCCAGGTGCTAGATATACTCGCATGAATATTACTTCTTAATTTGCATGCTATTCTTTGGCCATTTTATCTATAATGTTCCTTTTAAATTCAATGTAGAAAAGAAGAAACACAGTGTGGAGTGAAATAGTGTTGCATTTCAAGCTAAGGACCTGGTTTTAAATCCTGGCTCTGCTCTGTGAGACCTTTGCCAAGCCACTGAATTTCTTTGGGCCTTAGTTTTTTTGTCTGTAAAATTAGGAGTTTGTACTAGTCAATCTCTAAAATTCTTTCCAGTTTTGGGTCCTTTGCATCTTTCAATGAATGATTCTCTGCCCTCCTTATTATAGTCATAAGTCCCAACCTACCATATCTCTTTGAGGTTGAGTTCGCTTCCATTTGTTGGGCTTCATTCTGTTTTATTATACATACTTTGTCTTTTTATTTATAGATAACTAAGGTTGCTGTTTTATTGCTTGCTTTCCATTTGAATATTTTCTGATAAATTGTTTCTCCTTTTTATTGCTATCCTTCTAATGCTGGACCTGCTACTCTCTGTGGTATATTACCTGACATATATATGTTGTACACAATTACATATCTCTTCTTTCATTTTCAGTTTTTCAAAAAAGTCCTCTTACAAAATTCCTTATACTCCAAGTAAATATAAGTTTTACCAGCCCTCATTAGGTGCACTCCATTCCTGGCCAAGATTGTTCTTAGATTTTACCTAGTTCTACAGAATTCCAAGTCCTATTTTGATATACTATCTACTTACTTATCTCTTCACTTCCCAAATATGCCTTTCTCTTCAGATGTTTGTCCCCATTTTTAATCAATATCAAGTAAGAAAACATTATCTTTGTCTCTAAAATCTTCAGTTTCTTACTTGGAATTTCATAATCATTAGCAGTTCTTCCTAGTTCCCTACTTGATACTAACATTTATTTCTACATGAATCATTAGAAGCAGGTAGTGGTCATCAGGTTTGAAAAGTCTTGGAAGATTCTCTGTCACATCTCGGATACATACTTCAATAAGACAGAAGATGTCTCCACTGAGTGTGTCAGATTGACAAATAGTCATTTTGGTGCCCTGAGCAGGGGTGAAGAATGGAATTCTTTAAAATGGAATTCTTTTGTGGGGGACAGCCTCTATAAAACCAATAAATGGGATTCTAAGTAGTTTTCTTTTATGCTATAATCTTTTTGTGTGTGTTTTTACCTTTTTAAATTTATTTTTATTTTGCATTTAACAAACACCAAAAGAGAACATTTCCATCCATATGCCAAGTAGAACAGAAAAAAATAAATTATGTCAAACTATTTATTTCTTACATGCAACTTATTTTTAAAAGTTTATAATAGACTCAACATGTAACTTTTTACACTGTCCTATTTGTATGTATTCCCTTCCTAATGCAAGCATCTAGGTGGCACAGCAGAGACAGCCCTGCACATGGAATTAGGAAGATTTGAATTCAAATTTGAACCCAGACATTTACTATTTACTAGCTGTGTGACACTGGGCAAGTCACTTAACTGCTCTTTGCCTCAGTTTCTTCATCTGTAAAATAAGGATAATAATAACAGCTATCTCCCAAGGTTGTTCTGAAGATCAAGTGAAAATAATTGTAAAGTAACTCCACAGAGACTGGAAATAAGTGCTATAGAAATGTTAGTTGTCATTATTATTCCTTCTGTTCTCTTCTATGACTTAAAAAATTCTACAGTGTCTCTCACCTGTTGTTGTTCTCTCCCTCCCCCTCTTCCTCCTGTTTCTTTTTTTTTTTATTAATAAACTTATTTTTTATTTTTAGTTTACAACACTCAATTCCACAAGTTTTGGTGTTCCAAATTTTCTCTCCCTCCCACTCCTCCCCCCTCACCCACCAAGACAGCATGTATCTAATGTAGGCTCTACATATACCTTCACATTGAACATATTTACATAAGAGTCCAGTTGTAAAGAATGAATCATGAGAAAGGAGAAATGAAACCAAAAAAGAAGGAAAAAGAAGGCAAAAAGTTTGCCTCAATCTGCATTCAGACTCCATAATTCTTTTTCTAGATGTGCATAGCTTTTTCCATCTTGAGTTTTTTGGAGCTGTCTTTTCACCTTGCATTGATGAGAGGAGTCGAGTCTATCAAAGTTAGTCCTTATGGATACCATGTGTCTGTGATCGTGTATAATGATCTCCTGGTTCTGCTCCCCTCACTTAGCATCAGCTCATATAAGTCATTCCAGGTTATGATGAAGTCCGTCTGCTCCTCATTTCTTATATATTCTATAATCTTTTATTAGTGACATTCTTACTGTGTTCCTTTCGGGTATCACGAGGAAGACACTCCTTTAGTAGCCCCTACAAGTCTGTATATGGTGCTTTTCTTTAAATTTTGGGTGTTTAAGATTTACTTAGTAACCGCATTGTGATCTGGGGGTTATTTAACCAAAGAAAATTGAAGGGGGGGGTTTAGCAAGTCCTCAAGTGTCTGAAGGATTATTATACAGAGTGTGGGGAATAGCTATTGTCTGTTTCTTCTGAAGCTAGCATGAGAGGAAATGAGCTAAAACTGCCTCAGGTGGGATTTAATGTAGACATAAGAAAGAGCATCCTGACTATAATGATTCTGAGACATATATGTCTCACAGGAACTTACAGAATATCCCTCTCTATAGATAGCTTTTAAAAAAGTGGACAATTATCTTTCTGGAATAGTTATGTCCTTTTCTTAAGGCAGGAGAATGGCCGAGATTGACTTGAGATCTTTTCCTACGATTCTAGCAACATGGTACCAGAAATATACATCCTGACAGGGATGCAGTGGCTAAAACCATACATGCCAATTATACTGCAAATCCCTTCTCTCGTACCATTGTTGAATGTGTTCCATCAGTGTACTACATCTGCAATAATCCCTAATTTGGCTGTATCATACCTAAAAAAAATGAAATGGTAGTTAGGCAGCTTTTTTTTCACTATTTTCACTTACAAGTTTCCATATTTATCGACTTTATATGTGATTAAAATGTCTTATTTAAGAAAAATATATCGTTGACAATAACAGAGTAATTACACAGTCATTGCTTCAATCTGGTTATATAAATCATTGTGATTTAACCTACAGTAGTAATAAAAATAAATGATATTGTTTTTGGTTCATTACTGCTGATCTAATAAAATGTAATAAATTAAGAAATTTCCTGAGTGAAACAGTCTCATAAAAATAACAATTTACTAATGGTGCTTTAACATCCAATGTGAATGAACTCAGAAAAAACATATAAGCATTTTATTAATAAAAAAAAAATCTGACTCTGAGAAAATGCCTCTTGTTTGCTTTTCAGTCCCTTTGTTCTTATCCGAATGCTTGATGTTTGTCATTAATACAGAGAATGTTACCAGAACCTATAATGTCTGAAAAAATTATTGTTGGATTTTTCAGAATTCTTAATAAAATTTCAGAAAGCCCTGGCACACAGGAAGAGCATACATGAATTTAAAGGACATATGTGTTCCATCTTTTGGTGGAAAAGCTATGTGCCAAGAACAGAGTCTTACTAATATGCTAAAGTTGATAGGAAAGGGGGAAGCTCCTGCTTCTTCTTTAGGATGTTCTAAAGAATGTCCATTCTGATTCTCCCTTCCCAGCTAGTTGAATTTCTATCATGTGTTCCTGTAAATAATTATTCCTCACCACACCCTACTGGTAGAAGTGTAAAAAAGAATCACCTAGCTTCTCCACGGTCTGCAAGGGGAATTGAACTTGATTAAGGTATTTCTTTGTCTTTTCATTTTACTGAATGAGAGGATTACCTATATTTCAAATTCAATTCATTTGATCTCTACATTTCCTATTGCCCTCTCCTCCAAAGTGACTTTGCCTTTATTATGTGTGCGTATCAGTATATGCACATAAACACACACATATGTGAGTGTATCTACATATACACACAATATATGTGTTATACACATACACACATGTGTGCTTGTGCATGTGTGTGTGTGTGTGTGTACAAGCTAGGTAGTGCAGAAACTAAAGCATCAGGTCTGGAATCAGGAAGACCTGTGTTCAAATCTGGCTTCAGAAACTAAGTAGCTGTGTGACCTTGGGCAAATCACTTAACATCTGGTTGCTTCAGTTTTCTCACCTGTAAAATGGGGGTAATAATAGTACCTGCCTTCCAGGATTCTTGTGAGGATCAAATTAAATCATAATAATTATAAAGCTCTCAGCACAGTGCCTGATAGTAAATGCTATATAAATAGGTGGTATCATTATGTATAGATTTTCTCTCCTGATAGAATATAAGCCCCTTGAAGGCAAGGATTATTTCTTTTTTGTCTTTTGTTCCCACTGCCTAGCACAATCCCTGCTACATAATAGGCCTTGATAGGCATTTAATAAATGTTCATTGATTGATTTTGTATATTCTATGTTCTCAATTATTTAAGACTTCTTAATCTATTTATTCTGGGATAATACTCTATTCTGTTCTTCAGATATATTCTCTTTATCCATTTTAAAGACTGGAAGATAATCTAGTCTGAATGCTTGGCAAGCCATCTACTTCCACAAATGCTGACCCTAATGCACTATAAAAAGCAGGGTATGAGATGATAAGCCACAAATCCCTGTTTCTAAGCCCCTAGTTATCAGCTCTGGTATTAACATTATTTCCAAAAAAATAATGAGATTTCTTCCCAAATCAGATGATTTGGGCTGGGTGGGAGGGTAAATGTGTGGGGAGGGGATTGGGAATAGAGAAAGGCTTATGTATGGGTTGTAAAGGAAATAATATTAAGAGAAAAAATGTCAGTACACATCCTCAAAAGTGAGAATTGAATTTTGTGAAGGGTGATCACGAACTAAAAAATATCCAGGAGGATCACCAAGATGGTGAACAGAATGGAAAGTATGCTATATATGGATCAGTTGAAAGAAGTAGGGATTTTTAGACTAAAGAGGGGAAAAGTCAAGAAAGAGAGTGTAACTACCTTCGAATGTTTGAAAGACTATCGTAGGGTGTAGGTATTACAAGAAAGTTGTGCTCTTAGATCAGGAAGGCAAAGGGGCAATGGAAGAAGTTTCAGAGAAAGAGATTTCAGCTCAGTATGGGGTGGGGATATTCCTTACAATTAGAGCTTTCCCCAAAGAGGAATAGGCATCCTCAAGACCTGGTAGGTTCCCTATCACTGAAGGTCTTCAGGCAGAGGTTGGATAGCTACTACTCAGATTCAGTTCAACTTAACAAGAAAATATTAAGTAATTACTACATGAAAGGCATTTTGTTAGGCACTGAAGATACAAAAAATATGAAACCACCTTTACCTTCAAGAAAATTCTGTTATACTGATTGAATATAACATGTACACCCATTATGTATATACAAAGTCTATATGAAGGGATCA
>CM053622.1:639997853-640009586 GCA_028646595.1 Phalanger gymnotis | reverse complement strand
AGAAGATCTGTGACA
The DNA here is from genome assembly GCA_028646595.1 of Phalanger gymnotis. Lineage (NCBI taxonomy): Eukaryota > Metazoa > Chordata > Mammalia > Diprotodontia > Phalangeridae > Phalanger > Phalanger gymnotis. Next base: position 640,009,571 of record CM053622.1, on the reverse strand, counting down.
TAATCAGGCATGGGGATGGAGTAGAAGGAATTTCTATTTGCATATGAGTTAGATGAGAAGTCATCAGAAGTGACATTTATCTCTGATATCCTGTGATGGTGAATTGTATGAAAATCTCACTTGCCTCATCTTTTTAATCCACTGTATCAACAAGAATTTCTTAAGCACCCAGAGTATACATATGTATGCATCTCTGTGTGTGCATTTGTATATCTGTGTCTGTATATGTAACACCAGTTCAACTAGCAGCTATTGTGGGGTGTAAGACCCAGCAAGACCAGCAACAAGAGTTGCCAGCACAGATTCTTTTGATGGGGTGCTTGCGCTTGAACCCTAATTCTAACAGTGTCTGCTTGGGTGCCTGTGCCAGAGTCCCAATTCCAAAACACATCTAGTTCTCAAAACATATTCTCTCTCAAGCTGTCTCTCTCTAGGTAAAGGGCAGCATGGCCCAGCTTATCTCTGCTTTTTCCTTAGTACACTGAGTCATAACCATATTTACTATTTACTGACCTTTCTAACATGAATCTTAGACATAGTATTTTGTCTTACAAGACACTAGATGAGAAACTATTCCCCTTAGTCCCTACCAATAGTGAACTCAGTGACATTTCACAGTAAAAACCAAACCTCCAGCAATCCCCCTGTGGGCTTTTTCCTAGAGAACTCTGGGTAATATGCCTATAATACACAATAGATACTAAATGTGCATGTTCCTTTAAGAGCCAACCATGCCTTAACCACTCCTTAATCCCACCCCAAACACCTAACTGACACATCCCCTCCTTTAATCCCCTTTTAGCTTCTATGGACATCCCCCCTGCACCTCTTTATGGTTGCAGGTTCCCTAAGAACTCTTTCTTGCTGAAAAGCATAATAGATCTTTGCCTCCTTGACTTAAAGAATGCTTGGGTCCATGAATTCATTCCAGGCGACCTGGGAACTTTGGTTTGGGATTCCTACATCTCTGGTGTTCCATTTCTCCCTCAACACTTTGATCTGCTTTACTAAGGAAAGTAACTTTAAGGGGTTAACAATCTCACTTTAATCCAACATACAAATATCATTCACTTAGTTCAGGAGGAAAAGCCAGCAATCTGAACTTCAGAGCAAATACAAATAAATTACAACCATCAACAGACAAACCTTGTCTGATTCCAATCTCAATTAATAGTCACCAGGGTTTAACAAAGTCCCAACATCTGGGTTTACAAGCTGTGGGCCTTTTAACAGCTGCCAGTGTCTCTTCAAGTCACATGCCACTCTTCCAGTGAGTGAAAGCCCCAGACAGAATGCTAACCTTTGAGTTTATATACCTTGTTTAGGGCCAGAAGAATTCATACCTAATCAGCAAAAGGGTGTGAGCCTGGGGCTTAGCACTTAGTAGGATTTAATCAGATGCACTTGATTACTTTAGCATTCAAAAAGAGAAAAGAGTAAAAAAAAAGTCCCACCTTAATTACCGATACAGTGCGTGTATGTGTGTATGTATGTATGTATATCTATCTCTATATGTACATACACAGAGAGAGAGAGCTGCAAGTACACACAAAGACAATGACTATGCCTGTCTTTTTTTTTAAGTTTATCTTTAAATAAGGGGCTATTCCTTCTTGCTTTGTTTTTTAGTAGGTATTGGGTACAGTACTTGTCATTAAGCAGCTGTTTAATTGTTCCTATACTTCTTTCTCATTTGGCAGCCTCTAAAACTGGTAATTATCTCCTCTGTCTACATGCTGTTACCTTCCAGAACTGTCATGGCTCTCTTTCTGCCTGGATAATTGATTTTTCTCAGTCTTCTTTGTATGACACAAGTATCCAAGTCCCCATTTATGTGTGGATTTTCCTTGGTGCTCTGGGACCTCCTCCTTTTATACTTTCTTTCTTGCTGATTTCCTCAGCTCCAGTGGATTCAACTATCATCTAGTTTCCAACTTGACATTTCCACCTTACCAAAAACCTCACCAACCCACCCCCCACATCCCTTAATTATCTCTTTCAGTTGAGGACATCATATTTCTGGTCACCCAAGAACTCAACCGATGGGTCATTCCTAACCTTTGGTTCTTATGTCCCCTTATATTCAGTCAAATATGAAGTCTTGCTTCCACCTTCACAACATGTCTCCCAACTGTTACTTCATCTCTACTCTTACTACAATCATCCACATCAACCCTTACCTAGACTATTAAAGAGCTTCCCTTCTACTTATTACAATTCATTTTTAACATAGCTTAAAATCTTTAGTTTCTTACAAAGTTCAGCTCAAATTCTATCTCCAACATAAGACTTCTCTTGACCTAACTTCCCCTAGATAATAATGTCTTCTCTCCCTCAAAATGACCTTGAATTCTTGTACCTATTTTGTATGTAGACACACACGCACGCACATACACACACACACACACACACACACACACACACACACACATATACACATATTGCCTCCTCCAGTTGAATATAAGTTCCTTGAGGGCAAGAATTATTTTATTCCTGTTTTTGTATGTCCAGGGCTAGGACAGTGCCTGCCACAGAGATATTGCTTAAAAATGCTTGTCAGTTGGTTAGTTAGTAAACCCTACCTTTACAGAATCAATTCATTTTATTCTCCATGCCACCTATGTTCCAGTCCCACTAGCATTCTTGGCATTCTTGTTGATCCGTGTACCTAGCATTTCGTCTTCCACTTCTTTGTCTTTGCACAATGAAATGGTGTCCTTACGAAATCTTGCAAACCCTAGCTCCCTTCAAAGCCTCTGCTAAAGTTCCATGTTTTTTTTAAAAAAAATGCCTTTCCTGATTTCCCAAAGGGTTATGTTTATTTTGTATATGTTAAATGCTATTGTTTCTAGTAGTAGAAACAATAACATCTAGTATTTCTACAGCATTTCAAAGTTTGCAAGCACCTTACAAATATCTCTGAAGCTCACAAAGATCCTGAAAAGTAGATGCCATTGTTATTCCATTTTATAGATGGGTAAACTCAGTCAGAGGTTAAGTGACTTACCCAGGGTCACACAATAAGTACCCAAATCTGGATTTGAACTCAGATCTTCCTGATTCCTCATCCAGTTGCACTATTCACTATGCCACCAATAAAACATAAGTTACTTAACAGCAGTGACTGGTTAGTTTTGTTTTGTTTCTTTAATTGTATCCCAAGTGACATACTATGCACTTAATGCATGTTTGTTGAATGAATTAGATTTCATAGCATAAGCTGAGGTTCCCTGACTTCAGGAACCAGGAAAGGTCAAGCTCAGTTAGAAGTGTGGAACTCAGGGAAGGACCAGAAATATTGAATGGGGTCTACAAAAGCCAGAGGTACTTGCCACAGATACCAAAGGTACAGAGGAAGAAAGGTTTCTATGGCTGAGCAGTGGAAGTCAGAATCTGAGGAGCAAGTGAAGAAAAACAGTCAAATAAAGGGTGATGATGCAAAATGGCCACCTCTGCTCTTGAATTTGTCTTACAGGCTATATGAAGGACAATAAGGGAAGAGGTAAATTCAGAGAGAGAGAGAGATTATCGGAGCAGTCCATTTTCATGCCATTGGTCTGAGTTCAATGACAAGTTCACACAGTTTCCCATAGTTTGTTTCTTAGGGGCATTGGCATTTTTCTCTAATATGAGTCTGATTCCAGACTAGTTAAATTGGAATGACAGGATTCAGAAGAGAATAATCTATTTCAGCCTCTTCTCTTTATAGATGGAGAAAATGAAGCACAGTATCTCATGCACATGGAAATAAATTAACTAAGAGGGCTGAGATTCCAGCCCAAGACTTCTGACTCCAAATCCAGTGCCCTTTCCACTACTTACACTGCCCTTTAGGTGTGCCTAGACAGATACTGCCACCACTGGCAGTAATACTCTAGGAGGAAATATACCTCTCTGAGACATACTGGTCAAACAAGACAGGAAAAAAAAAAACAACTTGTCAATATAAACCATTCTATAGAAGTAGAGCACTTACAAGAGCATTTCTGAGGGATTAAATTGAGCCAGGGATTGTGCTATCAGATTAGAGAAACGACAAAATTGATCAGGAAAAAAAGAAAAAAAAAACTTTTGGAGAGGAATGTCTTGAAATGCAATTTAAATGAGGGTAGGAATGAAGTATAGTTTGTAAAAAATTTCATTCCCAAGGGGATATTTGAGCTAAAGATAGGGCTAACCAGGTATAAATAACTTTAAGAGGGCAAACTTGGACAAAATAAAGAGGGGTACCTAGGAAAGGACAACAGATAAATAAGGCAAGTTCTACTATGGAGAGCTCTGAAATCAACACTCAGGATTATCCATTTCAACCAGAAGTCAATGTGACCTTATATGCTCATTCTTTATTCTATGGGTAATATGGTAGCTATCATGTTCCTATGATCATTTAAATTGTACTTCAAGACCTTCTTTTTCAAAAGTTTTTTTTTCTGATCAGTTTTGTCCTTTGTTGAGTCTGATAGCACAATCCTGGCTCAGTCTAGCCCCACAATTCATCCTTGGAATTACTCTTTGCTAGAAGATATCCTATATGAATAGCCTGTATACTGGCATCTACTAAAAGTAAACAGATGTAAGTATGCATTCTATTATCATTTTTAAAATTCTTATTTACTTCAGAATTCACCAGTGTGTAATATAAAGGATACTGGAATTAGAATCAGAAAATCTGGGCTCAAATCCCAGCACTGGTATTTATTAGATGTTTGACCTTGGATTAGTCACTCAAACTTCCTGAGACTCATTTCCCTCATGTACAAAATAGGAAAAACCTACCTCATAGAGTTGTTATTTGGATTAAATATAAGTGGAGTTCTTTATAAACCATGTACAAAATAATGTGATCTCTTCAATTATTTTATTGTTATCTTAAGGAAGGCCTACAATAGGATATAGATAATCTGGTCATGAACTGAAAAGGAATATGAAGATAGTATCATAAATTTAGAGCTGGAGGCATCTTAGAGGTCTTGAGTCCAACTCTCTTGTTTTACAGATAAAGAAACTGATGACCAGAGATGTTAAGTGCTTTGCCCAACATCACCCAGCTAGTAAGTGCCTGAGGCAGGGATTCCCTAGGATGAGAAGGCAAGCATAGATTATAATCTTTACCCTTGGAAGGAATGTCCATCTCAGTTAGTACAGAAAGTCATTGAAGTATTTGGGTGGGGTGGCTATGCAGACATCAACATAATAGCTATAAAACTTGTGGCTTTGTTCAACCTCCAACATAAGAGAGAGAAAATAAACAACTAAATTCTGGGAGACAGAGGGAAATAGTCCATTTCTGTGTGACTCATTTGCATTTTTTTAAATGTGTTTGTTGGGAGTCTTTTCATTTCTTGCTATTTCATCTTTAGCTGCTAGGCACTTCTGAGCAACATGCTTAATTGTCAACTAAATTTATTTTTATTTCTTTATGCTTTATCTTTATTTCTGTATTTTATTTCTTTATTCTTTATCTTTATTTCTTAGGCCCTCTGGGGCCCAATAATGAAGGTATTAAGTAAAATAGCCCTCTAGCATACAAAATAGTTCTCAACTCAACTCAAAGGGTTAATGCACCCCACAAAATGACCTAACTTAATCCCAAGGACCAATTTACTTATTTGAAGGATCTGGCCCATTGAGTGCACTTTGGTTGAGGAACTGAAATACCTTTGTGTTAAGTCGGGTGCAGTGAGGTTAAACCCAAGGGCACCCAACAGGTCAATGGCATTGAGAAATAAAATCTCTGTCATCTGATCCCACTTTTAGTGTTCTCTTCACTTGACCAAGTTTCTTTTTCTTATGAGAAATAAGAAGAAAATTAAAAAAGAAAGAGATTCCAATGAGGGGGAAAAAGCAAATTAATGTATCTAGTGAAAAAATATTCTGAGGCAGGTATTTTCAGAACAGTGGAAGGAAGGAATCTGGAACACAGATGAAAGAGATTTTGAGTAAGAGTGAAACAAGAATTTTATATAAGCTTGCAATGCAGCAGGGCAGCCAAAAGGCCAATACTGTTTTGGGACTGCACATGAAAAAGCATAATGTCATGAAATGTGGAAGTAGCCGTCTCTTCTCAGAGCAACTCTGGAGAGATTACAATAGCATTGTATCCAATTTACTATACTTCAGTATTGGAAAGATGCAGAAAAGCTGAGAGAAGTTCAGGGAAAAGAAAAGCCAAATAAATGAGGAAAAGATTAGCTCCTGAGAAAAGAATATGAAACTTCTGTGTGATAACCAAGTCAGGGTGTGGTAAGGAAGAAGAGGTGATAGTAATAGTCGAATATTTTTAGTAATGAAAACATAGAAGGGAAAAAAGCAGAGTCATAACTAAACATTTCACAGGCAGATCACTAGGAATGATTGAATTGCATTAAAAGGGGCGGGGAGGAGAACTAGGGCAAACTAAAAAAAATTTGAAGAAAAAAAATCTCTTAAGGAATATGACCCATATTCTAAGGAAAATAATGCCATCTGAGGTGGCTAAAAATAGAACACAAATACATTTTAAATACTCATACGAGCTGTAAATTTTATCTTTTCAAAAATAATTTCTTTTGTTGTTGTTTTTGTTCCAGTCATGTCTAATTCTTTGTGACCCAATTTAGGGTTTTCTTGGCAAAGACACTGAAGTGGTTTGCCATTTCCTTCTCCAGCTCAGATAAGAAACTGAAGCAAACAGGATTAAGTGACCTGCCCAAGGTCACACAGCTAGTGTCAGAGGCCAGATTTGAACTCAAGAAGATGAACCTCCCTGACTCCAGGACTGGCACGCTGTCTACTGTGCCACTCTGCCCCATCTTCAATTCTATTCCTCGGTAATTAAGGAATCAATGAACTATTATATACTCTGGAAAAGAGGATATTGAGAAAGGGTGGTATTTAGATGCAGGCTGTATCTGTAGTCAATGCAAGAGGCAGTCTTGTGAAAGTGATCAATGTAGCTATCCAATCAAGAGATAATTGAGATCACGAATACTCTACTTTCCCTTAGAAACATCTTGGGGCCTCTATAATTTTCTAAACTCTTTGATTATGGTTGAAAGATATACCTAAAGAGTAAATATGAAGGAGAGCTTCAGTTAATATAAGTAGAGGTATATCACCAACTAGGTTAATGTAGATTTTTAAAGTGATTTTGTATTTGTTTTGGTTTATTGGTGGGAGAGTGAGGTAGGGGTGGGTGTGCAGCTATCTCTTGGCTTCTCCATACTGACTGGCACCTGACAAATTCTCTGCTTCACTTCATGCCATATAAATGTAGCCTAACACTATCAATAAAACAAAGAACCATTTTCAACCATTCTTTATTGTAGGAGCCAAATTTTTCACAGGACTCTCTACCATGAACTAGTGTGGTTTAGAGGGCCCAGGGATGGTTGCATCATCAAAAAGAGTTTTTATTGGCTCCTACTTTAGGGCTGGTAATAAATAGTATACCATCATTGGGGCTATTAACTAAGAAACTAGTATCCCTCTTTTGCTCTTATCATCCTTTCAAAGAGCTAAGAGTGTCAAGGTGAAAGAAAGTTCACCTCCCATTATCGGGGATTATATTTTGTAGGGGTGTGTGTGTGTGTGTGTGTGTGTGTGTGTGTGTGCGCGTGTGTGTGTACACAGGTGTGAATGTTCAAACTTGATGTTTATGGCTTAATAGAGAAATGGACAAGAGTTTAAAATAAACTTCAAAGACTACTATGCTGAAGAGCATCCAGAGAAGGGCAACCAGGACGGTGAAAGGTTTCAAGATCATGCCACATTAGGATAAATTAAAGAGGCTGGGGATGGGTAAAAGAGCCCTAGAAAAGATTCTTAGAGGCAGCATAATCCTCACTTTTGAGTATAGAAAGTATGTTCTGCATAAGGCAATCAGAATTGTTCTGTTTGACCCTACAGGGCAGAGCAAGAGAAGAAGAGTAGGAGTTGTAAAGAAGCTTAATGTTAGGAAAAATATTAACAATTAGAGCTATCTCGTAGTGATTCAGTCTGCTCCGAAATAAAATGAGGTCTTATCACTCATTAGAAAGTTCCAGACCAGGGCTGGATGACTTATTTGTCAAGTATATTGTATATGAGGACCTTGGTCAAGTATGTGTTGGATTCTGTGACCTAGATCTCTTCTATTTCCGAGATGCTATCATTCTGTGAAAGTTGAAGAAGTAGATAGACTTGATCTTTAATGAAAAGTCATGATTTTTGTGAGGATCTCTTTCATTGCTGCTATTTTAAAGGTTAAGAAAAAACTGCCATCTCTTCCTGATTTCAAATCTGAGACTCCCTATTGGGCCTCAAAAAATTTCTGTTTTCTGTTTGAGGAATGTTTCCAACTCTTGTATATAAAGTTCATTTATAAAGCTAAAAAGACACACATTGTAATCCCAAGGAGTATTTCCACTGCCCACTTCTCTAGATCATCTCTGACAACTTATTTCTTGAGCTCTATACTCCAGCTTCTCTCAAACCTTCTCAGATACAGTTATCTCCCAGGATCTTAGAATTAGTTTTATTATACAAAAATATTTTTCACATCCATAATAAATGATTATAACCAGTAATAGGAGTGCATCCCCCTATCCTCTTATGCAATAAATGTGGCAGAATGTTAAGAAAAGGTGACCAAGAATCAACACAGATTTTGTTGTTGATTCTCTAAATGTAAGATCCTTGCCTAGTGACCAACAAATGGCCATTCAACTGGAGGAACAGAAACATTTCAAACTTGACGTTTTCACCATAAAAGCAAAAGAGAGAATAAAGTTTTAATTAGATGGAAGAATGACTCAAATTTTCTATAGAAAGGCAAACAAAGGACCTGGGGGAAATGGTTTTATTATACATCCAAAGGCAAGAAGAAACATCATTTCATTTGCTTTTTGGGCAGTGTGATGCTTTTATGATAAATATTTTCACAAAACCATCAAAAAATAATTACAGTTTATGTGTCAATATGGGTTACAGAAAATGAAGAGGTAGAGAAATACTAGGACAAATTTCATAAAACCCTCCATTTTAAAATTACTTTTTCATATTCACTGACTTCAATGCAAGGGTCAGAATAGCAAGGACAATAAAAATGCATTGGAAAATACACTTCTCAGGTGTAAGGAATGAGAAAGGCCAAAGGCTTGTAGACTGAGCAGATGCCTCATTCCAATACATCATGAATACTTCAAGAAAAGAATCAGAAGGTGTTGTACATGGAGAGCACTGAATAACATCACAAAAATGAAACTGAGTACATTTTAATGACAAAAAAACTTACTATTTATATGGGGTTATTCCTGAATGAGCTACCTGTTTATACTCAGATTACTGACTGATTAGAGCAAAAGTAAAAATTAAAGCAAAGATGGAAGAATAAAAAGGAGAAAAAAAGATGCAGCATGTAAATAACTCCAACCAGACATTTTTAAAATATATTAGTGTAAAGAAATAGAAAATGGGAAAAATAACATTCTCACTGATTTTAGCATTTTCACGTAGAAGAATATGAGGAGATACAGATAGTTAAATAGAGATGGATGATATAGATATAGATAGATATAGATAGAGAGATAGATGTGTGTATATATGTGTCTATATTTTATATACATGTATATATACATATATATATGTATGTATATACATATATTACAGCGGAAAATGTGCCATTCAAAGGAGTTCAGTTCAAATCCTGCCTCTGACACTACCCATGTTACCTTGGGCAGGTCATTTCATCTCCTGGAGCCTCAGTTTCCTCACCTGCAGAATGAAGGTGTTGGTCTAGATGGTTGAGGCCCTTCCAACTCTAGATCTCTGATATTGTGACTAGCTGACATATATCAGTTGTCATAATGAGAAGATGAAAACAACTTTAAAACCATTTTAGTCACTAAATGTTCAATTTACTTGCCAAGCAGAAGATATGGCTGCCGAGGGCCAGACCAGTTTATGATATAAATTCATTTGCAAAATCATATAGCCAACAATGGCATAGGATTATGAGCAATATTACCTCGTAAACCAATGAGGAGCAGTGGTCTAAAGAAATCTTGATGAGAGACCCAATTAAGTATAACAAACTCAAAAACATTTCAGGATGAAACTAGAAGGGAAAAAATCAATTAATCCACGAGCATTTATGAAGGACTTCTTATCTGTCAGGCACAGTGTTAGGTGTTGTGAATACAAAGACTAGAATTTTAAAAAATAATTAAAATGAAACTATTCCTTTTCTCAACGAGCTACAATAAACTTAGTTTTCTATACTTTGAAGAATATTTGATCTCTCATTGGCCAGCCAGTCAGTAAGCATCTATTAAGAGTCTTCTATGTATAAGTAGAACCTATATCAGATTGCATGCCATCTTGTTGGGGGAGAGAAGAGAGGGGAGGGAAGGGAAGAAAATTTGGAATTCAAAAGCTTGTGAAACTGAATAATGTAAACTAAAAATAAATAAATAAATTTAAAAGGGAAAAAAAGCATCTTCTCTGTGCCAGGCACTGTGCTGAGCACTGGGGGATACAAAGAAAAGAAATAGACAATCTCTGATCTCAAAGACCTTACAAAGAACAATGCTACATTTTTTTTTCCATCCTATCTTGCTCTCATCTGTCCAGTTTTCAGTAATGGCATAAAATGTTTTAATTCCTTATGTCCAAGATTCTTGGTGTGTTATATCAGATAGTCTAACTCCAATGAAGGCAACCAGAGGACAATATTATTTAATTAATATCAGACATGAGAGTCTTTAAGAATCCAATTTTGCACATGTAGCAGACTGTGTATCTGTTTAAATCCTCTGCTTTTTATGACATCATGTTTTTTTTTTATTATGAATCATTTTTATTGGTGAGGAAAATAAAAATGTATTAAGAAGCCATGCCTAAAAGATAGTTTTTGTTATTCTTGAAAAGGCCTTTCAGAGAAACTGGAAAAGAATACCCATGTGTGAGAGGCAATAAGTACTTTTTAAAAAATTTTCATAGTTAATAAAATTAGTAGGAAGAATGGGACTGAACCTATGTTTAATTGATATAGGGAATTCTTGGACGAGGACTCTCTCTACCAATGCAGGCTGGCACATTTTCTGCAACTTATTCTTAACCACAACAAGAACAAGAATAATAATAAAATCAAAAAGATGAGAATAAGACAACAGAGATAGCTCACGTGGTTATAATGTTTACATTTTACAAAATGCTTTCTTCTGGTCAAGAATATAGCTTATGTCCAGAATTGCTCAAATGTGATTAAAGGTGTCTCCAGGTCCTGTATAAGTAGTCAAGATTGCGGGGGGCGGAGCCAAGATGGCGACTGGAAAGCAGTAACTGCCGTGAGCTCCCCACCAAGTCCCTCCAAAAACCTATAAAAAAAATGGCTCTGAACCAATTCTAGAACTGCAGAACCCACGAAGTGGCAGAGGGAAGCAGGGCTCCAGCCCAGGACAGCCTGGATGGTCTCGGGGTAAGGTCTGTCTCAAATGGAACTCCCAGCCCCCAGCTGAGGGGAGCGGAGCTGAGCCAAGCAGAGCCCAGCACGCGTGGCAGACCGCAGACTGATGAGACCAGGAGTGGAGCCGAGAGTGCCCTAGCATGCTGAATTACTGAGCTGTGGCATGTACCAGACCTCGCAACCCACAAAAAGCAAAGACTACACAGAAGGTTAGTGGGAAAAGCTGCGGGACGGGATGGAGTTTGCGGTTCGGCTTCCACCCCTGAGGCAACGGAGGCGGGGCAGCTTTAGAA
>CM053622.1:639987215-639997353 GCA_028646595.1 Phalanger gymnotis | reverse complement strand
CTAAGAGATCGAAGGGCTTGGAATACGATATTCCGGAGGTCAGTGGAGCTAGGATTAAAACCAAGAATCACCTACCCAGCAAAACTGAGTATCATGCTCCAAGGCAAAATATGGATTTTTAATAAAATAGAGGACTTTCAAGCTTTCTCAGTGAAAAGACCAGAGCTGAATAGAAAATTTGACTTTCAAACACAAGAATCAAGAGAAGCATGAAAAGGTCAGAAGATTTGGTACTTGCCATCTACAATGGTAAGACTGTTACCAGAACAGCAGCATTTGTGTCAGGAGCTGAGAGACACATCGAAGACAAGCTGGACTCCCAGAAGCTTTAGGACTCTACAGAAAGCTAGGCCATTCTGAAGAGGAGCTTCACAAGCATCTCACAGAGGGGGAAAAAGGACTTCTCCCTTCTACCTATGAATTGCCCCTTTGCCGCATAGGCTCCCTTAGCTCGTCTACTCTCTGGAACGTGTGGGAGAGCATGCTCCCAGTTTGGGGGAATATTTGTACCAAATTATCTTATAAAACTGCCTTAGTAAATATCTGTTTCTTAAAAAAAAAAAAAAGATTGCAAGTGAATTTTGCACATGAGACAGTCTTTATTTTGCCCCACAGAAAATGCATAATGTGCAAAGGACTCATAAAAGGCCATAATCAGATATTAAAATCACACAAAGCATTCAGATAGTTTATCACTATTGCCAGGAAGAAACCATACTTAAGACTGCTGTCAGAAGAACCCTTCCATTCCAATGAGGCTCTCTTTCTCAGACATTCCTAAATACCACCCCTCCATCCCTGTCATACACCTAAGACCCAAAGTACTATCCTTTGATTTGGACAGTCCCTAGAAAATAAATCTATTTTTACTTCTACTGAACAAATAACCTCCTTCTCATTGACTTTTATCTGATAAACTTTTGGATGTTGCTTTCCTAGTTGACACTGCTTAGGAACTATGTAGTTGCTTTTCCTTTTCCAAAGAGGGCTTTGCATCAAAAAAAAAAATGCTCTCTAGAAGGTTCAATTCACAAACTTGGGAACTTTCAAATTTGAAATTATTCACAAAGTGAGGCCTAGGAAATGTGCCAGTGATCCAGTTGAAATGGGAAAGTGTATTTTCAGCATTTTTCCTATCTAGCCATGGGCAGGGGTGTGTCTAGCTCTGCCATGTGCTTCTGCTACAAGTCACCATCACCTGTTAAGGAGTAAACTGCACTCAGGTACAGGTTGCTCCCCCCTCTCCTAAAGAATGTGGATCTGTTATGCTGGCCTATCTCTTCCAACTCCAAAAGAGTGAGCCATAGAGAAAAAAAAAAACTTAGTCTTTTTATTTGTGTTTTTAGACCACTGAGAAGGACAAGTCCTCCAACAGAATGATTTTTCTGCTGAGGCTTACTCAGCTGTCATCAGTTCTCGGTGTCCTCTCAAGAGGGTACCAGTATACACGCTCATTGATTGGTTATTGTCCTTCATTCTAGAAGAAGACCAAAATGGCATCACTATGCTAGAGTGAAGTTTCAGTGTGTCTGACTGTGGCTGATCAGACCAATGTGAGTTTGGAATGTTCTACCACAGTTTGGGCGCAAATAATCCATGTGAACATTTGGGGTAGATTCTCTAAATTTGCACATCTTGTATTTCATTTGAGCTATTTCAATTCTGCTTTGCTCATAGAGCGCAGCACCTTGTGTAATGAGGGTATGCCATGCTAAGTGATCCTGTGCCACCATCTCCCATGTCACACAATCAATTCCAAAGTTCTTAAGAGAGACCTTGAGAGTGTCTGTGTGTTGCTTCTTCTGACCATCATGTGAATGCTTGCTCTGTATGAATTCTCCAAAGGTGCCCCTTAGGTGTCCCCAATGGTCTATGACATTTAGTCAACCTGGTTAGGAGAACTCATTTAATTGATCATGGATTCCCTTGATCAACCAACTTTAGATTGACAACAACCTTGTAATTCATTTGATATCCATATAAGAGGGGAGTGAAGAAAAAGGTTTATCACTTAAATCTTTAAAGATTTAAAAATAAGGTTAAAACTATGAAGCAAAAAGACAGTGTGCTAATCAGGTGAGAAATAGCATACCTAAAACATAACCATGAAGTAAAAAGACTGATTTTAGAAAGCGATATGGAGTAGGTACGGTGGAAAGACCTGTGACTATTGAGTTAGAAAACCTGTCTTTGATTCCTGGCTGGAAAATACTATTTCTTTGGCAAATCGTTTAAATTCGATGGGCTTTGGTTTCTTTATCTTTAACTCTTAAAATTTAATTTTTTTTTCAATTAACAAAAATTTTTTTCTTTCCCTACTCCCTTTCATTGTTAAAAAAAAAAAAAAGAAAAGAAAAAGAAAACCCTTGAAACAAATATGAATGGTCAAGTAAAACAAATTCCCACATTGACAATGTCTAAAAATTTATGTTTTAATCTTAACCCTAAATCTAATACCTGTCTCTCAGGAAGTGGGTAGTGTATTTCATCATGAGCTTTCTCTGGATTCATATTTGGTTATTGCATTGATAAGAGCTCTAAAGGCCTTCAAAATTGTTTGTCTTTACAGTGTCTACAATTGATCTTTACAGAAAATTAGTGTCCTGGTTCAGCTCACTTCACTCTGCAGAAGCTCATACAATTCTTCCTTGGTTTCTCTGAAAACACCTCCTTCATTTCCCCTTTTATGAGTTAAAGGATTTGTATAGTTTAGAAACTTGCGGCATTCATCCAAATTGCTTTTCAGAAAAGCTGCACCTATTTAAAGTTCCATGAGCAATGCATTAATGTACTTTTTTTAATAGCCCCTTCAACTTTGTGATTTTCTTTTCTTTTTTTGTCATAGTTGCCATTCTGGTGGGTGTGAGGTAGAATCTTGGAGCTGCTTTAATTTACATTTCCTTAATTATTAGTGATTTTGAATATTTTTTTCTTATACTTATAGATAGCTTAGATTTCTTTCTTAGGAAAATTGTCTATTTATATCCTTTGATCATTTATCAATTGGGGAATGGCTCTTACTCCGATACAGTCTGAATCAGTTCCTTATATCTCTTAGAAATGAGACCCTTTTAAAGAAACTTTCTGCAAAGAATTTTCCCCCAGTTTTCTGTTTCTATTATGATTTTAGCTACTTTGCTTTGGTTTGTGCAATAACTTTTTAAATTTTATGTAATCAGAATTGTCCATTTTATCTTTTATGATCATTTCTATCCTTTGGTTATTGAAGTCTTCTGTTATCCATAGATTTGAATTTCTTCCTTGCTCCTTTTAGTAGTTTATAATGTCTTTATTCCTGAAATGGATGTATTCAAAGCTTATTTTTATATAGATTGTGAAATATTAGTTTGTATCCAGTTTTTTTTCAAATTTATTTCCAGTTTTTTCAACATTTTTTTTTATCCAGTAGTAAATTTTTACCCCCATAACTGGGGTCTTCGGGTTGATCAGACACTATATACTGTGCTCATTTTCTTCTGGATGTTATGTACTCATTATCCAATTAATTACACTTTTTATTACTAGTATAGACAGTTTTAATGATTACTACTTTTTAGCAAAGCTGTTTCCAACTTTTTTTGTTATTTTGTTTAAGATTCTTGACCTTTTATTTCTCCAGATGAATTTGTTAGTATTTTTTAAGCTCCATCAAGTAATCCTATGGTAGTTTGGTATCATAAGGAATAACTTAAATTTATATTTCATTGTCAATTTATTATATTGTCTCAGCCTGTCCATGAGAAATTAGTATTTCTCCATCTATTTGGGTCTCAATTTGTATAAAGATTGATATATAGTTTTATTCATATAATTCCTATGTGTATCTCGGCAGGTAAATTACCATGTATTTTACGCATTCTGTAGTTATTTTAAATGGAATTTCTCTCTTCCTGCTGGGTTTTGTTGACACTATAAAGAAATGCTGATGATTTATGTGGATTTGTTTTATATTCTGCAACTTTCTTGAAGTTATTCATTGTTTCAATTAATTTTTAATTGACTCTCTAGGGTTCTCTTAGTAAACCATCTTATTATTTGTAGAAGTGATCATTATGTTTACTTTTTCCCTTTGCTTATTCCCTCAATTTGTTTTTTGTATCTTATTGCAATAGTTAGCATTTCTAGCACTATATCATTACACTGTGAGCTCTTCCATTAGACACTGAGCTCCTTGAGAGCAGAAACTGCTTTTGCCTTACTTTATAGCTCCAGCACTGAAGAAAAAAGAGCCTGTCATGTAGTAGGTACCTAGTAAATGCTTTTTGACTTGAAAACATGATGATATCACATAATAGTCATGATAATGGACTTGCTTGCTTTACCTTTCATTTTAGTAGAAATCCTCCAGAGACTTTATCCCTGTTACATATAATGCCAGCTGCATCTTGGTTTTAGTAGATACAGCTTGTCATACTGAGGAAAGGTCTATTTATTCCTATTTTTTTCTTTTGTTGTTGTTTTAAAAGGATTGGGTGTTGCCAAAAGTTTTTCTACCTCTATTGATATAAGCATATGATTTTTTTTGTTATTATTAATATGGTCAATAAGTTTGGTGGATTTCCTAATATTGAACCAATACTGCAATATTACATTAACATGACCATAATGTATAACTTTTATTTTGTCTTTTGGGTTTAGGTATAAAGTCTATGTTTGTATCACAGAAAGAATTTAATAGGAACCTATTTTTCCTCAGCTCACATAATAGTGAATTAGTTATATTTGGAATGTTTGATAGAATTTGTTTATAAAATCCTCTGGATCTTGGTTTACGCACATACACACACACACACACACACACAAATACACACATACACACATCACACACCACACCTTTTTTTTTTGGAGCTCACTCACAGATTTTTCAATTTCATTATCTAAGATCAGATCATTTATGACTTATATTTCCTGTTTTATTAGTCTGGGAATTTTATATTTTTATAAATATTCACTCGTTTAATTTAGATTGCAATTTAATTGATAAGTTTCAAATATTTTTTATTCCTTTTTCATTGGTTGTGAATTTTCTTTTTTCATTTTTGATATTAGTAACTTAGTTTTTCTCTTTTAAAAATAGGACTAACCTAATTGTTTATTTTATTGTTTTAAAAGCTAGTTTTTATTTTATTATTTTTATTTGCATTTCATTCATCTCTTATTTTCATGATCTCTATTTCTTTTTATTTTTAAAAATTATTGGTTTTATTTTTTAATGGCATGGCCACTCTTTGATCTTTTCTTTCTCTAATTGATGAAATTGTTTAGAAATATAGATTTTCCCCTAATGGCTATTTTGACTACATCCCAAACATTTTGGTATGTTTACTCATTATAGTCATTAGCTTTTATGACAATATCAATTGTTTCCATGATTTGTTTTTTAACTTTTCCATTCTTTAGGATTAAGTCCTTTAGTTTCTAATTAATTTTAATAATTTCCTTCTTGAATTTAACTTTGTTACATAAAACCAGTAAAATGTCTTCAATAGTTCTGCTTTTCTACATTTGTTTGTGAGGTTTTTATACCCCAATACATGGTTAATTTTTATAAGGGTGCAATGAACAACTGAAAAATTTGTTTACTGTTTTCAATTGCTATTCAAGAATTGCTGGAGTTCTATAACATTTAACTTTTCTAAAAATTATTCTCTGGTCCTTAAATTCTTTCTTATTTATTTTTATTTTTTAGAATTCTCTATGTCTAAAAGAGGTATATTGAGGTCCCCTACTGTTGTAGTTTTACTCTCTAGTTCTCCCTGTAACTCATTTCACTTTTAATATCTAGGCGCTATGCCATTTGGTGCATTTCTGTTAAATATTTAAATTAATTAGGGGTTTATGGTACCTTTCTGTATAATGTAATTTCTACCTTTTCTCTTTTAATCAAGTCTATGTTTGCTCTTTCCTTGTCTAATATTATTATTGCTACTCCAGACTTTTTTACTTGATTAGAAGCATAATAAGTCTTGTTCCAGCAACTTAGGTACCTGTGTCTACCACAGAATATATATTCAGTACTTAATAAGCACCTCTTCATTCCTTATACTGTGTGAATCTTTCTGTTTCAAGTGTGTTTCTTATAAACAACATGGTATTGGATTCTGCTTTCTAATCCATTTCTTCTGTCCTCTTCTTCTTTATGAGTAAATTCATCCCATTCACATTCAGAGTTAGGATAATTAATTCTACATTTCCCTCCATCCTATTCTCTTATACTTTCCCCTCTCTTTGTTTTCTACCACCTCTTCATGAAAAAAAAAAAAAGAGGGTGGTGAAGAGCCTGCTCAGCACCACTGCCCCAGGTTGGTGCAACATGCCTTCACCTCCCTGTCCAAGAGTCCAATCACAAGTTTTTACTCTTTCTTTTATTTTTCCTTTTAAACTCCTCTTCATGAGACACCCTGCGTGTTTAAATTTGTTTTGTTTATGACTAATCTTTCCTTAAATCTATCTTCCTTCTTACTCCACTTCTCTCCCCATTCCCTTCAGTTCCCCTGCTGAGTGAAATGTTATCTTTGCACTCTGTATGTTTGCTCTAATTTCCTTGAATAGCACAGATGAAAATAAGATTCAAGTATTGCCTGTTCTCCCCACCTTTTCCTCATTTTTATAATCTTCCACTTATGCACCTAGAATGTATGAGATAATTTTCCCTGTTCTTCTTCCTCCACCAACTACTACATACCTCCACCCCACATCCTTCAGCTTCTTTTGAGTAGTTTCTTCTCCTCGGTTTGTGAGGACAGGGACAGTCCTTCTATTTAATATTTGAATTCTTAGCACTTAACACAGTGCCAAGCATATACTAGGCACTTATGACTAAGAGGATAAGTATCTTCATGCTTGATTCCTGGCTTCTGGCTCTTTGATTGAGTTTCCACCACTTTCCTGAGATTCTAGCTTCTAGCCTGAATTCCTGGGTTCCTGATCACTGAGAATTCTCCTTCTCAGGCCCTTCCCAGGCCCAATACACTACATTCAGATGATCCTCAAGCTGTACTCTGAACTCTCCCCCTCTCCCTCAACTCTTTATCTATAGCTTTAAGTAATCAAATTATCACTACCATATTTTTTTTCTTGGAAAAGATATGTCAATCAAATGGGCTGTCACTCCACTCATCATCCGTATGACTTCCCAGACCAAAAGACCATTACTCCCTTTCATGTGTTTTCTCCTCTTATTAGAATGTAAGCTCCTTTTGGGCAGGGGCTATCTCGTTTTTTGCATTTGTATTCCCTGTACCTGCCACAGTATATGTAATAAGTAGTTAATAAATGCTTTTTCGTTCATTCATTCATAATTGGTAGCTCCAAGGTAAAAGTTTGTTCCTAATCTATGAGATGGAGTAGTAGGGAATGTAAAATTTAGATAGGAAGAAACATTTTGAAACACTGAGAAAACCTCCAAATGTTTTTTTTTTCCCAAAAATGATAGCAAATGAACATGAAATAGGCCGTTGACTGTTTTCCAAGACATATCCTTTATTCAGTTAAGCAAATGTTTGTATGCAGTGTGAGGATCTGATCCCTAAAACTGACATGTTCACTCAGATATTCCTAAACCTCTCAGATGAATGATACTATAAAGTCTTCAGTGCTCTTGGGTGTTCTGAACACATGAATACTGGCTTTGTTCTTTAAAGGTGATAATAGAAGCGTTGGAAGCAACAGGATCAGGGGAATTAGAGGAAATACTCATTAAAACAAATTTAAAAGGTCTAATGATTAAAATATTGATTAATTAGCCAAACATTGATTAGCAGTCACACTTTATCAACTACAGAGTTTCTAATTACTGCGCCATTATTCCATAGATTGACCTGTTCTCTCTTGTCACTTATGATGAAGAACAATTTTTATTAAGTGGGTTTTGGATTTTTGACCTGTAAAATTTTAATAGGGAGTGCACAGAGGATGTCGTGTGTGGTTTGGCATTTTAGTCACCAAGGGACTGATAGTTACTGTCTCTACTTAACCAGAGGCACAAGAAGTGCAAAAGGGAGGTGAGTACTTAGGGATTAAAGCCCTAACCACTTCATAAGGGAGGGAGGGGAAGTACCACACTTGCATCCAGTAAAACACACACATGGGCCCACGCGCACGCGTTCACACACACAGACAGGAAACACATACAACAGTGAATGGATAAAAATAGATTTATCTCATTGCTTTCTGTAGCTCACATGATAACAGAGTATTCAACTAGAGCAAAAGGAATAAGCATCCACCCCGTAGTAGACGCCATTGAACACCAGAACATATTATCAGTTTTTTGGGAAGTATTATCTTGGGATACAAGTACAGAGATCAGATTCACCTCTTAAAGGAAATGCCCACTTACGTCACAAGTAGAGGGTGACAAAAGCTGTTCCACAGAGACCAGGGCCTCCTCTCTCGGGAATCCTATAGAGGTTAGAATGATTCAGAGCTGACCCCAAGAAAAATCTTGCATTTGAAATATCTCATCAGGGCAAGTTTTGGACATCTTACACAAGGAGATCTTGTTGATCTCAATAACTGTCTATTTAAATCTGCTGACGCTGCGCTTACACTTTGATTCGCCAAAAGAAAAGGCCAATGCGCCACACGGGGTTACAATCTCAATATAACTGTCTGAAAGCACTGCCTGGGATTTACTCCTGATGAGATCAGCTCTAAGGCCAGAAAGCAGATTTATAGCATGAGCATAAGTGAGCAGGGGGCACACCTTTTTGATCATACATATGCTTGACAGGCAAAATGTGCTTACGACCTTATTGCCAAATAAGTAACAGCAAGTAAGCTCCTTGCAGTCAGTGGAAAATGACATCCAAAAGACAATTCAGAAGCGAGGCATTAGGCTGACAAGATCAACAGCCAAAGCCTGGGAAAGGGCCAGGAAAGAAGAGCTTGGTGTTCAGGGGCCACTGCGGGAGAAAATTTCCTACTGGCTAAGCTTCTGGGTCCTGCAGAGGGGCAATGTTTTAGAAATCACTAGCTGATTCTGAAGCAATTGAAAGGAGAAATAAGAGCTGGCATTTCGCCCAGAGAAAAAGTGTCATACCTGTTTCTACTTGTGAGGAGGGGAGAGATAACTGCTTCAGGGGATAACAGTAACACACTGCAAGCCATAGGCGCTGAGAGAATGAACCTCCACTTTGAAAGCTTCCTGGCAACATTTTCCATTTTGTGTGTGTCTATTTGCACGTGGAAAGGGAGATGAAGAATAGGGCTCATGGTTTCCACTAGTTTTGCAACAGGCAATTCTTCTCCTGATTATCAATTAGACCTACATTTTATTTTATAGTGTACTTCAAGACTAGGCAGACAAAGAGAAATGGAGAATTAGGGGGAAATGGGGAAAGGAGTAGGGGGAAGAAGTATGGATGCAACTTGGAGTCAGGGGACTTAGAACCCGGTTCTGACATTTAACTTGCTGCACAAACCTGGAAAAAACACTTCTTGTTCTGAGCCTTAGGTTCCCATCTGTTAAAATTAGGGTAGTCATGTTTGTATTACCTGTTTCCCACACTGTTGTGAGGAGTGTGCTTTGTAAACTGTAGGGTACTATAGAAATTGACTGAACATTATCTGGATAATGAAGATCCCTATTATTTTTTTGGTTCAATGACCTGAATACTTCAGGCAAAAATGCTTTCTGGTCCTAAATTAATACTTCTATTTATTCCCTTGTATTTAGACTTGTGGAATAGTCAAATTATCAAATAACTTTTGGTCGAATGGTGTTTCTCTAAACCTAAATATTGATGTTTTCCCAGCTTTTCATAGTGAAACTTTAGTAGAGTCTAACTCAAAAAAAGTAAAAGGCAAACTCTGAAGCTGCATTATTCTATTATTCCATGCATTTCACTCATGTCCTTGCTCTCAACACATACACACAAAGTTCTTATGACAATAAGAGTATAAAGTAAGAAGAAAAAAAGGTAAAAAAATACAGAAGTAAGAAGGACACAATCCTCATGATGTTGTTATTCTACAAAAGGCAAGGAAAAACATTGCCATGCCATTGGATTCTATTCTTAGTTTTAACATTTTAAAATAATGAAGACTTTATAAATAAAAAGGGGTGAGGGGCAGGGGGAACAGCATCTGGAGCATTTTCACAAACTTAGAGAAAGCCTAATGAGAGTTGTTTCCT
>CM053622.1:639919566-639987115 GCA_028646595.1 Phalanger gymnotis | reverse complement strand
ATGATGAGGTGCTTCAAGTTTATGCCATATCAACAGAGCCATAATTACAATGGGGTATTTACATAGTTGTTAGTGCATGGAATTTAAAAAGAATTTTGTCTTTA
This sequence comes from Phalanger gymnotis, assembly GCA_028646595.1. Classification (NCBI taxonomy): domain Eukaryota; kingdom Metazoa; phylum Chordata; class Mammalia; order Diprotodontia; family Phalangeridae; genus Phalanger; species Phalanger gymnotis. The sequence goes on along the minus strand of CM053622.1, from coordinate 639,987,011 downwards.
CATCACTCTCCTTGTGCAAGATGTCCTCTTTCTGAATAGACTCTCACTTTTAACACAGAAAAACATTTAAGCAAAACCTGCCAACACAAAGACTGGGTCTGACAATAGATGCAACTTTCACTAGTCTCTCACTTTTCTACCCAGAGGGAACATTGCAAACAACAGATAGTACTGAATTCGAAATCAAAAAGATCTGGATTCAAATGCAGACTTAGATGCTTTAGCTAAGAGACCAAGGATAAGTCACAGGACTTGTTTTCCTGCATTGTAAAGTGAGATAATACCATAGGACCTCAAAGGGTTGTGGGGAGAGTCAAATGAGATTATGTATGTAAAATATTTTGCAAACCTCAAGGTGCTATAGAAATGTGAGTTATTTTTATTATTATTACAAAGAGGAGAGAAAGCTATTTCTTCAACTCTTCTCTAAGGTTTCTGATTACTCCATCAACAAGTGTTTATTAAGCACTTGTTATGTGCCAGACACTGTTCTAGGCCATAGTGATGCAAAATACAAAGAGTGAAACAATCCCTACTTGATAATTTACTTGTTAATGGAAGCTTACATTCTAATGAGAGTTCATTGGTTATTACAATTTTATCACTACCTTGGCCCCTACCAGCCTGAAAAACCAGTTATGCTACATTTCCTTTCTCCTCAAAGTTGTCTAAACCCAAAGGTGATTTGTGGTGTCTATACTTTTTTCCATTGGCTGCAGCCGCCACCAATGCTGTAGCTTCAATTGCATAGGGATGGCCCTCAGAACCCCAGTTGTATTAGCTAGTAACAGGCAGATTAGATTTTACAAGGAAATACTCCAAAAGGTGTAATCACAAATATCCAAATTTATTCTCCACTACTTAATCCTTCTGTCCCCTTCTCACCCTTCCCTACTTTGTACCTCCAGTCTCTGGAGAGAGGAAGAGGATTAGGTTTATAGATTAACTCAGTTCTTTTACAGCACAGTTCCAGTTCCAAGTCCAACCCCTCCACACCCCAGGCTTGAGTCCCAGGCACCCTAGATTCTCTGGGCTTGGCTTCTAGGGCTTCCCTGCCAGGCTAGTAGACTGCAGCACCTTGCCTGAAACCCTGGCTCTAATGTCACTATGGCTCAAACTCCAATGGATTTGAGAAGGATGGAACCAAAACAAATACCCCCAGGTGTATTTCTTGGGGAAGGTAAAAGAAGAGCAGAGTTCCCCCTCACTACTTCAGTTCATCCCGTCTGTGCTGTGGATGAACTGTAATTATTACCCTCTGTGCATAGTAGAACAGAGCACAACAGAGAGCAGAAAAGAGAGAAATCATCCCCAAGTTGGCCAGTTTTAAAGACTCAGTCTATTCTGGTTATGTAGCCAATCAGAGGAAACTATTCCCTCTTACATGGCAAGCACTGTTAACTAATTATTAAGTGTTTAGTTGCCTTTCAGTCTTGTTTCTACTTATGTTATTAGTCTCATTGTGTGTGTTGTTCTCTTGGTTCTGCTGACTCAATCTTGCATCTGTTAGTATAGCTTTTTCTTTATTCCTATGCCAGCCTCCCTAGAAGTGGCCTCAAGGTGTCTAGGAGTTCTATGACTCCTCATCAGAGGTCATTTTTTTTTTACTGGTATCTCTTCAATCTTCAGCTGAATTTGTTTCCTCTGAGGTGCTTTGAGAGCATGTAACTGGGGAGGCTGTCATAGGGAGAGAGAAAGAGTGGGAACAGGCAAGCCCAGGCTCGAGAGGATTTACCTGGGGTTGAGCAGCACATTGGCTATTAACCTATTCTAGGAGATTGAAAAAATAGGGAGGATCTCATCTATTAGGAAGACTTAAAGTTGGTAATTAATGTTTGAAGTTAAGAGATGTATAATACAATATTAAGTTCCATTCTTACCCCAAGGTTATGATTTTTCAAATAATGTGATTGCCTAGAAATGAAAACATACATGTATTTTGACTGAAATCATGATTCTTATTAGTCTACTCATCAATGAATCAGTTAAAAAGGATTTATTCAGCATCTATTATGTGCCAAGTTAGACTGTGGGAACTCCTTTGGACCCCAAAAGAATTTGGGTCCCATTTGTTTGAGGGGGGGAAATGATGAGGGTACAGTCTCTGGGAACCCCCTTGAGCCCAACCCTGAATCTTCCCACTAGCTCTGGCTTTTCATGCCGAAATAGCCCAGCCTAGCCTTCCATTGTCTGGCTACCTCTGGATTGTCTTCTGGCTGTTTCCCACCCTTGATACTATCAATATCCATGCCTTCAGCTACTTCCCACCCTTAATCCCATTCTCTTGGTTCCTGGAGTCTGACCTCATCTCAGTTTCATGGAGCTCCTCCTTAGACTCCTCCTCAAGACCCTCCCTAAACCCTTCCTCTCATCACCCCAGGACCACCCCTTAATCCCTCCCACAATCTTTCTGTATATAAGTTTCATCTTGCCTCCACGAAGGTGCTCAGATTCAATCTAGCTCAGATTGAATCTGGCCCACTTGTGAAAACAAACATCACAAATAGTAAGATTTCTTAAGACAACTCATTATGGCGAATCCTTAATAAACTTTGTCTTTTTCCTTGGCTAAGAAAGCTTGAGTCGAATTCTTTCAGCAGGACCTGGCATGTTGATATTTTGGGGTCTCAAGCACCCCTAGAAACACATGGTTCCCTACCATCATCATTTTTCTTTAACCTCATCAGATACACCCTCAAGAAGAACTTTGCTTGGACACTCTGTATTGACTAAAGAAATTGTTACTTGCTTTGACCCAGGGGTGGATGGCGTTTTGAGGATGATGCTCAATGATATGTTGTGAATGTTATGCTTTAGTTCTGAGATGGGATCACAAAATATAATGCTTCTATGGTTCCAGGATCCAAGGCTATTTAGATTATGTTAAAGCTAAGGATGCTGGAGGGGTGGAAATGTTAAGGCAACCAGACTTTTCCCTGTTCTTCCCTTTTGGGATGCTAAGACTATCAAGTTTCCCATTTGTTTGAATTGGTGGGAAACATTTTGCTGTCTTTGTTTTGGAATATTTCTCAGCACTGAGGCAATCAGGAGTCATTGACTTGTATATGATGTGATACTGGGGATGGGGTACTTTCACACACCCAGCCTGGGTGAGGTCAGAGTCCTCAGGGCCCTGAACAGGATATAATTGAGGGGAGCTCGATGTTTGACTTTTGGGGCTCACTCGTGGAAGGAATGTTGAGACTCTGGGCAAGCTGTCATGACTGCCCCCTGGCTTTCCTAATCCAGACCCATTGGTTCTTCTCTGGTAACTACCAATTGTGATTTGAATCAGACAAGGTCTGCCTGTTGATGTTTGTAATTTCTATTTGTATTTGCCTTGAAGTTCAGAGGGCTGATCTTTTCCCCCTGAACTAAGTGAATGATATATGTATGTTTAATTAAACTGAGATTGTTAACCCCTTAAGATTACTTTCCTCAGTAAAGCAGATCACAGAACCTGTGTTAGTGGCCTTCTGTGTGCTGGTTATTATTGGTCCTACACAGCCACAGTGGCTACTAGCAGATTGTTGCTACAACATGATGTAAAAGGTTATTACAATTATCCACATGAGAGATGATAAAGACTTAAACCAGGGCAGTAGTCATATAGTGAAAACCAGAATTTATATAGTGCTTTAACATTTGAACGGTGCCTTACAAACATAATCTAATTTGATCTTGACAACCCTGGAAGGCAGGTACTATTTTTATTCCATTTTATAGATGAGGAAACTGAGGCAGGCAGAATTTAAGTGGCTCGCCCAGGGTTACGCAGCTAGTTAGTGTCTGAGGCTGGTTTTGAACTCAGGTCTTTCTGACTTCAGGTCCAGCACCACCAAGAAGAGGAGAAGATGACTGTGAGAAATGTTGTGGAAGCAGACTTGACAAGAACTGAAAACTGACTCTATATGCAGGGTGAGATAGACTGAGAAGGTGAGGTGGACTTTGAAATTGCACACCTGCACAAGATGGAAGGATGACTAGCTCCCTTGGCAGAAATGAGAAGTTTCTAAGAGGTGGTATAGGGAGAAAGAAAAGTTCTGTCCTCAAAATGTCAAATTTGAGAGACAGACTATCCAGTTAAAATGTCTAATAAGCGGTTAGTGACATACAACTGCAATTCAGGAGGAAGGCTAAGAAAGAATGTGGGCACCATTTGCATAGAAATAATTGAACCGATGGAAGCCAATGAGTCACCAAGACATCAAGCAAATAGAGAATAGGGTTCTGAATCAACTTTGTGGTGTGTCCTCAGGGAGTGGGCATGATATGTGATAGTGTTACAGCAGAGATTGAGAAAGGACAGTCGGACAATTACAAAAGCAACAAAGTGAGAGCAGTGTCTCAAAAACCCAGAGAGAAGTTAGCATCCAGGAGAGACCAGTTAGCAATGGCAAAAGTTGCCAAAAGAAACATGAAAACTGAGAAAATGTTATTCATCTTATGGTTTCTAGCCTCTCTCAGAACATTTTGTAATCATGGGCCAGATTTCTTGTCTGCCAGCTTCCGTTTACATGTTCTTTCACTCATACTTGGCTTATCAGGAAGACAGGTGGTATGATACTAAAAATTCAAATAACTTGCTCAAGATTGGTAAATAAAGAAGAATAAGAACTGGGGCACATAATTCCCAATTAGAACTCAATTTATGTTTCCAGAGTGGGTCATCTTTGGTTATGAGTCAATGCATATATTTATTCTTTTGGATATAGATAGTGAATGCAAGATCTTGATCTTTATATCCATTTTCATAAAACCAGTCTGCTCTTCATTTTACTTAGTCCTAGTGACTGGCACAGTTGCGTCTGCCTGAGTAATTCAATCTATTTAGACAGTGAAGCTGGCTGATTTGGTCCCCCCATTCGAAAGATCCCACATCTCCTGTCTTCAGCCCAGATTGACCCTTGTACTCAACACTGGATTTTGGTGCCTGAAGTGCTGTGATGTATCATTTGACTTTGTTTAGTGTACAATAATATCCATTTGCTGAAAAGGAAATGGGAACTGTCTGGTTTAACCTTTACTTAGAACATAAATGATGTTGAAACCACAGTTTTAGTTTCATTTTTGATTTTCATGGGTTTTGAGAGCTTAAGCTAATGCTATAACATTAATATTAATGATGAAAAAATCAATTTAATTTAGCAAGATTTGGTTTTTTTTTTCATTAAAATTATGGTCTTTATGCCAACTTGACCTAGGGTAACAACTAAATCAGAAAGGTATTACACCCCACCAGCATCCATGACAAACTTTCAAAAACTGATTGGTGGAAGGAAGGAGGACCCTTTAGCATTTTTCTTACTTATATGTTCAAAATTAATCTCAGGTTCCACTTTCCACAGGAGTCTTTTCCTGATTCTCCCCATCAATTAACAGAACCTCCTTCTTGATTTTTTGTGTTGGGAAAAACAGTAGATCTGAAGTCAAAGGATCTGGGTTCAGATCCTGTCTCTGATATTAATAGCTGTGAGAATACAGGCAAGTTACATAACTTCCCTGGGCCTCAGTTTCCTTATCTATAAAATTAGGAGGTTGGACTAGATGGTCATTAATAATCCTTTCATCCTTAGAGCTATTGCCCGACAGTCTGAGAAATGTTATTTACTGTCCTTTTCCCTTGTTGCTGTAAAATATAAAATTCCTTGAAAACAGGAGTTGTTTGTTTTTGCCCCGTATCTCCAATACCTAGTATATCTTACACATAGTAGGCATGAAATAAAAGTTTGTATATAAACATTTTAATTAAATGATACTTTTTAACCATCAGTTATATTCTTTCAAATAGAAGCATTAATTATACCATAATTGGTTTGAAAATTGCAGATGACTTTCTCTTTCTTAACAATGGATTTTCGTGACTTAAAATAATGTGATGTTGCAAGATATGTTAGGGATAAATGAAAATTTTTATCTTTTTATGGTCTTCTGGGGGGGGTAATTTTAAAGGTATAGGACAGAGTTTTTCCAATTTCCCACAGATTCTATGGAAATTAAGGGTATCTTTAATAAAGGTTTATGAAAGAAAAAAAGAAGCTTTACATCCATCAAAACTGGAATGGAATGGTATGGAAACAGAAAAACCCCACCCCATTTCATATCCCATCATCTAAAGAGTTAAGTGTGTTAAGGTCAGATCAGTCTGTCTGCTTTCAAGCAATTCCAGCTCTAGGTCTAGCCTGTGAAAATCATTCTCCAGTGACCCCTTTCTTAGCTAGGTACTAAGAGAATTGCAGACTGGCACCCTTACTGCACCCTTGTAGGGAGAAGAAGAAAGTTAGATATTTGGGAGGGGTAGAGAACAGAGTGAAACAGCCTCTATATAATGCCATAAAGCAGCCATGCAGGCCTTAAAAGTCAAGATGTACATACACATAAACACATGAAGCGAAACTATTCACGCCAACATCAAATATAACAAGTTTCCAGTAATGCTCTAATATGGCATTTATATGGGTACAATTGCATGTTTTAAGGTGCTGATATGTACCTTAACAACTCAAAAAAGCCTTCCTTTGTTGCTTTTCAAAAGTAAAACTCTATGGTTCCACTGGGAGTTCTGAACAAGCAAATATTTTGGTTAAGCACTGAAATCCTTTTTTTGGCATGTACTATTATTATTTCTTTCTGTGGAAATTTCTAAAGGAATTTTTATTCAGGAAGCAAAGAGGTTGGAAATAGCATCCTATCCAGGGGTGGGAGAGCTATGCCCATTAGTATGAGAGTTACATATCAATCCCCCAAGGCATGGATGGGAGAATAAACTTCATACTCTGCATATGCAGCAGCCATATTAATATGATAGATTTTCAACGCTCTATAGGATCCATTACTGTGTGTTGGGCCAATAATCCATGAATTTGAAGGATTTATACAATAGACCATAACAGCTCCTTAGGAACAATTATGTCCCATCAGATGAAAAAATGTCTTTTTAAAACCTTCCTATTAACCTGTTTGCTCCACAGACCATATTCCTTTGAAGGTTAAATTATATACATAGCACAATGGGCCAAATCATCCCATTTGGTGTTTAAAAATGTATTTATGGCACAAAGCTCTCCAAAATGGGAAAGGGGAAATTGCACCCTAGTGGGCCATCAAATCAAGGTGATTTTGTAATGTGAGCAAGAGGCAGCATGTGCAATGTCAGCAGGGAGAATCAGACTGGATGATCCAAAGATAATACTTACCTCTTTACCTGCCATCTGCATTCTGAATTGCCGGGGACCCACAGGCCTAGCAAAAACATCACACAAGTGGATTTGGTTCTAGTATGACTTGATTCTGAATCAATGAAATGTATAACATAAGGCAGCTGCTATCAGCCTTGACAGGTACAAAATAATAAGTTGAGAAAGAAGATCATGTATTAAACAATACTGCAATTACCGTTATATAGAAAGTATTATTTTTAAAAAAAAATTCATTTGCTTTGGTTTATAAAATGTTTTTATCATTACCTAGTTCAAATAGATAACTCATGAGAAAACTAGGGCAACAAATAATTCATCTTAAAATTAAATTTGACAATCATTTATTATGTGCTTATTATGAACTATGTACTGTGCTAGACACTGGGCAAAAAGATATGAAAGAAAACAGTTCCTGCCCTCAATGAGCTTACTTTCTACTGGGGGAAACAAACTGTACAAGGATAATTAAATTAAAATGTGTGCAAAATAAATACGGTATAATGGGAGAAGGGTAATGAGGAACCAGAACTGGCCTCTTGTCAGCGGTAGCACTTTAACTGTGCCTTGAATGGACCTATTTGTTCCAAAAGGCAAAGATGAGAAAGGATATCATTCCAGAAATGGGAGACAGTTTTGGTCAAAGTTACGGAGTCAGGAGAGAGAACGTTGTGACCAAGAAACACAAGAGAGACCGAGCTGTCTAGAACACAGAGTACATGGAGGAGAGAGTGGGACTGAGGGGAGCAATGTGGAAAGATGGGTTGGAGTCAGATTGTAAAGGGCTTTCAACATCAAATAGAGGACTCCATATTTTATCCTAGAAGCAAAAGGGAACCAATGAAGCTTCTTGACCAACAGCTTAATATGATTAGACCTGTGCTTTAGGGACATACATTTGTTGGCTATGTGGAGGATTGATTGGAGAAGGGAGAGGCTGGATATAGGGATATCAGTTAGGAGTCTACTGAAATAGTTCGGGCAAGAGGTAAAAAGGGTCTGAAGTATAATAACTCTGGTCTGAGCAGGGAGAAGGAGGTGACTGAGAAAGATGATGTGGAAGTAATATCTCATGATGAGACTGATGTATTAAATTCATTTTACTATTGAGAGGTTATTTTTGTCTTTCATTTTTATACTAACATAATTCTACCTTAATCCTTCCTCCACTGAACTCTTTGCTTTAAGGCATTTTTTTTCTCTTCATATTATCTTTTTTTTCTTTTTTAGTAATTTACCCTATATTTTGTTTTTATGTTACATTTACAGATTACTCCTACTTCATGAGAGGTCTCTTATAACAAAGTAAAAAAATTAACTGAAATTAAATAATACTATGGACATTTGAAAAGGTATGTTTCACATCTGTTGCAACCTTCAGCTTTCTGGATGTGTTTTTTTTTTTTTGAATTAGCAGAAATATATTTTCTTTCCCTCTTACACTTCACCTGATTGGGGGGGAAAAGAGAAACAAAAAATAAATTTCTTGCAACAAATATGCATAGTCAAGCAAATTCCTTCAATGGTAGTATATAAATATGTATTATGTACATGCTTAAATATGTATATATGTATGTATAGTAGCATCTAGGTAGCATAGTACAAAGAGAATCTGGTCTGGAGTGAAGAAGTTGTTGTTCGATGATTTCAGTCATATCTGACTCTTCATGACCCTATTTGGGATTTTCTTGGCAAAGATACAAGAGTGGTTTGCCATTTCCTTCTCTAGCTCATTTTCAGATAAGGAAACTGAGGCATAAAGGGTTAAGTGACTTTTCCAGGATCACACAACTAGTAAGTATCTGAGGCTGAATTTGACTTCCTGACTTCAAGCCCAGTTATCTATCCACAGTACAATCTAGCTTCTCTGTATATATGTATGTACATATGTATGTATTTATGTTTATGTCATATTCTGCACTCTAAACCCATCACCTATGCAATGGATAGCGTATTTCATCATTAGTCTTCTGGAATCATGAATGGTCATTAGATTGATCATAGTTTTTACAGCTTTCAGACTTAATTACTTTTATAGCATTATTGTTATATAAATTGTTCTCCTGATTTAGTTTATAAAAGTCCTCAAAATGATTCATTTTTAAAATATTAATATTTTTATGTAAATTGTTTTGTTGCTCTTCACTTCGTTCTTTATCAGATCATATAAGTTTTTCTGTGCCTTCTTAAGGCATCTATTTCCTCATTTCTTACAGCACAATAGTACAATTTATACCAAAACTTATCCACCCATTCATTCCACAATTAATGGGTAACCTCCAGTTTCCAGGGGTCTTTTTTTCATCACAGAAAAAGTTCCTATAAATATTTTCATATAAGGACCTTTTCCTCTTTCTTTTATCTCTTTTAGGTATAGATGTAGCAGTGATGTAGCTTGGACAAATACCACATACTGTTCAGCAGCTTTTTGTGTGTAATTCCAAATTGCTCTCCAGAATGGTTATAACCATTCGTAGTGCAGCAAAGTGCTTGTTTTCCCACTACCTCTCCAACACTTACTGTTTTCTGTTTTTTGTCATCTTTGCCACTCTGATGGGTATGGAGTGAAACCTTGGAAATGATTTAATTTTCATTTTTCTATTGTCAATAATTTGGAGCATTTTTAATGTGGCTATAGATAGCCTGAGTTTATTTTCATGAGAACCGTCTATTTAATCTACTTAGACCATTTATCAAATGGGGAACAGGTCTTTTTCTTATAAATTTGAATCAGTTAATTATATATCTTGAAAACAAGACGTTTATCAGAGAAACTTATTGCAAAGATTGTTTTCTTCCTTCTCACCTGCCAAGTGAATCATCCTTTAAAACGATAAATAACAAAAAGGATGAGGAGAAAAAAGAAAAGCAACTCAACAAAACTAACCAATGCACATTACCCCACCCTGTAACACTCACCCCCCCCCCCCCACCCCGCCCCGCTCCATAGCTTTGTTAGCTCCCTAGTAAGTCTAGAATCAAATAAAGCTTCTCTGTTGGTATTTAAAACTCTTCATAACTTTGCCTTTTCTTACCTCTTCCATAAACTCATATATAAGTAGCCATGGAGGCCTACTTGTTGTTCCTCACACAACATTCCATTCCCCATCTATGTGCCTTTGCACTCACTGTCCCTCATGCTAGTAATGCTTTCCTTATTCACTCCCACCTCTTGGAGTTCCTGGCATCTGTCAAGAGTCACCTCAATTTCCATCTACTGCATGAGGCCTTTTCTGGACCCCTGATCCACTAGTTCCCTGTTCTGCTTTATACATGCCTGGTCTGGCATATATACATACATACATACATACATATATATATATATATATATATATATATACATATGTGTGTATATATGTGTGTGTGTGTGTGTGTGTGTCTCATCCAATATAATGTAAGCTTCTTGAGGGAAGGAAAATTTCATTTCTGTCCCCACCACTGCAGAAAAGGGAAGAGACATATGTTTTCAACCATTCTCTGGGCCCAAGCTTAGTCATACTAATTACATGTTTACATCTTTCCTTTTGATCCAGAGAATACTTTAGTCAAGACCACTGCCACAGTCACTACATCTGACAGCATAAACATTTCCTATCTGTAGTTACCACCACCTCTCTATCAGTACATGGGAGCTTACATTTCATCCCAAATGCTCCAGGACCAAGACTTCTCATTATATTTTATTAAAAGTTGACTGCTTTTTGACTTGTTATCATTTTTATTATCATAATCATTGTATATATTGTTCTTTTGCGTCTTCTTTATTCTACATCACTTCATACAAATCTGTATGTATTTTTCCCTGAAATTTCCCTATTTATTGATTATTAATGTGTAATGGACATAGGTTCAGGGATTGTTGATTAATTAATATTATATATTATTAAAATCATCACTAGGTATTCAGGCAGTCAGTCAATAAACATATATTTAAACACCCATCATGTGCCAGGCACTTGTATTGGAGATACAAAGAAAGGCAGAAGATAATCCCTGTTCTTGAGGAGCTCACAGTCAAATAGAGGAGATAACATGAATACAACCATTTAGAAACAAGCTCTATACAGAATAAATTGGAGATAATCAACAGAGGGAAATTACTAGAATTAAGGAGGATAAGGAAAGGCTTCTCATAGAGGATAGAATTGTAGCTGGGACTCGAAGAAAGCCAGGGAGACCAGGAGGTGGAGATTAGGAGGAAAAGTATTCAATCAATGAAAATGTATGGAGTTTGGAGATGGAGTGTCTATGGAAGGAATAGCCATGAGACCAGTGTCACATGGGGGCAGGGGTAAGGTATAAGACTAGGAAGGTAGAAAGAGGCCAGGGTGTGAAGGGCTTTGAATGCTTAGCAGAGGATTTCATATTTGATATTGGAGGTCATAAGGAGATGCTGGAGTTGATTGAATGGAGGAGTAACATGGTCATATTTACACTTTAGGAAGAACAATTGAGTGGAGGATGGGTGAAGTGGGGGCAGGGGGAGTCTTGAGGCAGGGAAACCAACCAGAAGGCATTTAATTAGTCCAGGCACATAGTGATGAAGGCCTGAACTGGGGTGGTGTACCAATGTGTATCAGATGAGAGAAGGGACATATGTGAGAAGTAATAATCCTGAAATTAATGGAACTTGGTAATAAATTAGATATGGGAGGGGTGAGAGAGAGAGGAATTAAAGGTGATAAAGGTGACACCTAGGTTGCTAGACTGGGGTGACTAGAAGGTCTTTGATGCCTTCAATGCTAATAGGGAAGTTTGGAAAGATGGAAGGGTTTTCAGGGAAAGATAAAGACTTCAGTTTTGGGCATGTTGAGCTTAAGATGTCTACTGGATATTCAGTTGAGATACAAGACTGGAGGTTAAGACAGAGGTTAGGACTGGATAAGTAGACTGGAGAATCATCAACATAGAGATGATAATAGAAACCATGGATGTTGATGAGATCACCAAATGAAATAGTATGGAAGGAGAACAGAACAGGTCCCAGGACACAGCTCCTACCTTTAGTAGGCATGACCTGGTTGGAGATCCAGCAAAGGAGACTGAAAAGGAGGAGTCAGAAAGGTAGGAGAACCAGGATAGAGTAGTATAACAGAAACCTAGAAAGAAGAGGGTATCAAGGAGAAGAGGGTGATTGATTGCATCAAAGGCTACAGAGATGTCAAGAAGGATTAGGGTTGAAAGAAAGCCCATTAGATTTGGCAATGGAAAGATCATTGATAAATTTGAAGAGAGGAGTTTCAATTCCTTGAAAAGATTGAAGACAGACTGTAGAGTTAAAAAGAGAGAAGAAAGGAAACGGAGTCATGAGCTACAGATTCCCTGTTTCGGTTTAGAAAAAAAAAAGGGAGAAGAAAAATGGGATGATAACTAGGAAGAATCAATGGATCAAGAAAAGGGTTTTTTGGGGGATAGAACAGACATGGGCATGCTTATAGGAGGAAGGAAAGAAGGCAGTAGACAAGGAAAGAATGAAGGTAAGTGAGAGGATAAGGATGATCAAAAGAGCAATCTTCTGGAGAAGACATGATGGAATGGGATCACTTGTACATATAGAGGGTTTGCCTTCGTAAGGAGAAGGGTCACTATTTTATATGAAACAAGAGTGAAGGAGGAGATAGAGAATATTTGTCTGCCTCAGTTTTGTCATCTATAAAATGGAGATAATACTAGCACCTCACTTTCAGTGTTGCTATGAGGACAAAATGAGATAATATTTATAAAGCACTTTGTGAATTTTATAGCACTATATAAATGTGCACTAATATTGGAAATATATATTCAGAGAACTGAAGATATATGATATTACAGATTACAGCACTATTTGAATTTAAACTTTATGTTCAAATAGAAAGTCATGCCTATTGTTTTCACCCTTCACAGTTGAAAAGACAAAAGGCAGGGCTAATATTAGGCAAAATTGTGAAGTAAGTAAGGTTTATCAACCCCCCTTCAATGGGGACAGCCCTTTTCCCTCAGTCTGCCCAACTCAGATCCCAAATGTGACCTTAATGGTATCTATCCCTTGGCTGTCCAAGGATTCCTATTTAGACCACCCCAAGCTGGTCTGATTGAAAAATTAACCTTGTCTCTTCACTGACCCATTACTCTCTTAACCATTTTAATTTGATTAACTTGGTCCATATCCTCTGTCTCTTAAATATTTAAATGTCAAGCAACATTTAGCAGTGAACTGAATTTACATATTACAGTATTGGTTTTTCTTGTCAGAATTGGCTGTATGCATAGATACAATTGGAAGCCGCCCACGTGGTATAATTTGGGCACCATCAATCTTCATCTGTTTCTAGATTTCCCCTCCATGAAACTAAAAATCCATTTCCTTTGTATAGTGACCCCAAACTTCTTTGCTTCCCTTTCCAATTCACCTCAACCCCCAAGCAAGCCTTCTCTGTCCTATTTCTTAAAAACCCTACTCTGTTAGTCAAGTGAATCTGGTTAGTCCAATAAACTCTTCAGTCATTTTTCCCACTCCACATCCAACTCTTCATGTCCCTATTTGAGGTTTTCTTGGTAAAGATACTGGAGTGCTTTGATTTTCTTTCTCCAAATCATTTTACAGATGAGAAAACTGAGGCAAACAGGCTTAAGTGACATTCTTAGGTCACACAGCCAGTAAATTTCTGAGGCTGGATTTGAGCTCAGGAAGATGATTCTTCCTGACTCCAGGCTGGGCACTCTATCCACTTCACCACCTAGCTGCCCAATCTAATAAAGTCATACACGTTAATTTGCTATGTTCCTGAACACAGAATTAAGTGAATTCTTGCGTACCCTAAAGAAGGGCATAAGAATTGTTTTACGCCTTCCTTCCCAACAACATCTAAAATTTTATCTGTGAGCTGTAGCATCTTGGTATCTTGCCAAGAACACAGGATTTTTGAGGCAGAGGAGCTGGATTGAATGCCAGCTCTGCTACCATGCTATCTGCATGACCATAGCAAACCAGGTGCCTTTTCTGGGCCTTAGTTGCCTCATTTGCAAAGTGACAGGCTAGGACTACATGCTCTCTAAGGTCTGTTACAGCTTGAGATTACCATTGTCTAGAGGAAGATTTGACTCTTCAAAACAAATATCTATGTTCTGTGGAGAATAAGATTTCAAGGCATGGGAATCTAGCAGCGGATGGATTGCTGGATCTGGAGTCAGGAAGACCTGAATTCAAATCTAGCCCTAGACATTGAATATCTGGGTAACCTCCTCAGTTTCCTCATCTGTAAAATAATTGCACCCCAGGGCAATTGTGAGGGTAAAATGAGTTAATATTTGTAAAGTGATTGGCAAACATTTAACAGACTACAAAATGCTAGGTACAAGTATTTTTTAAATAGGTGCTTTTACAAAAAGTAATATGAAAAATGTCAACTTCTCTTTTCCTCCACATCCTCAAATACTCAACCCTGTATAGCTTGCCTACTACTCCTAGTCTTAGTTCTACTGATGAACCTAACGTGTCCCTCTATCACCCCTCCCACCTAACAAGGGTGTTTCATAACAGAGACGAGGATCTCCAATGATGGGGACTTGTGGCTAATGGAGTAAAAATTTGGGAGCGGGTAGCCCTTGTGGTGCTCCTCAGTTTACATCACAACAACAGTTTCCAACTCTACTCACTCATTCATAAAGACAGCCCTGACAAGAAGAACCAGTACTGTGATATGTAAATTCATCTCAATGTTAAATATTGCTTGACATTTCCCTGTTTAAGAGGCAGAAGATATGGACCAAGTTAATCAAATTAAAATGATTAAGGAAGCAGAGTAGAGCCCAGGTCAGCACAGGGACAAGGTTAATTTTTCAATCAGGCACCAGAGTGAATTTGTTGTTTGTGTCCTCCATGCTTTCTTCCCTTCGTTTTCAACCCGGACTAGAAATGTTCATTATTTTTTCATAAGTTTTTGGCAAAGCACCTTGAGCTCTTTGGAGGAAAGGTGCTATATAAATCTAAATATGAATAAAAAATAAACATCTGTGAGCACTCTCAAAGACTCATTCTGTTTATCAAGTACATAGACCCACAGGCAGAGAAAGGAGGGACAGGACAGTAGGGAATGGAATGGCAAATAATATCTCCTAGTTAAGGAATTAAAATTTCCTTAGTCAAACTTGTTCAGTCCCTGTACATCATAGAATCCACTGTCAGGATTCAATAAAAGTGTGGCAATAATCATTCCTTACTTGGGTCCTCTGTAATTCTCCTTCAAGATAGTACCCAGATAGGGATCTGGGAGTGAATTTAATTATAATATCGCTTCCTCCTAAACTGAATTTCTCTGCCACCTCATTTGTGAGCTATGCATTATTAAATGTGTTGTGATAATTAGGGAGACTGTACTTTATATAAAAAAAAAAGATCCTTATCTAGCCCGAACTATAAACAAACAGCCTGAAAGATCTCAGAGGCAGTAGCCTTGTCTTTCTGGGCAATATTCCCTTATAAGGCAAATTGCCGTGAGGTTCAAAATGAACAAATCCTCCTCATTTTCTTTTTCTCTACTTCATGCCGGGGTGAAAGGGTACAACATTCATCCAACCCAATTCTCTCTGCATGGAGAAATAGCAGAAGGAGGGAGGAGCAGGTTATTATAAAGCCCTTGGAGATAGTTTCCATACCTCTCTGAGGTATAACGTTGAGGAGAAATGGGGTGGTGTTCTCCAGCTGCAATGGGCCTCCATGCCACCATGCAGGATTAAAGATCCCTGGGCACCCGAGCTTCTCAGCTTCCTGGGATATCAGTACTAGGCTTTTTTGTAGCAAATGTTTGTGAACAGGTTGTTGGGCAGTTGAAACTCAGCTTCAGTTTCTGACTGGTTGCTTCCCTGATGGTAACCAGGCTGTACTAAACTTTGATACGAGGAGAAAGAGACAAAACCCCAGAGGGACACAGCATGAGGCTCTTTTCCATTCCATACCTGAGAGGGCATGATGCTAACTAACTTCCTGGACACAAAAAGAAGAGTTAAGCTGATCATTTCCTAAATTTGTTTCCTGAAAGCATGGGGCAATTCACCCACTTTGCCAAAACAACTTAGCCACAGTATTAAATGATCGCCTGATTTTATTTTTCAAATTTTATACATGTCTCAGGGGAAAAAATTCCACTGAAGTAAGAGCACAAATTCCTGAGTAGAAAATTATTTCTTGTCACAGGAGGCCTGTCATAGCCTTCATGAAAGCTGTGGCAAAAGCTGCTGCTGAGAGAGATTGTACTTTTTACCCACTGTGAGTCACCATATGCAGCCGACTCCTCTGAAATGGATTAAAAATCAAGGATTGTGAATTTAAACTCCTGTGAGGCTCGATTCCTAGGTGAGAAACTTTCCAGGATCTCCTTGTTTTAAACTCTTTTTAATTCCCTCCCAAAGATTCAAGATCTAGTAAATTAAGAAAGGGATGCAATGACAGTCCTTTACCAATAGGCCTTTCTACTTCATCCATCTATTGACATGTGAGCAAAGGCCTACCTCCACCTGCATGTAAGCTCTCCATGCTGTCTGGGCCAACATAAAGGTAGAGCATAGCAATGTAACGTGCCAAACATTAGGAAAATGTTTATTCCATTTCTATTCCTTTTTATTCTTCTACACCCTCCTCTACTTCAAATCTTCACATAGAGGTACTGGGCATTTAGGCAAGCCTGCTTTTCTTTTGACAGAGAAAGCGAATTAGACTCATTAATATTTTTACTATCAATTGGTAACATAGTATGTCAAACACAAGCTTTAAAAGCGTTCTCATTTTTAAATATTTCTGAGCAATTATCCAATTGGTATTTCTGAATAACAATCAAACACAAGGCAAGACACTCTCATTTAATCAATTGCATATGCATGGGTGCATTCACATTTGAAGACACACACAAAAGTAAGATTTCAAAGAAAATTACTATGCTCTTCAATATGGCATGGAAACTCAATGCCACTCTCAGTAGCAAGACCAGGCCAAGAGACTAGAGGCTTACCTTTGTCATTCAAAAAGAGAAGTGGAACCATATTTTTCTTTCTCTCTTTCCATCACCATTTTGCCAGTTTGCTAGGAATTCATGAAAATGCCCACTTTTTCAGACATGTATTGGGGGACTGATGACAGCTGGCAGCATATACTCCCATGGTTTCTCTCCTAAATTCCCACCACGGTCACACTGTGTGTCCCAGTCCCCTAGAAGTCCTGCCCTCTTCTATCATAGAACTTTGTCTCAGCTGCTTTAAGGAGTTAATTGAACCCTAATGACAGCTAATTCATTAGTTACTCTGACCATGCTCTGTGTACCCATGGGGTGCTGTGGATAGGAAGGCATTGAGGCTATTGAAACATTCTGAATCTTACACAATGTGAGAATCTGTCTGAATTAACCACATAAACTCTCTCCAAAGATCCCATGGCCATTCAAGGATAGGTAGAGCAGATAGAATGAAAATCCTGAGGGGCTGAACTCACCTAGTACTAATCTCAGCAGCACTAGGGCAATGATTTTGACTTCTTAAAGAGAGCTGCCATCTCCGTGTTCGATTATTTCTCGAGTAATAAGATCTTGTCAAAGCAATTTCCTTGTTCAGCCACATGCCGGTCTGTACAACTCTCATGCATATGGACATGCATACGGACTCTCATTTTTAAGTCATTTCTAGATTGGTCAGCACAACAGATAGGAAAATGTCAAACCTAATATTTGGAGTCACTTTAATGGATTATTTGGACCACTGCATGGCCAAGCTAATTGATTATCTAACAACTGACTAGAGCAAAATTGCCATCGAACTATGAGCAACTTAGTAGTAGCTTGTAGTCACACACACCTGGTTCTAAAAGCCTTGAATCAATGTAATTCTATTACTTTTCAGTCAGTCTTAAATGTTTGCCATGATTGTTAGAACCCAAATGTGGTTTATTTTACTTTAAAAGTAGTTTTCTTCCCCTCCTTGACCTTTTAAAACTTATGGGCACTGAAACGGTTTTCTCAGAGAAACAATTGGAATTATACATCATCACAGTCAAAGATACATCACAATTGGGTTTTTGACCCCACCTGATATGAATTGCACTTCCACCTTTCCATGTCAAGCCTAGACCTTCTATATGCACACTCCTCAAGTGTCTCCTTTCTTGTTTGTGCAATGGATCCACTGAAGTCAACCCAAACTTCAAATCGTATCATTTCATGTCACAACCTTAATGTTATTTCAATATGTGGCTTTCTGAGAACCTGTTTAATATATTAAAAAAGACTTAGGGACATTTCTTATATTTTTTGGCATTTGGGGAAAATAATTGGGGTAGACAGCTACTACTTTGTGTTACAAATTTGAATGTGAAATTTCAGAAAACCTCCTTGCATTAAAAATGAATTAACTGTGTGATTATTAATTGTGCATATTCCAATCCCTTTGTGCTGTACTGCATGTTTCTTGAATCTCATTTGAATCCTTTGGCTAAGTAATGTGTCAAGGGGGGTACTAGCCTGAATGCCTGAGTTATTTAAAAAGCAGGACAGCACTTCCAGATTAGAATACCAATGAGTGGGGTTAAAAAGGCGCTACTGTAGTTGGAGGGCAGCTCTCAGTCTGAGAAGTACCTGAAAAGGACCTCTATGGACTAATTTTCAGAATCACATTGTAATGTGGGCTCATGTCAATCATCCGAACAGACAGCTTCATCCCATGATATAAACTAGTTATACATTCAAGAGCTGCCAGAGGATCTTCATTAAAAAGGGACTTAGCATTAAAAGAAGAAGGTTGTTTTATTATAATGCTTCAAACACAGGTTTTTGTTTTATATGTTCTCAGAAATCTTTTTTTTTGTTCTTTGCTACAATATCAAAAAAGTGGCACAGAAGAAGCAAAACATTAAATATTCCATTTTTTAATAGGAATCAAGGAAGCTTTCTGGTTTAAGGCATTAAAATCATATACATTTTTCTAAATTTATTCATGGCTTTGAATAACAAAAAGAAATCTCTAGATGTAATAGGAGGATGTTTTTAATCTTTTGTGAGGAGGGATTTGCAGAGCTGACTACTCAAGGTAAAATATCTACTGGCAAAGTATATCAGTGAGAGCTTTATACATATACATTTGTATAAAACCTTTGGGCTCTTCACAAGCTTCTAGATACCAGTTAGATATTACAATCCATGTCATTAAATTTTAATATAATTGTGTTAAGAAGACAACAGTAACAATATCCATGTAAGTAAATCATTGACACTATAATCTAGTATTTAAAGAAACCTTAACGGGGGTTTAATAAAACAGATAAACGCATCTCTTTACCTATATACAGAGCTGTCATTTCAAATCCCTGACTTAAATATAATTGCCCAAGTTCTGCATCTTCAAAGTGTCCAGAGTGTTTTAATCTAAAGTTGCTCTGGTCTATCCCCAACATACCAAGACAAATGGCCAGGCAAGAAATTAATTAAAACAATGATGTGAGTTTTCCCCAAGTAAGATAAGGATTTGTCTCACTGGCTTTGTTTTTTGCCATTCTATTTCAATGAAGATGCTACTGCATTCTAGGTCATTTTCTCCATTGGAAGGGAGATTGCCACAACCGGTATACATTTTCTCCAGTTGGTATTATTATTCAAAAATGGTATGTATAGTGTATATAAAATCATGTGTATATGTATACTTATTTATAGATAACTCACTGGAAGTCACAATTTACAACTTTGCATGATGACACGATAATGCTATATGTTAATTTCCAGTGCTTCCCCTCAGGAGTCTCTCTGGAAGCAAAATCATTAAAATGAGTTGTGAAAGCTTGGGAAACCCTCCTGGTGTGGAAGCTCTCCCACCATCATGCAGGAGAGAGCTTAATTAAAGGCCCTCTTGATGCTCGAAGACCAAATAGCACATGATAAAAGTGCTTTTCTGAAGCTTCTCTCTCTCCTCTGTTTCTCCTATGCATTGGCTTATATGCACAATTACCTCCGTGCTGTCATCCTTAACCAAATAACTCAAATTTTTGCTGCATAGAATGGATAAAATAGGGTCCCCGAACCCTTGTTCGATAATATGCTCTGAGAATTCAAGATGGCACTTATAAAAAGCCCAGATTTGGAAGCAGTCACATACCAAAACTATATTTTGTATCTGAGAATAACCTTAATTAAAATGAGAGAAGAAGAAAGAAGGAAATTGTAGAAAAATAAATCTTTTCTTCCACAGAAAATGATAGCATTCTAACCATCTAAAAATATTAATCTTTTAAAATGCTTGTTTTTTTCTTGAAAAATTTGTAGCTTAGTATGTGGACTAATTGATGCTATAAAACAAAGGAGATGGCTACTAGTATTCATCATATATAAATCATAATCATAAATCCCCAATTCTCAAGATACGAGGTAAATGGAACTAGAATTTTTTTTCCACATGTGATATTTACTGGTAGTGGCCAAAATAATAGCAAAAGTGGAGAGGATTTCCAACTCACTTTTCATTTTTAGCCTATTATCCAATTAATTGCCAAATCCTGCAGATTCTCTCCAAAATTATGCAATCATAGATTGAGAGATGGAAGAGACCTTAGAGTCCATCTAGCCCAATCCTCTCATTTATAAATGATGAAATCGAAGCCCAGAGAGATTAAGTGATTTTTCCAGTGACATTCAGTGAGTGTCTGAAGTAGGATCTAAGACCAAGTTTCCTGAATCTAAATCTCTGTATTCTATCCACTAAGTTGGGATGTCCCTTCCTATTTATTTCTATAGGCCTGTCCTATCTCAGACCTCATCCATTCATTCAACAAGGATTTATTAAGCACCTACTATGTGCTGTGATATGGGATAGAGTTATAAAACCAGAAATGAAATAGTCCCTAATTTCAAAGAGCTTACATTCTATTAGGGAAATAGAAAAGAAAAGAACACAGATAAGTAAATGTAAGTTAAATATTTACAAAAATAACTTCCAGGAAGGAGGGTACTAGCAACTGGGAGAATACAGAAAGAACTCTGCAGGAGAAGCTACTTGAGATAGGTCTTAGACAAAGCTAGGGATTTTAGCAGCTGAGAGTTACTACAACTTCTTCTCATGTGATACCCTGATTTTTTCTGCCCCTTTCGGACTGATTGATTCTTGACAATTCTTTTCAAGTCCCCAAGTATTTGTTAATCCCCATAATGTCCAAGGCACTGTCCAAACCTTGGTTGTATTTCCTTGAACTTTAGAAAGTTACACCTAGCCTCTGCGTAAGTCATTCTACATTGGAGAGATGTTCTGGTTGTTTTCTTGTTGTGGTGTCTATTGTTCTTGCTGCCATTGCCGTTTTAACATACATTCACTTGCTCTTCTCTTAAACTGTTCTCATCCATTCAAGAAGCTTTGTCAGACTAACTCCACCAGGATTCAAGGATTCTATATGTTACGATACCTCCCCAATGCTTGTAGATATTTTGATTTTCTCAGATGCAATCGAACAGGTAGGTGATGCAGTGGATAGAATAGAGTCAAGAAGATGAGTCTTATTAAGTTCAAATCTCACCTCAGACATTTACTAGCTGTGTGACCCTGGACAAGTCACTTAAAAACCTGCTGTTTGCCTCAATTCCTCATCCATAAAATGAGCTGGAGAAGGAAATGGCAAACTACTCTGGCATCTGGACCAAGAAAATGGGGTCGTAAAGAGTGGACATGACTGAAACAACTAAACAACAACAAAAAGATGTAATCAGTGCCACACTAACTTATATTTCTTTCTCACTTTTGCCAGGCATTTGCCCCAATTTATTTCTCTTTTAAATTAGTCCATGAGGTATGCAAGATAAGTAACAAAGAACAGAGAGCTTGTCTTGTATTCTTTCTTACGTATCGTCACATCCTTCCACACTATTACAAGGTCATAGATCTACAACTGAAAGGATGTTAGGATCCCAGAACTGGAAGGATTCAATACTCTCATTTTATAGTTGAGGAAACAAAAGCTAAGAGAGAGGGAAAGTCACTTACACACCAGCAATTGGATGGAGTCATGTACCTCCAAGTTCAAATCTCTTTGCATGGCATGGCATTGTTTCCCTTGAACACTTACCTTTTGATAATACCAACCATGCATGCAAATCCATGAAAATCTGTTCTCTGAAGTTCTCAGTTAACTTTTTTTTAATTTGGAAAATATCATTCTATCTGAATGAAAGTTTTGAGAACAGTTGAAAATTTTCATTTAATTATTATATTCTTATTACTTTTCCATGTTTTTAATTTTTTTATTCCATTTGTCAAGCCTTTACTTCAAATAACACATATTATCAGTTTTAGTGTAGTGACCTATTCTCCAACAATCTTCATCTATGTTTTCTTTTGAAACATTTGGGGGAAAAGCCACAGTTGAAAAAGAATTCAATCTTACATATTTTAATGGAGTTTTCTTTTTCCAAAGACCTATAGTCATCTGTGTACCATGAAACTTTTAAAATGTTTTTGATGGAGGACTTTTAATACTATTATAAGGATTTCATGTCTAGCCCTTTTCTCCCAGACAGGCATAGCTCTTGAGAAAAGAAGGCCTCTCTATCATTAATGCTTTAGTTGGTCAGACAGTCAAACTTTTCTAAGTAAGGCCTGAAAAGCCACTGTCTATATTGCATATGAAATTAACAAAAGGCTCATTAGTCAAATGAACAAAGAATACTTTGAATATCAATGTCTTATTTTACAGCAAATCTTTTTCCAATAAATCTCACAGCAACTTTTTTTGTGTGGGGTAAAAGGAGCAAGAAGTCTGTTTCATTTCAAAACTCTAGATACTACTTGTGAAAAATTCATGTAGAAAAAAAAAACTTAAAAACTAATGTATTAAGAATTCTTTCCTACTCATCAGTAATGCTAGTGCCTTCACTCTGAAATTATTCCCAATTTATTCTGTATATAGCTTGTTTAGACATAGTAAATTTCATATTGTCTTCTCCATTAAACCGTGAGCTCCTAGGAAGAAGTGACTCTCTATATTGTCTTTCTCTGTATCCCTAGAATTTACCATAGTGCCTGGCACATAGTATATATTTTTAAAATGCTTGTTAACTGTAAAAAATAAAAATAAAAACTAATGTATGCCATTTTTAGAATGGAAGCTTTGCAGACACCAGTAATTTTCATATTTTCTTAAATCTAAAGTGAGCAAGGAAATCATTTAGACAAGTTCTCTCATTGTGCAGATGAGGCAACTGAGAGATTTAATGATTTAATCAAAAACACACAACTATCAGGTAGAAGAGGAAGGGCTTCACCCCAGAGCATTTAACGCCAAGTCTAATCTTGTAGTTTTGGTGTTTTGTTTTGTTGATACTTGTGATTTCTTTGGTACAAAAAACCGTGGTAAGGAAATCCCATTCATCATGAAGATTGGCAACTTGTTTGCGACTTATAGTCTTACTCAGAGTTTCTCCAGCCACTGAGAGGTTTAAGTGACTTTTCTGTGCTTGCCCAATTATATGTTAGAGGCAGGACATGCACATAGCTCTTCCTGCATCTCTAACAACTATATCCCATTGCCTTCCAGCTCTCTGTAGTGGAAACAATTCAATTGAGTTTTTCAGTCTGTAAACTTGCACTACAGATCTGTTTTTTGAGCTATCTATGGCTTGTGCTAACTAGAGAGGTTCTTTAAGTGATTGAGACAAAAAAAATAGTTTAAAAATGCAGCTAGGTATTGTGATTCCCTCAAGTGAAGTTATTAATGTAATCCTGATCATACTGAATACTCAGGCATCACAGACTTAGAGCAAAAAGGTACCTCACAGGTCACCTAACCCAACCTTTTCATTTTATGGAGAAGGAAAGTAAGACTTTGAACAGTTAAGTGACTTGCCCAAGGTCACACAGGTGCTGTCATCTATGACTGTGCTTGAATTTGAGAAAGTGATATTTAAAATTAGTCAGAAAGTGTGGTACAAAGGCAGAGAGTGAAAAGATAACTTTAAAAATTTGATTTTTACTACGTCTATAACTTTGGGCAAGTCACTGAACCTGCCTGAGCCTCAGTTTCCAATGAAAGGATTGGAATAGATGGCCTCCGAGGTCCTTTCCACCTCTAGATCTATGTTCCTCTGAAATACACAAATTATATTGACTTTCATAGATGGGTCATTAGGGGTTAGAAAAAACAGTGCAAACCTACAAAACTTTCAGTGGAGAAGACAGGCATGGCTCTATTTTGTGGATTTTGTATTTCCTGAGGGCCCCTCTGCTTTTCAGTAGGCTATCAGAAATGAAAAGGTGGCTTGTTTAGAGTCACATAAAGGGCATTCTACAAGGAGAAAGGGGGCACTAGGGAATAAACCAGAGATCTCATGTTGTTCTTTTTAAGGACATTCATGAACACATACAGGTAAAAATATCATTAAACATTTATTTCATCGTCAAAAATTTGGAAAGGGAGGAAAAGAAAGAAATCAAGAAAATAGGAGAGAAAGGAAGATGAGACAAAGGAAGAAAAGAAATAAAACATTGCTAAGATAGTGGGACCTGGGATTTCCTCCATTTTTTGAAAGCTTTGAATCGTAGCCTTCAAAAAAACCTTCCCTTTAAGAGCAGTTTACCACTTCCTTCTATTTTAGAAGTCTGAGTTACAATGGTTCCTTGTGAAAACAGCAAGAGGGGCTAAGTGGATCCTTGCTCCTGTATGCATCAGAACTTAGAATGATTTCTTGACTTTGGATATTGATAGCCAAGCAAAAAGAATGTGCAGCAAGGTGAGAAAGTTGTTGCTAAAACACACAGAGGAAATAGTCAATAACAAAGATGCCTTGAAGTGTGCCTTGCAATGATTAGAAGCCTGGAAGCTAAATAGCATTTTGCAATTCATTGTCCAGAGAGAACTAAAAATGAAAATAAAGACAATGTATCTGAAAAGGATAGTTTCTTTAACATTATGCCTGACTGAAGCTCCTAAATATTAAAGAGACAGAAATCAATGTATAATTTTTAGCCACTTCAGATGTATTTACACGACACCAAAATATCCAAATAAATGGTGAGAAATCAGTCTCCTTGATGTTTTCTCTACAATAAAATTAAATCCAGATATTTGGAAACAACTGAATGATTGAACTTTTTTTTTTTTTTTTACTGTATTCATAGGAAAATCAGGCACAAACTCAATTACTTTGAATAAGTTAACAAAATTTCAATGCATAATTTTGATAAGATTATTTTGAGTCTACTATCTACTCCATGCAGAATTTAAGAAAAATATTTTTACAAACATCTTTGCAAAAATTTCACTAGAGAAATCAAGGTGGCAACATATTTCATATTTCTGAATCATTCTCTTTTCCTAAGTGCTGCATCATACAATATGTCTGTACAGGGTTACTAAAATCTAGCACGTTGACTTTGTGTAGAAGCAGACAGTTGATTGGCTGGCTGAATGTTTCAGTGTGTGTGTGTGTGTGTGTATGTGTGTGTGTGCACGCGCGTGTGTGTGTATGTGTTGTGTGTGTGTGTTATATTATAAAGGCAGCCAATCTTAACAGTTTTGTGATAAAAATTATTTTGCTTTCTGTGTTAAAGACTAATCATCATACAATCAATAAAAATAACCATGATCTTAAGAATAAAACAGTGTTGGAAGGTTCAAAAAGTACTTTCTCTCCCAACCGTGCAAGAAAAACAGTGATGCTACTTTACTCTGATTTTTCTGAAGAAACCACCTAAAAGTTAAATAACCTGATTAACTCTACATTTTAGTTGTTTTGTTTGTCCCATTCTGGTCATACCCTGGTTCCAATAGACAGTCAAATAAACTGGTTCAAGGCATGCAATAGCAATATTACGTCCAACAACAGTTCCTCTATTTGGGAAAGAATGCTTTAGAAATGATAAGACTCGGGTCTCCCATAGTGCTACTGGACAGAATGACTACTTAAAGAAATTCTCTGGTTTGAGGAAGGAAGAATATGACAAAGAAACAGACACAATCCTGAAGGGAGCCAAACGGACAGATGCTGCAGGCTATCTTGAGCTTCTGTTAAATATGAGAACGAAGGGGCATGAACCTAAGCTAGAGAATAGCTTAGCTCTAAAAGTGTTTCAAATTCTTTTTACAACTGCCCTTTGTGGGATAAACAGCCAAGAAAAATATGACAAGCAGAATACACAAAAAGACACTGGACAAGGAGACACTGGGGAATGTCACATCCAGTTTAATGAGCAGGAAACTGTTAACTTTCTCCTTTTTTTTTTCTTTTAGTTTTATTTAATACTTACTGATGTTCTTCCCCCTACCAAAAAAAATCTGTGTTTTCTTTTAGTTAAACTTATCTGAAATATACCCATTTTCTTGAATGCTCTCTAAGACTGGCCAAATGCTCTTAGCCATTATATTCTAAAGAAATCAACTCCTGGAAATTCCCTTAAGAAATTCCCTCCTGCCTCCCTCCCTCTCACACAGTTGCATTTCAACCTAAATGACTAGCAGTGATTCCACTTGGTAAAATGTTTTCTTGTAAATAGACTTTCCAGTTTTGTTTGGTTATATTTTTCTATGGAAAAAGGAAGTTTTTCTTACTCAACTTAAAATATGGCATTTTAGAAATAATCTTCAACTTTGGACTTTTAGTTCTGTTGTTTAATTCCTCCTCATTAGGTAGAAACCTTCGGACAACATAATTTTCATGGAATGAAATAAAATAACAATGTAGCCATTGTGTAAAACCCAGAAAAGCTTAGTCATCTAAGCCGTTAGGAGATGATCATACAACTTCTGTGGACAAGTTACATCATAACTTAAACTTCTATGAAGTTCTCTACTTATAGTCATGTCATGCTAATAATAAGAATGAGTAATACATTGGGAATATGGTATAGTAGTAAGAGTAGTCGACTTGGAATCAGGAGACCTTGATTTAAATGCTGCCTCTAAGGATTACTCGACTTGTGTCCAAGTAACAGCCACTTGATTTCCCTGAATACCAGTTTCCACATTTATAAAATGGGAATGATAAGGTTTGCACTACTATCCACATCACAGAATTTGTACAAAGAACTTTGTAAATATTAAAATACTACAGTAATGGGAGTTATTGTTTACTGTCAGTAATCATTCATTCATTCACCCAACAAATATTTATCCAGTGCTCAGTACTGCATTGGAGGCTATAAAGGATTGTAAGAAGTGAGAGGAAGTTGCTCATATTTCTAAGATGTGCTTCTTTGTTGGATACTTGAAAGGATCTATGATGTCAGTGATGTGAGTAGCCTTTGCATGAGTACAAACTCAAGTCTATCATTTCTATGTTGAAATTGTTTCTTTTCTACAGTGTAATAATTTCCATTATTACATCTTTATTATTCTGGTGAAAAGTTAATAAAATAATCACAGTAAACTTTTTTTTTAATTTTGGAGAAATAATGAAAAAAATTGGTCTGTTTCTACCTTAACAACATCTCTAATCTAAGTCGCCTTCATGGATAGAATGCTGGTCCTAGAGACAAGAGGACTTGAGTTCAAATCCAGCTTCAGACTCTTGCTAGCTGTGTGCTTCTGGGGGAGTCAATTAAGTTCTGTTTGTCTCAGTTTCGTCAACTGCAAAATGGGGATAACACCCAGGGTTGTCGTGAGAATCAAATGAGATTGTTTTTATTATTGAGAGATCTTATGGCAGCATGGATAGAGCTGGCCTTGGTGTCAGGAAAGCTAGTTCCACTTACTGGCCATATGACCCTGGGTACATTGTTCCATCTCTTAAGCTCTAACCCACATTGAGAAAGTTCTTCACCAGATGCTTCCTATCCCAAAGAAAGCAGCAGGAGTGTGCATCATGCACACACACACACACACACACACACACACACACACACACACGCACCATTGCAAGAGAAGTTCTAGGTGCCTCAGATGCAAAGATAAAGACAAAATTAGTATCACTGGCTCTCTATTAGATTGCATTTAATTTCTTTAAAGGCAAGGGCAATCTCTTTTGTATCTTCAGTGCCTGGCACATAGTAGGCACTTATTAAATGTTGATTGATCGATTTGCATCAGCACTTTAAAGTCCAAATCAATAAAGCCTCCATAAAGGCTTTCCTTTTGCATCTTGTGGTAATTTTCTTCCTCTTTGTCTCTCTCTCTCTCTCTCTCTCTCTCTCTCTCTCTCTCTGTCTATGTACTGCATTTATCATGTGGTATATGAATTTATGTCTCGTCCCCCTTCAATAAAACTGAAAGCTTGATTAGGGCAGGGGCTGTATCTTATCGAAACTTTGTGTCTCCTTCATTTAGTCTAATAAATATGACGTGTCTGAAATTGTAGATCAAAAGAAAAAGAAAGCTGATTTCTATTTCTTAACATGGCTAAAAAAAGGTGGAGTTACTGCCTGAAATGGAACATTTTTTTGCATCTTGGGCAGTAACAAATCCATTCTTTTTAACTTGCCAAACTTTTGAGGGTACATTAAAATGGGCCTGGCTAATTCTTGATCTCTTCTTTGATCTCTCATCGGGTGGAAACCAGACAGACAGGCCAGTTCCATAGCAAGGTAGCAAAAAGGATAATCAGAGCAGTAACAAATAATTGGCCGGGCTGTCCGACTACACAACTCCTCATTCTCACCACTTGGCCCTGCCCAATTTATCTTTTCCATGGCCTCTTGAAGCTTCATGGTCGTTTGCGCCAAACTTTTATAAAGAGGCCCCCTGTATCTAACCTAGTGGCTTGTTATGGAAGGATTGAATATCAAAGTTTAAACATGAATGCTCTTACACTTGTGAAACCAATATTAAAACAAGAAAGGACCCCTAGTTTAAAGTATCTGGATTGCTAGTTCCACAGCTGGATGGCCCCTGCCAATGGTAAGCGCCGAGGAAAAGTATAATTAAAACTTAACTTTCAAATGTATGTCGTAGTTTATACCTAGTAAGAAGCTCTCTTCGCCATGTGAACTTTCTGGTGGCTGTGCTGAACAAAATAGGTGCTGATTTCTTTTATGTTAAACCCTTAAGAGAGCTTTAACATGGTTCTTTGCAGCTTAATTTATCATAAGTTCTAGCCCCATTTATCACTAAATGCAGAATGATGAAGAAACGGCTCTATTAAAACGGAATGACTAGTGAATTAAAAAGCTGTTAAATGAGTTGAAGTGCACACTACTGTTAACAATATGTGGAAGTGTGTTTGGCTGGAATAAATTACTTTCACAGCCATAATTTGAAGCATCTACCTTTAGAGAAATATGTTCAAAATTTCACATCTTGATTCCCTGACTAAATTCACATGCACTGCTAATGTATTTTTAAATTAGCTTCACAGTGAAGGTGAGAAAATGCCTGGCCTGAAACGCTTAGGTATCAAAACAAAATTCCTCTCCTTAAAAACAGGAGGAACAGCAGGCTTAAAATATGCATGAAAAACATAATAACAGATTCCAATTAAGATATATTTCACTTGCCCACCCTTAATCTTTTTGGAAATGCCTTTGCAATATTTCCATGTAATCCAGCACACTAATTTGTCAACAACTATTCTCCCAGGACAGTATTTTGCTAGAGCTTACTTATTGCACTGACTTCGAAACAAATATATATAAGGAACCATCCAATCATCTAATGATTCATTTCCATTTTAGTGACTGTAACAGTGTGAGTAGTTGAAAGGAAGATGCATCAGGAACATATATCAGTGTCTGCTGGGTAGCATTAACAAAAAAATCTTACTGTTTGAAATTTTTATACCTTCCAATGTACAGCATCTTGATCCCTGACTTCTCCAAAATAGCATACCTGAAAATCTGTGAGGAGAGATGTTTAGAGCTAAATTTCCCCAAAGTGTGCAATCTCACAGTATTTAAGAGATAGTGTGGATGTTCTTAATCCATACCCTCATGAGGGCAGTTTGTAATGTCTTTAATTATCACGCTAGCATTGTGATTAGAAACAAAGACTTTTCAATAATAGTGTCCTATTGCATGTTTAGAGATAATTCAATGTGAAATATTTAATAAGGAGGGTTGGTGCATAAACTTAATTAGCCCTGTTTAAAAAAAAAAACATCCAGCAGATTGCAATCTGATGTCCACAGAGAGGGCTATGGCAAAAATATTTGGATTAAAGAGGAAATACCTTGATCCAATACAATCATCTAGTTTGGGGAGAATATTTTGTTTCAGTTTTCTGTGTATTTCCTAGTTCATACTCACAATGAACTGGATTTCAAAGACCTCCCATGAAACAATGTTGAGACGCAAAAATGGTGCATTCACTAAATGTAAGGCAAGGGTGGTATATGGCTTGTTTTGAGATGTTTTAAAATTTTGTTTTATTCTGTTTTTTGTTTGTTTGTTTTTAAGAAGAGGAACTGCTTAACTAATTGAAGAAGAAAATCTACACCTGAAATGTTTTTCTTAAATATTCTGTAGTACATAGTGAAGCAACATATCCTTGACTCTTCTAAATCTGGCTGTTACTAGCCCTATTCCTGAATCCCAGTTCTCCTTTTATTATCTCTCTGCTCCATTTTCAGCTCCACACAACCACCAGAAAATTTGTTTTTAAACCCTTATCTGATCATCTCTCTTAGAGCAAAAGATTTGAGTGGCTCCCCATTGCATAGAGGATAAAATGCAAACTGTTCATTGATCTAACATTTCATATCTAACAAGATCTGGTGCTAGCCCATCTTCCCATGTGTCCCCAACTCTCCTTTGTGCATGAACACTCTTCTATAGCCTACCATGTTTATCTTACAATCTTCTGGACAAGTCTTTTATTTTTCTGCTTCTGGGTTTTTATTCATGTCATTGCCTCTGCCAGGATTGCTTTCTTTTAACCTCTCTACTTCTCCACATTTAGGGGCACCTCAAATCCCAACTCAGCTACAACTTTCCCTGACCACCTAACTACCTCAACCAGAAGTGATCTTCCTACACTAAAATTCTATAATACTAATACTAGTATCTTTAATGCTCGTCAGACTTTTCATTTATTGCCTTATAATAAAGTTACATCTTCCTAGGTAGGTTGTGAGCTCCTTAAGTGCAAGGACCATAGAAATTATGTTCAATGTAGACTCAGAAAAAAATGCTTTGCTTCAAGTCTGTCCATCCATCCATCTATGTATCTATCTATGTATCTATCTATCTATCTATCAACCTCCCTCTCTCTCTGTCTCTCTCCTCCCATCACAGAAGGATTATATTCTCCGTCATCATCCCTCTTCCATCCCTCAACTCCTCTTGATAATTCTCCTTCTTTGGTATTGTAATGTTAATGGAATAGAAAGATCTTCCCTGTCCGTTAATAGGCTTATGTGCCCAGCTGTGATACATCCTGAGTCATAGAGCCCATTGGAGGGGGACTTGCCTAAGGGAAGCTTGCTTTGGGGAGGCTTGTTTGTAGGAAGGCTTTCACACCTTTTGCTAATTTCTAGTTAAACCCTGAGTCATGAGGGTTGTGATCCCTTCTGGCTCTGAGAAGTATGTATATATATATATATGCACACACATATATATATATGTATATGTATATATACATATAAACACATATATACATATATATCTCCATGTGTGTGTCTGTGATATACATATATATACATATATATTCTGAGTTGATATTTTGCTTTGGGGGTTTGCTTATGAGAAGGACCTTGTGATTTCCTTGTAAAGACTCTGAGTAACCGTATGTTCAGAGCTCCCTGACTGCTCAGATGTAAAGGTGTAGCAGGAAGTATAGGTGTATATGAAATCAAATATAATCATATATACGTTTGAATGGTTCAAAACCGCAAGGTATGAGGGATTCTCTAAGTAGAAAGCATCAAAACATTTATTTAGGCCCCACAGCAACAGATTCGTGAACCAGCCTCCTCATTCCGACATCTTGACCAAAAGACTCCAGGCCCAATAAGCCCACCTCATAAGAGTAATCAGGAGGCCACAGGAAAACAAGATGGTATTAAACCAATTCAAATTTACTGGCCTCAAGTCCTTGCTCACACTCCTGGGTCTACACACGGGTAGGCTCTGCTTCCGCAGCTCCTGCTTCAGCTTCAGCTTTTTTTAGCTTCAACTGTAGCTGTCTCTTGGCTCGCCCTTCCTCACAGCTGAGCCTCTGGCGTCCTCAAGCCCTGCCTGAATGACCAGAGGCCATTGGTTCCCAAGTTGGCCCCTCTTAAGTCATCAATCTACGCCCACACAGGTTTCACACCTGATAGGGCTTTGGGCCTGGGGCTTAGCACTTAACAAGTTTAAATGAAACAGCTGAATCACTCAAAGTAAAGGAAAGCCAAACTCCTGAAGTCCTAAGGAGCCCATTTTGCCTTACTGACACAAAATACTCTCTTGATCCAGTGATACATGTAAAGCGTATAGCAATATTGCTTTGATCAGGCAATCAGAGCCATGTCTGTTGGTCTTCATGCTTATTTTTCTGCTTGTATTTTCTCTGATGTTCAGGGTGCTGACTCTTCCCCCGAACTAGTGAATGTAATTAAAAGGAGGCTTGTTGACCCATTAAAAGCTATTTTTTCCTTTAAAAGCAGATCAAAGAATCTGTGCTAACAGACAATCCTGGGTATGCTAGGGTGCTTGCTGTTACAGGTATTGGGATGGTTTAGTGGTAAAAGGTCTGGATTTGAAGTTAGGGACTGGGGTTAAGTCTTGCCTTTAATGCTTAATATATATTACTAACCTTTAGATTAGTTAGTATAATATGGTAGTATAGTTAACATAGATTTATTGAATTGAATTGATTGAAATGTTTTCTGTAACTTTTGGTAAGGAATACATTAAGACAAATTGAATTTGTGCCTGGGCCCAGAAAATAAACAAAAGTAAATTAATATTTTTAGGTAGGAATGAAAATAATGTCTAAATTGAAATCCTCCCAATAAGAACTTACTTTTTAGAATTTCCAGGCAAATTATTTACATACAATAAAAATCCTATCATCTTGAGCTTTTAATAATCTACACTTATACCTGGGAAGTGGAGCTGCCAATCAATTCTCCAATGATTGTGAAGTAGTTATACAAGAAATTAAGGTGAACACTAATTCTGACTGCGAGAACCCTTGGGGATGTCAAAAACCCACATATGAACCTGACCCAGCCAGGTCCTGAATCCCTTGGGAAACAGAGTTAATGTTGAGGAGACCCAAGCAGATGCTTTAAAACAGATAACTACCAAAAATATAAACAATTATATCTTACTAGGTAGATAATAGCTAGTAATTTGATGTAGAAGTTATTTTCAAATCAGTTGCTAGACTTGTTAGGAGGAAATGACAAAATCAATACCAAATTAAAAAGAAGGGATAAAAAAATAAGAATGCAAATTCAACCAAACCTATTTAAACCTGCTCTTGGTAGCAAAACAAAAAAAAATGGAAATAAACAAAAGAACAAATATCAACATAGACTAACCATATCTTAAGGAAGTTTAACCAAAGCAAATCACTCACTACACCAAGG
Organism: Phalanger gymnotis; assembly: GCA_028646595.1. Lineage (NCBI taxonomy): Eukaryota > Metazoa > Chordata > Mammalia > Diprotodontia > Phalangeridae > Phalanger > Phalanger gymnotis. The sequence continues at coordinate 639,953,386 of CM053622.1, read as the reverse complement.
AAACAGTGAACCTATGAACTGTCTTATCTAATAAATTCTGATCCCCCTGACACTTAGGAAGATAAGACAACCAAGAATACAGAACTGTTAATAAAATATCATACGGGGAGATGGTAGAGGACTATGATTAGAATCATCTTGTATGACAGCAAGAAGCAGTGAGGGGACGAGGAAAGGAAGAAAACTTACAAAAAGCTTGCCAATATACCTATAATTCATTTCATCCCAAGAACAGTTAAGGTTGAAATTGAAAGAAGGAAAACAGACAAAAATAGGGAAAAAAGATCTTTCAAGATTGCTGTATCAAATTATTCTCAATACCAATAAACGCCCATTCAATATCTAAAATCTCAGACGTTAATTTGCTACATTAAGAAGTAGAAATGGGGCAAGAAGGAATCAGCACATGTCTGGCGAGTGCAGAAGCAGTGGGGCAGAAAGCCCCTGGCTGTGGACAATTACAAGAGGTTGGAGGTTTGGCTTGGGTAATAGGCTAAAGGGGAGAACCGATTATCCAGGGCAAGAGGCACCATTTCCCATATCCCAGGGCTAGAGGTGATTACAAAAATCAAGTTATTACCACAAAAAAATGTACAGGCAAAGGAGAAAGAATCCAAATATAGAAACCTATTATGGGAATAGAGATGACCAGGGTTCATTTTCAGAGGAGGATATTGAAGTAAAGAAACCCCCAAAGAGCAATGTCAAATGGTGATTTGCCCCAAAAGAATTTATAGATCTTAAAAAGACTTTAAGAAATAAATAAAGACTCAAATGACAGAGATGGAGGAAAAACTAAAGGAAAAAAATAAAAAATAATCCAAGAAAAACAAGAAAGTTATGAAAAGAAAGTCAACCAATTAGAAAAGGAGATCCAGAATCTCAAGGAGGAAAATGACACCTTGAAAATTAGAATAGGGCAAAGTGAAGCCAGTGAAATTATAAGAGATCAAGAAATAGTTAAACAAAACATGAAAAATGAAAAAAAAATAGAAGAGAAAGTGAAAAATCTTCTAAGAAAACAACAGATTTAGAGAATAGATCAAAAGGAGAAAATATAAAATTAATCAGAGTAACTGAATGTTATTATCACAAAAAGAATCTTGATACAATAATATAAGAAATAATTTAAGAAAATTGTTCTGAAGCATTAGAACAAGGCAGAGAAGTAGAAATAGAAAAAATTCATCAAACACCACTTAAAAGAGATCCTATGAGGAAAACTCATAGGAATATCATAGTCAAGTTCCAAAACCCCCAGCTCAAAGACAAAATATTAAAAGCACCAAGATTAAAACAATTTAATATGATGGTGCCACAATTAGAATTGCACAAGACCTAGCAGCAGAGACATTAAAGGACTGCTGGTCTTGGAACACAATATATTGAAGAGCAAAAGACCTGGGGCTCTGATTGAAAATATCATACTCTCCAAATTTAAGTAATATGTTGAATGAAAAAAAATGGACATTTGACAAACCCTCAGACTTTCAAGACTTTGTTAAAAAAAATCCTCATTTTAATAGAAGATTTGACATACAAGAACCAAGAGAAACATGAGGTACATACCAAAGACTGGCTATAAGGGATTTGTAAGGACAGACTGTTTGCCTTTTATATAACATAAAATGTAAAATGTATGTCTAAGATTCCTATTAATAATTATCGAGCACATAAGAAAGAGGGGGATAAACCTATGACATGAATTGAAAAAGTAAAACCATTTAGAAACATTTAGAAAGAGTAATTATTTTATACAAAAGAGGTGCAAGAGGAAGAAAGGATACAGAGAATTTAGATGGGGGAGGAGAGCTGGTAGTTCTGTTAACCCACTTTCATTGGGAATGGGTTTAAGAGGGAGCAATCCATACATATTTAGAAGAGTATAAAAGTCTTCTAAATTTAGAAGAAATAAAAGACAGGGGTATAGTGGGGGGGAGAGGACAAGGGAGGGATTTTTAGAGGGGAGAATGAGGGAATAGGTAAAAGGTGTTTAGATTAATGGGAATGGAAGGATAATGGAGTGATCCTTGCAGGGAGGAAGGCAAGTAATAGGAGGGCAGGGTGGTTGGTAGAAGAGGGGGGTAGGCAAGTAATAGGAGGGCAATGTTGAGGGTAGAAGTAAAGTAGAGAAGGTAGGAGGGATATGTAACAAGAGATATGTACAAACATAAAAATAAAGATCAGGAGTAGAGTAGGTTTGGGAAAATATATGTCTATATACACATGTGTATATATATATATGTGCATGTATATATCTGTATGTGTACATATATATATATAGAGAGAGAGAGAGAGAGAGAAAGAGAGAGAGAGAGAGAGAGAGAAACATATCTTAATTATATTGTAGCCTTCTGGGGGGGTAGGAGGAGGGGAAAACAATGAAGTTAAAAAGTGCACAGCAGAGAACAAAAGAAAACAAAAAGAAGCAAAGAAAAGATGGACAATTCTCAACACAAGGTGTATTATTTATCATACAGGCTTTCTTGAAATGAAAATTTATTGTTACGTATTTTGAATCCTCTCTTATATTCTGCTATGCACATGACATTTTTTTCCTTTCTTACTTTGTATTTAAGTTTCAATATGTAAGTTTATGACATGTTTTTGTTTCTTTTCTCTATTATGTATTTGTGCTCTAGTAAAATAAAAATATTTAAAAAAACAAAAAAGAATTAGATGTGGTACAAAAGAAAACAAAAGAGAGAAACAACTGGACTTGAACAAGTATACACAGCATAAGTCAATGCTAAGGCAACCCATTTTTAAAGATTTTCAAATATCAAATACCTCATGATATTTGGCAAAAAGAAGAGAAGAAAAGCTTTAGGGGGGAAATATACATTATTAATACAAAAAAGGTGATTGAAAAAGTGTCTACAAAACCTTAATGAGAAAACACAGTTTTCAAGGGTTTCCTTCATGAAAGTATGAAAAAGGAACATGGAAACTTTCACAAGTCATCTTCTTTACCAAACTAATCTTTACAGTTATATAATTAAGTGAAAGCTACAAAGAATATAAAATTTCACTGTACATATTGTCTCTTAAGTAGATTTCAAAACAGAAGAATTGATTGTATAGGAAAATTACTGCTGTCAGTTGTTCTACAATTTAAAACAATGCAAGAATCCTTGAAAGGTGAAACAACAGAGATGCATTTGTTCCATTACCCACTGATGATTTCTTGAGGCCCAAAGTGGAGAGGGAAGCTTACCAAAGTCTTTGCTATTGTCATTGAGATTATCCATTGCAAAGTTTAAAAAGAGAAGTATCCCCATAAAGATAGTAAGGTCCTCTATATATTCCTGTTCGTTGATGACTGTTTGTTAATTGACTAGTACAAATCTCCTAAATGAAGTTTACAATCACTTAAAACAGTATGGCTTAAATATATAAAAATACGGATGACTATAATTTGCTTTTGTGGCAGACAGACATTATTGATAGTCATCTGGACCTAGAACTGAATAGAAGGAAGAAAGTAAGTTGGGTTCCCTTCAGAAAACCACAAAGTTGTTTTAATAAACCCAAACTTCTCTCCAAAACAAATACTGTATTTAATAGCAATATTCTCCCAGAGGTGTTAGATGACTTCGAAGTACAGAACACCAAAATCTTTGAAAAAGTAAAACTGCAGCTTATCCAAAGGGCAGTGGTAGAAATAGGTTGTGGCACATTTCCACATAAATTAGTAAAGGAGATGCAACATAAAGCATATTATCAGTAGAATGTGTGCCTGAAAAAGTTGGTGAGCCAATCAAGTAGCAAGAATGGAGGATAACTAATACACCTGTGTGGTACGTTACCACCCATGCTATGTCAGGAGACCTATAGAAAAATCCCCCAAATGTTGGGTAGACCCTGTCTTAATGCGGGTTTAGTAAAGTTCTAGATACTAGTAATTCACTACAAGGAACATGGAGAACACAACATAACAGTAAAACAAGTCAGCATTATTGAAGGGACATGCTTAGAATAAAGAAGGAAAGTCAGAAAGAATGAAAACAAATAAGGTCAGCTGGAGCCCCAGGAGGAATTAGGCACCCAAAACAATGAAGTCTGGTGAGCTTTATAATGTTCTTTTCTGAGTGAAAGCAGAGCAAGACATTGAAGGGAGGGGAAAAGAAGTCTGGACCTAGCGACTGGTGAGGATCCATGCCAGTGGTTATGAGAGTGGGGATTGGGCTGGGAACGAGGAAGACCTCTGGGGAACTGGCAGATAGTTGGTGTGCAAACTTCCCACTAATGGGAAAGGGAATTCTCAGTGTTACTGCTAGTCTTTCCCTGACAGGGTGATTCAGAGATTTTAGGCTTCCCCAAGCTTTCTTCGTTCAGCAGTGTGGCCATCTTTACAAATCCCCTGTAGCGTACTTAGAGAGGAATACATAGAAAAATGTTGCACAGATGCAAAGCATGGATGAATTGAGCTCTATCATTTTATAGGGCATATCTGAATCATAAAATCATAGATTGATATCAGAGTTTTATAGTAACTTTGCTGTTCTATGAGAATTCTATTCTGATGTTTCATAGTGGCATAGAGGTGACCTTGGGTTCTTCAAGAGTATGCTTGCAGGGTACTGTATTCTTGTTGGTCCTATCAAGCTGGAATAGCTTTGAGTATGGGCCAGGTGGAATAGTTTGACAACCAGACTGCAAAATTCAGGGGTTCATCACTAGGTTGCCCAAAGGGAGATGACCACAAAAAAATCCTGAAAATCATCAGATGGAAGGGTTCTAACAAATATTAGTAGAGAGTTTTCTCTACCAAAGAAATCAGAGATTCCTGAACTATTTATATGCAAGCCTCATGCAAATTAGTATTATTTCAGCAATTTTAGGAGCAAAATGAATCCCCTGAGTTGTTAGGGATTTTGTTTCTTTATTTTTAATAACAAGGTACAGGTGTGTATTGCTGGGAAACATTGGTGAAAACATCAGCTTGTATCAGGACCAACAGAAAGAGTCTAGAAAGATCATTGTTATAGGAAAATTTTTTGGCAACCATAGAAAAGTCTTTGTTTCCAATATGGAGTGTAGCAAATCCTTGCAGCCACACCTTCCATGTTATTAATGATCCCTGTCAGTCACTTGCACTATGAGGAAATACACACACACACACACACACACGTTTTGAAATTATTTTTCTACAGCATTTTTTTGAATTTTTATAGATTATGAACCCCCAAATTTTCTTATTTCTCATTTTACTGGATGCAAATGATATCTCCTTTAAATGCTGACATTTTCATGGTTTACCATAGCAGTATTAAGCCAATTCATTTCTTTCTTTCTGACCTGCTTTAATGAAGTCCATCTTCACTTTTGGCCCTCCTTCTGCTAAGTGATTGCCGGAAGGGAAAAAAAAAAGATATAAAGGATCAACAGAGAAATTATTTATGTTTATTATCTCCATTTCTTGGTATCGTGTTGTCTATTAAGACTTCTTCAGTGACTGCTTTCCTAACCAATCAGAAAGCACCGTGCTTGATGATGTGAACCTAATGTTTTATAATGCAGATTAACACCAGAGAATGCTTACAATTAAGTTTCTGTTACTCAAGCTGGGTATTGGCGTATTGGACAACTGACCTAAAAGTGCAAACATCTAAATGGTTACAAGTAGGCTTTAAAATTAATTTCCCATTAAGATAGATGGGGAAAGTTTAAACTTTACACTTTAGCTAATGATATTGTTTTATTTTATCTAGCTGCAGACTCAACAAAAGAGCAATTTGTTGGTCTGCATAGTATTGACACCATCAGGGTAGGCTGGAAATTTAATTTTAGCTTCTTAATATTATGGGGAATGATGCATGATCTGCACAATAACCTAATTGCTGAAATCCACAGATTCCATGTTCATGGACTTCACTCTCCTAGCCCTAGATCCATGCCCTGGAGCAGGTATTATGACACCCACAAAATGCCAAAAAAAATTTAGCTCTTATCCTCTTAAAATGTTATTAAAGAAGCATCTACTGTTTGAAGGTCTATGATGTGGGTGAAGAATTGAGACCTGTCGTATCATCCCAAAAGACAGAAATAGGAGCAATGAGTAGAAGTTGCAAAGGGACAAATTTGGGCTTGATAGAAATGCAAACTTTCAACTGTTAGAGTTATTCAGAACTACCAGGGGCGATTTCCAGAGCTACTGAGAGCCTTCTTGGTGCTCTTCAAATGGGGCGTGGATGACCATTTGTCTCTTAAGTTGTAGAAGTGATTCTTTATACGACATAGCCAATAAATAGTTATCCAGTCTCTGCTTGAAGACTTTGAATGAAGAACCTTCACAAGCAGCCTCCCATTCCTTTGAAGAGCAAAAATGGTTAAGATTTCCTTATGTCAAGCCACAGTGTAACTCTTATCAACTTCGACCCATTGCCGCAGATACTGACTTCTGGGACCAAATAAAAATAGTTTAATTTCCCTTCCACATGCCTGACATCCAAGTACTTCAATATAGCTATAATTTCCTGCCCTATTCCCCTATCCCTGGTCTTTGCAAGGTTAAATATCCCCATTTCCTTCAACCAATCATCAGGTGGCTTTGAATTGGTACCCTTTACTGTACTGTATATCTTCTGAATTCTTTCCAGCTCATCAAAATACTTGCTAAATGGTGATGTCCTGAATTAAAAACAAAACTGAAGATATGGTCTGATTAAGGCAGAATAGTGAAAGACTATCACCTCTTTATTTTTAGAAATGATGCTTTTCTTCTTGCAGGCAAAGAATAATAATTATTATAATTGTTCATTATAATTATTAATAACTAAAGATTATCTTAATTTCTGATTGCCGTATCATACTTATATTAATTCTACAATCCACTAAAACTCCCAGATGGCTAGTTGAAGTCTAGCCATGCATCCTTAACTTGTACTTGTGAAGCTGATATCTTTACCTTAAGTTTTAGGACTTGAACTTAACCATACTAAAATTTCTCCAATCATATTCATCTCAGTGGTCTAGCCTGTCAAGATATTTTTGTATTCTGATTCTATTATACAATGTGTTAGCTATCCCTCCCAGCTTGGAGTCATCTGCTAATTTTCTAAGCATGTTGTTTGTGCCTTTGAGTCATTGATTAAAATGTAAAACAGCACAGGGCAAAGCACAGATCCCTGGGGCATTCTCCTGGCAACTTCTTTCCAAGATGATATGGAACCATAACGACTGTTCTTTGAGTTCATCCATTCAAGTGGTTCCAAAATACATTCAAGTATTATCATCTGGCAATGCTTCCATTTTTCCCCGGAAGAATACTATGAGATACTTTATCAATTGGGACATGAATAAACAGTGTGTGAACTGGGAGAGCATTGGTAGGGATAGAAAGAGTCAGATATAAGAGTTATTTTGAATAAAAAGTAGCCAAAAGTAGTACTATGTATGAGAATGAAACAGGAGGATTCACCTAAGTTGCCAAGTCTGATCAAACTTGGAAAATACTTTTTCCAATGATAAATTGGAATTGAGTCCAATCATAAAAACAGGGAGAAGTTAAGAAAAGGAGCAACGGGGTTTGGGAGAAAGGTAATGATTTTGGTTATGAATAAGTTAGAGATTAAGGCACCCACATGGAAAAGCCTAGTCATTATTTAGAGATGTAATATCAGACTTTGATTGAAAGGAGAGGTTTAAAGGTGAAGATAGAGTCCTGTGAATTGAGGCAATACTTAATACTCAAAGGCATGACAATGGTTTCTTACTAAAAGAGAGTTCATGGGGACAAAAGAGTAAAGGCTACATTTGAAGGATTTGGAATGTCCAAAATCACCAAGGTAGACAGGAAGAGGTACTAAAGGAGAAAGAGTAGAAGATTCAACATATTTCAGAGTCAAAAGAAAGAAAACTTAAGGAACAATATTCCACAGGACAGCAGTGGAGAAAGGACAGAAGGGCAGGAAGGAGTACATAGCAGGGAAATATAACCAATAGACAAAGAGATGTTTAAGTTAAATAGGCATGAGAGTTTGTACCAGTAGCAATTGATGAGTACAACATGAAAAGCACGAGTCGAGAAGCAGACAACAGGACATTTTAGGCCAAAGAAAACCTGAGGAAGAATATCAAATATAGGACATGAAAAAAATTATGTTTATTTTAGAAGAGGCTAAGTTACTTAACTCTATCTGCCTCAGTTTACCCATCTATAAATTAGATATAATAATGGCACCTACTTCCCAGGATTGTTATAAAGATCAAATGAGATATTTGCAAAGCACTTTGTTAAAGCTTAAAAATGCTAAATGAATACCACTAACTATTATTATTTTTACTAGCTATTTATACTTAGATAAATGATGTCATTGATAATACTCCCACCATTGATACAGATCTCAACTTACCATATCTTCTCATATTTTTCCTGTACTTCCCATAAGCCTTCAATAGAAGATCTTCCAAATATTTGAATCCTTCGCTTAGATATTCGAACATTTCACTGATAACAATTAATGACTCAGTCTGCCTATCTATAATCTCCCTTACTTTCATTAGATGATTAGCTCACTTCTTTTTTTTGATCATATATTTCCTGGATGACAGCTTTTGCATTGGCAATTGATTGAAGCTGACTGATGTCCACCCACTATTATATCTCTCTCTCCAAGCATTATAGTCTAACTTATAGCCTTTTATATTATAAGCTTCCTGAGACTACTGACAGAATCTTATCTAAGCTTATCTCCCTATATCAGAGTATTCTGCACATAGTGGACACATTTAATACTTTTGTTGAACTGAATTGGAGTAAATGATTTATTTGAAACTTAAAGTGTGAGACAAAGAGGCCAAAGAGAAAACATAATCCCATAGGCACAGAGGTAAAGACCTTGAATATACCATCCAGGTGATTAGTAGTAAAATTATGGTCATACACGTGGATAATTGAGATTTTTTTTTTATTAATGTTGTGTATCATAAGATAAGAAATTTAGAACTGAAAAGAGATCATGCTAAATTCCATCATTTTACAGATGGGGAAATTAAGGCCCAAAGAGACTAAGTGACTTGCCCAAGGTGATACAGGTAGCAAGTTTCAGATACAAGCTTTGAACCCATGTCCTCTGGCTCCAAATCTTATAATAGCAATCATTTGTAATTTACAAAGCACTTTATATGTTATCTCATCTGATCCTCACAACAACCCTGTAAAGTAGGAATTATTATCATCCACATTTTATAGATGTAGAAACTGAAGTGAAAAGAGGATCTGACTTGCCTAGGGTTACACAGTAGGTAATTGTGTGATGCAGGATTCAAATTCAGGTTTTCCTGAATTTCAGTTGTGGAATTCCAAGTCCAACTATCTTTATAAACTGAGCCATATCTAGTGTTCTTTCCAGTGCACCAAGCTGTCTGTTATGGGTCCTATCTCTCTCAATCTTCTCAGCCCACTCAGTTTCTATTCTGCTCGATGCTAAAAAAGAAATATATCAGATCAAAGTAAATTATAAACCATTATTTTTTTTCTCATTAGGGAACTAGCACAGTGCTTATGAGCATAGCAGGTATAAGTCTTCCTTTATTATTAAATCACATATTTATAAAGAAACTCAGGGAACATATAGACTATCTAACTGTGATTGAGCCATGAAAATTGACCAATGAGCAAATATTTCAACAATTTTTCAATGATACTAGCTATATCCTTTTCTTTTAAAAATTCCATAAAATGAAATAAGATTCTAAGAGATTTTGTGAAGTTCTTTTTCAGTTCTTTGAAACTTCTCTCCTACACAGTTGGAAGAGATACCGTGAATATCTGAGTAATTGACATTTACAATTTAAATGATCAATATCATCAAGTGTCTACTTTGTGCACAGCATTACAATAAAATTGGGGAAATGAAAATTTCCAGGGATCTGGGACCAGATGTCTTTCAATCTTTGATAATAAAAAGGCTAAAATCGCAAGCATGGTGAAAATATGAGATGGGGAAATAAATACAATGTTTGACCCATTGCCTTGCTCTCCTAGGGTATAAAAATCCTAAAATTGAGATTGATAGAGATTTTTTAAATCATCCACATAATTAATATAGTTCTCTTTCTTCTTGTCTACCAATTTTCATTCACCAAGAAAAATTAGAAATGACAATTGAGCCAAAGTTCACAAAATTTAGAAGAAAACAAGTATTTATTAAGTGCCTTCTATATGTGAGGCACTGCACTATGAGCTTTATAAATATTATCTTATGTTAGCCTGACCACAACACTTGGAGGAAGGTGATAATATTATTATCATTTTAAGGTTGAGGAAAGTGAGATAGAAGTTTAGTGATTTGTCCAGTGTCACATTGCTATTGTTATGTGGCTGAGGCTGGATTTGAACTCCAGTCTTCTTGACTCCAGGCCTAGTACCCTCTCTACTCGTCTTGGTCCCATCACAACCATTTAACAAGTGTATGACATTGATCCAATAATGCAAGTTCTCTGAGTCTCATATACTGTATCTGGAAAATTATATAATAATATTTTATTTTCCTGAAGGCAAAGACCTAGGCCAAAAAATCTTTTGGTATTCCTCACACTCGCAATCCTTTTAATTCAAACATGTTTCATTGACTCTCTAGTCTGAATACTCCATGACTGATAGTGATGGGTTTTGCAAAATCTGTTCACCATATTACTACTTAGAAACATGTTAATGCAAATGATTTTTATTAAGTGTTTTTTAAAAAGTAAAACCATTTTTTTTCATTGGAAGGATTATGAATATGAGTTAAATGAGCAGCTGTAAGATTGAGCTGAGCCTTCATTTTTAATTTAGGAATTTTGAAAACACTGATTTCCCCACAAAAAAGGTGAAGGGAAGGGAGTAAGAATTTATTTAGAGTCTAATGGCACTACAAATATTATCTCATTTGATTCTCATGACAACCCTATGAGGTAAATACTATTATTCCCATCTTACAAGTGAAAAAACTGAGACAGAATTTAAGTGACTTGCACAGTCACAGCTGGTTAGCATCTGAGGCAGGATTTGAATTCAAGTCTTCCTGACCCCAGACCCAGCATTCTATACATTGTGCCACCTAGACACTTTAAAAGAACCATGATTTAGGATTGAGATAGAACTTGAAAAGAATTAAAGTTGGACATTGTCTAGTCCAAACTTATGCCCAACCAACCTGTTCTACAAATGAGGAATTTAGGTTTCCAAAGGACAGAGTAATTTCCACAAAGTCAAAGGAAGTAAACTACAGGACGAGAATTTGAATGCAAGTCTTCTGACTACAAATCCATTGCTCTTTCCTTTCTCCTAAATGAAAGGAGAGGGTCATAGTTGAAAACTCTTCTTTGTAATATAAAAAAACCTTTTATAATCATGTAGACCATGTTACTTTTTAAATTGACTTGGAATTTAGCAGATTTCCTTTTAAACCTTAATGACTACACTTTAACATCAATAAGATTCAAGGATCTGCTTTTCTCTTTTCTCTAAAACCAGTATACTTATGATTGTAATATAAGTGATTAAACTGAAAATTCAATCATTTCTAAAATTCTGCCTTTATGTATTCAAATATACTGAGTCTATTTCCATGTTCACCTACCCATAGCTTCTAACCTAGCTATTGTTTTTTTAATGTATACTTAGAGCAAGAATGATATTCATATTCTATTACTTTGTATGCGAGACATGCTTTGTCCTCTGATTAGGATCTAAGTTCCTTGAGTACAGAGACTGTTGGAGTTTCATGTTGGCGTCCTGAGTGTCTTGTGCAGTGTCTGACACATTTTGGGTGCTTAAAACTGAATTGAAATAGAGATCAGAAATCTGGTTTCAGATCATAGTTCTATACACATATTCTCATAGAATTGAAAGGAACTAAAAGAAGTTAGGTAGTGTACTTTGCCAAATTCTATCATTTTACATTTACACCCTCCCTTCAAATACCATCCCTAACTAACTACTTACTGCCAAACTGTTTGTTGTTCAGTCATTTTTTGAGCCATGTTTGACTCTTTGTGACCCAATTTGGTGTTTTCTTGATAAAGAAACTGGAATGGTTTGCCATTACCTTCTCTAGTTCATTTTACAGATGGTGAAACTGAAGCAAATGGGTTTAAGTAACTTGCCCAGAGTGCCACAGCTAGTCAATGTCTGAGGTCTGATTGGAACTTGGGAAGACGAGTGTTCCTAACTCCAGGCCTGGTGCTTTATGCACTATGGTGCCACCAACTGTCCTAATTGCCAGACTTGTCACATTCTTCTCTTTGGGTGGAGGGAGTTGGGGGTAGGAAGAAAGGGAGAAGGGGTTCCTGAGAAAAAAAATTCTATTACCTCTTTTGGAAGGACACTCTGCCCTTGAAGAAACTTTATTTTGAAGATAGCCTTCTTCATGTGCAACATAAAAACTTACTATATTCCTAATACATACAATTTTTTTCCCTGACAAGGGGGCTGATTCAGTGATCTAATTAATAGCACTTCTCCATGTTAGAGAAGATATGTACAATAGTTGCCAACTAAGAGATGTAATTTGGCAGTAACACACAATAGATCATGATATTCAAATTATGTTACTTCAATGGATTAGTGGGAAGACAATGGTAATAAATGAAAGTCTTAGTATAAGGGCTGTGTGCCATCGTCATGAATGCAGAATTAAATGTAAAATATAGATTGACATGTCTTTCTGCATATATCTGAATTAGGTTAACTGGATAAATTACTTTATAGGTTTTGCTATTGTTAGTGGGATTCCTATATTAGGAAACAGTGAAAAACTACCATGTTGTATTTTAGTGAAATCAGCCTTTCAATTTTTTTTTTTTACAATAGTTACAAAATTTTGGGGCTCACAAATTCTTATAAAGCTACAAATCTCCAAACGCAATTCTGAATGGTGTGTGTGTGTTTTTTCACATTTACTACTAACTTGTCTTTCTTATTTATTCCCAGGTCACTAGGCTAAAACATATCTATTTGTCTATCAAAACCACATTGCATGTTCCTCCCCCTAATAACCAGAGGTTCTCAACTATGTTCCTAAACACAAAGAGATCTGAAAGCAGTAAGAATTTATTACATTTCTTTGAAGCCAGGTTCCTCATTTTCTTTAGATTTGTTCCTTGATTCTCTTTATGCCTGATTTGATTTCTTCTCAGATTTAAGTAACATACAAATATACATTAATATCATGACAACATTAAACAACTCTGATGGTAAAAATACATTATTTTTGTCTTTTCAGGAAGGATTTACAGATGACTTACCACCGACATCTCCAACAACCAGATTCAGAGAGTACACTCAATTTCATGATTTCCCATAATCAGATTCCTACCTTCATTCTTTACCATTTTTTCCACAACTGTCTTTTTGCTCCTACAGTCCCATGGCAAACTGAACACAGAGGATTCCTAGGCAATTCACATCCCTGAAAGTATTTGAATAAAATAAGTGTTTCAGAACTATGTTTTCTTTGTTGTCAGTCAAGGAGGATGAATATGAGTTTACCAAAACATTATGATCAAGATCCCATCAGAGGGGTTTGGCAAAGCAAGTCCACCTGTGTTTATTTTTTTTAAAAAAATTTAAATTTTAGATAAATACTAAAACAAACATGTAATAAGAAAAGAAACATTGTAAACAAATGTAAAATAAGAAAAGAAAAAGAACATGTCATGTGCACAGCAGAACATAGGAGAAGATTCAAAATATATTGCAATAACTTAACATTTCAAGAAAGCCTATATATTAAATACTATATATTATGTTGAAAGCTGTCCATCTTTTTCTCTGCTTCCTTGTAGGTTTTCTTTTGTTCTCTGCTGTACATTTTTTACTTTGTTCCTTTTTCCTCTTCCTCCCCACTACTTGCCACCCAAAGGATACAATTGAGCATGGATATATTTATGTATAGGTATCTCATGTGTGTTTATTATAGTATACATATATATATATGTCCTTAATATGAAAATCCTTAAGCAATTATATAAATTAACTTTCAAGTATCATGTAGAAGTGTGATTTTCTAAATATTAGAGGGAATGGAAAGAGATCAATGGAGAAAATATCCCAGAACCATGTCAAACAATGGCTTAGCTAAAAACTACGGCTTGCATGAGGATACAAATGTTTGCTTCGTAAATTAGGCTATGATGCAAAGCTGGGAGTGATAACTAACACCCTGGATGAAAGTGTCAGGATAAATAAGAAGTATCTAACAGACTCAACCCTTGATCTAAATTTAATACAGTAAAATTGATTATGGATGAATATAAAGTATTAAATGAATTTTTTAAAAAAATCAACATTGTAAGTGCAAAATAGGAGGAGTATATGACTTGACAACAGTTTGTCTGAAAAAGATATAAGGATTTGGGGGTACTACAAACTCAAAAGAGGTCAAAAGTATGATACCATATGTAAAACAATTCTGTGAGAGTTTAGGCTGAATTAATCCTAAAGACGGCATGCACGGGATTAGAGACACAGTAGTCCTGGTGTACTCTGTATTTATCAGACCATATCTCATTAGTGTACTCCATTCTAGGTGTCACATTTTAAGAATATACTAGTCTGAAGGAGGACAATCAGCATAATGAAGGAACTAAAGATTTTGCAGTAAGAGAATCAGTTGAAGAAACCAGGAACTTTTATCTTGAAAAAGGGAAGCATTAAAAAGGAGGTGTAGCAGCTGCCTTCAAATACTTGAACTGCTGTCACTCCAGAAGGATTAGATTTGTTTTGTTTGGCCACAAATGGCAGAACAGATATAATGGGTGGAAGTTGCAAAGAGGCAAAATCAGGCTTGGTGGAAGGGAAATTTTAATTAACATTGAGAACTATCTAAAAATGTAACAAGCTGTTGAGAGTGACTGGATTTCCCCTCTCTAGAAGTCTTAATTCAACAACTGAATGACCACTTGTCAAGTCTATCATAGAAGGGATTTTTATTCAGGCATGGATTAGACTACCTGGCCTCCGAGATTCTATAATTTCTTGATATACTATATATATGTATACATATATACATGCATATATACATATATTTAGTATAATATACCCATTGCAATTCTGAAAATGATATTCAAACATCTTGTTTTATTTGAGATAATGAAAGAATCTGGATCTGAAGCCAAGGGACCTGAGTTCAACTCCAGCTCTGCCATGACCTGTGTGAGCAAATGCATGACCTTGGACAAGTAACTTAACCTCTCTGGGTCTCAGTTTCCTCATCTGTAAAGTGAGAGGGTGGGATCAGGTGAAGTCTCTTCCAGTTCTATATCTGTGATACTCTTATTTTAATTTTGCTCTCTCCATCAGGCATTTGAACAGTCTCTCTCGTATTTCATTTTTTAAACATTCCCTTTTCACTAACCAAACAAAGTTTTACTTTTGTCAAAATTCTCTACCAATGTCTGAAGTGTGAAGGAAACCCACATTTATAGGAAAAGTCCTCGAGAAACTTATTTCCTTCTTAGGTATTTCGCTCCACCACTGTCCGCTGTCACCAAGTGAATGGTGGCCCCAATTATTAGTAATAGTGATGCAAGCAACAACAAAAACTGTCAGGTTTCCTCAAATAGGGAGACCATAGATGGGGAAATATTCTAATTGATATCATCTATTTTTAAAATTGAAAAGATTTAACCAGCCATTTAAACAAAGTAAAACAGAAATTATCACTTCCTAAGAAATGTCAAAAATATGTATCTACCACATTTCTAGTAGTATTCAACACCTGATGCTTCTGAGAAAGGTCCAAAGCATTGCCAGGATACCATGGGGTTAAAAATGCTGGACTAGGCATCTGCATCGCAGCATTCTAGTTCTGCCATTGTTATTAAAGTAGCTTTGTTACCTTAGAGCAGTAACTTGCTATATTTTAGTCACAGTTAGTCATCTGTAAAATTCAGGGACTGCATGATATGGCCACTGAGGCTCCTCCAAACTCCAAAATCCACACAATTCCTCATTGAATTAAATAGCAATAATACCCACATGGAACAAGATTTCAAAAGGAGCAGTGGAATCTTCTGTGCCTGGGTTTTGCTATTCAGATGACTCTGAATCTGTTACTTTAGGTCTCTTGTAAATCATTTCAGTTCATAGTGTTCCAGATCTTTGTTCATTATCTCAACTCCAGAAGAGATGATCTCTAAGTTTCCTTCTTATTTTCCCAAATCCTGAAGGCATAAGGATATTCAGTCCTGGTTATTCCCAGCTGACTTGGAGTCAGGAAGATCTGAGTTCAAATCCTCGCTCAGACACTTATTATTGTTGTGGCTCTAGGCCAATCACTTAAACTTTCTCAGCTTCCATTTTTCCTCCTCTATAGTAGCACATACCTCATAGGGTTGTTGTGAGGCTCAAATGAGATAATGCATGTACAATTGTTTGTCATCCTTAATGTATTATACAAATGATAGCAATGTTATTTATTAGGGCAGCTGGGTGACACAGTGGATAGAGTGCCAGGCCTGGAGTCAGGAAGACTCCTCTTCCTAAGTTCAGACACTTACAAATTGGGTGACCCTGGGCAAGTCTCTTAATCCTCTTTGCCTCAGTTTCCTTATCTGTAAACATGAGCTAGAGAAGGAAATGGCAAAATGCCCTACTATCTTTGCCAATAAAACCTCAAATGGGATCACAAAGAGTTGGACAAAACTGAAATGACCAAACAATAAATGTGCCAAGGACTATATTAAGTGCTTTTGCAAGCATTATTTCATTTGATCTTCACAATAACTCTGGAAGGTAGATGCTATTATGATACCCATTTTACAATTGAGTAAAGTGAGGTAGACAGAGGTTAAGTGACTTGCCCAAGGTCATACAGCTATTAAGTGTCTGACATCAGATTTTAATTCAGGGCTTCCTGACTCCAGGCTTAGAGCTCTATCCACTGTACCACTTAGCTTCCCAGAACAGGACACCACACTCCAGATAATGTCTAATGAGGGCTAAGTACAGCGGGAGGCTCACCTCTTTAATCCAGAAAGTCTTGCCCATCTTAGTGCAACATAAGATCACATTAGGTTTTTGGCTGCCACATCACAATACTGACTCATCCTAGCTTGCACTCCACTAAAACCTTCAATTTTTAAAGAACAATTGCTGCCTAACCATGTATCTCTTAGATTTCTGCAATTAGTTTCATGAACCCAAATTTAAGTTTTACATTCATTCCAAATTTCATCTGATTTGATGCAGTTCAATAAACTAGTCAGTCAAAATTCTTTAGGGTTCCAAGTGTCAGCAGCGTGTCACCTTTCCTTTCCAGCTATGTGTCATGTGCATATTCGATGAGCAACCCATCTCTGCCTTTGTCCAAATCATTAAGAACAGTCAAAATAGCATAAGACCAAGCCCAGATCCTTCAAGAACTATACCTGAGACCTCTGGCCATTTGACATTGAACTGTTAACAACTCTTCTTCAAGTCTACTCATGTGACCAGTTCTGAATCTTTCTTTATATAGTTTTATTGTCAACTAGTCCACATTTTACCATCTCCACAGGAATAGGAGATGTTCTGTTGAAATCTTTGCTAAAATCTGGGTTAGTTTTCTTCACAGCATTACCCTTTTCTGAAAGGCAGTGTATTATAATGGATAGAGAGTCAGCCTTGAAACCAGGAACACCTGGGATGAAGTCCTGCCTCTGACACATACTAGCTCTGTGACCTTGGGTAAGTCACTTACCTTTGAGGGAAGTGATCATTAATAACCAAGGATGTGGGGCGATCCAGAGTTCCCACTTATTCCATAGTCTTCATTTCAAAGTTCCGTCTCTTGAAGGACATTACTTGTAATGAGATTGAGCTAACTCTCCTCAATCTTGGTCAGACCCCAGGCAACCTAACAAAGAAATTAATCTAAGGTAGGGAAGCTTATTAAGTTCTACTCAGTTTTGGGTGGGGATAAATAATTTGATTAGACTGCCCAAAGCTGGGGCGTGGTCTGGGTATAGAGATAGTCTCTTTGTCCAAGAGTAACTCTCTCATACTCTCATTGTAGTGAGCCTACTTCTCATTATAATATTCATTATAATATAGTATAGATTTTATTATAGATACTATGCATATATGCATAATATATTATAGTATTCATGAAAATCTCATTAATTGTTAACCAGAGTTGATTGCCATTCTCTGGAGCAGCCACTTTTCCAAGGGTATATAAGCTGTGAGTCCACCACAATGACGATATTTGGCATTCAAGAGTGCCACTGACCTCTTTTATCAAAAGGCTAACATTATTAATAAAATTACTAATTACCCAGAAATTATGTCTCCCAAACTTTTTAAACATCACACCTTTCAATACTCTAGCCAACTTTCTAAGACTGTAAGTTTCAGAAAAGGTGACAACCTACATTTATAAAGGGAGTTTCTTCACTTGGGAGTTTCTAATAACAATGAAATCACAGGTCTAGTCCCTATCTCTTCATTTGCTAGTTTTTGTCAGTAATCCTGACAAAACTTGACATATCCTTCTTAATGAAGCCGTCCTGGCTCTATAGTCCTGCCTTTATAATCACCACTTCTCTTTCTATTTGTTATGTTCTTGTGGAGGAATAGATATCATAGGTCCTGCAGTCCAACCTCTCATTTTACAAATGAGGAAACTGAGTTCCAGCAAGGTTAAATAACTTGCCCAGGGTCACACAGATAGTCTATTCTAGGTATAAAATTTGAACCCAAGTCATCTGATTCTTGAGCCAAGGCTCTTTCTAGTACAACCTACTGCCTGCCAACCATATCATTAACTAATCCATTTCATAATTTTCCCAGGAATTGAAATCATGATTATTGGCTGATAGCTTGAATATTCAGTTCTCTTCCTCAGTTGAAAATCAAAATAATATTTTGCCCTCCTGTAATTTTATGATTCATGTCCCATTCTCCATGATCTTTCACTAACAGATCTCCCAGTCATTTTAGGAACCAACGACATATAGTCCATCTGAGCCAGAGGACCTTAGGTATCAATGCCCTTTTGGTCAATTCTTTTCTGTCATTTCCAATTCAAAGTTCATTCTCCTTGGCAGAGGGGGCAGAAGGAAAAACACAGTTCTACTTCCTCTTTGTTATCAATTGTCAAAAACCTATCAACCTTAAACAAAAGTCCTTCTCTTTCTTTAACATTCTGGACATGATTTAACAGGACCATCACCTGCTCTTACATTTATTCTCTGTTCTCTGGCCTTGATTCTATCTTCTTAACATTTCTCTTTTAAATATAATTTGGCAAATTCCCTTTGAATTCTCATTGATCACTTTGTAGGAACTCTGTCTTTCTTCCTCATTGGAATTATATGCCTTTGTGTCTTCAGAATATTATTAAATACCTCCTGTCTCTCAGGTTTTAACTCCACGATTTAGTCCATGGGACATATTTTCCCTCTGAATCATTTGAAATCTTATTAACCAAAATCAGGCATGCACATCAGACTGTTCCCACATTTCCTCTCTTCTATCACAAACCCCAGGAGATACTGAGGACTCCAATCCTTTCAGGATTGTCATCATTTCCACCCCAATAATCAATTCCTCCCTGATAATGAAAATCAGATCCATAATGTACTTTCCCCTTTCCAGTTCCTTCACCTTTTAAAAGATAGACAATTGAAGAAGTTGTTAGGTTCTCTGGGTATTAGGTTATCAGGTAGAGAGAGAACTCCAGCAGGTGTCTGAATAATTGACACTCTCTACTACTACCATGGTACACTACTGTGCAAGGCTTGTGATCTATTTCCCAAATTCTTCATCTCTATCATCTTTCTGTTCAGGTGGTCTATAGTATATTCCAATGGCAAAGTTACTTCTGTTTCTCCCTTCATCAACCTTCAACCAAATATTCTCCATTATGTTTTCCCCTTGGTTTCTGAACTTTCTCACATGAGTATACACCTTCTTAAAATATAATGTTACCCCCAACTCAACCTCTTTAACCATCTTGTTTCCTTAGAATGAAGTATTCTGATCCAGAGCCATAGTTAATTCACAGATTTCATTTCAACAAGTCTCACTGACAACTAACAAATCAAATTTGCATACACATACATATATGTGTGTGTATGTATGTATGTATGTATGTATATATGTATGTATGTATGGATATGAATATCTAGTTTCTCTTACTGGTAGCTTAAATGTTGGACATTTGTGCATAGACATTTGAAGCTATGCATTTTATTACTAGTTTCTTTCTTGCATTTTGCCTCTTATAAACTTCTGAATATCTCAAATGCTAGTTTTCTTCCTTCTTTGTAGCTACTATTTATAGTATATAGCTTCAGGGATATACATAGACAGTCTTCTTACTCCCCCATCCTTTAAAAATGTTTAAAGCCCTTTTGATTAGATTTGTAAGACATCTGACAAATACATTTCACATATTCACTCCACCAAAGCAGACTACAAATCCTTCTGATATTTTATAGGTTTCCATGATAAGAGGAAAGAAGAGGAGAGGAGAGCACAGGAGAGAAGAGAAAAGAATGGGAGAGAGTCATAACCTCTTGGTCATAATTCTGGTCATTCTGCTTTTAGCCTTATCCATAGACAGCAGATACATAATCTCTCACTGTGCTCATTCTTGAAAATTTTTCAACTTGACAGGATCAGTAAGCCACTGAGGGTCTAGAGTCATATCTGTGCCATGATGAAACACTGGAAATGGGGTTTAGTGGATGATAGAAAGTCTTATTTATTTTTTTTCCATTTTACAGATGAGGAAACTGAGCTTTAACAAGAGTTAAGAGATTTATTTTCACACCCAGTGAGAAAGAGTAGGGCAGCAATTAGGACATGTGGTCTGATTTCTTTTTTTAAATTAACCCAAGGTTGCATTCAGTATTAGCATGTGTGGAGCCTAGGTCTATCTCAGTCAAACACATCACTTTCTCTGAAGGGCATCCTAATATTTTATATGAACCACTGTCTTTGAGAAATGAACAAGCTGATCTATTCTAAAAAAAGCTGATACACAAAGATACCAGAGACAGGAATTCAAGCTTCATCAGTATATGGATAAATGAGAACACATTTATTCAAACACGTACTACTGGGATTTTTTTTAAATCTATAAAGAGTCTTAAGTCAATGTGTATCTAATCAGCACTCTGATTTTAAAATTCCCTAATAGTTAATTTTGACACATTGTGATTTTGTAGAATGAAGTATCTGTATTGGATCTGAACTGAAAATGTCATCAGGGATCAGGGCAAGCTTTCAACCTGTCTCTGCTCTCTCATCTACTTTTTGAATCCATTCCATCTGCAGCAATTGGTAGCCATATTCATATTCTGAATGGCAAAAACATTCATCTTTAAAGAGATACTGGAAGACAGTTAAAAGTCCAACTCACTGCAGATTGGTTTTCCTAGCCTAGGAAACTTCTAATCAACTCTTATATTTTTCTTTATAGGAGGCAGCACTATATAATAAAAGGCAGTGTAATGTATTGGAATGAGTTCTAGTCTTGGAGCCAAAATGACCTAGGCTCAACATTTTCTAACTGTTTGACTTTGGATCTGTTACTAAGGTTTAGTTTCCTCATTTTTAAATGAGGATAATAATGTTCGAGCCTCATCGAATTTTTGAGAGGAAAGAGTTTTGCAAATTCTAATCACCATATCATTGTCGTTTAAAGTTTCCTGACTTCCCCGCATAATACCTCGGAATACCTTAAGCTCATCATGCAGACTATGGTATACCTGACTTTCAATAAACTCACCTTGGTAGAATGCCACGGATCAGATCACTTGTAAGGTGATTGTAATCTCCTTAGAAATTCATCTTAGCGTTTTCCATGCAGAAACGTAGCTAAAAGCCAGAACAGAAGTCTATCTTAAATTTGCTATAATATTGAGGTAACAAGAAGCACTGCTGGGCTACCCTGTAAACCATCACTTGGTTACTATATTTCAAACCAGAGCACCCTAGGTCGTCACATAATGGAACAAATGCATGTAGAATTCAGTGACTAACATAAGTAATTAACTCTAAGAAACTTTCCCGTTACTAAATGTTCAAGGTGATTACTGCAGTGGTAGAGGTTATAAAAGCTCTTTACCTAAAAGCTCTTTACCACCACCACCACCACCACCACCACCACCCCTACTGCAGCAATCAACTTGAACATTTCTCAGTATAAAACCCCAAAATGCTATAGTGTATACATAATGTTACTTTTGTTTGCAGACATTGACATTTTGTAGGTTACTAGGCCAAAGTCTTGCCTTAGTGACCTTTGTTCTTGATAGCAATAGCAGCAGCAGCAGTAGTAGCAGAGGTAGTAGTAACAGTAGTAGTAGTAGTAGTAGTAGTAGTAGTAGTAAAAGCATTTATATAGTGTTTCGAGGTGTGCACACCACTTTAAAAATATTCTCATTTTATCCTCTCAATAACCTTTAGAGGTGGATGCTACTGTTGATACCACTTTACAAATGAGGAAATTAAAACACAGTAAGACTTAAAGGTTGATGTATGAATGTCCTTCATCTCCATTTCAATCTCTAGGCAAGCATCTCTGATAGACTTTAGCTAAATTCAACATGAAGTTTATTTTCTTTTACAATGTTAACAGTACAAAAAAATTTTCAGGACTAGCAAAATTATGTGATAACAACAGCTCTCATGTATGTAGTGTTTTAAGGTTTGTAAAAGACTTGAAATATGTTATTTCATGTGATCCTCATAAAAATCCTGGAACCCTATGCTGTTAGGAAACCCATTATACAGCTAGGGAAACAGATGTTAAGAGAAGCACAGAAGCAGTGTCTGAGGGGCTTCATACTCAGCCTATCCTGACTCCAAGTACAACAAATTCGCTAGACAATGCTACTTCATAAACAAGTGATTTCAAAGAATTTCACTGGAGCATTCTCACAGGCAACGCAGAATACCAGCTAATTTGCTAGATTGGGAGGATGGGCAACTTTTAGATAAAGCAAGGTAGAAGGAGCCAAAATCTGACCAAAAAGCAGTTCATTTTAAGAAACCCATGTGAAGCCCACAAAACAAATTGCGAGAGGGACAAATAGCAACAGGCAGTTCAAATCTATTACTTTGAAGTGAGTAAAGACTCTTGGCACATTTCCTCTCTTTTTCAGCCACTTAATTTGAGAGGGATTGTATAATATGAAGGACATTTCTGCATGGATTTGGAACTATATAAAATGAAGTAGAATCCTAAGTCTCTACACCACTGATTCTTGTGGAAATGCGTTCAACAGAAATAGCAGTGATCAGATAATGCCAATTGCTCAGAGACCCTTAGCTATATAGCTCCACATTTAGTAGCACAATAATGAAAATGATTTTAAAAACACCATTTAGTTCTGAAAATCATTTTGATGGCTCTAAGATACATTTTCCTTTGGGGTATTTATTTTTTTCCCCATCTTGTTCCTGAGAATGAAAGGGAGAGCTGAATAAAACTCGAATCATTTTATTTCAGTCAATAGAGTATTATTTAACGAGCTGCATTTCCATTATTTATTATCTAGTTCATGGTCTCTGTAGTCTGAATACAACCTCAGTGATTAAGATGTAGGTGTAGCCTCCAAGAGACAAATAACAAGTGGGAGTTCTTTATGATTTCTGAACATTTGAGTGTATAGTTGAAACAGTTAACAAAGGAGGTTATAGTACACCTTCAGGTACTGATTATTGGTGACATATAATATCAATAGAATGAATACGTGCCACATCTCTCATTCTATTTCAACACATTGATAGGCATATACTAATCAATATAATAAGACTCAGCACTTTCTCATCAAATTTACATTAGGATCAAAACATTCACGATAATATGTATTATATGCCTATGGTTAAAAAAATAAAAATTTAAAAAAAATCAGTTTGTAATGGCAAATGAGCTCTTTTTAGGATCATATGGCAAATGCTACGTGCTTTGTCCCTGTGTATTTATTTGGAACTGATGTATTGAAGATAGAATTGCATGCAATATCCTTTTCTTTCATCAATATAATTACAGGAAATCTGCTGAATTTTTAAAATGTGGACAATTAGCAAAGTGAAAGAACAAAGATATATTGTGGGGAGAGAGTTAATGCAATAATGTGAATTTTTTTAAAAAGAATTCTTCATTGCTTTTAGATGCCAAGCAGTAACTATACTAATAATGACCAAATAGTTTTAAGTGTTGTCAGGAGAAGCCATTATAAAAATGTTTTAGGATTTATTTGTATGGTAGATATTTTATTTTTTAAATTTAATAAAGAAATGAGGTTTTTGCAAAAGCTTGCTAATTGCCAACTTATACCAGAGCTTGAGGGAATTTTTCCAAAGCTTCCCTTCCAAAAAAAAAAAAAAGAAAGAAACATTTCTAACCAATGTATGTAAAATATCTAGTTTTTTCTATATCTGTGTTTCTTTCTTTCCTGGTAGATTTTTTTAAGTTGGCAAAAAGCTAAATTATTTCCCCCAAATGCATCTACAGAAATAGACCTCAGATAACTCTACACCCCTGTCATTATCTGGTTACTCTCACTGTGTCTACATGGCCATGGCTTGGGAATAGTTAATATTCCATCCATTTAATATCACTAATTATTTTTCCTCTGCAGCTTTGATGGGTTAGTTATAGCCTGGAATAAAAAACACTGTGGTAAGGACAACTGCACAGCAAGGTTAAGTTCCTTCTTGTCTTCAGTACCAATAATTACCTTTAAACAAAAAGAAAAGGCTGTTTTCAGATTTGACAGTTAATTTACTAATGAGCATGTGGGCCCAATTTATAATAAAGTAATATTGACCAGAAATAATCCTACATTGGTACTCATCTGAATTATTTTATTGTTCAAGCCTTCTATTAAATAAATTGGAAAGGATTAATTTTGCAAGATGGGATTGTCAGAGACTGCTGCATAAACGAGATGCATGTCAGCACTAAATTTAATTATTGATCACAATACAATAGTGCTGAGTGTTCCAATCCCCAAACAGCTTCCAGTAACTATCAGCAGATTCCAAATATAGAGAATGAAGGAAAAAAAATTTGATTGCAGATGACTACATTTTAAAAAATAAATAAATATTTCATCAGCCCTAAATAAAAATTTAATTTTAAAGTACAGTTTAGATCACTCACTGGATCACATAGCAAATGAACGATGAATGAGGGTGACGGCCTTCAAGTTACAAATTTTGTTTTAATGACTTAATGGTCCAAGCATCCAAGGGTATGGCTTTGATTCTTCCATTCTGGCCAAGAAAGGAAATTTATAAATAAAAAGCCATTGAGAACAAGCTCCCATCTTGTTAAAGAGCAAATGATGTTATCCTGCTACCCTAGTTCCACAAGTAGAGTTCTGAGCCATGCCACCCTATGAAGCGAAGATGCACACACTAACATAGAAGAGAATACTGATGAAGAATGTCATGTTTCTATCGATGATATATGAGCGTAGATGAGATAGAGATGTAGGTGTAAATGTAGATGTAGATAGATAAATAGTTATCTATATCTACAGATATGGATATATAAACAAATAGGAGTTTATATACATGCTTTCATATATGTATACGCGTGTATATGTGTATATATGTACATACACATGTGTGTATAGAGAAAAGCTAGATGGCACAGTGGCTAGAGTACTGAGCTTGGAGTCAAGAAGACTCATCTTCATGCTCAATTCCAGTCTCAGACACTTACTCTGGACAAGTCACTTAACTCTGTTTGCCTCAGTTTCTCATCCGTAAAATGAGCCGGAGAAGGAAATGGCAAACCCCTCTAGCAGCTCTGCCAAGAAAACCCCAAACGGGGTCATGAAGAATCAGACACTAGTGAAATGACTCAACAAAAAAGATGTACATAAGTATATATGCATGGATGTCTGTGTATGCGTGTATATGTATACACATATATATGTGTGTTTATATTCAATGTTTTAAAGTCTGTGTATACACTATATGTAAAAGAGAGAAATCAAAACATTGAACATTTTTGTAAATGGAAAAATGCCATTAATTAATTATTTTTAAGCAAGGTTGTATTTGTATTATAAACTAAGTTGACTATTTTGGCTGACTTGACTGAGGAAATCAGTCTGTATAATTAAATATAGGCTAAATTGACCATTTATTTTAGCATCATGTAGCATTCTGGTCTTCATGTTTATTAGTAGGCTCATTCCAGAAGTCTTTTGGCCAGAATTATGGCCAATTTTAATTGATGTAATCTTCTACAATTTGTCTACATGTAGCAGGTATCCATGTAACTAGCATGTGCTTCTGGAAGAACCTGGCCATGAAGAATGAAAGCAAATGCTGAACTTCAAGTCAACTGCCTATAAAGAATTAGAAAATCATTGGAATAAACACTTCACTAATTGATTATAATTCTTACTTTAATTGAAGGAAATATGATGACATATTAATAGAATAACTTTTTGTTTCAAATTTTTTATATTATTAAAGTGCATATGTTTATATTGAAATGAACTCTTTACTGCATAAGATTAATTTGTGAGAATACTAGGGTAATTTTATTCAAATCAACAACAGAGCCAGAAAAATTCTTCAACTGAAGAAATCTTAACTAACATGAGAATTACTAGTTTTTAACCAACAATTTATTGGGTAGAAACATTCTTGCAAATGCTGATGAGATCATTTTTTCTCATTCCAACCTGATTTTTATTTCATATAAAATCTTTGGATATTCACATACTTTGTTAATTTTGATATAAACATGGGTAAGGAAGGAAGTCATCATTATTCTAATGAATTTTTAACATGCATCCTGACAATGTTTCAATTTCCTCTGACCTTTTTAACAATAGCTCCATGCATAATTCTTTCTCCAACATTCATCAGCAGCTTAGTGTGCAGTAGAATTCATTCTGTTCTGTACTGAATTTGAATCCAGTTATTCATTCAATGCATTATAATAGTGTTTTCAAAATTACTAAATTAAAAATAAAGGCTCAGTTCACTCTCAGAGCCTGCCCAATAAACTCATATTCATAATCCTTCCAATTAAAATTATTTTATCTTTTTCAAGATTTTTACTTAATAAAATACATAGGTAGTTGGCATAAATACATCTGTAAGGCAGTGATGTAGCCAATAAAGCTGACCAACCTATCACTACATTTGCCCTTGTCTTTATTATCAATATAGATCACTACAGCTCATTATATAGTCATCTGAACTACTATAAAAGTGACCATTGTAGAGGTCCCACAATCCATTTTGTGCACCACACAGACTCTGCCTGAACATTCACAAGACAAAGAAACAAGGAAGTCAAGGGAGTACCTGGTCAATTTTATTGACAAAGACAAGCCAAAGACCAATTTTTCCCTCACCAACAGTCTTTTTATCCTGAATTTTCTTCATATTAGATTCAATTTTTTGTGTTCCTTTGTCCACATCGAGGCAACATTTGTATTTTAAGCTCAATAGAAAAATTAAGAAGTACTTTTGGGGGCTAAGAAATGAAGGCAACTTAAGTCACTTTCATTAGTAAAAAGTTTATTAAGCTATTTGCATATGGAACTATTCCAGATACTTAAGAAAGACTCCATAAATGATGTAAAGGAAAGTTTAGCACTTGAGTAAAAGAGTTTTTTTTTTAATTTTGAGGACTTACAGTCTTCTTTTGAATTTTATCTCTCTCTGGTAAAATATTGAAGCCTGGTCACAAGCTAAATACTTTGACATGATTTAAAGAGAGTAGACATTTAAGAAAATACCTCTTTTTTCCTTTCTTCTTTAGAAGACTGTATGAAGCTTTAAATAGACCATTACATTAGGAATCAAATTTATATATGGGTGAATCAATTGAAAGTGAAATTAAAATAGTAAAATATTGAAAGTAAAGTCCAAAATAAATTTAGTTGCACATTGTTTTTATTCAGAAATGATTTTTAAGATCTCTATTTAAAAATCATGGTTCTAAAATGCCTTCAAATTTAATTGAAAAAAGATAGAGGCTTCTGTGCAATTCTAGTTTTTCAGCTGTCATAACAACTGATTGCTGAAAAATTAACTGGTTTTTACAGCATTATTCTAATCCAATCTTGTAAATGCCTAAAATACCAGAACTATTGTACAATCTTGTTTTGGCTATAGTAATAAAAACCTGATGAAAGTCAATCCAATGGGCTGTTTAATTATCTGCAAAAGTTTTTTTTTTTAATTTCAGTATTGATTCTACATCTATGTGTCTTTGTAATCATTATCACAAAATATATGTTTGATGTTTTAATCCTGAAGCCAAAGTCTCTTTGACAAGGTGTGAATTCTTTCAATAAGGTATGAATTCCCTCTGCCTTGAGTCCCACTGGTGAGGCCTTTCTTCTGACATTGACTCAAGTTCATCGTTTGTCAACACACGTTAGTTATGTACTTGGGTTTGGCCTTTAAAGGAATACATAGAGATGCCCATGTAGAGAAAGAATACACAGAGATTCAAATAGAGGGGGAAAGAAAGAGAAACAGAGAGGAGGGAAGAAGGGGGAGATGGGGAAAATAGCAGGAGAGGAGGGGAGGGAAAGGAAGAAACAGAAACAAAGATACAGAGACAACAAAAGCTTTTGTATAAACAAAACCAATGCAACCAAGTTTAGAAGGAAAACAGAAACAATCTTTAGAGCAAGTCTCTCTGATAAAGGCCTCATTTCTCAAATATGTAGAGAACTGGGTCAAACTTATGAGAATATAAACCATTCCCCAATTGTTAAATGGTCAAAGAATATGAACAGGCAGTTTTCAGTAAAGAAATAAAACTATCTATAGGCATACTAAGGAGTGTTCTAAATCACTTTTCATTATAGAAATGCAAATTAAAACAACTGAGGTACCATCTCATGCCTCTCAGATTGACTAATATTACAAAAAGAAAAGAAAAATAATAAATGTTGGAGAGGACATGGGAAAATTGGGACACTAATGCACTGTTGGTGGAGTTTTGAACTGATCCAACCATTCTGGAGAACAAATTGGAACTGTGCCCAAAAGGCAACCAAACTGGGCATACCCTTTGATCCAGCAATGCCATTACTAGTTATGTATCCCAAAGAGATCATTAAAAAGGGAAAAGGACCTATATGTGCAAAAATATTTATAGCAGCCCTTTTTGTGGTGGCAAAATATAGGAAATTGAGTGGATATCCATCAATTGGGTAATGAGTTAACAAATTGTGGTATAGGAATGTAATGAAATGTTATTGTACAATAAGAAATGATGAAGAGGCAGAGTTCAGAAAAAACCTAGAAAACTTATATGAGCTGATGTTAATGAACAAAACCAGGAAAACATTGGACACAATACCAGCAACATTGTGTGATGATCAACTATGAATGACTCAACTCTTCTCAACAATCCAATGATCAAAGTATAAAAGGACTCTGAAGGAAAATGCTATCCACATTGAGATAAAGAACTAATGGACATTGAAACCAGATTGAACCATATTTTCTCACTAACTTTTTTCTTTTTCATTTTTTTCTGTTTCTTCATGCACAACTATGATTAATATGGAAATATGTTTACATGATAGCACATACATAAACTATATAAATAGCCTACCATTTTCAGAAGAGGGGAGGGGAAGAAGGGGGGGAGAAAAATTTGGAACTCAAAGTCTTGTAAAAATGAATGCTAAAAATTGTCTTGACCTGTGTTTGGGGGAAAAATAAAATACTATTAAAAATAAAGTGAGAAGCAAGAAGTTGATGTTTAAAAAAAGAGAGACAAGAAAGAAGAGAAGAGCAGAGAAGAGAAACAAGAAGAGGACCTACAGAATGAGACACAGATCTCCTGAGAGAATTCAGGTGGTTCTTTCAGGGAGGCATAGTGGAATACAAGGCCCTTGAGGACAGAGACTTTTTGTTTCCTTTTGCTTTGTCTTTTTATCCTTATATCTAGCATGTTATTGAACAAATAGTAAGAGGTTAATCAATAGTTGTTGAACTGGATTGATTGAAGGGAACAGTACCAGTTAGACATACAGACCTATACAACATATAGGGAGGTAAATAGGGAACTTGAAATATGAAAGGAGAGAAGAGATTTTTGCCAGACCAAACTACGAAAGGAGAATGGATATCACTAGATGGAAATGCAAATAGGAAGAAGGATTGACACAATAGGGAGCCTTGATATGAAGGAGAAAATAAGGACTTCGCATGTTAGTGGGGCCTCATTAGAGTATCACTGTAAATTTCATGAACCACACAGGTCCCTGAGAAGAGCTAGTCCACCTCAACCTCTTGTGAGTATGGCTCAAACTCACAATCATAATTGCTTTAGAGACTAGACCCTTGAGGTAGTTATACTAGAAGGTAAGTGTGATGAAGTATATAGAGTGCTGGACTTGGAGTGAGGAAGCCTTGGCTTTAAATCCCGACTTGGCACTACCTGTGTGAGCTTAATTAAACTAAAATATTTAAGGCAAAGAAGAGTTGCAAACTGCCTTCATCTGCACACAGATGAAATCACAAATGCCTGAATCTTTGCTATAAACTTTAATGTTATAATAAAACTATTGTGTAAACTCACATAAAGGCTCATAGGACTTATTTTTCACATGCATGTATTTTTTTCAATGAAAATCTGATTTTTTTTGTACCATCTATTTTCACCTTCCCTAGTTGAGAAAATGAGAAAAAAGCAAGCCCTCAACAGTTCTGTTCTCCATTATTTCCCTTGAGATTCTTTTGCTTTTGTCCCCGCAAATGAATTTTGTTGTTTTTTATTTGGTATTATATGATAACAATTTGGTAGTTAGATTGGTAATTTAACTGTATTTCTACTATTTCCTAAGTAAACTATCATCATCTAAACATAGAGATAATTTTGCCATTTTTGCCTATTTATTCCCTTAATATTTTTATCTTATTGCTAGTATTTCTAGAACTTTATTAATTAGTAACCATAATAATGGACAAACTTGCTTTACTAATGGGTAACATAGCATATTGGGGCTGCTAGGTGGCATAGTAGATAGAATGCTGAGTCTGGGACCAGGAAGATTCATTTTCCTGAATACAAATCTGGCCTCAGACACTTATTAGTTGTGTGACCTTAAGCAATTTTGCCTCAGTTTTCCCATCTGTAAAATGAGCTGGGGAAAGAAATGGCAAACCATTCTAGTATCTTTGCCAAGAAAACCCCAAACACAGTCATGAAGAGTATGACACAATTGAAAAACAACTGAATGACAATAACACAGCTTATTGGCAAAGTGTCTAACACTTCATGATAAATGATAAGTTTTAGACTGATATTATGGAATTAATAGGGGAAAGGTTTGCTTATTTCTGTGTTTTTTTAACATTTTAACATAAATGTTCTATTTTGTCAAATTCTTTTTATGAATCTCATAATCATGAGATTTTTATTGACTTTTTCAATCAATATGGCCTCATTGTATTAATAATTTTCCTAATGTATACCATCCTTTGTGTAAACCCAATACGGTCATAGTAAATATTCTTTTAATATATTACTAAAGTCTTTTCTTTAATATTTATTCAGCATTTTGCATCAGTATTAACTAGTGATAATGGTCTAAATTTTCTCTGTTTTCTCTCTTCCTGGTTTGGGTATTCAGCCTAAATTTGTTTCACTGGAACCGGTTAAGGTGTTTTCCATTTCTGTTTTTGTAAACAATGATTGTAATAGAGGGACTAATTATTCTTTCCGTGTTTTATAGAATTCATTTGCCAATATAATTTGGCATAATTTTCCCCCTTTTAAGGAGTTCATTTATAAATTGTTCAATTTCTGTTTCTAATGCTGTGTTGCTTAAATTCTCTATTTTATGTTCTGTTAATTTGGGCATTTTATATTTTAACCATTTATCCATTTAATTTTAGCTTCCAGTTTTGTTGACATATTATTAGGTATAGTAGTTTTTGATAAATTCCTTTATTTTTTTTTTGATGAGTTCTGAATTTTCATTTTTACCTTTTTTTGTTTTGGTAATTTGGCTTTTCTCTTCTCATTTTTGTTAAAATTATTTAATGGTCTGTTTTTATTGATGTCTTTAAAATTCATTTGTCAGCTCAATCCTTATAGTTACTATTGTTTATATCTTCTTTAATCTTCAGAATTACCATTTTGTATTTATGTGAGGATTTCAGTTATTACTTTATTGTTTTTAGCTACAGTCTCAGTTCTTTGACCACTTTTTTCTCCTTTTAGTTGATGAAAATATTTAAAGATACAAATTTGCCCATAAGGACTGCTTTTCTATATTCCAGAAGTTTGGGTCTGTTGTCTCATATTTTTTTTAAAAGAAAATTATACATCGACAAGTAATACCTTTTAAAATATTTCATTATATATAAAAAAGCTTTAAAAAGTTACATAGGGCTAAACTTCAATTATCTAGAAATTTCACAACCTACCTAAAACTATCAGATAAATATTGCACTACCATACTGATAAAGGCAATATTTATTTGTAAAAATGTTACTCTTATTTTGTTGAGATTTTTTCCCATACATTTCTTAGAAATTTTGAAGATCAACTCAGTTTAGTATGATTTCATTCCAAAAATATTTATTAGGTGATTATTATGTGCTCTCAATTCCCAAGGAGCTTACTTCCACTGTACTGAGGGAAATTAGCCAATTCTGGATACAAAACTGTGATAATTTTTTTTTTCCATAAGGAAACAGAGAACAACTCACACTGAAACAATGTACCAGTTCGGTAGTTACAGTTTTTGGAAATCACCAGGTTTAAAGCTGGATTGAAAAGGCAAAGAAATCAAATAAGGAAGCTACAATCTCAGATGAGCAATTTGTCTCATTGTGATATTTCTGGCAGAAGTTACAGAGAAAATCAACTAAATATTCTACACATTCCTAAATTAAAATAAGCTTTCATTTTAGGAAAATTAAGAACCAAATGGAATACAGATGGGGTAAATGTTTAAACAGAGTAATTTATTGAATTTGAATATTATTTTAAAAAATCATGAATAAAAATACATGCAATTATAGAACAGAAGACCCAGAAATCACAATGTTCTTTTATGAGCTCCAGTCCTATTTCCAACCACTTGTTAGGCAATCCTATTTGCATTTCTGAGCATCATACAGTCCAAGTAGGCTCATCTCCTTTTCAAAATAATTTTAAATGTTAGTGCTTTTTTCCAACCATTTTATAGGTAGCTTTTAATAAGTGAAGGATTTTAGATAACTCAGGGTGTTCATTTCCCTCTTCAGATTTTAGTAGTTACTTGATCTTATCTAATATCTCACTCACTGTAGGCTTACAGTTGAAGCTGATTTTTCAAGACTACCCTGCCCTCATTGGCAGTGTGTAACTTGGAACTGAAGGTACCATTGATGAAAAGCATATGAAGCCCTCACCTATAACATGTGAGATCTTTTTTCCAATTTTGTTATGATATAATATTGACATATAAAGAAAGTATTTATGCCATTAGTCTATTTCATGTTCACTTGTGGTTTGCTCTCTTTAGTGGTCAGAGCCATCTATACCAAAGCATTTTCAACAAGAAGGCAGGTATCGATATTTCTGATTTATTCCTATGAATCTTGCCTTCTTGTGGTAACTGAACACAAAGGAGTTCCATTGACTTCTCTGTTCTCTGGGTCAAGTTAATCATCATGGTAGTTGTGAGTAGAGTCAGTCCACAACCCTAGCTTTGTTGCCTGTATATTCATTTATTAGGACCCCATTTCATTATACTGTCAGAGCACTATAGCCATCAGTGGCCAGCATTCCCATTGGTCCCAAGCAACAGAGTCCTCTTTCTGATATTCCTACTCTATGCCACAGATAATAGGTTCAGTTTTCAAATAGTTATTATTTCCTCGGGTTTTTTT
>CM053622.1:639886806-639919066 GCA_028646595.1 Phalanger gymnotis | reverse complement strand
GTTCCCAGCCAACTTACTTGGCCCTTGAGTTTTTCATCAGGGTATGACTGCTTGTAGACTAAAGAGTTCTATGTTCCAAGCTTGGGGGGATGTGCCAGCTCTGCCACAGCAGCACTCCTCCTTCCCCAAGAATCCCCAACCAGGACTGGACTTAGATCTTCAGCAGGCTCTGCACTCCTGCTCTGATCCATCACTTAATTCCTCCCACCAGGTGGGCCTGGGGTCAGAAGCAACTGCAGCTGTAGTTCTGTAGCTGCCCCACCTCCACTGCCCCAGGGGCAGTGGCCAAACCCCAAACTCCCTGTCCCCAGCAGCTTTTCCCACTAACCTACTCTGTTGTCTTTGGTATTTGTGGGTTGAGAAGTCTGGTAACTGCTGCAGCTCACTGATTCAGGGCTCTAGGGCACGCTCCACCCAGCTCCTGGTCTTGTTGGTCCATGCCACCCATGCTGGGCTCTGCTCCGCTCAGCTCCACTCCCCTCTGCTTCCACCTCTGTGCACAATAGACCTTACCCAGAGACTATCCAGGCTGTCCTGGGCTAGAGCCTTGCTTCTCTCTGCTACCCTGTGGATTCTGCAGTTCTAGAATTAGTTCAAAGCCATTTTTTTAGATTTTTGGAGGGACTTGGTGGGGAGCTCATCCTAGTCTCTGCTTTCCAGCTGCCATCTTAGCTCTACTCCCCACCCCCGATTTACTAGGTTTTTTTTAATAACAACAAATAGCAGCTAGCATTTCTATAGTTCTCTGAGATTTGTAAGATTTTTATATATTATCTAATTTGATCCTCACAACAACTTTGGGAGGTAGGTGTTATTATTATCTCCATTTTACAGATGAGAAAACTGAGGCTGAGAAAAGTCAGGTGACTTGCCCAGGATCAGAGCTAGTAAATATGTACATAAGGATTTGCAAAAATACAGATTTTCCTACCTTCTATAGGTTTAGTATGATTCTCTTTTACACAGAACACAGAAGCAAATCAGGAACTAATTGATTAATATTATCATCATTATTATTAATGATTACCTTTGTTAGCTTTGATTCCCACTGATTCTCTTCACAAATTGACCCATCTATTAAGTCAGCTTAACCTACTTGTAATGATCATGCCTTTGTTTATGAAATAATCTGTGTAAAAAACCTGGAAAGACAGATTGGAGTTAGGGTATGAAAGGACTTTAAATATCAAAAAGAAGACTTTATGTACTGTCCTATATGTAATAGGAAGCCACTGGGGCTGATTGAACAGGACAGTAGTATGGTCAGATCTGTGCTTTAGGAATATCTAAATGCCATCATACAGTGAAAAGATCAGATGATGGAGAGATAAAAGGGAGGGGGGAGAGGAACAGAGGGAGGCAAACCTATCAGCGGGCTATGGTAACAGTCCTGGCAAGAGGGAACATTGTCTTGAATTTTAGTCATGACTATGAGTAGAGAGAAGAGAAGAGATGCAAAAAATAACAGAATGCAATGGACAATTGATGAACAATTAGATATGAGGGACAAAGGAGAGTGAATAGTCAAAGGTTATTCTAACCTTATGAACCTATATGACTAGTAGGTTGGCAACTTTAACAGAAATAGGGAAGTGCCAAAGAGGATTGTGTTTTGGGGAGGAAATAATAACTTATGTTGTGGACAAGTTGAGTTTATAATGACTATATGTCCTCCCTTTCTAATTGTCCAATACACAACTGGTGGTGCAGGATAGATGCTGATGAGGATTTCTAGTTCTAGTGCACTTTCAGGGGAGGAAAGCCCTTCAATCAATGTAAGTTGGCACCTTCTCTGAACCTGGAGTCTCATAAAGTTGCCCAAAGCACCAAGAAGTTAAATGATTTAACTTAAAGTCACAAAACTGTATTATTAAAAGTAGGACTTAAACCCAGGTTTTCTTGGCTTCAAGGTCAACCCTCCAACCTCCATCTTGGATAACAGACTGATATTGTTAACATTTGTGGCACTAAATGTTTCCCATTTTTAGTTTCTCTTCTATCTTTATTCACTTTATATGGGCAAGTTTTTCTAATATTATGTTACTGAAATTGTCAGTTTTATTTTTTATGATCTCTATTACTTGTTTCATTAGGAATTCAACCCCCTAGCTATAGTTGCAAAAGGTATGTTTATTTTTTCTCCTAATTTAAAAAAAAATTGACCTTTTATATTCAGGTTGTATTGTGTTATACAATGTGAGATATTTATTCTAACCAGATTTCTGCCAAATTGCCTTTTAGTTTTCCTAGAAATTCTTGTCAAAAAGTAAAATAATTTATATTATTGAGCTTATCAAATACTAAGCTATTGTTTATGTTTATTCTGTTTCTTGCTGACTCTTCTGTCCTACTGAGCTACTTTTCTGTTAAGTCAATACCACTTTTGATGACTACTGCCTAGTTATTGATGATCACAAAATAGGTTGATATTAATGCTTCTTTCATTAATAATTTCCTCATTTCCCATAACATTCTAGAGTTTTTGTTCTTCCAAATAATGTACCTATTCCTTCTAGTTTTACAAAGTATCCCATTTATGCTTTTATTTGTATAGAAAAATATTTTCATTAATCTAAATATATTATCATTTTTACTAATTTAACAAAGGCAAACCATGAACAGTGAAAATACCTCCAATTATTTGGATTCCTTTATTTTTATAAACAATGTTTGTAGTTGCATTTATCTAAATCTTGATTGTGTCTTGGTAGCTTAATTCCAAAATATTTTATACATTTTGCAGTAACCTTGAATGGAATTTTTTTTATTTTTATTTCTTTTCTTTGTTCATGCTATATTAAGTGCTAATGATTTCTGCATTTATTTTATATCCTTCTACCTTACTGAAGATATTAATTATACACATTAGTTTCTTCACTGAATCTCTTGGATATTATAGCATCTATAAATAGGGATAGGTGTTTTTACTCTTTCATGATGTTGACATTTTGAAGTATTATCTTATTGTTATAGTGATTGCTTGATGTTTTCCATGCCTAATATCTTCTCTCTTCATTTAATATAGTAGGTTTTATTGATGCCTCTCATATCTTCATGACACTCATATCTATAAAAAGATCCATCTAAATATCTCTGGAAAACGCAGTTCTAGAAATAAATCACAGAAAAACAGAGAAAGAACTATCCTTGCTTTAATACTGTTTGCTCTTGGACAGTTTCTAGTGTTTCTCTACTGCAAATAATATACTAGTTCTTGGTTTCAGATATATGCTTTTGACCAGACTCAAGAACAACTCTCTCATGATTATGCTTTTTAGTATTTTAAATATGGTTGTCTTTTGTCAAAGGCTTTTCCACATCTATTGAAATAATTATATGCTATATCTTTGTTGTTTATATCAATTAAGCCAATTAATTTCTAATATTGGACTATCCAAGTAAGCAATTAGTTATATGAAATACTTATAACAATATTTTGACCATAGTAAAAAGTTTCCTGACTATATCACTATAATACTCTCAAGAGGTTATTAATTTAAATTATCTCATCAGTTTCATTACCAAGAATAGCAATAGTTCTCTTTATTTTGTCTTTCCTAGGTTTGAGTAGCAGGGCCTTATTTGTTTAAAATAAACAGGCAAATGGCTTACTGTCTCTATTTTTAGAAGAATTTTGTGGCAAAGTTCTTAATTATCCTTTGATAGAATTCATTTGTGAACCCATATGACTTACAGTTTGGGACAGTTAATTTATGTCTTTCTGAATCTCTTTTTCTGGGATTGGATTGTCTAAGATAATTGTATTTTATTTTATTATTTTATTTTATTATTATTCATTTGTTATATATTATTATTTATTATGCTATTTTATTAGTTTGGGTATTATGCCAAATATAAAATCACTTTTTTGGGGGAGGTATTAAAAGCCCTTTACAATTAAGTCACATCCTTTGTTTTAGGCTTATTGCACATTACACCCCTTCCCATTCTGTGGTCCAGCTTCCTTATACTGAATGTCCCCAATACCCGGAATGCAATCTATCTCCCATGCTGCATTCTTAAAATCTCTAGTTTCTTTCAAGTCAGCTCAACTACAGTCTTTTGCATGAAGACTGTACTGATATCCTCAACTGAAAGTACTTTTCCCATCTCTTCAGGTTACCTTGTATCTGTCATATATGTGTTTTGTTTATCCATATATTCAAATCAATTCTCTCATTAGAATATAAACTCCTTATGATAGGGACTACTTTTCTTTTGGTTTTGTATATCCAGTGCTTAGCACAGTGTATGACACATAGTAGGAAATTAATAAATACTTAATGATTATTGATTGGGTCTTCCCTTTTATCTTACTCCTTCTACTGGCTATTTCCTCCTCTATTATATGGAACAGTTCTAACCAATACCACATATCTGGGTTCCTGGTTTGTTTTCTCCCATTCAGTTCCACCCTTCTCTAGAGCTACCATTTTCTTCTTCCTCCCAAGACTTCGGGTTGGTCTGATTCATTGCTATCAAACTGTCCTGGTAGCCCAGTCCCCTTAAGACACTGCCAAGCAGTCAAGTCCAAAACACGATGCCTAAAACTACACCTATCATTAGGTGTGTGAGCTGCATCAGGCACATCAAGGACATAGATTGTGGGAAAGCAGTGCTAACCTCAAGGAAATAGATCCAGATGCCATCGAATAATAATCTGTTGCTTTTAAACTAATATCTACATTGCATTGGGTTCTTTTAGTTCCTTTCTTCATATCATTGTTTTATTTGGTCCATTTGTGGACATTTTTATGGTTTATTTGGAGTTGTAAAGTAATAGTTATATGCTAGATGATGTCTAACTCTACCATATTCCAAAGAATATCTCTAATACATTTCTTGAATAAATATTCATAGCTACTAGAAGTGAACCTTTACAGTAGTGGAAAATATTTGGCTTCTTTTTTTTTAATCTTGAACCACCTTTATAATACATTTGTCAACAATCTTTCCCTATTTATTTTTTTCAAATTTATTTTTAACATTCATTTATTTTTAAATTTTAAGTTCCAAATTCTCTTCTTCCCTCCAACCCTGCCTATCTCCTCCCCATTCTCCAAGTGCATCCTTATTTCTCACTTTCATTTTTTTTAGATCATCCCAACATAATTGATTCATATGCATGTCCTTTATTTATGTAGATACCTTCTAACTGCCCTAATAATGATGAAGTTCTTAGGAGTTACAAGGTATATGGGAATATAAACATTTACATATTTTAAGTCCTATACAATTTCTCTTTCATCTTTACCTTCATATGCATCTCTTGAATTTTCTGTTTGAATGTCAGATTTTCTATTTAGCTCTGATCTTTTCATCAGGAATACTTGAAAGGCCTCTATTTCATTAAATATCTATTTCCCCTGAAGGATTATAGTCAGTTTTGTTGGGTAGATTATTCTTGATTGTAACCCTAGCTCCTTTGCCTTCCAGAATATTATATTCCATGCCCTCCACTCCTTTGAAGTAGAAGCCACTAAATATTGTGTGATCCTGACTGAGGCTCCACAATATTTAAATTGATTTTTCCTTGCTACTTGAAATATTTTCTTCTTGATCTGTGATCTCTGGAATTTGGCTATAATATTCTTGAGAGTTTTCATTTCAATCAAGAGGCAATTAGTGGACTCTTTTGATTTCTATTTTATCTTCTGGATCTAAAATATTAGGGTACTTTTTCTTGATCATTTCTGGAAATATGGTGTCTAGGCTTGTCTTTTCTCATTACGACTTTTGAGAAGTCCAATATTCTTAAATTATCACTCTGTGATATATTTTCCAGTTTAGTTGTTTTTCCAATGAGATTCTTCACATTTTTTCTATTTTTGTAATTTTTAAAAAATTTGTTTTATTGTTTTTTGATGTTTCATGGGATGGTTGTCTTCTAGTTGCCCAGTTCTGCTTTAGAAGGAGTCCTTTTCTTCACTGAGCTTTTGTAACTCTTTTTCCATTTTGTCAATCCTGCTTTTTAAGGAATTCTCTTCTTCAGTGAATTTTTTGTACTTCCTTTCCATTTGGCTTATTTTGCTTTATAAGGAGTTCTTCAATGATTTTTTTTTTGTGGTTCTTTTATCATTAGGCCAATTCTGTTTTTTAAGGTGTTATTTTCTTCAATATTTTTGTGCCTCTTTTACCAAGCTAAGTTTATTTTCATAATTTTCCTGCATCACACTCATTTATTTTCCAAATTTTTCCTCTACTACTGTTATATCTTTAGCTCTTCCAGGAATTCTTACTGGACTTGAGTCCAATTAGCATTCTTCTTTTGAGGATTTTGGTAGCTGTTTTCACTTTGTTGTTTTTCAAATTTGTGTCTTGCTCTTCTCTGCTTTTTACAGTTAGGTTCTTTTTTTTCTCTGTGCTCATTTTTCCAGCCTATTTTTTTATTTGAACTTTATGTTAAAGTTGGGCTCTACTCCCCTGGCAGTGAGGAGACATTGTCACTAGCTTTAGGATTTTTTTGTACTGGTGTTTTCAATCTAGTTCTGGAGGTCTATGAGTTTTCATTGCTTCCAAGGTGGTATGATGTGGGGAGAGGTGTGGTCACTTCTCACTTAGTCTGCCTTCTGGTTTTTGCCACCCTCTCTCCCTCCCCTCCACAGCCTCAAATGCTAGTGCTCCTCTCTACCTTGGAACTGTGACCAGGGGGCCTGCTCCCTTGTGGCAGACCAGAGATACTCCTCTCTATCCTGGAATTGCACCCCAGAACTGCTTATGGGTAATAGAATTGCTAATCAGTAACAACTACACCCAATGCCAGCAAAGGCTCACCTGTAATCTCTTTTTGACCAGCTTAATTCATGGGCTCTTTTTCTTCTCCAACATATGTTGATATATAATTTGAAACTATCTTCATGGTGGTCTTTTGCTTATACTCATCATTAGTACTGCAAGGCAAAATGACCAGTGTCCCAAGAAATTATGTTTTTATTGCCTTTGGGCACACAAGGAAACTAGCTCTTTTAATTACCTCTCCAAGGAGAACCCCTGAACTATCCTTCCATTTAGCAGCAACTTTCATATATCTTATAGCAAGAATGTCAATATTTATATTATTCAGTTCCTCAGGTAGTATATTGAATAATTAGTTGCTGGACCAGATCTCCCATTTAGAATGCCAACAGTTAAATTAATATTTATAAGTGGTCTAAAAGTGTGTGATCCTTAGCACCTTTGGCCCTCTTTCATGACATGTTGCCACTGCAGAAGTTGAGGGGGCTGAGTGTCATTTTTTTAAAAATTTTCTTAGTTTCGTTCATTGACTTGCCCAAATAATTTATCATGTGATGGCCAGCTTACTGGTAAAAAAAAAGGGTGCTTGTCTTGGCTAGTCTTCAGAAAGCAGAAGTGTCTGTCCCAAGAAGTATATTTTAAAACCTTTTTACCTTGATAGAACCTGGCAGTGTTTACATTCTGCAAATCCAGTTCCATAATGTCCACTATACTAACTGTTGAGGATTAATCTAGAGAAGAAAAGATATTTTTGGGCCATAGTAGCTATGTTCAGATATTTAAAGGATTACCATAATGGTTATTATTTATGGTTCTAGATGTTAAAATTTGGAAAAATGAAGAAAAGTTACAGAAAGGCTGATTTAATATAAAGAAAAGCATTAGACTCTGGTGATGCCCAAGTTGAAAAGCTAGGTGGTATAATGTAAAGAGTAGTGGGTTTGGAGTCAAGAAGATCTGATTTTGAGTTCTGCCTCAAATACTTGCTAGCTATGTGACCATGGGCTAGTCTCTTAACCTCCTTTGACCTCAGTTTTCTCAACTGTACAATGGGGCAGGAAGATAGCACCTACCTTCTAGGGTTGTTGTGAGGATTAAACATAATGTTTGCAAAGTGCTTTGCAAACATTAAAGCACTAGCTGATATTATTATTAATTTCAAAAGTGGTTTCAGTGCAACTTTTCCCTGGGATCTAAAAGAGGAGCAATATGTTATTTGGCTTCTGGTGAGATTGTAGATTGGTATGACTCCAAGATCTAGCCTATAATGAGTTTGTGATGAGGTGTAAAGTGGAGTTTGAGTGTTTAATTAACATGAGTGCCTGGAAGCAGAGAGAGCACTTGTGTATTGGGGAGGTAGTTATTGAATGTGTGAGAAAAGGTGACAAGATTTAAGGAGAAGTGTAGTTGATATGAAACCCTATGGTTTGGGAGATCTTAAAATAGGCTTGTTCTGTTGTTGTGTGAGAATTGCATGTTGGTGCCTGGAGCCTACACAGCTGCCCAAAGAAAATGGGGCCCATGAAGCAATTCTAGTTTGGGAGCAATGGTTAGTGGCCAAGAATCATATTTTCTTTCACATCACTCATCTGAATCAATATTTTTGAGCCTTCTAAAGACTCCACAAAGACAACAAGGCATGGCAGCAGATGCGGTTGGAGAGAAAATTTGCAACAATAAAAAGGACATCTTTGTTGTTGTTGAGTCATTTTTCAGTTGTGACTGACTGTGATCCTATTTGGGTTTTTTTTGTTAAATAAACTAGAACGGTTTGCCATTTCTTTATCCAGCTCATTTTATAGATGAGAAAACTGAGGTGAAGTTAAGTGACTTGCCCAGAGTCATACATTTAGCAAGTGTCTGAGGCTGAATTTGAACTCAGGAAGATGAGTCTTCCCAACTTCAAGCCCAGCACTCCATCCACTGAGCCACCTAGCTGCCCAACTAACATGTACATGGAATTTTAGAGTGTAAACAGCATTTTATATAAATTATTTCACTTGCTCCAGAGAATACTCTTACAAGGTATAAATACTGGAAGTCCTATTTTTCCATTTCAGAGATAAGGAAAATGAGGCCAAGGCAGACTCAAAGAATCTTAAAGTTACAGCTATAAAGATATCTTTGAAGTCATTGAGTCCAACCCCTTCCATTGACAGTTGGATTTAAAGAGATTAAATGACTGACCCAGTGTCATAAGTATAAAGTGTTAGAGTTAGAATTTGAACTTTGGTGGTCCTGATTCTAAAATGAATACTCTATCAGCTACATAGTACTGACTCTCCGGTTAAGTAACTAGTTCACGTAACTAAGTATCAGAGGCAGGTTTCAAACCCAAGTCCCTTCTGACTCAGAATCCGATATTCTTTCCACTCCATTGTTTTGCCTCTCAAGCTGATAGTTTGCATGCTAGAGATGTGAGCTTAAGACCAGCAAAAGTTTGAGTGGGCCCAAGTCATAAAACCATCATAAATGTGGCAGAGATTACCTTATTACTCAGTGAACATACACTAAGAGTGTAATGTAACATGTAATATACTGGGCTAGGCACTGGAGATGCAAAGAGAAAGAAGTTGTATTCCTTATGCTTGAAGCTATTTAAAATGTAGTAGGTGACATATGATAGGTCCATAAATCCAAATTAGGATTTGATATGTGAATAAAGAAAGTATAAAATGTTATGAAATGAGCTCTGAGGGTAATCGCTTCCAGCAATAGGAATCATAGAGAAAAATGTCATTTGAGATGGACATTGAAGAACATTTAGGGTATCAATAGGCAAGAAGATGATTGAAGTTCATTCTAAGCACAGGAAACAACATGGCACCAGTGAATCCCAATGTGGATTTCATACGATAATGAGTTCTCCATTACTCAGAGACATTCAAAGAGAGGCAAGTTATTAATTTTCCAATGACCTTCATGCATATTTTAGTAGAAAGAGCCCTAGATTTGGAGTCAGTAGGCTGGGTTTGAACCTCTATTCAGCCAGTCAGTCAATCAGTCAACCATTCCCAATCACATTAGTATGTGATCCTTGGGCAGGCACCTCAATATGTCTCAGGGCCTCAGTTTCTCATCTGTAAAATGAGGAGGTTGAATTTAATGACTTCTAACTCTAGCTCTATGGCCCCATATGCTTATCATGTGCCCACTTG
The DNA here is from genome assembly GCA_028646595.1 of Phalanger gymnotis. Classification (NCBI taxonomy): domain Eukaryota; kingdom Metazoa; phylum Chordata; class Mammalia; order Diprotodontia; family Phalangeridae; genus Phalanger; species Phalanger gymnotis. The sequence continues at coordinate 639,909,173 of CM053622.1, read as the reverse complement.
GCTAGATAAAATGATTTATAAGGGCCTTTCCTATTGTAAGATTCTACAATTTTATCCCTCAGTGTCAATGAAGGATATTGAACTTGTACACTGGACATCAGGGAGCAATTGAAATTTGAAATACAAAATCAGGCATGTTGTGAGTATCCAGAATTACAGGTATCCATGAGCATAGAATACAATGGTAAAGGACTCATATGGCTGGCAAGAGACTGAGGAGTGGCCAGGAAGTAATGGAATTGAGAACACAAATTTTTCTATAGACTAAGCCTCCAGAAAATGGATTGTCAAACACATTGCCAATTCCTCAAGTATCCCCATGTCTCTTACTTCTTACTGACATCCCAGGCTGAATCTCTACTCATGCAATCAGCTTTCCCATTCACCTCCTTGAATTTCATTGCTTTGCAGAAACTTGGCACTGATTTGGTCTGGTCTTTATTATGGCTCAGTTCCCAATTCAAAACAGAATTCATTATCTTCCCCCAACCCCAACTCTCCATTATTCCCAACTTCCTTATTATTGATGAGAGTACCACTACTTTCAGTCACCCAAGATGGCAACCTTGACATCATCCTGAATATCTTATTTACCATCCTTCCATGTATCCAATCTATTGTCAAGTCTTATTTTATCTATCCTTGAAACACTTCTCCTCTACATCCCCTCTCTATTGTCTCCAGGATCAAATAAAAATGCTCTATTTGACATTTAAATATCTTTCCAAACTAATCCCTTCCTATCTTTCAATTCCTCGGACACTTTTCTCCCCTTTACACACTCAATAATCCAGGTAGATTGGCCTACTTGCTGTTTCTAACATATCATAATCTATTACCTGCTTCCATGGCTTTTTACTACCTGTCTCATATTTGGAATCCTCTCCCTCCTCATTTTTTCTTCTTGGTTTCCCTGGTTCCCTTCAAGACTCTGCTTAATTCCCTCCTTCTACAAGAACCTTTTTTCAGTCCCTCCTTCTGCCAGCATCTTCCCTCTAAGATAACCTACCATTTACATTGTATATTATATTTTGCATTTACAAAATTATTTACATGTTGTCTTCTCCACTAGAATGTTAACTCCTGGTAGTAAGGGACCATATATTTTATCTCTCTTTAGATCCCCACTACTTCACACCTGACATATAGTAAGCAATTAGTAAATGCTAGTTGGTCTTCTTCCCCCAAACGATGATTATTTTTTCCTTACTCAACTATTTGCCTAACCACTGTCAACCTAGCCCTTAGTGTAGTGATTGACATTATAAATAACGCTACTTCTTTTGACAGATGTAAGAACCATTATAATAACTTTTTTATAATAATGAGAGCAGGAAAATGAGGATTCTGAAGTTATTTTTGAAAAGCATTGGGAAGTGATGGAGTCAAGATGGTACGGTAGAAGCATCAACCAAGCTGATATCTCCCAACATTGTCCACAAAATAAGTGTAATATAATGTAGCAAATCAAAAGAGGTCCCAAAATGAAAACTTCCAGAAATACTATAGTCAAATTCCAGAGCTCAAGGAGAAAATATTGCAAGCAGGCAAAAAAAACCATTCAAACATCATGGAGCAATAGTCAGTGTCACACAAGGTTTAACAGCTTCCTCTTTAAAGAAGTGGAGAGCTTGGAATATGATATTCCAGAAGGCAAATGAGATAAGATTATGAAGAACCTATTCAGCAAAACTGATGAAGAGACCAAAGCTGAAGAGAAATTTTGTCATTCAAACATAAGACTCAAGAGAAGCACAAAATGGTAAACATGAAAGAGAAATATTAAGGGATTCAATAAGGTTAAACTATTTATGTTCCTATATGAGAAGATGATACCTGGAACTCCTAAGAACCATTCTCATTAATAGAGCAGTCAGAAGAAGTCTACATAGTCAGAGGACACAGATGTGAGTCAATTATGTTGGATGATCTGAAAAAAATTAAGGAGTGACAAAAAGAGATGCATTGGAAGAAGGCAGAAGGGAGAATGGGAGAAAGCATCTCACATAAGAGGTGTGAAATGAAGAGCTTTTACAAAAAAGTGTAAAATGGGGGGTAGGCAATGCTTGAACCTCACTCTCATAAGAACCGATTCAAAGGGCACACAAACACACACACACAAACACACACACACACACACACACACACACACACACACACTTTTGGCTATAGAAATCTATGTTACCTGACAGGGAAATAGGAGGGGAAGTGGAAAAGAGAAAGGGGGCTGTGATGAAAGAGAAGGCATACTAAGAAAGATAGTAGCCAAAAGCAAAACAGACTTTTGAGGAGGGATATGTAAAAAGAGAGAAAGAAGGATAAATAGAAGAAAACAGGATGGAGAGGAATGCACAATTAGTAATCATAATTATGAACATGAATGAAATGAACTCACCCATGAAACAGAAGATAGCAGAAACCAGAATTCAACAATATGTTTTTCAGATAAAACACACTTGAAACAGACACACTGAGCTAAAATAAGTAGCTGTAGCAGAATCTATAAAGCTTCACTTGAGGTTTAAAAAAAAGTGAGGCTATCAATCATGATCTCAGACAAGCAAAAGCAAAAGTAGGCCTAATTAAAAGACAAAGGGAAAGTACATTTTCTAGAAGAAAACATAAACAATGAAGTAACAGCTATATATGTATGTGTATATATATATATCTATACATAGATGATAAATATATAAGTAGAGGATAGATAGATAGATAGATAGATAGATAGATAGATAGATAGATAGATAGATAGATAGATAGATATACCCACATCAAATGACAGAGCATCCAAATTCTTAAAGAAAAAGTTAAATGAGTTATAGGAGAAAATAAATAGTAAACTAAATGATTGCTTGACCTCAACTTTCCCATCTCAGAACTAGATAAATCTAACAATAAAATAAATAAGAAAGAAGTTAAGAAGATAAATAGAATTTTAGAAAAATTATATATGATAGACCTGTGGAAAAGGATGAATTAGAATAGAAAGGAGGATACCTTTTTCTCACCTGCACATCGCACCTTCACAAAAACTGACCATACATTAGGGCATAAAAACTTCACAAACAACTGCAGAAAAGCAGAAAAATCAAATGCACCCTTTTCAGACCACAAAGCAGTAAAAATTACACTCAATGAAGGGCCTTGGAATTATTTCAAAATTAATTGTAAACAAATAATCTAATTCTCAAGAATGAGTAGGTCAAAGAACAAATCATAGAATCAATGATTTCATTAAAGATAATGAAAGCATACCAAAATTTGTAGGGTGAAGCCAAAGAGGTACTTAGGGGGAAGTGTATATCTCTAAACATTTATATCAATAAAAAAGGGAGAAAGAATAGAAAAATGAATTGAGCATGCAATTAAAAAACTAGGAAAATAACCCATTAAAAACCCAAATTAAACAATAAAATAGAAATCATGAAAATCAAAGGAGAGATTAATAAAAATGAAAGCAAGAATTGAATAAAACTAAAAGTTGGTTTTCTGAAAAAATAAAATAAATTAACCATTGGTTGATTTGATTTTTAAATGAGAAAGAAGAAAATCAAGTTACCAGTATCAAAAATGAAAAAAGGAAATACACCACCAATAAAGATGAAAATAAGACAATTATTGGAATAAATTTTGCCCAATTATATGTCAGTAAAATTGACAAGCTAAGTGAAATAGATGAATATTCATAAAAATATAAATTGTCCAGATTAACAGAAAAATAAAATACTTAAATAATCCTGTCTTAGAAAAGGAATAATCCATAAGTGAACTCCTTAAGGAAAAATTCTCAGGACCAGATGAATTTACAAGTAAATTCTGTTTATTTTGCTCTGTTTTTCTTTTTCTTTTCTTTTTGATGAGGCAATCAGGTTTAAGTGACTTGCCCGGGGTCACAGAGCTAGTAAGTGTCAAGTGTCTGAGGTCAGATTTGAACTCAGGTCCTCCTGACTCCAGGACCAGTGCTCTATCCACTGTACCACCTAGCCATTCCTTTGTTTGTTTTTCATTTTTTTAAAAGTAAATTCTACCAAACCTTTAAAGAGAAATTAATTCCAATCCTATACAAACTTTTTGAAAAAAAATAGGTAAAGGAGTCCTATCAAATTCCTTTCATAAAGAAATTGCTTTTGGTATCTAAACCAAGGAGAGCTAAAACAGAGACAGAAAACTATAGGCCAATTTCCCTAATGAATATTAATGCAAAAACTTTAAATAAAATACTAGCAAGGTGATTATAGCAATATATCCCAAAGATAATAGGAGGAGGTGGGATTTATACCAGAAATACAGGATTGGTTCGATAATAAGAAAACTATCAGAATATTTGACCATATCAATGACAAAAACAAAATCATATGATTATCTCAATAGATTAGGAAAAATCTTTTGACAAAGTACAATACCCATTCCTATTAAAAATACCAGAAATCATAGGAATAAACAGAGCTTTTCAGAAAATGGTAAGTAGTATGTATCTAAAACCAATAGCAGGCATTAGTTGTAAGGATAAACTTGAAGCCTTCCCAATAAGGTCAGAAGCGAAGCAAGGATGCCCATTATCACTACTAGAAATACTACCTATAGCAATAAGACAAGAAATAGAAACAGTGAGTGAGAAAACAAAACTGTCCATTTTACAAACAATATGATGATATATTTAGAGAACTCTAAAGAATCAACTAAAACTAGTTGAAACATAAAACAACTTTAGCAAAAGTTGCACAATGTAAATAAACCCACATACATCATTAGTATCTCTATATGTTGTCAACAAAATACAGTAGGAAGGTGTAGAAAAAGAAATTCCAATCAAAATAACTATTGACAATATAGAACACTTGGAGTCTACCTGTCAAGACAAACCCAGGAATTATATGAATAGAATTAGACAACACTTTTCACACAAATAAAGACAGATCTAAACAATTAGAGAAATATTAATTGCTTATGGGTAGGCTGAGCCAGCATAACATAAATTATAATTTTACTTAAATTTATTTAGTCAGTGTCATGCTAACCAAACTACCAAAGAATTATTTTATAGAGCTAGAAAAAAATGATAAACAAATTCAGCTGGAAAAACAAAAAAGTCAGCAATATTAAGGGAATCGATGAAAACAAATGTGAAGGGAGGCAGCCCAGCAGTAACAGTTTTCAAACTATATTCCAAAATAGTAATTATTGGAACCATCTGATATAAGAAACTGTTACATCAGTGGAATAGATTAGGTACATGCCAAACAATAGTAAATGACCATAGTAATCTACTGTTGAATAAACCCAAAGAGCCTTGGGGGTGAGAAATCACTATTTGACTAAAAAAAGTTGGGAAAATTGAAAAGCAGTTTGGTAGAAATCAAGCATAGACCAACACCTCACACTGTATACTAAGATAAAGTCCAAATGGTTCATTGTTTGTCTTTTGTTCCTGAAGACGACAATCATGACATCAGGAAGGTGATGTCTTGCAAGTGATTGATCAAAATGGACCTAAAGGGTGAAACCATAAGCAAATTAGAGAAGCATGGAAAATTTTACCTGTCAGAGTTATTTATAAACGAATAATGTAGGATGAAACCAAAAGAAGAGGATCACAAGAAATAGAATGATAATTCTGATTACCTGAAATCAAAAAGGTTTTGCCCAAATAAAAACAAGGCAGCCAAAATTAGAAAGAAAGCAGGAAACTGGAAAATAATTTTTATAGCAAGTTTCTTTGATAAAAAGCCTCATTTTTCAAATATTATATGGAACTGAGTCTTTTTTTAATATGAGCCATTCCCCAATTGATAAATGGTCAAAGGACATGAACAGGCAGTTTTGAGGAGAAGAAATCAAAAGTACATATAGTTATATGAAAAAATATTCTAAATCACTATTGATTAGATAAATGCAAATTATAACAACTATGAGGTACTACTCCAAACCTAGTAGATTGGCTAAAATGACAGAAAAGGAAAATGACAAATCCTGAAATGGACATGGAAAGTAGTGACTTTAATGCACTATTGGTGAAGTTATGAACTGGTTCAACCATTCTGGAGAGGAAATTATATCCAAAAGGCTATAAAACGGTGCATGCCCTTTCACCCAGCAATACCACTACTAGGTCTGTATCCCAAAGAGATCAAAGAAGAAGTAAAGGGACATATATTTGCCAAGATATTTATAAGGACTCTTTTTGCGGAGGTAATGAATTAGAAACTGAGGGGATATTGAATTGGGGAATGACAGAACGTGACGTGGCACATGATCTTGATGGAATTATTGTTGCTTTTGATCATACTTCATTTACAAAGAGGATCAATGATACCACAGATGTGACATGATTAGACTTACAATTTAGGAAGGTCAGTTTGAAGTTGAAGATGAACTGGAGTGGGGAGAGGTTTATGCCAGAAAGACCAACCAGCAGGCTATTGTAATAGTCTAGGTACAAAGTGATAAAAGTTTTGGTGGCAGTAGTGTCATAGAAGAAAAAGAGCTGTATATGAGGGATTTTGTGAAAGGAGAAATGACAGGACTTGATGACTGATTGGATATGAAGGTGAGAGAGAGTAAAGAGTTGAAAATGACAACTAGGTTGCAAGCTTCGGTGACTGGGAGGATGGTGGTACTCTTAAAAGTAATAGGTAAATCAGAAAGAGAAGAGGGTTTGGGGAGACAGTTTTTTTGACACATGTTTAAGATAGGATATCTACTTAGATATGAAAGGTGGAGATGTGAGACTGGAGGTCTAGAAAGGTCTTAGGGCTAGAAAAATTGATGAGAAAATCATTTGCATAGAGATGATAATTGAGTCTATGGGAGCTGAATGTGGTTACTGAGCAAAATAGAATAGATGAAGAAAAGAAGGCAGTCTAGAACAGAGCCCTGGGAGATACCCACAGTTAGCAAATATGTTTGCTTAGATAAATAGATTTACTCACTATTTGCTATTCGTGATGCTCTTTTGTTTAAACAATATTTAGCAAGAAGGATCTAAGCTAGTGAATGTAAACAGAGGGCTATCCTCCCCCTTAGGAGCTAACACGGAAGTGGCTTTTATTTTGAACAGCAACAAAAAAAAATTCATAACTCTAAATCAACAATATTTAAGAGGGATCATATACATACACACATACATACATATGTATATGAATATGCATATGGATGTAAATTATATGTGTATATACACATATTATGCATATTGTGAATATATACGCATATATACTACATGATAATTCCATATGTACATGTATACACATTTGTGTGCAGGTATGATATACACGCATATACATGTATTCATGCATATGTATGTAAAATTCTAATGCTGTACCCTTTTCAGAGCCTGGAGAAAGGAACTCCCAATCTCATAGCAATTATATGGTCTGGCTGTCCCACCTTACAGTCCCCAACGAGTATGTTGACTGTAATGCAGGCACTAACCCAGGCTCTCTTCTCTGCAAATGTGGGCCAGACTTCAGACCATATCTGTAAATGCTGCCCATGAGCTGTTTGTATACATTTATACAAATAATTTTGACACCTATATCTTAAATGGGAACCCATATATCTTACAAATGTTATACCCAGGCAATTAAGGCCATGTCAAGTTAACTGGCATTTATTTAGTCTTTACTACATGCCAGGTACTGTGTAAAGTACTTGTACACAAAGACAGGCAAAAGACTACTCCTGCTCTTCTATCTCAAGGAGAGACACACAGAGCAACAGACAGACAGACAAAGACAGAAAACAGAAAGACACAGAGACTGAGTGAGATAGAAAGAGGAGAGAGAGAGAGAGAGAGAGAGAGAGAGAGAGAGAGAGAGAGAGAGAGAATAGAAGGTTAGAGGATAAATACATATACAAATGTATATGTATGTTTGTGTGTGTATGTGTATATGCCATGAATACTTTATTCATAAAAAGAACTGATAAATGCTGAATACGGTGAGTAACAAATAATACCATACTGAATTAAATCACATTTTAATAGATAGGAAAATATTTTTTATTGTTGCGCATTATCACTGAGTCAGTTGTTTGTATGCAGATAAATCATTAGCTCAACAGAGCTAAGGTCAAATTAACTAAAAGAAAAAATAAAACAAGAAGAAAGAATAATTCTGAGAAAAATTATGAGAAAGTTGATACAGATTAACAAAAGCAAGTATTGAAAATTTTTAAAATTGACATCAGAAATGACAGATACTAACTATAATTATTTTCTCCAGAAGTTCAACAAATATAAATTAACTTCCACAATAAGAAGACCAAAAGAGCCAATAAGTCTTCTTAGACAGAAAATGTTTGACTTGCTTGCCAAATGGAAGGGGTGGCTTCCAAAGGCAACAATAGGCTGGAATACAAATTTTTTTTGTAAAGTCTTACATAGAAAAATGATAGACAATTATGATTTAAATTGTCTCATAAAGCAAAGATAAAAATGAAGGGTAAAAACAGTTTAAAGTTAGTTTTGCAAGATATCTAGCTATATAAAATCATTCTATGAGCATTCAAGTATGCCTATGGAAAGAGTAGTATAAAAAGAAGAAAAATAGAAAAGATTCACAAGAATCATCATAACATTATTTTCCATTAAAACACTACATATGGCCGTTAACACTATAGCCTCAAATGGACTTGTAGAGGTGGTAGAAATGACACTAAAGAAAGCAAAGAGGAAAAAAAGTTGGAATGGACTAAGTATATCTAAAAGATACCCATGCTGCTGGCAATATAATTGGAGAGTGTTGAGAGATCCCTTTAAAAGGTTTCTAGAGAGGAAGTTAACAAAAACATAGAAAATATTATTAATACTGAAAAGAAACCAAGAGGGCCTCAGTAACTACCACTCTATTTACCTACTCTTCCATTTATACAAAACCTTTCTGAGAGTCTTCTGTAGACGAACTGAAGGCATCTTCAATGGGGCTATTAGTAGAAAAGAAGCAGGTTTTCTCATGTAATATTCAACAATAGACTGCACCTATATCATTTTACAATTAACTGAAAGATATATAAAATATAGAATCCCATTGTGGGCATTATTTATTGATTACAAAAAGAAATCTGATCTGGTAGAACAAAGTGCTATCTTACAGTCTCTTTTTAGAAAGATGATTTCTATTCATGAGGGCTGAATTGCCTTTGAGAAGTTGGAAAGCTTTTCTGATGTCATGTTTTTAAAATGACATTATATTTGTGTTGCTATATGGTATCAAGGCACGAAATATAATAGCCTTCAAAGAGTTAAAAATGACTGTCCCACAAAGGGTTACATAGGAAAGGTGCACAATGTGTGTGAGTACACTGCAGCATATAACCAAAGAGAAACTATGAAGAAGAATGGAACCAAAAAACATTATCAAGGAATTCAGTGATAGGAAGAGAAAATGAACTAGTTATGTAGCAAGGATGAAAGATGGCCTGTGGACAGCCAGAGTGCTTTACTGGCACCCTTGCTTGAAATATTAGGAGAAACCAAGAAGGTCTCTAGCACATTGTGTGGACTCCCTCCCGCCCATGACAAACTGATAGGAGGACATGGACAAAATCTGCACAATATCGGCAGTCACAGATAGGTTATTATCCACATCACAATCAAACTTCCTTGTCAGTAAAAACACAGATATATTTAGTATTTGTATATGATTTTGCACAGATACTTTGCACCATGGATTGATAATTTAAATATACTGGTTCTTTCTTATCTTAGGATATAGTTTATCTAAGCAGTATAATTTTAACTGTTTAAGGACGCTGGATACTATCTTATGCTCTCTTCTGAGGAAGCTCATTGGGATAGAGCACTGGGTTTGAAGTCAGGAAGACCTGAGTTCATGAACTCTATACTCAGATGCTTGCTGGCAGTGTGACCTTGAACAAATGACGTAAACCTCTACCCCAGTTTCCTTATCTGTAAAATGGTAATAATAATAGCACCTTCCTTCTCAGATTGTTATGAGGATCAAATGAAATAATATTGGTAAAGCACCTGGCACTTAGTAGGCACTTAATAAATGGTTATTTTCTTTCTTCACTTATCTTGGGTTTCTAGTCCCTGATAATATTCTGTCTTCCTTTCAAAGATCACTTTCCTTAGATAAAAAAAAAAAAACCAAGCAAAAGAATAGTTGAATAGTTCTGAATTTTCTTCAGTCTGTTGTCAGTACCCCATACACTCACAACTGTAGTCTGGTTTTTTCATTGATTTTCTGTTCCCAAATACAATTTTAAAATACTTTCTTTCCTTATGCATCTGTTCTAAGGAAAGTTTTTTTTTATAAATTGTAAGAATTTGACATGAATTATCTTCAGCTTTCTTTTTAATTTGTGGAACAAAACTATGCTCTCTTACCACAAAATAGTCATGAAAACAGTATGCTTTGTCTCTGTAAGTGAGCTAGATTAAATACCACCTCCTTTCCCATTTGTTGTTGTTGTTCAGCCATTCCGGTCCTGTCTGACTCTTCATGCTCCTATTTGGGGTTTTCTTGGCAAAGATACTGGAGTGGTTTGCCCTTTTCTTCTCCAGATCATTTTGTAGATGAGGAAACTGAGGCAAATAGGGTTAAGTGACTTGTCTAGAGTCACACAGCTAGTAAGTGAAACCAGATTTTAAATCAGAAAGGAATGTCTTCCTGTCTTCGTGCTCAGCACTCTATCCACTGTGCTACCTAGCGACCTGTTCTTTCCTATATCGCAATACAATGATTATCTGTAAGACTTTAAAGTTTAGATAAGAGGCACTTTAAGGAAATGTGAAAGTGGCATTTAAAATTCTGTCATTACAATGAAGTTATTTACACAGCCACAACAATATTTTCATACATTTTTTCATTAAAAAGAATAATCTCTGCATGTAGTGGCAGGTTGCTTTCCCCTTGGCCAACTCTGTAACAGCAAACTATGAAAGGCAATGTGTATTTAGCATGGAATAGGATGGACATTCTGGAATAGAGGGTGCTAGAAGGTGGTTCCAGGGCTATAGTTTCATAGCAATGCTATTCAAACTATACCTACAATAAACCCCACTGATTTTTACCAAACAGAAAAAGACATAATAGTCTTGGTGCTTATCTATAGTTCAACTTTCATAATCATGCTATTCAGATTTCTAGTGTAGACATCATTTTCTTTCTGAATGTATTTCACTCCTTTCCATAGACTTCTTTGTTTTATCTGCCTATTGAATTTAGATTTTAGTGCAGTTGTCAAGGACTTTGATGATTTCTATAACCTATATTATGCAAAGAAAACTGTCTTAGACTAACAAACGTCTCCTATTATTTTATTAATACAGAAAGAGTATATTTAAATAACAGAGTTGGAAAGTACCCATGACCATATACTTGTGTCTTTACCACAACCCACTTTTCTTCTGCTTTACTTCATAACTTCACATTTTTTTGTTCATTGTTCCAGACAAACTGCAAATATTACACCACCGGTTTACCATGGCAACAGTGAAAGGGAGCAATAGAATTTTAAGTATTAAATTTTAATCAAGGATTCTGTCCAGGTTTGAGAGCTTGGCTCTTTTGGATGGACACAAATGTTCAATACAATACAATAAGTTGCCACTGACACAGGATAAGAGGTTGGAAGTGGTAACAGTCTGAAAGCAGGGAAATTATACAGGAAAATTAGCCTTAATTATAAGAGGAAAGCACAGGCCACTGTCAGTATCAGAGGAATCCATGACATATTTCAGCAAAACCTGCAAACATCTCCATCTAAATTACTCTACCATGTACTCTACCATTCTATTCATACTTTCCCCAACTCACTCAGCCTTTTTGTTCTCCTCTCTTTAAGCAGGTAAGAGCTGCCTTATAGATAGGGGAATATATTCTCCTTTTATTACACACACACACACACACACACACAATCATACACACACACATATATAATATATAATACTCATGCTAAACTGAATAAAAGAAGTGATTCTGCTTATTAAAATAAGAAACTTCAAGTACATCCTTAGGAATATTAAATATACAAGAGATTAACTTGCCTTATATATTTTTTCAAATGGCTTACTTCTGGAACCGTACACCATAAACAATGAAGGTAGTCCTGAGAGATGACAGATACATGTAAATCAAAAGGGTATCAAATTCATATACCCTAACAGAATTGCTCCAGTGCTCAGTTCATTACAGTTCATATAAATAGATGCCATACTCATAATGGTGCAGTCTATGTGACACGAAAGCAGTCAAGTTAGTTTGTTTTATAAATTAAACTATTTTAAAATAGTATAACCAAATTGGATTTTTCACCCTCCTGCCTCTTGTTTTGGCCCATTGTTCTCTAATCATGGATTATCACAAATCATGGCCATCTTAGATACTAGTTTTTCAATTTTACTTTTTTTCAATGAACAAATCCATTACCATGCTTCTCCCATGAAAAGAAAGGAAAAACAAAATCCTTTTGACAAATATGCATAGTCAAGCAAAACATATTCCCATACTGGCCATGCCTAAGAAGTCTATATCCCAATCTGCCCCATAAGTTTATCATATCTCTGTCTGGAGGTGAGAAGCCACTTAATCATGAGTCTTATGGGATCATGGTTGGCTGTTGTGTTGATCAGAATTCTTAAAGCCTTCAAAGCGGTCTGTCTTTATAATGTTGCTGTTATTGTATAAGTTGTTCTGTTTCTTTTCAATTCTTCTCTTTCAATTCATATAAGAATTTTCAGGTTTCTCTGAAACCATCTCCTTTGCATTTCTTAAAGCACAACATTCCATTCCATTCATATGCTATAATTTTTCCAGTCATTCTCCAATTGATGAGCACCCCCTCAGTTTCCAGTTCTCCACCACTATAAAAGGGCTATTACACGTACTTTGTCCATATGGGTATTTTTCTTTTTTTAAAAAAATCTTTTTGGGATACAGGCCCATTAGATGTATCATTGAGTCAACATAAATGCACAGTTTAGTCAGTTTTGGGGACACAGTTTCCAATTGCTTTATGGAATCACTAAATCAATCCCTAATTCTACCAACAGTGAATTAATGTGCCTGTTTTGCTAACAGCCACTCCAACATTTGTCATTTTCCTTTTATCAGCTTTTCTAATCTGATGGGTATGTGAAACTTCACAGTTGCTTTACAGTCTACTTCTCAAATAATTAGTGATTCGGAAGATGTTTCATATAGCTATTAATAGCCTGGATTTCTTCCTTAGAAAACTACATGTTCATATCCTTTGACCTTATATCAATTTGGGAATGGCTGTTATTCTTATAAATACGAGTCATTTCTTTACGCCATTTGCAAATGAGACTGTTATCAGAGAAACTTGTCCCAAAGATTTTTCCCAGTTGCCTGTCTTCCTTCGTTTGTTTTGTTTGTGCAAAAATGTTTTCTATTCACTCTTAGTATCCTTTTAAAGGAAGTCACACCACATAATTGTTTTTCAACAATTTCCAAACAAATATCATAAAATTCATTGCTTTTTCTCAATTCCAAGTAAACAGGGAAGATAACAGTGAAAGCATACAGGTGGTAGCTAGAAAAGCACATTTGATGAATAAAACAAATACACTTGGTAAGCTCCTTGAGGGCACCAACTATGCTTTCTTTGTATTACCTATGGCTCCTAACATGGTGCCTGGCATATAGAAACCTCTCAAAAAGTATTTGTTCATTGATTGTGGGCTGCAGTGAATGTATATAAGTACTAGAGAACATCCCAGTATTCTGTGATTTTATTAGCCCAATATTTCCTCCTTTTGAAAAGCCGGAACCTGAAAGGAGAATATAAATTGAGGTCAGAGAGGGATTAGGAAGCTTCATTTTTTCTATTTTTCCTGGAAAATTATTGATACAGCATCTCCAAGATGCAAAGGGCAGTATGTAAAGGGAAGAGCGAATGACACATGTGGTTGGAGATGCCTTTGTTTGAATGTATGGAAAGAGGAGGTTAAAAAATCATTTAATTAAATTCTTTTATTAAGTTCAGATTCTTTGCATTCTCAAAAAATATTCTGTAATTGCACCATGCTCAGTACAAGAATCCGTTTGTCCTCTGTGGAAGCTTAATAAATATTAATAATGAGGATGAGGAGGTGATGAATATGTGGCTCCCCCTTCTCCACTGGATTTAGAAATTATATGTATTCCTTCAATTCTCATTAAATCTAGAGATTTGGAGAGATAAAACATTATAACCTAATACTAAAACTATCCAGTGATTTTTTTTCTCTAATTCCATAAGACTGAAAAAATGATACACAAACATTTGTAACCAAAATATTATAGAGTAATTATTAGTAAATCTAGTAAATGTACTTTGAGGCCTTATACTTTTTAGTATTAAGTAGCATCTGTATCAACCACTTTTATTATATAAAAAAATTAGGGAATGATTACTCACTAGGGATTTTTTCCCCATGCTACAACGTGGTAATGATTAAGTTAGATTTTCACAAATTTTGGAATATGTCAACTTCCTGTGGCAATAGCAAACAAACTAAATGGCACAAGAAAAATGACAGGCTTATTCTCACAAAAAAAATAGCCTTCCAAGCTTCCTGAAAGGAGGAGCTGGGTTACTTTGTCGGTACTGAAATGTTGTAATGAAATAATTCTACTTCTCTTATTATTCAATAAAAGAATATGTGCTATAAGCATTTAAAATGGATTTCACCCATTTAAAGATGTGGGGCTTTTTTGTTACTATCAGGTGTATTTTAAACATTACCACAGGAAACAACTAAACAGCTTCGATCGAATTGTAACTAAATGAAAGCCAAAACTGAAGAAAATGGGGAGAGGGGAGAGCTAAATTCTAACTCTAGTTTATATTTTAATAAGATCAGTTAGCACATTTAAATTCCTTGTGTTCTCTGGGCTTTTGACTTTAAAAAAGAGATACAAAAAACATGAAAGAAAAACTAAATTAAGTTATTTCTTGACCATTTCTGGTACTGGAGAAACTACATATAAAACAGTACCCATACGACTAGTCTCTGACAATGAAGGTATTTGAATAAATCTCATATAAGTTTTTTATTGGTATCTACAAGAAAACAAAACATCTATGGTAAACTCTTTATAAAATAAAGAAATTTTTCTATGACAAAATGTTGAATAACATAAACTTTCAATTTTAATTGGGATGAGAGATTTATAAACATAATAGTCTACTCTCATAACATAACCAGTTAACTAAAATATATGTATCAAATATAGACAGCTTTCTATATCTATATATTTCTATATATGTGTGCTAGGCTCTATTTTCTATTTTTATGACTCTTCTAAATTGTCATATGTTACTGCTATACCATAAGATACCTCAGTATTGTCGTGTTTAAGACCTTCGGATTTAACCTGACCTCCCCAGAATGGATATCTACACTACAGTATGTTAGGAGACCTTTTTGATACTACTTTGATAATTCTTTGCAAACCTCCATTAGAAACAGAGAAAAGCCACTTCAAGAGTGCACACTTACAGCTTACTGTTTACCTATACACTCATAAGATCAAAACCCCTGGTCTTACTGTTTTTGTTAACAAGGAGCACTAAAAGTCTTCCCACATACTGAGTTTTGGTTTCCATTTTACAATCTGAGATGACAGACGGCACAAAAATGATGAGAAAACTGTGGGGAGGCTTCCAGAAGATTGATTCTCTCATCAGCTGATTCTTTTCTAGTTAGTCTTTTATTGACTACAAAGGTATAGCCAATGCAGAAAAGGAAAACCGGACTGCCCTGTTTAATCCTGAGGGCATTGGCAAAAGGTGATCACTTTTTGAGAAAACAGAGGCCTACAAGGAAATCAGCACACTGTATGAGCCGTTAAGCTGATTTAAACACACAAGGGATGCCTGGGGTTGAGCTCAAGATCTCTGAGGTGTGAGATGAGAATGAAACCATTCCACAGACTAATATTACTGAGCTTTAGTAGCAGGTGGTATAGTTGATCAGTCAGGAACCTGTCATTTGGAGAATAGGCCAATATATCTGAGAGACATGAAAAATCCTTCATTTTTTTCCCTTCCCACCAAGAATAAAAATATTGCAATTTTGAACTTTTGACAATTATCAACTACAAGTTTTCACAATTTAGACACCTACGAGCAATGGACAAAATCAAAATGTTCTTAAATTGTATGAGATTGGAAGCTGTAATCACTCATACTGAATGAATCAGATATTTACTTCTGATTTAAATCTATCTGTGAATGAGACCTACACATGCTGTTAGCATAACCTCCATCATGAAGGCAGAGAAAAATTCACCTTGAATATTTCCTCGCAAAGGGAAGAACCAAAGATAGTTGTTTTGGGTTTCTTTTTATTTAATTTCTGAGGGACTTTTTGATCGGCTGATTAATTAATCTTTTCCTCGTTGGTATTCTAAAACTTAGCAAATTTGGTGATGCAAATTATAGCACATGGCAAGCAAGCTATGTACCTTGCACTTAACCCTTTTAAGGATGTGAAATGAGGCAAACAATGCTGAAAGTCTCCTATTAGGTGACATTTGTCATGGCCCAAATCCCATCATTCCCCATTTGCCAGTCCCTATTATGAGATTTCTTGATATATGACAGTGGTGACATTGTTACCAAAAGATCACAAAGTATTTAATTAAAATGAACAGAAAGGCAATTTTTTAAACTCAGGTATACTTCACTTTAAGAAAACGTTTTGCATGAAAGTCTGAGTTACAAAAGATTTGATACAATTCAGGCAAAATATGTTAAGTACCTAGTGTATACAAAGCATTTGCTAATGTTTGGGGAGATGTAGTGTTTAGGTGGAATGTGATCCTGTAAGCATAAGCTGACAGTTTAGTAGGGAGATGTGGTACACATGTAGCTAAGTCTAATACAAAAGAATTAAGTGCATTAAGAAAGTGCAAAAGTATTGCTCTGTGAGATCCAAAGAAGGGAAGAGGAATAAATTAGGATGCAATTATTTATTTATTAAAAACATTCACCACAATAGTATTGCTGACAAACAACAAGGTCTCACTTTAAATGATTCAATTTACAGAAATCTAATTTACCCACAACTTTAAAAATAGATATGTTGCATAAAGTGTGAGGCATATCTGCATCTATTTTATTTTCATATCATTTAATGATAGTTTTGCATGCCATATCTACATTTTCTTTTACTTCTTCAAAAGTATGATGACATCAATCGTCCCCCTTATTTTATGCATTTAATGCTAAAATCAAATTAAATCTTAAGTAAGATCCACAGATTTATGTCATTATACAATTTAGTTATCTTTCGACACATAGACACAAGGTGATAGCCATTCCTTAAAACCTTTCTTAAATTGTTTTTTTCTTAAGGGGGGATACCATAAGTCTATTCATGGTTATCAACAAATTACTAATTAAATGTAAGCTTCTTCAGTGACTGATAAAATACCTTGAATTTATAGACACATATTCACTATATACATCTAACATTACTGATATCTATATTTAATGAATGTTTACAGGATGCATGGGATGCATCTCTTCTAAATACCATCAGAAGATCCAGTCTCTAACTCCTTGGCATGTTACAATCTAAAATGATAACACTAATGCACACAAACATATGGAATGACTGATTTGCTGGTTGTCAGTAAAGTGAATTTTAGTGTGCGTAGAGTGGATTTTAGTGTGTGTAAAGTGGATTTTTGTTATTATTTCTTAGAGTTCAGTTTCCCAGGATTCCTGGCCACAACGATCTCTGTTTCCCAGGTATAACATATGAGTTCTTAGGTTCATGGTTCAAAACATCTCCATCACACTTGCGCAGCATTTTATAATGATAAATAATATGAACATGTGTGCCGAAATTATAAACATCCACTGTGACCGCACAGTGAGAAACAGGGATGAAGTGATGTAAACTTGTAAGGCTATTGCTGGCAATATGCTTTCTTTTTCTGATGCCCTATAAAACAGGTGGGCATTGGTCAGTGAGTTGGGGACATTTATGGTCAAATACACAAGCTAGGATGCTATATATGCTTTGATTGGCCCTCATCAGTGCTTAGGGAGAACCTTTCGAGTTGAATGTACAAGCTGCAATGCTGTGTGACTTGACTAGCCCCCATCAAGGCTTGGGAGGGGGGAATCTGTGTTTGCCTCAACTGGCCCCCTTTGAGGCTTGAGGGGATTTAGGGGAGCATGGGCTGTGCCTGTCTCAATTGACCCCATTGAGACATAGAGGTCATTGGCCCCCCACACCTTCTCAACAGCCCCTGTGAGAAGGGTGATTAGGGAATGCTGTAGGAGTTTGTGGTGCTTCCATTTTCAGCAATATTGTGTTAGAGAAAACTAGACTAGAATAAAACAAGATTATTAACCCCTTCGAAGCTGTCTTTCCTGTCTGACCAGATCAAGAGTGAACCTGTCAGAGGCTGGAGTCCAGAAATTCCAGAAATGTTACCTAACACTGGTACAATTATTACCAGTTGGAAACATTATATGCTATCGACTCACCTTCACTCCAATTCTCCTTTCATATATGGGAAAAGCAGATATCAAAGATAAATTAAAGATGATTATTTTTAATAAACTTCTTAAAGTGAGAGTAGCCAACTAGCTCTATAGCCATCTCTTTTATAGACTATTCAAGGTACTTTATAAAACCTGCTCTTCACATTTTCTCTGCCTGGTACCACAGCTATTTATACTCTAGGCCAGGGCTATCTAGTGCACCACATGCAGCCTGCAGTGCGATTTATGGGGCCTGCCTACCAGCATAGAAATTTACATAAATGCTTTAGTAAATGAAGCCAAGCTACTACAGAGGTTTCACTAAAATGGCAAATCAAAATATATTGTCTATTGTTTCAATAAAAACCTAAGGTTGGACAGCCCTACTATAGGCCAAACATATCATATTTGCAGTATCCAGTACTTTAAATAACCTGAGTATGTGAATATATGAATAAAGTCTCACTGTATATCCTAAATTTAGAATCTATCCAAATATCATCATTACCTAGGGATTGAGACAAGTTTAATTTTAGTTCTTTGAGAAAAAACTTATAATTATGTGATCTACCATTTCTATCAAATTCAGCTCTTCTCACTGTCAAAGCTCAAGGGGAGATGGGCAAAATTTTTAGGTTATGTGGACATGACAGTAGACCTATGTTGGAAAAGACTGATAATGTAATAAAATTATTCATTGTAGTTGTCTTTAGGGTCCAAATAAAAGAATTAGTTCTATATTTACCATCTTTTAAAAGCCAACTTTTTTATAACTAGAAAAATACTATTTTAAACAGGTACCTTATGAGAGAAAAATGAAGCCTGCATGGGGATACATAAAACTTAACTGGAGGATTTATGTAATGCTTTCAATTCACTCTTTCCAATTTGCCCATAAATCTTGTAAGCAAAACATCAAGGTACATACTTGTCACTTACTCCATAATAGGTAAGCTTTAAAGGGAGGCCATGTGTTTTGAGTCCACTCATTACTATTTATTTACATGGGAAAAGTTGCATGCAAATTTGAAAATAATGCCTTGTGCTCTAAAAGAAAATCTGAATAATTTTAGCCAATATTTAACCAACGAAGGTAAAAAGGAGCAATTCAGCATTATACACACACATGCACACGCATGGGCACACACACAAACACACACAGAGAAAGCACACCTTTTTAACTTTTAAAATCTGCCTTTGAGGAATCCAATTAAAGTCAATCAGGAAAAAAAAATTCTTAGAATCAACAATTAAATATATCACCACACTATTGTGGGTTCATTTCTGTCCCCCTCCAAGTTATCACCTTCTCATTTGAAACAGTTCAATCACCCAATATACAAGCATAATTAACAGCTTATTTCAGGCTTGCTTTTCATACAGGGCTTGGGTGCAGCTGGCACTGATCTCGAGCTATGTCCTGGGCAAACCACCAGCTGGAAGGACATTGCTATACACCTCACTGGGGAGCATTTAATGGAGCCTTTATTTTAAACAGACTCTCCAGGATTGCTAAACAGTTGGTTGAAGGTTTGAGATTCCTGACTTACATTGGCAATTCTTTCCTAATTCTGAAACACATACATGTTCATCATTAGATTTGGGCTTAGACAACACAGCATGACAGGAAGTGCAGGTTGAGAAATCACTTTGTGAATTCAATACACAGAGTGAGCCAACTTAATCATTCAGAAAATAATAATATTTTATTTTTTATTTGCTATATCTATATTCTTATGAGTTCACTTGGATAATTTTATTTCACATTGTGCTTCATAAAACTGTCTTCATACAACCATGGTGTGCTTATATTGGGGAAGACTTGGAAGAAGCATGAATTAACTTCCAATCTGGGCTCACTAATTCATTTGTTCAGCTAATATTTATTCATCCCCCTTTAGTCACAACACAATGTGGTAGGCAATAGGGGAAAAGTAAAGGTAAATAAAGCTTCCCCCCTCAAGGATCTTAAAATCTAGCCACGGTGATTAATTAAATAATAAGGAATAAATTCAAATATAAGAGAAATTAGAAGAATGTGTTGTAAATTTATACTAAAGGCCACAAACAATATAGTACACCGGTTTTGAAAATGTGGTAGAATTATTCTTTCTATTGCAAGTCTTTAATAGATCAATGTCATGCTACAAATGATCTTCTATCTCTGATTAAGGTAGATTCCCCTCACTGATATAGATCATAACTAGACCATGCCTTCTCTTCCTGTACAATTAATGTCCATGTTCTTCCACTGATCCTCCACCATATAGTTACCCAATATATTGGAGCGTTATCAATTTCTGGGTCATTTTGTACTTGGTGAAGAACTTGAGTTCTCCCTCACATTTGTTCTATGACAACAGGTAGGTCCCAATTTGTGGAAATAATGAATCCTCTGAAGTTATTGCACCATTTGAATTCTGACTATATATTTCCATTAGGGTAGAAATTACCATATTTAACATGATGATAACTCCAAATAGTATGAATTTGAATACATGTGATCATTTCAGGGGATTCATTATTCATACTAATTGGGATCTGGCTGTGTGTTTTCCAATTGATCATAAACTCTCTCAGTGAGGTACCTTACATCATAGTCATGGGTCACAAAGTATCATAACCATGCCTCAAGGTGGTCATTAATAAAAAGAAAGGATCTATATGAACTCTAATTTTTAAAGAAGCAATTTTTATGGTAGCAAAGCAATGGAACCAAAGTAGATGTTGCTTGAGTGGGGAATACATAAACAAATTGTAGTACATGAATGCAATGATATGTTACCACGCAACGATTAGAAAAACTTCCGTGAACTAATGCGAAGTGAAGTGAGCAGAGTAAGGAAAATAATATGCTCGATGATAAGCACAATGGGATTGGGAAGAACAGTAAACACAAAATAACTCAAACTAAATGGTTACAAAAGAATAAAGAACCAACTTGAACCCGCAGAAGTGGAATTAAAAGATATGTTTCCACCCCCTCCTTTGCAGAGGTAGAAATTCCATAGATGTAGAACATTTCATGTAAGGTCAACTTTCTTATTTATTGACACTGATTTTTTTTCTTCCTCCTTTAAAAAAAAAAGTCCTAATAGCTAGCTAGCTCTTTGGCATGAAAGGTGGGGAATATATAGGAGGAAATCAAGGTGACATAAAAGCAAAAGGTCAATAAAATATATTATTTTTAAAGAAGAAAAAATGCTACTTTCTACTTATACCTACCACACATCTGTCCATTGCCCCTTTGGCCTCTTCCAACCTTTATTTTGTGGATATTTGGTCCTAAGATTTCCAACCATACCACCTTATGAGAAGAACATTTATATTCAAAAGATGAGTTTTTGTGTCAGAAAGGAATAGACTGGGGGGCAGAGCCAAGATGGCAGCTGGAAAGCAGGGACTAGCATGAGCTCCCTGCCAAAGCCCTCCAAAAACCTATAAAATATGGCTCTGTACCAATTCTAGAACTGCAGAACCCACAAAATAGCATAAGGAAGCAGGGCTCTAGCCCAGGACAGCCTGGATGGTCTCTGGGTAAGGTCTATCCCACATGGAGCTGGGAGCTGAGGGGAGCAGAGCAGAGTGGAGCCCAGGGTAGGCAGCGGGGACCAGCCAGACCAAGAGCCGGGTGGAGTGTGCCTTAGCACCCTGAATCAGTGAGCTGCAGTAGTTACCAAACTTCTCAACCCACAAACACCAAGGACAACACCACCCCGGGGGCAGCGGAGGTGGGGCAGCTTTAGAATTACAGCTGCAGTTGCTTCTGGCCCCAGGCCCACCTGGTGGGAGGAATTAAGTGGTAGATCAGAGCAGGAGTGAAGAGCCTGCTGAAGATCAAAGTCCAGTCCTGGTTGGGGGTTCTTGGGGAAGGAGGAGTGCTGGTATGGCAGAGCTGG
>CM053622.1:639767279-639886306 GCA_028646595.1 Phalanger gymnotis | reverse complement strand
AAACACTTTCGAAAAGGGACAGGGTCAAGGGAGAAAATTCAATAAAGGGGGATAGGTTAGAAAAGCAAAATATAGTTAGTCTTTCACAACATGAATGTTGTGGAATATACGTAATGATACGTAAGTGGTCCATGTTGAATTGCTTGACTTCTTGGGGAGGGTGGGTGGGAAGGGAAGAGGGAAGAGAATTTGGAACTCAAAGTTTTAAAAAATAGATGTTCAAAAACAAAAACAAAAAAGTTTTTGCAGGCAACAAGAAAATAAGATACACAGGGAATGGGACATAGAAATTCATCTTGCCCTACAAGAAAGGGAAAAGGGGATGGGAGGGGAGTGGGGTGACAGAACGAGGGCTGACTGGGGAACAGGACAACCAGAATATACGCCATCTTGGAGTGGGAGGGTAGGATAGAAATGAGGAGAAAATTTGTAATTCAAACTCCTGTGAAAAATCAATGCTGAAAACTAAATATATTAAATAATTTTTAAAAAATCAGCAAAGCTGATCAATACATTAAAAATATCTGAAAATAAAAAACAACGAAGGAATAGACTGATTATACATTTTCCCAAATGTCATCTGCCCTGTTCTCTTTCTTTTATTCAATTTGGAGGCCAGTCCCTTGTCTATTTGCAGTATAGTATCTGTTCAAAGCATATGTAGTGTTAATTTATAAACTCAATGAACTGGTTATATAATTGCATGTCATAGTCTGGATATTAGGCCTTCTTCATTCATTTGTTCTATGTGGATTTTCAGGCCAGTTCCCTTGGAGTATTCATATACCTAATAGAAAATCTCCTGCAATATCTTGGGGCTTAACGCATTTGACATTAATTTCATCTGCAAAAAGAGCACTTCACAACTTTAAGAAAACCCATGTCTATTTTGATAATGCACAGGTCAGCCTCCAAACACCTTGGACACGCATATCTCCCTGTTTTATGCTTCTCTTGACATTAATAATCAGAGGGTTGGGTGAAAGAGTTGTTTCTGTGATTGCATTTATCAATGAATTTTCTTTGATGTTAGCATATGTTTTAAAGAATTTTTGTTGGCAGCAAGCCTTTAAGATTGCATTTCACTCCATAAGGATTATCAACATTTCCTACAAAATTTTAATGATTGGCAGCTAGATGGTATGGTGAATTGAGTGCTATGTCTGGAGTCAAGAAGACTAATTCAAATCTGACTTTTAGCACTTACTAGCTATGTAAGCCTGGTCAAATCAGTTAACCACTGTCTGCTTCAGTTTCCTCAACTGTAAAATAGGCATAATAATATCACCTAAAGCTTGCCTATTGTGAAAATACAATTAGATGTTTGTAAAAATGTTTAGCACAGTGCCTGGCATATACTAGGCACATAATAGTAGTTAATCTCCATCCCTTTCCCAAAGGTTTTATCACAGCAAAGAAGGTAAAAAGAATCCCAAAACTGCCTATCAGCAAACACCCCTTGCTCAACAGAAAGAAATAGCCAAAGATAACATTGATTTAGGGGAAAAAAAACTGATTTGTGAAAGATTATGGGAAGGCGTGCTGGTAGATTACAAAGAGCAGCATGTCGCAAAAGAGTAAAGAGCAATGGAGTCAAAAGGAAGTGTATTCAAATCTTGTAGTGAGTCTAGAACGGGCAATCACAGATGAAAATGGAAGGGGGTCAAAAAAAAAAGTAAAAAAGAACATATTTTAAATATTCTACCAGAATCTATGTCATTGTTAGTGACAAAGGATCCTCAATTTTCAGACTCATTGGCTCAATGTACTATACAAAAAGTGGAAAGGACACTTAAAAAGATGAAGTACATCTCCAAGACAGCTCTAATAGATCATGCAACATTTCAATTTGTCCATCAGCATTTCCTGATTCACTAGAACTTCAGGTAGGACAGAGATGGTGGCGGGGGGAGGAAAAAGGAACACCTAATTTCCCCTCTAGCTATACACAGTTAGCAAATCAGTCCAACTATTTTGACTCAACTGTCTGATCAACTCATTCCCAACATGGTCAGTTCTGTCACATTAGTTAAGTCAATCAAACCATATCCAAATTAAATTGATAGTGAACTGACTGAATTTATGTTTAAGAACTTCAGGTCTTTTTAAGATAATGAAAGAATTGTAAAAACAAACAAAACCCCTCTAGATTAGCCATAGAGTAGATAAACCAAAGTTTATATAGCAATACCCTAGAACTATTCTTCCAACCCCCATTCCTACTGACAGTCTGGGTCCCCAGAACACAGCTGTTATATTTCCCACTGTATTATTAGTAAGGCAATAATAACCATGTAGATGCTAATTTTCAAAATGCCTATGTAGTTCTGTATTGCAAAGTATATGAGACTCTCCACATAGAAGGTAGAAGTAAACCATTTATTTAGACACCAGAGAACCATATCCCACAAGCCATTTACCTAATCTATCAGAGCAGTAAAGCATTCAATACATATTATCACAACATGGAGCCTTGCCATCCCAAAACCTCTCAGACCCCCTGCTGGGGTCTTCCCAAAAACAAACTCACAGTATAGGTGTCACTCTGTTCAGCCTGTTCAGCTCTATCACGGTGGCCTTTAGCAGCCATTGGCAGCCATAACTGCTCCTCTCTCTCTCTCTCTCTCTCTCTCTCTCTCTCTCTCTCTCTCTCTCCATTTCCTGTGACATAACTTCCTTTTACGGTCAGGAAGCTCCTCCCACTACATGTGACTCAGGCTTCTTGTGATGTAAACTGGTCACATGGCCTATTAATGGGTGGGAAAGATCTTCAAATCTAAATTGCTATTACACCCACCCAGTGTTCTAGGGGATTCTAGGGGACTGGGAGATGGTGTTCTAATGCTTAGATCACAAGTCCCAATGAGATCATCAGTTGATAGCTATCAGTGAGCCAGACTTAGCTTTTAGAAAAGGATATTTAGGAAGGTGGTATAGGTAGAATAGTTGGTACAAAACAACCCCCATTACTCATAAAGTAAGTCTATGACACACTCTCCCACAAATACATGCAGAGCCTAAGAAAAAGTGGACTCAAGTTGAGAAAATACATGTGTGTGCAAAGCAAGTAACTCATAGCTCCTGTTGCCCCAAATCCTTAGAAATGTTATCACTTTTTGCAAGACTTATGGTAGAGTCTTAAAGCTACCTTTCCTCATTGTCTCTAGGTCTTCCTTGGTTACCAAATCCTTTGCCCCTCTAAAGTATACAAGGTCCTCCTTTGGTCAGGGGGATGATTATATTGCAAAAAAGAGCTAGTCTAAGGAATCCTGGACTTCAAGTACTGCTTCGGACAAAAACTGTCTTGTGACCCCTGGGTAGGTTATTTAATCTTCCAGTGCCTAAGGCAATTCACTAAGACTTTAAATTGAAGAAAAGGTGCTCATCTACACCAACAGATGCAGCCCTTCATAGAGAAATTCCTACAGTATTTTTTTCCTAAATCACAGGTCTGTAATCAAAAACGAAAGCAAGAACAATAACAAAAATAATCCAACATTTGATAAACCCTATGAGATAAGTTCTATTATTATCCCTATTTTCCAGATGAGAAAACTGAGTTTTATGAGGGTTAAGTGACTTGTATATGGTCATACATATTGAAAGCTTTTAAGGCAGTTTTCAAACCTATTTCTTTATGACTTCAAGCCTCCAAATCACCTCTCACTTACCTCATACTAGAACAAAATAAATTGTTAATGCTAAATGTATCCATCTAGAAAAAAAAACAAACAAAGGTCTATGGAAACAGCATGGAATGCTTCCTAAAAGAAATCTAACTGCTTATCATCTGACAAAAATTATGCAATCACTCATATCTTCCAACAAGTGTTTCAGGAGGACATAACGGTAGAACAACTATATGGTAATTAACGCAGATGTCAGAGTGAGAGATGAAGAAAAGTTCATGAAAGGATTCAGTCTAAAAAAAGCTTCATGTTGGGGTCATGATTTTTGTCCCTTGGACTAAGGTGATGACTATTGGTTCAGTTTTTAATTTAAGTCTATCATTGTATCGCACTAGTCACACAGCAAAATGCCCCAGGATAAAGAAAAGAGACTTGGGTCAAAGTTGGGGGCTATTTACTACAAGGCTACTTTCTATTAATAGACACTAACAAGTTATTTGGACTTGCAATCTTTTATTCCCTTGAGTTCATTTGTGAGGAATATCATTGATTTTTGCCACCAGCCACCAAGCCCCATAGGAGGCATTACCCACAATGCTTGTTTTGCTATTTCCCACAGGTGTTTTTTTTTTCAAACTCAAATGCTAGCATTTTCTTGGGTGGATGTACAGAAATTACCATTGTTAAGAAACTAAATTTCTATAAACAATGGGAAGGAAAAGCAAATGTAAGTAAATCAAGACCACTTTTCTAATTTGCTAGATAGAGATAAAGGGTGGTTGATTGACAAGATACTTTTTAAAGTTTTTTTTTAGTTCCATTATCAAAGATTTCCTTAAACAAAAAATATAATATAAAAGAACCACTCCTTTTTTATCACTAAATTTCCTTTTGTTCTTTTTTTTTACAAGAGCAAGACTATCCCTACACTAAATAATTTTATTTATTTCTTAATAAAGGATGCTCAAGATCCGATGTCTCAAATTGTCAGTTATTATATGGAGACCATCTGCGCTTCATTGTTGGCATTCTTCATTGTGGGCTAATATATTTGTCATATTAGTAACTATTTCAGCCAATAAATTCATGGATAGAAAGTCTAATTGTGTAATGTGTCATTAGCAAACTGTTATTAGGGGATTGTTTAAAACAAAAACACCTGCTCTCCAGTCACCAAAATCTATAAACGGTCCTAAAAATATCTGCAAAATTAGTTTTCTGGGGTTCGTATCTCCACCCTAGTCATTTGCCAAGGCATCCAGTCTGTTCTAAGGATACTTCGGTTATCTGAGAATGCCGTTATAGCATGCTAATGATGTATTGCCATAGTAAGCAATAATTAATAATGCAAAAACATATGCCTGGTTACTAAGAGACCTAGTGCAAAAGGGTCACTATAACTAAGCAGCTGGTGAAGTCTACTGAGCATCTCTTTGGAAGGAATGGCTTATTTTAATGCTGCCCTTTCTCTGATTTTTTTTCATGGGGATTATTTGGGCAGAATATTTCCCCACAACTCTGCCAGCATTAAAAATGGATTTTTATCCTCTAAAAATCTTCTGATTATAGACATCTCATCAGAATTAATATTACCTATAACAAAGGGAATGAAACTGGGTTCTGTCCATGTTATTCCTCAGAAATGTGTCCCAAACCTTCTCATATTCATAACTTTCAACCATTATTTGTTGGAAGGTATAATATGCCCTTCATATTTGCAGAAATTATGAAAGTGAGAGGATTATTTCAAGCCTCAGATGACAGAATCAAGATCTGAAGAGAATTTAACACACTAAAATGAATAACCAAAACTAATGAGATGAAACTTAATAGTTACAAATGCAAAGTCTTGCCTCATATTTGGTCCTTGGAGATCAATTGTTCATGTACATGTGATGGAAGAGTTATGGCTAGATAGCAGTCTATGTAGAAAAGATGTTTTACTTAACTACTAGCTTAGGGAAGTCACAGATTTCATTAATAATGTTCATAACAAAGGAAGTTACAATCCAGCGGTGTATGATGCGATTAAAACATATCTAAAGTATTGCACTTAGTTCTCAGTACCACATGAGGGGCACTGAGAAAATTGAGCATTCCAGAGGAGAATGAGGCAGAGGAGGAGGAGACTTGGAGCCAGGTTATATGAAGACTGGTATAAGTTATTTAACCTGAAAAGATCAAATTTAGGAAAGTTATGGTAGTTGGCTTCAAATATCTGAAAGAACCTCATCTGGAAGAAGTCAGAGACATTTGACATATATCTATCAAAAAAAAAAGTAGTAGCATATTTAAAAGGTACAAAGAAGCTGGTTTTAGCTGAAATTAATGAACAACTTTCTAGCAATCAGAGCTGTCCAACAATAAAATTGGCTGCCTTCTTTGGTAAGTCCCTCTTCCCTGGAGGTGATCAAGCCAGGGTTATTGCTGTGAGATTTCCCAATGAAGTGGAAGGCGGGACAAACAGTGCCTGTTTCTGGCAAAGTCATGTGGACACTTAGTGACCACCACTTACTTCTACAGATGTTCACTAGCACTCCTTCAAATAATACATTCTGGAATTTGGTTAAGAATCAAAGCCAAGGTCATTGGCTCATTGGTATGAAGACTATTCTCTTCTCTTTCTTCTTGGAAAATTGGGACATTTGCCCTCTTAAAATCTTAAAGTACGTCTCCTATTCTCTACAATCTTTCAAAAAGCACCAACAGTAGCTCAGCAATTTTATCTGCCAGTTTTTAGGTATCTGAGAACGTAGTCCATCTGGCCTAGTGACCTGAACTCTCCAAGGTCAGCTAGTGATATGCTCTCTCACTTTCTCCACTTTCACACTGGGTATCAATTCCATATTAGACATTTTTGTCCTGTGTTCTTGAGGCCAAAGATCATATTCATTGTAGAGGGAAAAAAGGCAAACTAGAGGTTTAACGGCTCCACTATTTGGTGTCCATTATCATCATCTCTGTCACACACAGTGGTTCTATCCCTTTTTTGAATCTTCTCTTTTCCCCATTTCCCCCAAGACAGACAATAAAATCCATTTTAAAGTGCTTATCTTTCCTGGCCAGCCTCAGCTCATTGTAATTTTAGCACTCCTTTCATTATTATTAAAGAACAATGTCATATTTTTGTATTCATTATTCATTTACTCTTACTTCTATTTCGTGTATCTTTTTTTCAAATTGTATTGATGTTTTTGGTCCTTTTTACAACATAGTCACTCATAAAGCACCTGGATATGGAATCAGGGTTGCTGTATTCAAATCTTGGCATTTTTACTTACTACCCATGAGATGCTGAGCAAGTCATCTAGCCCTTGTGGAACTCAATTTCCTCATAAAATAATTATATGAAATGCCCCCTAAAGTCTCTATTATCCTATAATTGTAATTATATCTATATACAGAGTATTTCAAAAGTCTCAGTGCAGTTTTAGTTCCCAAAGCTTGCACTAAGACTTTTGGGACACCCTTTATATGCATATAATATATAGCTTTATAATAATAATTATAACAGCTAAGACAAAATAACCAATAAACCTCTTGTGATATTGACATAATCTATGCTCAAATAACACTATAATTCAAGTATTTTTTCAGCTCCAGATATCTTATTTTAGAAAAGATGTCAATGAAGTGCAGAGTATCTGGAGGAGGGGAATCGGGATGTTGAAGGGTCTCATAAGTGTCTATTGCCATATAAGTATCTATTCAAGGAACCAAGAATGCTTAGCCTAGAGAAGAGATGACTTAGGGAAGACATAATAGCTGTCTTAAGGTATTTGAAGGGCTATCAAATCGAGGAGAGATTAGCTTTGTTTTGCATGGCCCCAAAGGGCTGAGCTAGTTGTAATACATGAACACTGCAAAAAGCAGACCCAGGCTTGATATATTGAAACAGGTCAATAATTAGTGCTATCTTCAAATGGAATGTTTGTCATAGCGTAGCATTGGGGATACCTCCCCTTACTGGATGACTTCAAAGACAAGATGTCAATCCTGTAGAGAAGATCCTTGTCCATGTATGAGTTGACCTAAATGGCACCCAACAGAATTCCCTTCAAACTCTGAGACTTCATGATTCATTTTTCTGCACTAGGGTGGTGTACATTGACTGCTTCGTGGAATGAAGGAAAGAATTATTAGGCGCTGGATCAATTGAATGTAGTATGTGTCTAATATCCTAGACTCAAAGAAAAATTAAATCTTTTTTTAAAAATTAATCGATATGTTCATTTTTTTATAAGTATTTGTTATTTCTCCCCCCCACACACACTGGCCCCACTGAACAATAAAAAAGGAAAAAGCAAGCCCTCACAAAAATATGAATATAATTTCAAAATTCAAAATAAATTTTCATATTGGCCACTTCCAAATAATGTATTTATTATTCTGCATTTTACATCCATCACCTGACTTGAGATGAGTAGTGTGTTTCATCCGCAGTCCTCTGGATTTGTGGTTCATAATTGCATTGATTAGAGTTCTGAAGTCTTTCAAAGTTTTTTTTAATAATACTATCATTCATAACGGTTCTAGTTCTCTTTACTCTGTGTGTCTTCATAGATATTTACAGAGATCTTCACAATTTCCTCTAGAATTGTCTGTTTTGTCACAATAATGTGTTTTTTTAAATGGCAAGTTGTCTTACTATATTTACAATTAGTTTATTCCTTTTTTTTTTTACAAAAATTCTTCCTATGCACAACTTTTTGGAAGCAAAGTTATTCTATTCAAGCACAGTAAATAATATTTTCTGATCATTTAAAGACAACAAAGGCCAACTTTATGTTTTTACTGGAATCACTGCAAAGAAAATAGGTTTTGTTATACTTTTTCATTTCCTATTGTGGTCTTTCTCTTCTGAAGAGGCTGCTAGAATTCCAACTCTGACCCTTTCTCACCCTCTAAATGTTCTGCATTTTGATTGGCTTATGATGAAATCTCCTCATATTGTAAGTTGCTGAGACTAGAAAATAGAAAGGTTCCTAACCAATCAAATTATAGAACAGAGAGAAGGTTAAAATAACTTTTGCACATAGCTGTCCTTCATCCAACATACTGCAGGGTACAAGGCATTGAAAAACAGTTTATTGTGACAAAGGAAATAATGTGCATCTAACTCTTTCTTAGTCTTATGGATTTGCTGCATAAATGCTCTTAGGAAGGTGTCTTAAAGCAAGCATGAAACAGTAGGCATCCTGAATCAAATGAGTGTTTATACTTGACATATTGTAATTCCCTTGTTCTCCTTTTTATAGTACCACATTGTAGTGAGAAAGACATTGAGTTATCTTTTGTTATACAGTAGAAGGAAATGAATTTACACAGTTTTAAACCCACTAAGGAAGGTTTCTAGAGTAAATAAAACTTTCCTTTTTCACTCTGATTAGATAAATTTTTCATTGGTTCAGAAACATTCAGTGGTTTCCTGTTGCCTCTAGGATAAAATATAAATTCCACACCTTGACATTTAAAGTCCTTCACCATCTGGCTTCAGCTTACCTTTTTCAGATTACTGTATGATACTTCACTTTATGGATTCTCTTTTCTAGGCAAAAGTGCCTGCTTGCCATGTTTTGAATTAGGTGTTCCATGTTCCATTTCCCACTTTCATGTCTGTGCATTTAGTCTTAACGTCTAGAATGTGTTGCCACCTCACTTCCAAATCAAAAAAATTTTTCTATGGCTCAGATCATATGTCCCCTCCTAATGCAAGTCTTACCTGGACCCTAAAATATTTTTTCCCTCATCAAATTATCGTGTGTATACTTACACTAAGCTCCTTATGGGCAGACTATTTTTTTTTTACTTTGTATCAATGGTGTCTAGCACAGTGCTTTGAACACAGTAAGTGCTTAATTAATTCTTATTGGAATTAGCTAATAGAGTTATCATCCAACTAGTCTATGTCAGTAGTAGGCCAAGAAAAGGAAACACCCACCCCCTTGCTAAACAATGTTTTAGGTATTGTATTCATGTAGACACTGTAAATATGTACCAATAGGCTATGTACAAAATCCCTGTGCAATTTACAGGCTCTTAAATTTGTATGTTTATATAAGAAATAGAATATAAAACCATGTTTTATAAGGTTTTGACTCAGAAACTACTAATCTTATTTCCCACCTGCACCAAGACTACTATAAATAAAAGAGGGGCTGTTAGGGAGGGGAAAAATATATTACATAGTTGATTTACATCCACATTCAATTATAAAGACATTTTTAAAGATTAAACTGTTTTTTAAGTGTAGCTTTAGAGGTAATGTTTTCCTAAACTGGTGGAGATTAAAAAATCTTGTTTTCCAGGAACCACATTCATTCATAACCAGCTAGATGTGTGCTATTTTACACATTTAAAATTTTCATAGCTGGTATATGAGATGTTTTAAAAGCTACATATGTGTGTGTGTGTGTGTTGTGTGTGTGTGAGTGTGTGTGTGTGTGTGTACTTAGTTACTACCTTCTCAATCAACCAATCTTATTTAGTATTATTTCGCAAAACCTAATTTGGGATGATGAAAAAACTGTGAGTGATAGAGTAAGGAGGGTAGATAAGGTGGAGTGATCCAAAGTAAAGTAACCATTTCCTGAGAAAGAAGGCAAAAGTGAAGTAGAAAAGGGGAAAAACAGGAGGCAAAGAATGAAGAAAATGAAAGATAATAAACACTACAAGATTTTCTTTTTTATAACATTTATTCCTTGACTTTTATTTCATTTATTTATTCTATTCATTTATGCCACTCTCTCCTGTGGCTCCAGTGGCCATAGCCCAGTAAAACCACCTCAGCAGATGTCTAAACTAGGTTGAAGGTAACTGTAATTGACAGGCCTCAAACCCTTCAGTGGGTTAGGGGGAATGTCCACCCCAAGCATATGAAGACTTCCCCCAGTGAAACGGGAACAATTTGTTCCAACAGCTGTGAAAGTATCTGAAACAGGCACTGTGGAATGCTTAGAGTTTGGTTGGGCATAGAAAATTTCAAGGTCATTTACCGCATCTTTGCACAGCACCAGTCATCTTGACTTTTGTTCTGCTACTTGACTTCAATGACTCGAAAAAGAGAGCATGAGGCTGAAGACTACACAACTCTGACTCGCTTTAATGCAACTCATGTGCAAGTCAAGACATCACCCTTCATCCACTGTTTTACCCTAATATCATGATGTCATTGGTCTAATTTGAAAATGAAGGATGAATAACCAAACCAAATTCTTCAATTCTCTCCTTTTCTGCCCGTTTCTTTTTTTCTTTTTATTTAATTAATTTTTAATTTATGGAATAAAACACATTTCTATAACAGTATAATAAAAAAGATGATTGCATATGAAGCTGAAAATCTGTTGTATACAACTTATTATTCTTTTTAAATGTATAATAAAGTTATTGTGTAAGTTTCTTTTTTCTCCTTTGTTTTCTTTTTTCAGTTGCTTCCCTCCCTCCAACCCTTTCTAGATTCCTGCTTCTGGCTGCTAGGACAGAAGGTTTACAGGGGTGGGGAACTTGTGGCCTCGAGCCCACATATGGCCTTCTAGGTCCTTGGGTATGGCCTTTTAACTGAGTCCAGGTTTTACAGAACAAATCCTTTGATTAAGGAGATTTATTCTATGAAGTTTGGATTTAGTCAAAAGGCCACACTTGAGGACCTAGAGGGCCACATGTGGCCCTAAAGCCTCAGGTTCCCCACCCTTGGTTTAGGAAATGAAACAGGAAAAGATAGCAGGCTTAATAAGAAGAAAATTGCCAAGCCAGCATGATACAATGGAAACTTGCTCCAGATACACTAATCACATCTCCATTCATATGTCCTCATGCCGCTTGCTAAGTTGTGCTCTCTGAACCAGAGTTTGAATGCTTGGCAGTTTTTTTCAAGAAAGGACCTCAGTGTCTGGTATCTTATCCTGGCAGGTGATCTTCAGAATCTCCCTAAGACAAATCAAATGGAAGTGTTTCAGTTTCCTGGCATGGTGCTGGTATACCGCCCAGGTTTCACAGGCATACAACAGTTGTGCGAATGCAAAATATAAGCTTGCCAAAAAGGCTATTTTATGAAGAACTCACACAAGGCAAGCATGCACATGGTGCTCAGAGGAAATGGTACAAGGACACTCTCAAAGTCTCTCTTAATAACCTTTGAATTGATTGTGTGACATAGGAGACACTGGCATAAGACTACTCAGTGTGGCATGCCCATAGCAGAGAAGGTGCTGTGCTCTAAATAGAGTTGAAACAGCTCAAAGGAAACATAGGATATGCAAATTGGGAGAATCTGCCCCAAATGTTCACATAGACTATTTGTACTTGACCTGTGGTAGAGCATTCTGAGCTCATATTGGTCTGATCAGCCGCAGTTGACACAATGAAACTTGACTCTAGCACAGTGATATCATTTTGGTCCTCTTAGAGAACAAAGGACAACAACCAATGACACTTGCTAACTCTGTGACTTTGGACAAGTCACCTAAATTCCTTGAGTTTCCATTTCCTCTGTTCATATGATGGGAAGATTAGGAATATTAGTACCAATGCTACAGAGATTTTTGAGGGGCTTTAGTCCTGTGAAGAAGCCAAGAAAATGAATTTGAGGAAAATTGAAAGAAAGTTGAAAGAGAATCATTCCTAAGACAAGAATCTACTACTGGTTCCTGTGAGAAAAAATGGCAGAAGAAGCAGTAGAGGAGTCAAGGTTTTAAGGTGCATAATGAGAAGAATACATAGTGAAGGCATTGTGAGAAGTTTGGTATTGTGAAAAAAAGAAAATTTTAATTTGAGAGGGGAGGAATTTGGAAGAACTTGAGGACAAATGAAAGTGTTACAGTAGGGGCTGTTTTCTTGTATGCATTAGACTAGATGTCTGCTAAGGTCTCTTAAAATTATCAGTTTCTGTGATTCTGTGATTTGACCTTAAAGAATGATTCAATAGGAATGAAAATCAATTAATTTTTTTTAAAAAAAGAGGAAGGAACAAGAATATAAAAAAGATCCCTCAAAGAGAAGGAAAAGAAAGTGGTTAGTTCTGCAAGTAAGAAAAGGTGAAGTAGATTGGTAAGTTAAAAAATTATAAATCAAATAAGAGTTTATCAAGTTGTGAATATAAAATTGTTGAGAGAAAGAAAACAAAGATGTATGTGCCTACCATGTTATTAAAAGGTAATAAAATGTTTTGTAGCAGTCTTAAGGTGGTTCTTAAGAGGTAAAGTGTAAGTACCTACAAGTAGTTCAAAAATAAAGGTTCAGAATCCCCATCAAGATGGAGAACAAGGAAAAATTTCACAGTCACTTGCATTGGCTGTGTGCAGCCTATATTTTTCCTATAGCCAACTAACTGCTATCTATAGCCCAAATGTAGGATAATTTCCTAATAAAATGAAAGAACTTAAAGCTGTCTCTCCTCTCTCCTGGAGGCAGGGGAATACAACTATTTGAAGTGGAAAGTGGAATCAATTTTTAACTGGAAATTGAAGAGTGAAGGAATGACACAAGAGAGGAAGGAAAGGAAAATGGTAAACAAATACTTGGAGATTTTTTTTTTAAATTAAGGCTTTTCCTGAGGTGAAGACAGCTAGATGTTCTGAAAGAGAAACAGATGCTAATCCTCCAATAAATGATAAAGTAGAACTGCAAAAACTATTAGGTAAGAGATGATCCAATAAAGGTCAGAGGAAGAAGAGAACAGAATTAGTGACTGGTGACTTCTTGTTCAAAGGTACTGAGGGAACAAATTGTTAACCTGATAATTTAGAGAGGTCTCTTACCTTCCTGGTGGGTATGTATCCAAGACATAACAAAAAAACCTCAAATATTTGTCAAAATGAATGACTGCTACCTACTTGTAGTGATTTATTTGGACACAAATGATACTGCCAGAAGGAACCTAGAAAATATTGTCAAAGACTATTAAGTCTTGAGAAATAAATTGAAAACCTTAGGGACACAAGTTGTATTTTCCTCACTGTTGCCCATTGAAGGCAAAGGATGCATAAGGAAAAAAAAAATTTGACAAGTGAACAGTTAGCTAAGAAGATGTTATCTGATTATAACATTTGGATTTCTAGACCACAGATTAAAATGGAGAAACGATAGACTTCATGCTAGGGATAGAGTACACCTGACACATAAGAATGGTATGGAGAAGGGAAAAAATATTGTGTCTCCGTATCCACCAAGCTAGATGCACTCTAAAATGAAGGAGAAAAAATGTTGAAATGTACAGAGGAGACAAAATATACATAGGAATTCTCTCTAGGAAACAAAATTCAAGAAATAATCCAGTAGTTAAACCCACGCCCTCACTTTCTATATATAAGTGTCCAATGTAAATGTAACAAATGTGAGACTAGAGGTCCTAATATTAGGATGTAAATTTGACCTCATAAATATCAGTAGGACTTGGTGGAATAAAACCCATGACTTGAATATGACTCTCTGTAGGAATTCCTTACCTCAAAGAAATAGAATAGATCAGATATTAAGATGTTTTCATGTGAAAAAGTTCAGGAACCAGAAGGGAGAATCATGGTAGAAAGCACTGGATGAAGATCAATGGAGGGTAAAAAAGAAGTGATTCTGACATCAGAATATCCTACAGACTACAGAAAGAGGAAACAGATGATGAGTTCAGACAAAGATGAAAAGATGGCAGAGAGGAATGATATAATAATAATAGGAGACATCAGTTATCTGGACATCTGTTGACATTCTATTTCTCTGCCACAAGCAAGCAGACAATAGTTTCCTTTGTTACCTTACCAATAACTTCATTCTATTATGTATTATGCTATAAGAAATGATGGAAGGGATGGTTTCAGAGAGACCTGGACAGATTCTATGGACTGATACAGAGTGAAGTCAAACAGAACCAGGGGAGCAATTTATACAATGACCATCACATTGTAAACACATACAATTTGAAAGTATTAAGAATTTCGATCGATGCAATTACCACCATGATTCTACAACTCTGTGATGAAGCATGCTATCCACTTCCTGACAGAGAAGCAATGAAATTAGAGTGCAAAATATTTTTACATGACTAATGGTAGAATTTGTTTTTCTAGACTATACCTACATATATGTTATAAGGGTTTTGTTTTTCTCTATTTTTCAGTAGTGAGTGAGGAAAGGACTGGAAGGAGACAAGCTGGATTTTCATTATGTAAAATAACAATGTTTAATGTAAGGATAAAAAATACTAATTTCTTTCCCATAAAAATTGAGAAATCAATAAGGTAAAATTCTATTCTGGATCTGATTCTCACTAACAGGAGGACCTGCTCACTAGGATGGAAAGGTAAAGAACCTAAGGAAACAGTCGCCAGTCCCTTCCAGACTTTGAAACAGAGAAAAGGGTGTTATATTCCATGGATCTGGGACATAATATTTCAAAAGATTCAGAGAAAGTTGTTATCATCACAATTACAAAATTCTATAGAGGGAAATTAGCGCAAGAGAGGTGGAAAACTGAAAAGAAAAAACTGCATGAGAATAGACAGGATGAGAATAACCGCCAATAAAAAAAAGCCTGTTACTCAATTCTTAGTTTGCTTGTGTTTTCTGTGACAAGGAGAATGCCATTTGCACTTGAAATGGCAGAGCAAAATGGTTAACAAGGAGGTGGTGCCCAAGACAATTAAGGATATGGTAAGAGAACCCTTGGTCGCCCCTGATGATTTCAAGTCACTTGGCTCAGATAAACTACTAAAATAACTAGCAGATGTGATTGCTGAGCCACTAACAGTGAAATCTGAAAGACTGTTGAGAGGAGAAATACCACAGGACAGAAAAAGAGCCAAATGTAACAATTTCCAAAATTAAGGAAAAATGAATGTGCAAACTATAGATCAGCGAATATGAATGAAATTACTGGCAAAATTCAACAATATATTATTTTAAAGGATGATTAATGAACATTGAAAAAAAACATTGGTTAATACAAAAAACCATGGTGGCATCATCAAGAAAATATTGTACAAAACTAACCGTACTTCCTTCTTTGACAGGGTGAGTAAACTTGTAAATAAGGAGATGCTTTAAACATAATTTTGCTAGATTTTAGAAAAGTATTTGATAAAGCATCTTATATTGTTCCTTAAAAGCTGTATACTAGATGGTTATATAATTAGATAAAGTTAGAACTGATTATATCCTTGAACTTAGAGAGTAGTTGATAATACTTTAGGAGCAACTTAGAAGAAGTTCTCAAATATCACCACCTAGAAAACTTCATATTGTCCTGAGCTATTTAACATTTTTATCATTGACTTGGATAAAGACAATCAATTATCAAATTTGTAGAGGACACAAATCTGGGAGAGAAAGCTAATATACCAGTTGACAGAGATGGAATCCAAAAACTTCTTCACAAGCTAGACCACCGGGCTGAATGTAATAGGATGAAATTAAATTTGTAAAAATGTAAATCCTTACTCTTAGGTTCAAAAAACAACTCTGCAAGTACAAATGTCGATGATTAGATAGCAGATTGTCTGATACGACAGCTGGAACATTCCTGGACTGAAGTTTAGTGTGAGTCAGCAATGTAATATGGCAATCAAAAAGAAGTTAATGTGATCAAGTGTTTTGTTGAACATAAATTTCAGGCATGAGAAAAATGGTAAGTAACCCATGGTTTGTCTTGATTAGACGACACTAGAATTATCAAGTTGTATTCTGAGAACCACAGTTTAGGAATGACATCGATAAGTTTAAGAGGGTCCAGAGGAGGACCACAGAGATAGTAAGAACCTTGAGTCCTTGTCATATTGGGATTGTTAGCAGGGCTCTCGTGTGGTCTTATATTTGGTCCAACTGACCTCAGAAGAAAGAGCCAGAAACAATAGATGGAAGTTTTTTAAAAAGGCAAATTTTATTTTGATGTCAGGAAAAAACAATATTCTTACAAACCGAGCTATCCAAAAATGGAATGGATTAAATCAGGAGATAATAGGATCCCTCACATTGGGGATGGTGCTTCAAGCAAAGGCTAGAATATCACATGTTGCCCATGTTCTACTGAAAATTCTGTTTATTGTATAGATTAGATTAGGTGGCCACTAAGGTGCCCTCCAATTGTTATCCCCCACAATGATAATCCACTTCTGTATTTGGCGAACAGAAATTGGGTGAGAGGAGTGAGCAAAGGACTTTTACTGATGAATAAGGAGAAATTTTTTAAAAGGAAGTTTGGAGAGGATTTGGATTTGTGAAAAAAGTAAGAAATTTAATTCAAGGAGAGGGAATTTGGGAGAATTTGAGAAATCAAAGGAAAAAGCAAAAAAAGAAAAAGAGAAGAGGCTGAGTTAAAAGAGAAGGAAGACAACTGACCAAGAAATAAGAAAGGAGAAATACTTAAAGAAGGCAGAGAAGATGTATTTGTAAAGAAGCACTGAAAATAAAGAAAAGGGCAAAGGACCTGAGGAGAAGGGCTAGCCAATGGAGATCCCAAGCTGAAGACAAAAATAGATGAAAAGGAGAAAAAATAATTGCAGAGAAAAATAGGGAAGTTAATAAGACAAGGTACATTAATAAATTAGTTTTGGCTGTCAAGGTGCTAATAAAGTGATAATGTTCTAATGAGGTAAGGTGCTAAACAAGTGAGAATTTGCATTCAAGAACTCCTGAGAATTACTAATGACTATGGATATTACTTCTAGAATTTATGGAAAGCAAGGGGAAATTTGCAGTGACTTTCACTGAGTGCACAACATTTATGTTTTTGCCGTGGTCAAAAAACTTGGTATCACTGCTTAAAGGCCAGACCATCCTCCACCATAGAAAAGAAAGAACCCCACAGGCAAATCATTCCTCTCTAGATGAAGAGAAAATGCACTGTTAATTTTTTTAAAAGAATAAGTTGACCTAATGTGTTGGTAGGAGAGGATGAAACTGAGCTAAGCTCCACATGCACAATACCAAAATAAAAAAGGATGAAAGAGAAAATATATTAAAAAAACAAGAAAATAAAAGTTAAAATTATTAAATAAACAAAATGAAAAGTGACAATACAATTAAAAAGTATTATACAACAACTGAATCGGCTAAAGTATAAGAAAGCTATAAACGAAAAAAGAAACTACTCAAGACCTTCCAAGATACAGCCTCAAATGGATACATGATTATGTCCAAGGAAATTAAATCAAATTTTTCAATGTAAATAAAATCATGATACCACAAAGTACTGAAACCGATTGCTGTCACAGGGCCTCAATTAAAATCCCAGCTCTGCTAATTGTCCCCTGTATTTTGGGCAAACCATTTTTGGGCCTCTGTTTCCTCACAAAAAAAAAAGGATGGAACCAGATGACCTATAAATTCCTTTCTATCTCTAGATTTAGGAACTAATGAAATAAAAGAACTTAAAGAAAGAGAAGGGGGAAATCACATTCAACAAAAATCAAATAATAACAAAAATATGCAAAAAGATAAAACTGGAAATAATAAAATAACCAACATGGCGAACACAATAGAATACCTCCAAAAATCCACAGAATCATGTGATAGCAGGATTCTTTCAGCAGAATTCAAAATTGCAAATAATGCTTATCAGCTAGAAATACAGGCTAAAAAATCTGAATTAAAGGAAATATTGGAAACCATGAAGATACAAATGACATACTTATGATAGATCACAACAAAGCATTACCAAAATCACCAGCATATGAGAAAACACAAAAAAATAAAATTATGTGTAGGGTATATTTCAGGAATTTTCAAAGGAAAATTTCCAGAATTGGTAAAAAGAGATAATGAAATCTGAATGGAAAAAAATCCCTAGGACAATTTCAAAGAAGAACCCAAGATTTAGTGTTGTTAGTTACATTACAGCTAAAGTCCCAACATTACAATAATGGGAGGAGAAATGCTACAAGCTCCAAAAAGAAATGCAGAAATTACTTTTTCAAAAAACACAGTACTTTGGATCACAGTGAATTTTTCAAGGAGGAATATGGAAGATTAGAAGGCACCATTTATAAAGTTAAGATGGTTGGCCCATGAATTAAGAATTATCTACCCAGTCAAAGTAAGCATTATCTATAATGGCAGATAGTGAATATTTGAAAACCAAATAGACTCTACAGGTTTTGCAAAGAAGCACACCCAGTTCTAAGAAACCTTCAAATAACAAACAAGCCCCCAAGCCTAAAACAGATAAATATTTAATACAAAACTGTTGTTAACTAAATGTAAGAATCCTTAGTATATTACAGAGGTTAAATCACTAATAATTTCAAATATTTTCAGAGAAATATGTTGGACAAAAACATAAGGAACAAAAACTTGGGTGAAAGAAGAATAATTGAGCTAAGTAATCTGAGAGTCAAGCTATTTTTTTTATGATAGATAAACCTAAGTTTAATTGGCCTATATAAATATTAATATAAGACAAAATAATATTTTAGAGTGATTCTTTTAAGTCTTGCATAATAACAGAAACTACAAATACAAGAAAATAGTGTATCCTTCCAATAGAATAACTTACAAACAAACCTATTAATTATAATGTTAAATAAAGATGTATCAACTCTGATAAAGAGGAAAAGAGGCCGAAAAATGGATTAAAACATAGAATCCAACGATATGATGTTTATGGGGAACACAATTCATCCAGAATCATATAAATAGGTCCAAAATTAAAGGATGGTATAAAATATTACTTATATATGCTAAGATATTCATAGCAGTATTTTCTTATTTTTGTGGTGGCAAAGAAATTTTTAAAAACAGTACTATTTATTTATTAGAGAATGGCTAAACAACTTGTGGTATATAAGTTATAATGACCTACTACTGCATTGTCGGAAATAATGAATACCAAAAATTTAGAGATAATTGGGAAGACATATGAACTGAGAGAAGCTGAATTAAGCAGAACAAGAATAAATAATATAAAAATTTCCTAACAAAATGTAAATGGAAAGATAAAAAATGCAACTTATGACTATATAATTGTAATAATGACTTGAACTTAGAGAATAGTGAAGAAAAATCATCCCCCTTTCTTCATTGAAGAAATGGAGCACAATATATGTAGAATGTTGTATGTTCTCAAGTACATTAGATGTGTTATCTGGGTTAGATGAATTTTTAAAATTTTTACAAAGGGAAGCAAACGTCCCACTATATGTCCTACAATAGTGAAAGCTATGTAGTTCTTTAAGATTTGGAAAGTATTTTCCATACATTATTTCATTTAATTCTTACAACAACCCTGTCAGGTAGATGCTATATTTTTAAGAGTTTTTTTTTTTTTTTTGCAGGGGGGAAGGCAGGGCAATTGGAGTTAAGTGACTTGCCCAAGGTCACATAGCTAGTAAGTGTGTAAAGTGTCTGAGTTTGGATTTGAACTCAGGTCCTCCTGACTCCAGGGCCAGAGGTCTACTCACTGCACCATCTCATCTGCCCTATGAGGTAGATACCATAAATATTAGTTCCCCATTTTTCTAGATGAGAAAACTGATGCTCAGAAAAGTTGGACTAGATTACCATCATGTTACTTTGTAACACTTATCTACACAATATTTTCAAAATAATGTTTACAGAAAGCAAGGAAGAACTGAACAAATGGCAGGATATAACCTGCTCATGGTGATGCCAAACAAATATAGTATAAAATATCAATACTTCTCAATATAACATAAAATTTAATGGAATGCTTTTCAAAATTCCAATAGGTTACTACAATAGTATTAGATGAAGAT
This sequence comes from Phalanger gymnotis, assembly GCA_028646595.1. Lineage (NCBI taxonomy): Eukaryota > Metazoa > Chordata > Mammalia > Diprotodontia > Phalangeridae > Phalanger > Phalanger gymnotis. The sequence goes on along the minus strand of CM053622.1, from coordinate 639,865,980 downwards.
AAAGTTAAATTCAGGTGGAAAAATGGAAAAAAAATTACTAAGAATTATGAAAAAGAATAGAAAGGATTCTAGGCAAATGGGAAAATGAAGGTAACCTAACATATAATACTCTTCTCTTCAAGAGACCAAATAAGATAACACTCATAAATAGATGCCAAAAAATCTGTGAAATCAAGGGAAAAATTGAAAGAAGCATAAGCTAATAGTACAGAATTAACAAAACAATATAAGCATCCTATGGCTTTTGATACTCCTGCCTCTGGCTTCCTACTTGCACAATTTTTGGTTGCATTGACTTGGAATGTCTCTGTGTCCCCTTTAGTAGCTATAGTTTTAGATAGCAACTTGTGAAGCAAACCTCCTGTCAGTGTCCCAGAGGGAAACAACTCCCAGGGTAGGTTAAAGCCCATTAATCAGAGTAGCCCCAAGGCTCAATAAGAAGGAAGAAGATAGCAGTAGAAGAGTGTGGAGCAGAGGGGCAGAAGATTGTGAACGAGGGAGGATCCCAGGAGAAAAGTTATGATTACAACTATTTAACACTATCCTGGAGGAAACAGTCAGTAGCAGGAGTGAGAGAAGTGTGTAAAGGAGAACCAAGTGCAATAGTTTCTCATAGTTTCCTTTTAACTGTCCCAGAAGACTCTCCCTCAAACCTTTCACAATCAGCCTAGGGACTTAAGAAAGTCAGCATAAGAGAGGAGGCTAGAGCCCAAAAGAGAACTGGGAAAGGTAAAAGATATGTCAGCTATATGTATCTCTGAGGCCATGTCCCAAACCGTTACTCCTAACACTGGAAACCACAGAATTCAACCAACTCCATTTGGTGTAAGAGAACAAAGAAGAGGCAAGAAGAGCTGGGGGATGGGGCATAAATTGAACTGGGGGAAAAAATCTAATGATGAAAAGCAGGTCTGCATCAAGGGCACCAGAAAAAAATCATCAATATGACTGAGAATGACAGATTAAAAACTAACAAAAACAAATGAAAAAATAAAAGAAAAATGCTGTCTCAAGGAATAAGTAATTTGAAAAAAAATTAGTCAATCCCCTGAGAAAGGAGAAACTCTTACAGTAAATTATGCAACCTCCCTGAAATGACCATAAAGCAACCCCCCCCCAAAAAAAAACTCCAAAAGAGAAATAAAATAATCAATTGAAAATGTCTAAGAATTTAGAGTTCTTAAGGGAAAAAACTTAACAAGTCAAACTATGGAATAGAAATTTTAAACAAAATGCAAAACGCTCTGTGAAATGGTATATTTTCTTCAAAAAAGAAAACTATTGAATCAGAATACAAAAGAGTAGACAGAAGGAAAGTTAATTGAATAAAATGAAAAGGCAATAAAATTGAAAGAACAAAGGAGTGCTCTACAAAACAATGCTAAACTTGAAGTTTCAATAAGAAATGATAATTTAAGAATTTGGTATCTTCCAGAAAAAAAAAAATCATGGAAAGAAAATCTGAATAATATATCCCAGGGGATTGTATGCAAAAATTGTACAGAAGAATTGTAAACAAAAAAAGTACAGCTCACGAAAATCCATAGAACATGAACAGAAAAACACCTCAATTTTAACCCACTGAAAAACATCAAACTCAAACTTTAGAATTATATAATTAAATAACAAAGTTTGCAAGCAGATGGTGTTGGGTGGAGAAAGTAATCTTTCACTTCCAAAGGATAATCAATTAATATAAAACATTATACTTTGTCTCTGATAAATTAAAGGGAAAATGGATTATTTTCCAAAAAGCAAAGAAGATTGGATTATACCCCCAAATAACCGTCCTGCAAAGTTAAAGCCTAATTATGAAAAAAGCAGAAATTCAACACAATGGAAGAAAAACTGAAATCATTCTTTCAAAAGATCACAGAAATAAGCTAATGCAACAGAAACAACGTAAATATATTCACATAGCAATGAAAAACTAAGAAATTAAAAGGAAGAAATGATGAGAGAAAAGGCAAAGAAAGGGAATGGACCCAATAGACTTAGGTAACAGCACTTCCTACTGAACCCCATTACACTACCTTCTTTGAAAACTAACAATCATGGAAACTAATGTTAGATAACTATAAAAGAAGGTTTTTTGAAAGGAAAGGTATGAAAATATTTATGGAAAGAGGTATTGAATATCCATGTCAATGAAATCAAGAAAATGAATGAAATTGGAAGGGAGGGCAGATTGTACTGCACTCTTAAGAAATAGGTCATATAAGACTATGTTCATTTGCTTTCTTTTTTTTTAATGAGGTCAATATACTGACAAGCCAAGAAAAGGCTATAGATATAATTTACCTAGATTTTAGAAACATATTCAACAAAACTTCTCATAATATTCTTATGGACAAGGTGGAAAGCAATACAGTAAATATTCGTACAGTGAGGGGAGATTATAAATGATTAATGATCAGACTCAAAGAGTCCATTTAAAAAGAGATCTCTACTGGTACACTCAAGATCCGCACTTATTCCTGTACAGTTTAATATTTTGATTACTAACCTGAATAAATTACTTTTTAATGTTTAAAGCTTAAACTGAGTCAACAGTGTGATATGACAGCAGAATAAAAGAGTTATTTTAGGCTGCATTAATTGTGGCATAGGGTCCAGGACTAGAAAGTACTGCAGTATACTACCCTGGTAAGCTCAAATCTTCAGTCTTTTTTCTTCTTTCAGTTTGGGTAGTGCTCCATCACATTCTGTAATAGTCATTGGAAAGATAAAGCTAAGGCTATCTGGAAGAGAGTGATCAGTATCCTGAAGGAGCTCAAAATCATGCCATACTGAGATCTTCAAATACAGAAGAAATGGGATTTTTAACTTGAAGGAGAGAAAAGTTACCAGGGTACAGTCGATTGCTATCTTGAAATGTTTAAAATGCTCTCATGTCATAGAGGGATTAAATTTGTTCTGCTTAGTACTACATCACAGAACCAAAAGTAGCAGATGGAGGTAGTCAAGAGGTAGATTTTAGTTTACTATGAGAAAAAAAAAAAAACTTCCTTACAGTCCAAGAGAATAAGCCTGCTTAGGGTGTATTGTGCCCCTTCTCTCCGCCCCCTCCCCAACACACACTCAATGGAGGTTCTTAAACAAAGGCTAGATGGCCACTTGTCATGTAAAAAAGTAAAGGATATTCAGGTTTGGGTTATATTAGTTGGCCTCTGAGGTCCCTTCCAATGCTGAGACTCTAATTATATGACAGGCAAGTTTGAACGTCAATAAGCAACCAGAGTTTCCTTCAGTCAGTCAACTAACACTTATCAAACATCTCCTATGCTCCTTGTGTTATGCCACTGAATTCCTCAACACTAACATTTTCTATTCTAACTCCTCTAAGGTGGCTGTTTTCACCTATAAACGGTAGAAATCTAGAGGTTTACATTTTAAAAATTAAACCACAATTTATAAAACCACTGTTATGAATAGAGGCATTTCAATTTTAAAGTGTGTCCTTTGGCTTCTGCTGTACCGAACTGTACTGGGGGGAGGGAGAGAGGGAACATGAGACACCATAACTATCTTGAAAATTTCATCAGCCTTACATAGAGAAGTGCAGAGTTCAATTCAGCAGTGAAATTTTGAGTGACAGTCTCTTCCTTGCTTCACAACTCTCGGTATTTAAAAATATACGTGCCAAATAAAAACTAGTTATTTTTATTTGACAAGATGAAAATTAGTACAAAAAGCTCCCCGGCATTACAAGATAGAAGTAGGGCCAATTAACTTCATGCTTAAAGATTTTCATTTACAGGTGCTTATTTTCATGAACCTTTAATAGCAAAGGAGCATAATTTTTTTTCTCTTTTAATAACCCTGTGAGGAAATCATATATTGAATAGTTATTATAATACTGAGGGTTTAAGCAGAAATATATAACTATATTATGTTTTTGTATGATGAAAATGTTCATATGTGTTGATCTACCTTGATAGATTGTATGCTTACTGAAGACAAGGAGCATACGTTTATATCTTTTTTTATGTTTCTAGAAATGAGAATACTTAACATGTTACCAAAATTATGTTCATTTAGTTGTTGAATGAAGGAATGAATGAATGAGTGAATAACTGAATGATAAAATCCCAAACTGGGATTTTATAAACAAATATTTCTTGACCGAAATTTTCAGATTTGCATCTGGTTATCTTTTATCATCATGGAAAAAAATATCATAGCATCAAATTGGATCATCTTTAAAATACTGTGGGAGGAATATTTTTATGGAGAAGGTTGGATTTTATAACCTCCAGGATCCTAAAATTATCTTGTTATACCTGTGTACTTAAACTATACAAATTATGCAAAGGATATTATTAAAATACAAAAAACAAATGTCTTATCTTTTCTATTTCTATCATTGCTTTTTAATTTTTATCATGTTAATTTCTAAGTATATCCCCCTCCCATTTAGCAAACTGTCACTTGTAGGGGAAAAAAAGAACTTTTAAAATGTACTACAAAACCTACCAATACATTGTCTATGCTATGCTATGTCTATGACAGGCTATGTAATATTCCACGCTGACAGTCCCCACTTCTCCAAAGAAGACAGAAAGGTGCATTTTCTCAACTTTTTGCCAGGGTCAAGTTTACTCATTATAATTACACTGTTTTCCATGTCCTTATAAAAAGTATTTTAAAAGTATTGTTCTGTCCTTTTACATTATTATAAATGTCATTGTGTATATTGTTGTACTGGTTCTGCTTACTTCACTCTGAATTAGTTTACGTAAATCCTCTTGTGCTTCTCTGAATCCTTCATATTGTCATTCCTTTCAGCATAGTAACATTCCACTAGATTTTATATACTACATTTTGTTTATCTACTCTCCAAGTAAGCATCAGCTTTTTTTTCCAATTCTTAGCAACCACACCAAAAAAAAAATCCTTTGATGAATAGTTTGGTATATATAGGGTTTTTTTCCTTCTCTCTTTAACTGCCTCTGTCTATATGCTTCATAGTGGAATAACTTAGTCACAAGTATGAACAGTTTAGTAATTTCCTCACTTAATTCCACCCATTGTATATTAGTGCGTGTATCTTTCCATAACCCCTAAAACACTGTTTCTAATTTTATTCATTTTTGCTAATTGATGGATGTTAAGTGGAATATCAGAGTTGTTTGGTAAGCATTTCTTTAATTAATGATGAAAGCAATTTTCATATTTCACAATTCTTCTCTTAAGAACTATTTGTTCTTATTTTTAAACAATTTATCCATTAGGTATGCCTATTGATATTATATGGTTGAGTCAATTTCCTATATGCCTTAGATATCAAATACTCCAGAGATATATTATGCAAAGATATCTGTCCTATAGACAATTCCTTTTCATAACCTCACTACATTGATTTTGTTCATGCAAAAGCTTTTTTTTCAATTTCATGCAATCAAAATAATCTATCTGATATTTAAGGGTCCCTTCTATTCCTTGTTAGGTTAGGGAATACCCACTCACTCCCAACTGATGCCACCACCATAACAGAGTTGTAATAGATATTCTCCCACATTTTCCTCATTTTTTAAATGATGTGACCTTTTTAGCTTTCATTTGCAACTTATTTTGATACATAATTTAATTGTGCCAAACTGCTTTTCAGTTTTCCCAATGATTATTGTCAAATACAGAATCTTTTCCCAGGTTGTTTATGTTCCCAGGCTATTGAGTTTGATTGCTTCTAATTCTTATTTAATCTGTTCTATTGATCTTATATACATTTTATACTTTATTGAAGAGTTTTGATGGTTAATGATTCATAGTATAATTTGACATCCGAAAGTGTTAAAAAAAATACTCAGTAAGGAGTTGTTGAATGAAGCAATGAGTTTCATTCTTAGTTCCTTGAAAACTTTTCGTGTTGCTATTGTTTTCTTTGAAATTCTAGACATTTAGTTTGTCCAAATAAATTATGTTGTGATACTGGCTAGTTCTACAACTAGGTAGTGTGATATAAAAATAAATCTAGAAATCAATTTAAGTAGCATCATTATTTTTATTATTTTGATCCAGGCAAACAGGAATTCCAATTTCTCTTTTCAGTTTTTTGTTCCAATTATTTTCATCCTTCCATGTTACTTTAAAGAGTATTTTATAATTGTAGCAACCTGTTTTGAGGGTGTCTAGGTAGACTTACTTCCAGATATGTCATGTATTTTGTATCTAATTTGAAAGGTATTCTATTTATGTTTTATTTCCTTCTGGATTTCATTTTCTTATATAGGAATGCTAATGGCATTGTGGATTTATTTTGTATCTTGTTACTTTACAAAGACTATTAATTGTCTGAATTAATTTCTTCGTAGATTTCCTATGGTTTTCTATGTAATGCATCATATTTTCTAAAAACAGGGATAATCTTGCATCATCTTTTCCAGATTTATGCCTTCAATTTCTTTCTGTATCATTATAGCTACCACCTCTCCAACAATGTCAAATGGTGGATTAAGGGGAAGCATCTTTGATTTACTCTGGCATTTATTAAGAAAGTTTGAAGTGTTTCCCCAATGCAACTAATGCTAGCTTTTGATTTTACATATGTGATACCTATCATATTTTAAAATGGTCCTTCACTGCTATGCTTTTTTAGGATTTTTAGCATAAATCCATGTTGTACATTGTCAAAGTTTTTTTGGTATCTGTTGATATTATGCTGATATTATCATGTTGATTGAATGATCTTTTGTTATTTTTTTAACATGATTAATCATATTAATTATTTTCCTACTCTTGGACCATTCCTGAATCCTTGCTATAAATTCAACTTGGGCAGAGTGAATATGTTTTTGGATAAATTTATATATTCTTTTGGTTGAGATTATATTAAAATGTTATGTCAATATTCAATGTTTATATTAGCTTATACTTCTCTATGTTTGTTTTTCCTTCCATGATATAGGTATTAAGAAAATATTTAAGGGGAAGCTAGGTGGTGCAGAGAGTAGAGCACCTGCGCTGGAGTCAGGAGGATCTGAGTTCAAATCTGACCTCCGACACTTGACAAACTTACTAGCTGTCTGACCTTGGGCAAGTTACTTAACTCCAATTGCCCTGCCTTCTCATCTCCAAAAAGAAGAACATATTTACCTTATACCAAAGGAATTTGGTAGAACATTTTTATTCTCAGTGCTTTTATTTAAAATTTTCTTTTTTGTTTTACATTTAATAACCATCCAGTGAAACTGACCTCCTTGCTGTTTCTACACTGAGTATTTTCACTAGCTATTTCCCATAGCTGGAACTCTCTCCCTCCTCATCTCTGCTTCTTAGCTTCCCTGGCTTCCTTCAAAACTCAGCTAAAGTTTCCCCTTCTACAAGAAGTCTTTCCTAGCCTTCCTCAAAAGTACCTTCATGTAATTGTGTATACATACAAATATGTGTATGTGAATGTGTGCATATGTACACACTCACATACACACACATGTCTTATTGGAATGTGAACCCATTGAGAGTGGGTATTGTGTGTACCTTTCCTTGTACACCCTGCATTTTGCACAATCCTTGCACAAAATTTGCAATCCTTTGCACAATTTCCTTGTGCACCCTGCAATTGTGCACAAGGATGCACAATACATCCTTGTATGTAGCAAGTGGTTAATAAACGCAAGTTGACTGACTGACAAACAAGTATTTTAATATTCAAAACAAGAAAGAATCGCATAAAACTGTGAATTTTTGTTATACATAGGTTTTTAGGAAGTACGTTTATATATACATATATACACATATATAACATGTGATGTTAATAAAATTCCTATGTCCTTTGCTGAACTTTTTTAAAAAATGTTTTAAAATCTCAATTTTAGACCAATTAAGTATGATATAAAGATTTTAATATTTTTATATATGTGATATAATACACCTCTAAATTCATCTGTACCAGGTTTCTACAAAACTCCTCCTTCCAGTCCTTTGGCAATTCCTTTACAGATAGGTAAATTTCATTTTTTGTTTAATAATGTGTTTATTTCTTGTCTGTTCCACTAGAATTTAAGCTCTTTGTTTGCTTTAACTTGATCATTTAGTGTCACATAACCAAAACCTAAATCTATGTTCATGAAATTATATTTATCTTCTTGAGGAAACCAGAGAAGCAAAGGAATCTTATTTAACACTTAGAATAACTTTTTATTTTACTATAGGAGAAATCTTGCAATGGAAGTAAAAGAAATTGTTTTTGAGGGAATCAGCAGCTAGGTGGCGCAGTGAGTAGAGCATGGGCCCTGGAGTCAGAAGGAGCTGAGTTCAAATGTAACCTCAGACACTTGACACATGCACTAGCTGTGTGACCTTGGGCAAGTCATTTAACCCCAATTGCCCTGACAAAAAACAAAACAAAACAAAAAAACATCTGAAGAAAATTCTACAGAATTGGGTATCACATTGACTTACCTGGATCTTTTAGAAATATAGAAAATCAAACAAAGATAATGAATCATGTATGAAAAAACATCATTTCAACTTTAAACTTAAGAAAATTAAATTACATGTTTCCTATAATTTGTCCATTAACTATTATTCTTTCTGTTAAGAGATAACTACTCACTATGTATCTGGAAAGATGGTAGAATAGTTGTTGTTTTTTTTTACATATTTCTCTAACTTCAAAATACTATATATAATATAGAGTAAATAAACATAAATAATGTACAATATAAGATCAAAATGCTGCACAATGAAAAAACATCCATGAAATAACATTGTGGAAATGCAACACTTAGAGCTCCTACTCAGAATCCCTACTTTTCTCCATGTTCCAGGGTAAAAGTGACTACAGAAAGACTCTTCCTCTATATTCCCAAGACATCCATAAGTGATAGAAGCCAGTGATTCTGCCCAACCATTCCAAAGGCGGTATTATTCAGAATAGGCTAAAGGAGAGAGAGCTTCTTTGCCTAAGGAAAAGGGAACTGAAAAACCAAATAGCCAATATTGACCTTCCAAAATTTATTCTCAGCAGGAACCTTTACTTAGTTCCCATAGTCTCCAATAGAAGGAGGATGAAGGAGACTAGAGACAAGGGAGAGACCCAAAGTAATAGAAAATGAAATATAGGTTCCTGGTTGAAAAGGTTTTTCAAGCATTTTACAGGAAGTCCAGGAGGAGAGTCAGGTGTGCTGCCTGGAGAAGAATGAAGACATGAGTGTCCTGTGCATCTTTAAAATGGAGGTTCTGGGAGGAAACAATCAGAAGGTATAAGCATACATAAAAGGGTATACGTATATACATATGTATATACGAAATAAATATGAAGTGGATAAATTCAAAAGATTTAAGTACAAGGTATTCAAGAGGGCATTTGTAGTTGGGTGAATCAAGAAAAACTACATCTAAAAGGTAATGCTTAAGCCATGTCTTAAAGAAAGAGAGAGATTTTATGAGGTGGAGGAGAGGAGTTCATATTTATTCCTAGAGGCAATGGGGTGCCACTGAAATTGAATGACAGAGTCGGATCTGGGTTTAAGGATAATCACTTTGCATCAGTGTGAAGGACAGACTGGAGTAGGGAGAGATATTAGGCAAAGAGACCAATTAAGAAACTGTTACATACGTGAGAAGTAACGAAGGCCTGAATTAAAGTAGCAACTGTGTGAGAAGAGAGAAGGGATTGGATTCAAGAGATGTGTAGGTGGAAATGGCAAGATTTCATGACTGGTTGTGGGAGAATAAATAGTTGAAGATAATTCCAAAGCTAATAAATCTGGTAGACTTTAAGAATGGTGCCTTTGACAGAAAGGAAAGTTTGGAAGAAGTAAGAGTTTGGGTGAAAAGATAAAGAGTTCTCTTTTTTTTTTTTTGAGATATCACATTTGAGATAACTAGGATATCCTGCTTGAATCCTCCAATAGGAAACTGATGATATGGAACTGAAAATCAGAGGTTACATAAATCTATGAAATATTCATATAGATGATAATTAAATCTATGGGAGCTGATAAGAACAATTGTGAATAGGGAAGAAAAGAGGATAGAACTTTGGGAACCTCAGGGACATGCTATGGATGATGAGCCAGCAACAAGACTAAGAAGGAATGGTCAGACAAAAGGAAAACTCATAGAAAGCAATAGTCACATCACAAAACCCCAGAAAGGAGAAAGTATCTAGGAGAAGAAAGTAGTCAACAGTGTCAAATGTAGCAGATATGAGAATTGCCCAGCATAGTTACTCACCCAGGTGTTATAGCCTGTCTATGTCTGAAGAAGGACTTGAACACTCCAAGGTCTTCACTCCAAGACCAGCTCACTATCCAATACGTTAAACTTCCACTCATTTAAATGTATACAAGTATACCCACTTGATATTTCTAAATAATTTTACCCTTCAAATTGTTCAATTTAGTTTAATACAACAAGCATTTGTTAAGCCCCTTTTATATATAAGGCACTGTGAGTCTTATATATAGGGAGCTTAGAGAGCTAGAGAGCTCCAGACCTAGGAGCTAGAGCTAGAGAGCCAAAGGGAGTTAGAGAGACAAAGACACATGGAAAAATATCCCATGTCCCTACATTCTAATGGATCTCATAAGAACTCTCTCACTTTCTCAACACACTGTGGCTGTCTTTCCTACTCTCCTTAAGCAGATAGGTGGTCATGTCTCCTGCAAACCCAGAAGGTTTCCAAGATCAGGTGGTACATTTTTGGAGCAGATTTGAGTTGGTTACCTTTCAGTTTACCTCTTTGAAGCAGTAGAGTTCGAGTTACATTTCACGTTTTGTAACTAGTTGTTCTGTGAACTTAACTTCTCTTTGCAGTGTTTTATACAGTTTGTCAAAGCTATAGGCTTCTCTAGTTTACTCATTTGTGCTGATGGTGTTTCTAATTTTAATCCTATTGAAGTTAGCATTGGATGCCAGCCAAGAAAGTGATCACTTGTTCTGGTGTCCTGTGTCTTCTGAACTTTGTAAGGCACATCGTAGCACTCAGTAAACATGTGATGATATTTATGGGACAATGATTGGGAGGAATTGTCGTATAATAAAAAGAGTAATGGACCTCTAAGGTGCCTTCAAGCTCTAAAATCCTAAGATTTATCACCCTAGGAGTCAGAAAGCTTAGATTCTGATCCTGGCTCCACCATTTTAACTGTGTGACCTTGAATGTATCTTTTAACATCTCTGAGAAATAATTTCCTCATATGTACAGCACAGATAATCTTTATTCTGCTTTCCTTAAGGAATAAGGAGTATCATTTGTATGAAGTACAAATGACATTTGAAATTACTCTAAAAAGTATAAGGTGATATGCAAAATTCTAATCCCAGAGTCAATCACTTAATTACTCACCAACCTCTATATTTATTTAAACCTAGGAGATTAGGTGACATTAAGAGAAATTAAGAAAAGTTTATGGGGAAAAAGTTTGCCTGGCATAATTATTTAATAAATAAAATTTAATAAACTGGAGTAGGTGGAGCTGAAAGCTAATTAATAAGATATTGCTGTTTTAATAACACATGAGAAAATATCAGAACATACCACAAGATTGCCTTATAACCCAGGATAACAATTAATAAGGTAATGAGTCAAACAGCGGTTAGAGAGGTGGTCATTCCTAAAACCTTTTACACATGTATTAGAGCTTCTAATCCCTTTTACAAAAGTAAAGAATAATAATGATAAGGCAGAGGAGGAAGATGACATCACTGTCTCAGTTACAATTTTGTACCATGTTCAATGAATAGTTCTAAGTCCAATCAGTAAGTGAAAGATCTTTCCCACCCATTGAATAGGCCTTGGGTGGAGCCAACAAGGAGACCCCTGTTTAGCTTCCACTAACTAGGTGTGAGGCCCCATGCCCACACCCTTTTGCTAGTTAAGCTGATATGGGCATGAAGCCCTCAGGGCCCTAAAGGGAGTTGCTAAAACTGGAGCCAATGGTATGTACACTGATCAATCAGATGCTGGCTAGGACTATATAAAAAGAGAGCTTAGAACTGGGAGCAGTGGAACTGACAGGAGCAGGATTCAGAAGCACTGAGGCAGCAGACATTGAGGGAGAGCCAACATTAAGAGAGACTGCATAGAGGAAAGTTCAGAAAAAGACAAGGAACTCAGAGTTGGCAGAGGTGCAGGAGAGAGTGCTGAGGGGAGAGTTTGGATTCTCAAGTGATTCATATGAAAAAAGTGCTCTAAATCACTATTGATGAGAGAAATGCAAATTAAAACTCACACCTTTCAGACTGGATGATATGGTAGAAAAGGAGAATGACAAATGTTGGAGGAGATGTGGAAAAAATTAAAATACTAATGTGTTATTGGTGAAGTTGTATACTGATTCAACCATTCTTGAGAGAAATTTGGGACGATGCCCAAAGGGCTATAAAACGATGCATACCCTTTGACTGAGCAATACCATTACTAGGTCTGTATCCCAAAGAAATAAAAAAAAAATAAGAAAAGGGACTTATATGTACAAAAAATATTTCTAGCAGCTCTTTTAGTGGTGGCAAAGAATTGGAAATTGACGGGATATCCATCAATTGGGGAACAGCTGAAGAAATTGCTGCATATGATTGTCATGGGATACTATACTGCTTTAAGAAATGATGAGCAGGATGCTCTCAGAAAAAACATGGAAAGACTTACAAGAACTGATGCAAAGTGAAATGAGCAAAACCAGGAGAATATTGTACACAGTGACAGCAATATTATATGATGATCTACTATAAATAACTTAGCTATTCTCAGCAATACAATGATCCAAGACAATTCTGTAGGACTCATGATGAAAGGTGCTGTCCATCTCCAGAGAAAGAATTGGGAGAGCCTGATACAGATCAAAGATACTTTTGTTTTATTTCCTTTATTTTCTTTGGTTTGTGTGTGTGTGTGTGTGTGTGTGTGTGTGTGTTTCCTTACACAGAATGACTTATATGGAAATGTGTTTTGCATATACATGTGTATCAAATTGCTTACCTTCTCAGTGGTGGGGTGGGAGAAGGAGGGAGAAAATTTGGAACTCAAAATTTTGGGGGAAAAGAATGTCAAAATTGTTTTTAAATGTAATTGGGAAAAATAAAATATTAAATAAGATAAAATAAATAAAATTTAAAATTTTGAAGACATATATAAACAGATGAAGGATGAAATGAGCAGAACCAAGAGAACAAAGAGTTTTGAGATTATTAAGAACTATGGTTAATAAAATGACCATTCACAATTACAAAGTAATAATGATGAAATATATTATCTACCTCCTGACATTTAGAGTGCAGAATCAGACAATTAGGTACTTGGTTTTGCTAGACTACACAAATTTATTACAATTAATTTTATTTTATTTTTATTCCCATTGGAGTAGAAAGTGGGAGGAAAAGAAAATAGATTTATGTTAATTTTTTTTTTAAATTAGAGAGGTGCCACAAATGTGGAATGTTAGAAGCACTTTCAGATGACATGGCTATATTGTTAGTTTTAATTGTTTTATTTTGTTACAATAGAGCTCTTGTGGAATGAAGGTACTACGGAAGTGTTTGAAATTTAAAAACAAAATATGTCAATAAAACATTTTTGTAAAGGTGAATGTGACAAAATTACAAAGACTAACCATGACTCCAAAGAAGAGATTTGAGAAGACACTTAAGTTCTACTGTTTTGTAGAGGTGGGAGGTCCAAGGATTTGGTCCATTGTATATATTTTCAGACTTTTGGGATCAGTTTTACTGATTTTCCTCTCTTTTTTTCTTTAAAAATATTATTTGTTATATGGTAAGGACAGGAGGAGAGATGCAGGGTTGGGGGAAGGATTTTGATAGTATCAAAAACAAAAAAAATCGATAAAATTATTTTTAAAAACTCTAACCAAAACCACATGAAAAAAATTTTCTGACTCACTACTAATAAGAAAAATGAAAATCAAAACAATATTGAGGTTTACCTTATACTCAGAAAATTGGCAAAGATGATAAAAATGAAAATATTTTATTTTAGATGGGTTATGAAAAAATAAGCACAATAATTCATTGAGGGTAGAGCTATGAATAAATGCAACTATTCTGTAAAGCAAGTTATGATTATGTAGATAAAATGGCTTAAATGTTCATACCCTTGGACCTAGAGATTCCATTGCTAGGCATATATCCCAAGGAGTTTGTTGGTAAAAGAAAGGTTCCATCTATACCAAAATATTTTTTTCCTTTTTTTGGTTTTTTGGCAGGGCAATTGGTGTTAAATGACTTGCCCAAGGTCACACAGCTAGTACATGTGTCAAGTGTCTGAGACCGGATTTGAACTCAGGTCCTCTTGACTCCAGGGCTGGCGCTCTACTCACTGCACCACCTAGTTGCCATTATGCCAAAATATTTTAGTAGCACTATTATGGTAGTAAACTAGAAAAAAAAAAGATAACAAAGGAGGTACCCAATGATTGGGGAAGAGATAAACAAATTGTGGTATAGAGCAATAATAATAATAGCCAACATTTATATAGCACCTACTATGCACCAGACAGTGAGTTAAGTGCTTCACAAATATTATTTCTTTTGATCCTCACAACTGAGGTAGGTGCTATTAACCACATTTTACACATGGAGAAACTGAGGCAAAGAGAGGTTAAGTGACTTGGCCAGGCTTACACAGCTAATGTAAGTGTCTGAGGTAAAACTCAGGTCTTCTTGACTCCAGGCCAAGAGTTCCATTGCATCACTTTGCCATGGTTATTATTGTGCTATAGCAATTAATATTATATAGAGAAAAATGGAATGATATGAAATGAGGCAAAGTGATGTGAACAGAGTGAAGAAAACATTAACAATTACTATAGTAATGTAAGTGGGAAAAAACACAAAGTCATCAAAAATTAATGTTGCAAAATTTCAAGAAACATGGCATCAAGGAAGACATATGACATACATTCCCCAACTCCTTTTCAAAGGTAGAGCTGCCAGAGTTGTAGAACATTGCATATGATGTTGCTTTTTTTACAAGTTGACCATTTTTGCTGAATAGTTTTCTTTTTCTTCTTAACAAATATGTTTGTTATAAGAGATGACTCTTTGGGGGAAGGGAGAAATGGAAGGGAACAGAGGAAATATAAACAATGTAAAAACCAAAAATATTTTTAAGTATCCATACTAGCTCTATTCCTGTCATTAATATCTTATGGCTGGGGCAGAGGGTTTGGAGAGAAGGGTTAAAGATACATTGATAGCTAAAACTAACAACACAGGAGTATATAAATAAATAATCTGCATAAATATAGCATTTAAAAGTAGGTAGAAAATAAGAAATTGAGAAATTTATTTTAATCAGCAAAAGCTTTCTTAAAGATAAGGGTCTTAGTTCAAATATAAAGGTTCTAGTACATCAGCTTCCAGGCAAGTTGGTGGTGCGATAGATAGAGTTCACCAAACGTAAAGTCAGGAATATTCATCCTCATGAATTCAAATCTGGTCTCACTTACTAGCTGTGTGACTCTAGATAAATCACATAACACTGTTTGCCTCAGTTTCTCATCTGTAAAATAAGCCGAAGAAGGAAATGGCAAAGCACTCTAGTATTTTTGCCAAGAAAATCCCAAATGGGGTCACGAAGAGACAAACGTGACTGAAACAACTGAACAACACCAGCTTCCACTTCAGTCCTACATTGATGGCCCTCTGTGACTGAAAGGTAATCCTAGATTCTTAAAGATTATGTCAGCGTCATCCAAACTCAAGCACTTTCTAACTCTGCCACTGCTACTCTACTGATACAGATCTTAGTTTCTAGATCTGAAAGATAACTTCTCCTGATCCTGGATTTTAATCATTTTATTGGCTATTGAAGGTTTGGAAAAGAAATATTAAGCATACTACTTTGTTTTTATGGGATTTTAAAAAATGTTATTCTGTTTTACAAAATTTATAATAACTTTAGAGTGTCTGGAAAACTGATGAAAGAGCAAAACAAAAGGAGTGACTGGTTTATCACTCACAAAGAAATATAATTGAACTTATCTATCAATAATATTGGTCAAATGAAATAATATTTATGAAAACATTAGTAAAGAGAAAGAAAAGGTAATAGCACAGATCCTGGCAAATAGAGTAGTTGCTCTATAAATACTTAATCCCTCTCATTTCCTTCTATCAAAGGAAAAATGTAATTAAATTTTGACACTGAACAAACAATTGTCATGAATACTAACAAAACCTCCATTTTCATGCTATTTGAATACACTGTGTATGCTATAGATTTTGGATTTTGAAGGTAAAAAATAATTTCAAATGTTTTACTTTCAAGCAGGAATCATGTTAAAAGAATAATACTGAAGCTTCCTAAAAGCCATTAACATGAAGTATTTCTATCTTCATAACTAAAAGTTACAGTAAATGCAAAAAAATTGACCTACTTCTAATTTTACCTCTCAGAATCCTTTCTTCAAGGCTCATTTCTGGCACTACTGCGCCTGAAGTTTGTCCTTGATTCTCCCACATATACATGTCCCCTACCTATTCTAATTTTCCTCGAGCACTTTGGCTTTCTCCTTTGTTGTATATCTTGAATATCCTTGTATATGTCATATCTCCCTTACCACATCCTATGTAAAATGTACGCTTTTTGAGAACAAGTGTTGTGTGATAAATTTATATATATATATATATATACACATATGTATATATGTAATATCTGTATGTGTGTATATATACATTATTATATATATATATGTATATATATATATATATTATAGTACTTATTAGCAGCTCAAATAACCAGCATTTAGCAGATGCTTAGTAATAGTTAGTGGTCAGCAGGTTCTACCAAATTAGAGTGGTTTAGACTAGAGGCCAGGCAAGTAATGCTTTTTGTCCTAATCTAGATTAGAGATGCTCATCTACAGAAGGTGGATCACCAAGTGGTGGGTTTTGGGGTATTAGGGAGTAGAGTCCAGCAACTCATGGTTTGTGATTTACATCAGTGGAATGAATTCTGATATCACTGAAATCACAAACCTATTGAAACAGTGAAGTATGGAATGCCAAAACAGAGTGGACTAATTTTCCTATTTATGAAAGATAAACTGGGAGTGGAGAGAGAATAATTAGAGGTAAAATTCACTTTCCCATCTCCTTTGAGATAGCTAGTGATGTCCAAGAATCCTGTGACTATAGAAATAATTTTAAGAAATACTACTCATTCACATCCTCTTTCTTGAGTCAGTTTATCTAAAAATTTTGGTTTTAATCCCAGCATAGTTTCACATTTGGACTAGTACAAGTAGAGATGAAGGACTTTCAAGGGTATGCCCAACATAGACACCAGGAAAATTTCTCCACTAGGATTAGATATTTTATATCTTAGTGAGGATTGTAAAGAAGATTATGTGATGAAGTGTACAAAAATGGAAAAAAAGAATGATCCAATCCCATCAGAGTTTGGGGAACCCACGGCCTCAAGGCCATGTGTGGCCCTCTAGGTCCTCAAGTGTAGCCCTGTGACTGAATCCAAACTTCACAGAATAAATCCCCTAAATAAAAAGATTTGTTCTGTAAAACTTGGACTCAGTCGAAGGGCTGCACTCAAGGACCTAGAAAGCCACAGATTCCCCATCCCTGTCTTAGATAATTCAATATATCCCTTCTATCCAATAGTTTTTTTTTTCTTCTGCCAAGACAGGAATACATAGGGGAAAAGAATCATTGACTACTCAAAATAATAAACAACATGCTTTTAACAAATACAAATGAAAGAAAAGATAAACTTCCCATAATCCCTACTCTCTATTTCAAGTTTGGGGAGACTTCTATAAGCCATGGAAATGGCCAGAGGGATTCTATTTGATTGTATGGAGTCTTTTCATAGCACAGTTCCAGCTGTGGACTTAGAGTGTAGGAGATACTTAGTCAATAACAAATATTTTCTAAAGAAGAATTAAGTCATTCAGCATCTAGAATGTATAATATTAGATTTTTTTCCTTCATAATTGAACTGAGGAGCAAATGAAAACAAAGCAAAAAAAAAATCAATAGCAAGCTCCTTGAGGACAGGGTCTCATTTTGACTTTGTCTTTCTATCCCCAGTGCTTAGCACAGAGCCCAGCACATACTAGGGACTTAATAAATCCTTGTTTACTTGTTGGAAAACAAAAATAAAAGGCTCACCCATATGTATCAAACTGCTATAGGAGCAGTTCTGGATATTTGCCACTAATGATCCACCTACTGAAGGTGTAACATGCTTGCCTTTTTACTTGAGGCACAATGGGCAGAGAATTCACTAGAGAAAAAGCCAAGAAGATAATTACAAGAAAATGGAATATATTATCCCGGACTTCTAAATCCTCTCATCCTTTTAAAATTCCCTCATGAAGAGATATGGTCAGTACACAACTCCAATCATAGCAGAGGTTTTGATTACGGGACATCTGTGGTAAGGTCTATGTAATGCATTTAAGTGATAGGAAATGCATGCGAGTGCCCCTTGCTTCCCTACAAAACAGCTATGAATTCAGGAACAACAAAGCCTTTATAACATCTATTCTGGAAATAAAATGCAGAGGCAAGTGGATGGAGTGCATATATGTGGGCACTTCTCACAGTTCAGGTGTGCTGTTTCAGTTGTTTCTTTATCTCTACACAACAAATCCAGTTCAAGAACAGGAGTTGGGTGCTTCCATCTTCTAATCACATGCTTCTATAGACAGTATCACCACAGGGACATATTTCTGTCTTTGTTTCCTCATCCATAAGAAGGGAGCAATAATACTTATCTTCCTCACAAGGGTGTTGTAAGACTTAATTAGCTAATCCTGGTGATTTTCAGGTGCTGAGTGTTATTATGACTCAAACCAAATGATCTTCTGAATCTAAAAGCAAATGGTCATTTCTTCATCTTCGGAAGATTTGTCAGAGAACTAAACCATTCTCCTGCACTATTTATGTGTGCTAATTTCCTGCAGCTTAATTGAATAGCTTTTCTTCTTTTAAGACAGAAAGCAGCACAAGTCAAGAGACAAGTGGCCCCTCATCCACCAAAGATAAGAATAGTATTCTCATGTCAAGAAGAGCTTTCCATGTACCTCTGTCAGATTCTTCAATCTTCTAAGGAGGCCATTCATATAAATTCAGTAAAGGCACTAATGTGTGAATCTGATGCTACCCTGACCCTGATCCACCTTTGAAAGCAAGTCTAAAATCTTAAACAGTAAAATTTAAACCAAAAGGTACCTCTGCTGCTGCCAAACAGATAAATAGCCTATGCCTGAACTCAATTTGCAAAATGGGGACATCACTGTATGTTAGCCACTTTACTGGATTCAAGTTTATTTTCAGAATATACATCTAACCTCAACACTCAGGCAAGCAAAATCCAGACTAAAAACTGCTGACAAACACAATGACAAAGGAAAAAAAAGTGCATGTGAATTAACCCACTGTGATAGCCTATTTTTAAAGAAACAACAAGAGCAAACCTTCTTATCCATCTTAAAACGCTGCCCCCATAGGAATGTTTCTGCTGTTCCCCAAAAATGTCTAGATTATATTGGACCTATTCATGCACAGTATATTGTAGAAAACTGTCAGTAGTTCTGATATAGTCACCCCAAGGTCTGATCCTATTATATTGAATTGAAAAAATACAAGGATGCATACAAGACCAGCCCTACTCAAGAAACATCAAGAAATACATAAAGTACCTTAGGTGCTTGGCCTTAACTGTTACTAGAACAGTAACAGGCTACAAACAATCTATGAATCCAGAGATGGCAGTAAATAGGATTGCTTTCAGTTTACGAGCGGGTAAGCCTGTTTCGTAGAGTAGTTCATGGTGACTGACAGTTAAAACATTGGGTCATTCACTAGTTCTTGTGCTACATGCCAAGTGGCACAAGGCCATGAAGAATGATGGTACTGAGAGAAAAACCTTACATCTTGTGTAGCCACCTGTTGGAGAGATGAACAAAAGGTGGAGAAATAGTTCAAAGTTGTAAATATTTCCAAAAAGAACACCTTAGACTACTGCAATGCAGGTAAATAACAGTACATTAAAAAAAATTTCCAGTGACAACCCAAAATTGTCAAAAATACAGTATTATCTATTGCTAAGGCAGGGGGTGGGGTGTGGGATGAGACTATCTTTTCTGTTTTCTCCTCAACCCAAGCTTCATCGTTACTCTGTGTTTGTTTAATAGACAACTTGCACTAGTTAGCTCAGTTGATTTGAAAATGGTGCTCATAGATGCAAAGGGATAAGTTCAGTCTCCATGTTGGTCGGTTTGTAAAGAAAACACTTCTGCTCTACGATGATAAACTGATACCCCTCCCTCCAGCACGATGCCTACCCTTGTTAAAAATCTGTACACAGAGGAATAATTCAGCTCCAAAGATAAATACTCCTTTTAGTCTCAGCCCACCATAGAAAATATCCACATTGTAAAAAACGTATGTGTGTGCATGTGTGTGCATGTGTGTAGTGCAGATCATACCACAAGTAATACAGGAAAGACAACTCAAAGCCAGTGTCTTACTCACTGGGAATTGGTAGTACCATCTTTATACAGTACAAGAAAGACAGTACTAAACAGATTACTTTTAAGGGAAAAAAAGGGTCAAGGCTTATCTTTCATTTATAAAAGAAGATTAGCAAGGACAAAAATCAATAAATGTACTTGACTGGATAGGTCTGGAACATAGCTATTAAAAGACAGAACAAGTAGTGATGGTGACAAAAGAAAAATTGAAGTGAACCACTTATAGTATTCTGGTTAAATAAGGGCCAACATTTTTCTTTTCAAGACCTTTTTTCCCAATATTTCTAAAGATCTATGATTTCACTGGTGTAGTTATTCATAAAGTTGATCACAACTCCTCTATGACTCAGTAGATCACTTTGATAGTCAACCTTATTCTTATGTGAACCTAACTAGCTTAATCGTTGAGGAAGAGTCTGTTGCTGGTTCCTTTAAGGCTTGAGAGAACCTGTAGGTCTTGAGCTCTGCTGACATTCCCTTAAGAAACCTAGGATTATCACCATGCCATGATAATGGATGAGTAGAAAATT
The DNA here is from genome assembly GCA_028646595.1 of Phalanger gymnotis. Lineage (NCBI taxonomy): Eukaryota > Metazoa > Chordata > Mammalia > Diprotodontia > Phalangeridae > Phalanger > Phalanger gymnotis. The sequence continues at coordinate 639,844,991 of CM053622.1, read as the reverse complement.
AGTAGAAAATGAACCATTCTTTTCCTTCCATTCATTGCAAGAGAATTTATTTTCTGCAGCAGATCCATCATTCATTTTAATGGTGGCAATAAAACAGCTATGATCAAGAAAGTATTTACATTCATATTAATTGAATGATTGAAATGAAATTAGGGCAACTATAGTTCTGGCTTCTACACACAGAATAAAAGTATCCAGCGAATTATGTAAAATTTAATTTTGCTCTCAAGTGGATTAATTAATACAGAAATTCTGTTTCCTTTCAAAATTGTCATTTTACTTTAGGTTATAGCATCATAGATTTAGAGCTGGAAGGCATGTCTTAGAGGCCATATAGTCCAATTCATTCATTTTTTATGGATAAGGAAACTGAGGCCCACAGAGGTTAAGTGACTTGCCCGATGTCCCCCACTTAGTGACTGAGACATGACTCGAACCCAAATCTGCTGACTCTAATGCCAGTATTTTTTCCAACGTATCAAATACATAAAATGTCGTTGAGAAAGATTGTCAATTTCAACCTAAGTTACCTGAACTGTTCATCTTCCTCAATTTCTCCCTTTTTCCTCTGTTGAAGGATATAACATTCAATCCAAATGGGGGGAACCTTAAGTCAACTTAACTTTCACATATATTTTAGAATTTCTTGAATGGAATCAATCAGTTTCCTACAGAGAAGGGGAGAGGGGGGAGGGAAGGAAGGAGAGAGAACAGGAAAGAAAGGCATTTTCACTTTGGCAGAAAAGAAATCTCAGCAGCCTGAAATCTCAGAAAACAAGTTTAACTAAATTACAGAGGGCTTGAAGGCGTGAGAGGTGAAACAGTATATTCGGCTAAATCCAGGATGACAAGAAAAGAATCATGAGGAGAGATGAGATGAGAAGAATCATTTTTCTGCTGGCTAGAATACTGTGTGTGGTTCCAGTGTTCATTTTCAAAAGAGCATTACTTTCCCTCAAATGTGTATCCCCAATCTGAACTGACTGTTTTGTGGAGGCTCTTGGACTGGATTTCAGTGTGCGTATCCTCCATATCTGCTTCCCCTTTCCCACGGGCCATCTCTGACAACCTATCCTCTTGTGCCAGTTCCCCTCTGGAACAACTTGCTAGAGCTCTGCCCCAGAATTCAGTACTAAATGAAATAATGTCTCCCAAAGGGACACAAAAGATGAGCTATAAATGATTATGAAGTGAATCTCAAACCAAATCTGTACAGTGGTCTGGGGAATAGCTTTCCTCAGAAATCGAATGATATATGATGGATGCCAGTTGCCTTGAGGCTAACAAACGTGAATTTCATGTATTCCCCAAGTGAAAAGTAGGTTTCAGCTGTGGGGAGTTACTTTTCTGCTTTTGATGTCTTCATTTGAGATGTGGCCCTGTAAAAGTCTCCTGCGTTCAATCTAAGTTGGGCTCAGTTCACAAAGTCACGATATCAAACATTGATTGTGTGCTTTTGTTTTTAGTGATGATGTGGGTAACAATATCATTGTATGTATAGAAGAAATGCAGGGGCTTAGTCTTGAGTCTTGTGTCTGCTGCTGATAATAGTTGATGCTTATAGAGTTCTTTAAAGTTTGTAAAGCACCTCACTGAAATTATCTTACCTGAGCCATACAACAACTCTATGATTTTGGTAATAGAGATATTGTTGGATATTTTAACAGATAAGGAAAGTAAGGGTCAGAGAGGTTAAGTCATTTGCTCATGGTCACAAAGCTAGTAAGGAACTGAGGCAAAATTTAAAATCAAGTCTCCTTAATTAAAGTTTAGACCTTTACCCCTTATGCTATTCCATATGACATCAAGCAAGGAATTCTAACTCTAGGCTTAATTTTCTTCACCTATTAAATGAGGGATTGAATTCACTAAGGTTTAGTTTTATGTTTTTATTATTATAAAAAATATGGCTCAGCAAAACCACAGTGTGAGCTGCATTCCTTTGTACACAAAGAGCACATGTCCTTTGTGCCTGTCATTATTGTTTGCTAGGCCCTTTGCTATATGCAGCTGTGTCTCTTCACCCCAGGGACTCTTGATCAAGGTTCAATGGTCCAGGTTCAACTATACCTAAGAACTCAGACACTACTGATTCAAATCAATTAAATTCAACAACCAGCTGAATTTAGTGTCTACTCTGGGCAGGGCCCTGTAATAGGTGCTAGGTTAGATACAAAGTTTAGGGAAAAGGTTGACATGAAACTTAAACGAATGAATGAAAATGACCCGATTAAGTGTTTACTATATGTAAAGCATTATGAGAGATAAAACAAGTATACAGCTCACATCTATAAGACAAAATAATCAAGAATATGTGCCAATAATATTAAGGAGACACAAAATAAACTTCTATGTGAGGTCCAGGAGGATAGTCATCACTCACAGAAAGAGACAAAGGAATGCTTTATGAAAGAGGAGGAATTTGAGTTTGGTTTTAAAGGATGAGGAAGAATTTTAAAATCTTTCTTTTTATCATTCCAGGCATGGGGAACACCATGATAAAAGACATGGAGAGAGAAGCTTATTTAGTATGTTCTGGGGATAGGGAGCAAACCAGATTGGCTATAACATAGAATTTATGGACTGAAATAATATGAGACAAGGTAGGATGATGCTCAGCTGGGAAGGACCTCAACTGCCACAGTAGGCAACAGGGAGTCACTGAAGATTTTGATCAGAGGACTGACATCCGGATCTATGCATAAAAAAATTAGTCTGCCACACATGTGAAAGATGGATTGGAGTAAGAAAAGAATGGTAGGAAGATTTCTTCAGAGGCTATTGCAATAACTCAGACAGGTGGCAATAAAGACTTACATAAGGGTGGTGGCAATGGGAATAGAGAAGAGGAAATAGATTTGAAAGATGTTACAGGGATAGAGAAAAAGGGGAGTTGGTAGCTATAAGTAAGATGATGTGGGAAAGGAAGAGTAAAAGATAGTGCCATTGTTTCAAATGCAAGAATTATTGTAAATGAGGTATCTCAGGCAAATAGTGGAGTAAAAAGGGAAAAAAACCTGGATAGAACTCAGATTTTCATGAACTTACTCTCCCCTGGTTTTTCCAACTTGTGTGACCACTCTTTGATTTTCTTTGGTGAAACCTTCTCTATGACAATCAGCTTCATTTCGGATAAGGTGAGTTTGAGACAAGTGGAACATCCATGTGGAGAAGTGATGCATGCAGTTAGAGATGTAGGCCTGGAAATTCATATATTGAAGCCAAGGAAATAAATGAACTTGCCAAGAGAGCAAGTCAAGCAAAGTCAAGAGGCATTTATGAAGAATTTACCTTGTGCCAGGCATTACACTAAGCACTATAGTTAAAAAGAAAGGCAAAAATGCTGCTCCTGCCCTCAAGGAATTCGTGTTCTTTCTTCTGTTTTTTAATTCATTATTTACTTATTTTTAACATTCTTTTCAAATTTTGAGTTCCAAATTCTCTCCCTCCATCCCTGCCACTGAGTAGGCAAGCAGTATGATATCAACTATACATGTGAAATCATGCAAAACATTTCCATTTAAGTCATATTTCAAAAAAAAAAGCAAGAAAAAAAGAGAAAGTTATATTTCGGTTTGCACTCAGAGTTCATCAGTTCGCTCTCTGGAGGTGGATAGCATTTTTTCATCATGAGTCCTATCTTGGGTCACTGTATTGATCAGAGTAGCCAATCTTTCAACAGCTGATCCTCCTTGTAACATTGCTGTTATTGTGCACAATTATCAAGGAGTCTGCATTCTAAAGGGCAGACAAATATACAAACAACTATGTACATACAAGATATGTACAGAATAAATTGGAGATAGTCTCAAAGAGGAAACACTAGCATTTAGAGAGGAAATAGGGACAGGATCATGAAAGACTTCTTGAAGAAGATGGTATTGGAGTTGTCTTTAAGGAAGCCAGGAGGGAAAAAGGAGGCAGGAGAGTATTCAAAGCATGGAGGGATAGCCAGTGAATGGGCAGTCAGGAGAATGAGTCACTCATATGACGAATAGCAAGCCAGAAGGCCTGTGTTACTGGATTATAGAGTACAGTGAGGGGAGTAAAGACTGAAAAGATGAAAGACAGAAAATAGTCAAGAATAGAACTGTGAGGAACCCTCACAGATTTTTCTGGTGGAAAGGGCTATAGAGATCATCTAGTCCACTCTACTGCCAATGTTCTAGAAAAAGAAACTGACATCAAAAGAAGTCATTTGCCCTCAGATCACACAAGTAGTCATCAGATCCACAATTCGAGCCTGGTCCTCTGATGCCGAACCCAGAGTTCTTTCCACTGTATGCCATGTAGTCTCCTTACCTTGAAAGGTTGAAAGGATTAAAGAAGGATGTAAAGCCAGCACAGACTATTAAATGCTTGTTGAATGCAGTGTAACATAAAGTGATGGAAAGGAGACAGAGGCAGCTCCAGAAAAGTATAGGGTCTCAAAAACCAAAGGAGGAGAGGAAATACAAAAAAAAGCAGGTGCTCAACAGAGTCAGGTGTTACAGAGGATCAGAGAGTGACCAATGAAAGAATGCCATTGGATCTGGAGATTAGGCAATCAATAGGAACATTTGAGAGAGCAAATTTGAAAAGTCTAAGGAAAAATTAATAAGGAAGTAGGTTTTGTTTTTCTTTCCTGTTATCATTGGCTTCCTCCCTCCCTCAAGGAGTTTGATGGTGTAACATTTTCTCAATCACTTTAAGTCTAGATAATTGACCAAAAACAAAAACAAAACATCTAAACTCTGGTTTGTAGCATTTTTCCAATTTCTGAGGTGTGTCTTTATTAGGATTGGGGAGTAAGAAGAAATACGGAGACAATTGTACTGTGGAAATAATATTCATTCTGGAGCCTGGGAACCTCATGTCAAACCCTGGCTCTGGGATGGGACATAGAAGGTGTTTCACCAAAGAAAACTGAGAAGCGGTCACACAAGTAGGAAAAACTGGGAGAGAGCAAGTTCATGAAAATCTGGGGAAAGTATCCAGGAAAAAAAGAATGATCAAAGTGTCAAGGGCTAAATTGAGATAAAGGAAAATGAGGACTGACAAAAAGCCATTGGATTTAGAAATTAAGGGCATTTGTTTGACCTAGAGCAAGTCACTTAACCTCTCGGCCTTCATTTCCTTATCTGAAAAATGAAGGGGGTAGATTAGATGAAATCTAGGCAAAAGTGTAGAATACCACTCATGACCTTCATAAAGAAGGATCTATGGAAACTTCTTTTTTATCTTATTTTATTTTCAGTCATCTAAAATTGACCTTTCCCTCCCACAAAACCCCACCCCCAATTGAGAATAAAAGAAAAAAATAAAATTCCTTTTACCATCAAGTACAGTCTAGCAAAACCAATTTCTACAACGACTATATCTAAAAAAATGTCTCATTCTTCACTTGGAGTCTTTCACTTCCCTATCAGGAGGAGAGTAACATGTTTCATCATTATTCCTATGGAAACACTGATCAGAGTGATCCCACTGATCAGAATTCCTAATTCATTCAAAGATGTTTTCCTTACAATAGTTGCCATTTGTATAAATTATTCTGATTCTGTTCACTTTGTTCTGCATCAGTTCATTGAAGCTTGAAGTTTCTATAAGACTACTTATTCATTTCTATAAGACTACTTCACCATTTCTTTTAATTCAATAGTATTCCATTACATACACACAAATATATATTTGTATATATGTGTGTATGTATGTATGTTTATGTATATGTATATAACAATTTGTTCAGTAATTCCCCAATTTATGAACACACACTCAGATTTCCATTCTTTGCCACCTCAAAAAGATGTTATGTAATTTGCACGTCCTTTATTTTGCTTAGGACTAATCCCTTCCTTCATCTACTCTCTGCCTCTAATTTCCCTTTCTCCATTTTTCTTCTCTTTTCCTGTTGAATGAAATGTATTTCTATACCCAACTCTGTGTGTGTGTATTCTTCCTTTTTTTGACTAGTTCCAATGAGCATAAGGTTCATCAGCTACTCCCCTCACCTTTTCCTCCTTGTTTGTATAGACTTCTACTTACCCTTATTATAGGAAATAATTTTTCCTGCCTTTCTTTTCCCTTTGACGCTCCCCACTTCCTCCCCTGCCCCCGTGTATTCTTCTTTCTCTCTCTTTCCATTCTTCTCTTTTTTTTGTTGAGTCAAGCTTTTTATTTGATGTTACCAAAAATATTTAGTCAAACAGACCAAAGCCCCTGTCACCATTGGACTCCTCTGATTCTTCTATTTTTGCTTCCTCCTTCTTCTCCTCAGTAGCAGGAGCAGCCCCTACAGCAGGGGCGGCATAACCATCTGCTGGGGCAGGTCCACCAACTCCCACATTGCAGATGAGACTTGCAATGTTTACATTGGACAGAGCCTTTGCAAATAATCCAGGCCAGAATGGTTCAACATCTACACCTGCTGCTTTAACAAGGGCGTTGATTTTACCCTCTGTGACTGTAACCTTGCAAGCGAGAAAGAGAAGACTGCTTCTGAGAAGCTCTTCTGGTTCAAAATGACAGAATTGAAAGTTTACCTTTGGCCTGGGATTTCTTCTCTGGTTATTTCTCTTCAGGCTCCAGATCGGACTAGAAGCAAGAACTGAGACTCCATTCTGCTCCTGGTATGTGAGCCATAGAACTTGCTTCCAAATTTTCTCCTCCTGGATATACCCCCTGGCCTGCAGTTGCTACTTACATCCAGAATGTCATCCTTTGGTTCAGGTTCCCTCCTCTGTCTGCCCTGAATCTATGACCCAAAATTGAGTAGAGGGTGACAAAGCTACCAGTTGGTACCTGATCCCATATGGTCCCCCTGTATTCTTAGACATACTTTTGCCCTGGTGCAGCATAATCTTTCCCTGTAGCTAGAATGCTCTACTCATCATGCTCTCCTTCTCCAGTGTCCACAGACCTCTCTGTTTGTGACAACATGGCCTGGAAAAATGATTCACTAAGACTTTTTTTCCTTGGATTTATTTCTCTGTCAGGATCTGATCTAATGTGTTTTCTAGATCTGCTTGTGCAATTTCGGTGTTGTTGGTTGTTGGGGGTTTTTTTTGGCAGCAGGAGTGGGTGAGGGATCTCACTGTTTTTTCTTCCTGCTATTCTGCCATCTTGGCTCCACCTTCCTTGAAAATTTTTCTTTACTAGGTCTCCATTGTAGAATTTTACTTCTTCCTTGATTTCATTAAACTTAATATATAATTTTCACATTCATGTTCTCTTCCTTTACATTCATCTAGCCAAGTAGAGGCAAACTACATAGACTTTTCCCCATTCCACCCAGTTACCAATGCCTTCTCCTCTGAAATTAACTTCCATCTACTCTCTCTCTCTCTCTCTCTCTCTTTCTCTCTCTCTCTCTCTCTCTTTCTCTCTCTCTCTCTCTCTCTCTCTCTCTCTCTCTCTCTCTCTCTCTCTCTCTCTCTCTCTCTCTCTCTCTCTCGCTCTCTCCTTCTGACTTTCCCCCTCTCTCTTTCTCTCACTCTCTATACGTATACACGTATACATACATATATAAAACATATACATACACACATATATATGTGTATGTGTGTGTATGTATGTATATTTATAGTTATTTAACTATATATTTAACTAACTGTTCACCATTCCTGCCCCATTTGAACGTAAACTCCTTGAAAGAAGGGATTGTGTTTGCTTTTCTTGGTATCCCTAGCATTTAACACAGTGCTTAGTACATAGTAAGCCCTTAATAAATCCCTTTTGATTGACTGGCTAGCTGCCATCCATTCTAACATACAGGCTGGCTGTTTTAGGATCTTGTGCTTGGCTATTCTTTCTTGTCCCTTATTCACCATTACTCCTTATCCATAGGATTGCAGGATGCAATTCTGGTCCTCCCCTCACCTTGCTAATTGTCCTCATTCTACTTTGCTGAATCATTATTCACAGCCCCTAGACCCTAGGTATACTATAGGGTTCTGTACCACATTCCCTTTTAGTCTCTCTCTGTACTCTCTTGGTGACCTTATCAGGTCCCACATGTCTAATTATCACCACTGTGCAGATGACTCCCGAAACATATCCATCCTTCATTTTTTGCCTGTCTTAGTCCATTATCGCTATCACCAGTACCACTAACTACCTATTGGACGTCTCCATCTCAATTTCTGAGTCATTCCAAACTCAACCTGTCTAAAACATAATTCGTTTTCTCTTCTCCCTGCCCCCCACCAACCTAGCCCTCTTTTTACCTTTCTTTCTTCTGTCAAGGATACTACCATCCTTCCACTAACCTAAGTTTACCTCATAATCATCCTTGACTCTTCCCTCTCTTTCAACCCCTGTATTCAATCAGTTGTGTCTCCAGAATATCTATACCCTTCTTTCTACTCAAACAACCAGTAGCCTAATTCAAACTCCCATTTGCTGTCATAAACAATCAAACAACAAGCATTTATTAAATGTCTATTGTGTGCTAAGGTCTGGGTATACAAAAACAAAAAATTAAATAGGCTCTCTTGTCAAGGAACTTACATGCTAATAGTTATATACAAGATAGATACAGAATAGATACAAACTATCCTTAGAGTAGAAGTCACCAGCTATTGGGTAGACCATGAAAGGCCTCTACAAAAAAGTAACACTGGAGTACTGCAGTAGCATTCTTGTTGATTCCTCTGCTTCTAGGTTCTCCTTCCTCTACTATATCTTCTACACAACTACTATATTGTTATTCTTAAAGGACAAGAATAAGTATGTCTCCGTCATGCTCAAGAATCTTCAGTGGCTCCATACTGCCTTTAATACAAAAATATTAACTCCTTTGTTTACCATTTAAAGCCCCTCTTAGGCAAGTTCCAAACTACCTTTTCAAACATTTCACGTTATTTCCTTTTATAGATTCTATGTTCCAACCAAACTGTCTTACTTGTTCCCCCTACACAATGTTACATCTCCCATTTCCTTGGTTTGTAAAGATTGGTGGAAACAATCTCCCTCTTACTCACCTCTTCCTTTTGGAATCCCTTGTTCCATGTGAGGCACAGCTCGCATCACTTCTTATAAGATATGTCTTGACACCCTCTCCTGAATTGTTGGCACTTACCTCTAAAAAATTTATTTGATATATGTTTTGCACTTATTTAAAATACATGTATATATGAAGAAACACATATGTGTGTGTGCATAAATCTTTTATCTATATAACAAATATTTGCTTACATGAGTATATGCTGTGTATTCCCAGTAGTTTGTATATTCTTCAAAGAGAGGGATTGTCCTCATTTTTCCCCAATCATTCTGGCATTCAATAGAACTCTTGGATCTAAGTACTAAGCGTGAAACTCATACTCCTCTATGCCAAAGTCATAGAGCCATATGGAAGGACAGCTACCCTCAATGTCACCATACTGTAACTACATTAGCATCATACTCCCCAACAATACTGTTGGCATTCTCTTAATCTCAATGATCTGTACTTCAATCTAGTAAACATGTTTTTGAAAGTTAGTATCAAAAGTAGTCCACAAAACATCAGAATATGTGTAGGAGCTGTTCACATTATGCAACTGATATTTTGCTGAAAAGTTGTAAGAAAATCAAATTTGCATGGGCCAAATTGAATTTTAAATTCACTGGAAGCTACTACTTAAAGGAATTACTTTAGAGCAGTGGTATCAACTCAGATCGAAATGGATCCCTGCAGGCAAAATATTTATGTAGAAAACCACAAATTAATATTACCTATGTTGCATTTTATTTTTATTTTATTAAGCATTACCTCAATTACATTTCAATTTGATTCAGGAGTTTTGCAGCCTGCAAGGGGGCTACCAGCCTCAATTTTAATACCTCTGAGTTAGAGAATAAAATAATGTGATGCGCATAGTGGTCATTCAACACATAATTATTGGTGTAGCAAATACATAATATCAACCAATTTATGTATACAAATATCCCTTTTTTCATAGGATATTTAATTATGATAAGACAGTTACAACAAAGATTAGCCCAGATGAATGTAGTACCCAGAAAATAATCTTTGTTATCCAACTAGAAAAGTTACAGAACTGTACATAGACTCCATTTTTATCTAGTTAATATCATACCCTGTCTGCCTCCAAAAAGCCTTCAGATGAATCACAGACAAAGACCTGACACAAAGCTACCTTAAGATGCTTAAGGATAAAACAAGAGACTCCATCTCAAAGCAGCAAAAAAAAAATTCTAATTTGTTGCTGGTGGAGCTGTGAATTTTTCCAACCACTTTGGAAAGAACTATCAGTCTATAAACAGTATGTGCCAGACACTGGGGAGAAAAATACAAGAAAGAAACAGTCCCTGCCCTTAAAGAGCATGCATTCTACTGGGGAGAGATACAGACATAAGCATTTACAAAATCAATCCGAGTTAACTGGAGGTGGGTGAGTCACTGGGAGGATGAGAAAAAACTTCTTGTAGGTGGAACTATGGAATTTTGGAATAGAAGTTAGAAATGTGTTCATACCCTTTGCTCCAACGATCCCACTATAAAGTTTATACACTAAGTTGGTTACTAACAAAAAGAAAAGGCCTATTTTTTTTTACAAAATATTCACATCAGGACTATTTGCAAAAGAACAAAAGCTGAGTCCAAAAAGTCCAACAGTTGTTCAACAAGTATCCAACAAATACACGAAATCCTAAGGAATAATGCGCATCCTAAAAAATGCAACTATGAAGAACTAAAATTAAAATGTGAAGCCATATAAAGTAATTGGAAAAGCAAAGCCAAAAGAACCACAAATACAGTGTCTACAACTATGTAAATGCACACAATATTAAACAGCAACAAAACTTGTGTAAAACACAAAGCATAATATTGGTTATTACTTTCTAAAAATTATATCATATACTCTTCTTTTAATAATGGTAATGAAAGGCCCTGGCTGCCTATGAGAATTTTTTTTCACTTTTGTTATAGAAGTTTTCAGATATGTTCTTATTTGCTTATTTTGTTTAAAGTAAAATTTATGAATATTTTAATTAATTTTAAAAATAAAAGCAGCAGAAGGAATAAGGACTTTCAGATACTAGAATCCAGCAACATCACACACCTGGACAATAAATATAGCTCAAGGCCTTTTAGCCAATAAGGCCAAAAAAAAAGACATGGAACATTATGACATTTTAACTTTCCCAAACTGGATATATACAAATTTGCCTACATTTTTAAAAATTGCATTAAGCAGGAATTTACTTCATGGGTCCTTGTATAAAAGCATGTTGAGTAACCTGTTGTACAATATTTTCAACCACAGTTTTATATAAGATATAAGAATGATGTTCAGCCAGACATTTTTATACTGATTCTCTAGACCCTGTGTCTAAGGAAGTTGTGAAGATGTCAAATGTTCTGACTTTCCTTACAGCTGGTTTCTCATTGCCCATTCCTTTCCCAGAGCCTCCTAATTTTTACCTATTCCTCACCTGTCTACTTCTTCCATTCCCTATTTATGGATCTCCTGTGATACTCATGAGACCAATTTGTTCATAGTTCCAAAAGGCTAACAGAAACAGTAAATGTAGAAAGAAAAAGAAGCAGCAAAGAAGCAAATCCCTTTATGGTCTATTTTGTCTTCCTTCTTCCTTCTCCCATCTGGTCACTTCTAGCATTAAATCTACTCATCTGGAATGAAGAGCAGAGGATCTAGATTCCAAATTTCAGAAGGAATATAATTCAGAAGGAATATAACACGAAGACCCAAAGACATGCATACATGCATATTTTAAAAAGACATCTCTCTGGAGACATTCCAAAGAATCCAAAACAGCCTCCTTTGGGTGTATCTTCCCATTTATTCAAAATAGCATTTTTTTTTATCAATCAGGCCTCTATACAGTTATTTTTCCCTGAAATATACAGTTAATTCCAGCAGAGGAGAGCTTTCATTTGATTGAAATAACTGGACGATTGACTCAATTCTTCACATTGCATATGTAGACATATGTACCCTCTTAGATAAATATTTTCTGCAGTGCCTATTTTCACATCAGCTTTAGGAAGCTATTGAGGATGCACAAACAGCAGGAACATTAGTGGTGTAATCAGGCCGAGGCCAGAGGACCAGGTTCTCCAAGACACATCGGGAAACATAGCTTGAAGAGGTAACATACCCATTCATACACTAGCTGAGCATAAACTGCTTTTAAACTTTGTCAGTCAAGGTTCTCCTGAGCCTCATGCATGGCTCATGGCCAAGAGCAGCAGGATTCTGAATCAGCAACAATATGAGGGGAAAAAAGTAAACTTTTCTCTAATTTGGCCACTGGTGTCAAAGTCTGGACAGTCCTCCAGGATAAGGCTGGTAATTTCAGTGGCATATGTCTGAGCTAATTCTGATCTCTCAAATACCAGTTAAAGTTATGGGGCAATATCTGTAGAAATCTAACCTCTCAAGGACACATGCATAGGGAAACAGATGGCTTGCAACAGACTGCTTAATCCCAAATCAAATAACAGAATCAGCACTTCAGTACGACTGCTTATACAGACACTTTTGTCAGGTAATGTAGCTCATAACTAAACCTCCCACGAAATAGAACCCATAAAGTTCTTAGAAGATGCTGCTTCATAGGACTAGAACTTGGAAAAGCCATCACAGGCCATACAGTCCAACCTACTCATTTTACAAAGGAGAAAACTAAGGCCAATGGAGGTTAAGTTTAAGGAACTCACCAAGGTCACATGGGGTAAAAGACAAAGGTTATATTTGAATTCAGGTCCTTTAACTCCAGAGCCTGGGCTTTTTTTTGCCTCTATATCTTACACTTCTGTTATATAACCAGGAGCAAAACAAGGTATATAAAAAGACCGTATCCCTTGTCCAATTCTATCTTTTGTTTAAACCTAAGATTAAAAATATGGTATTTTTCATCAAAAAACTTTTTGTTGTTTCTGTTTACTTTTGCTAATATAGACTATAAGAGGAAAAGGGATAGTTTGACAGTGGTGCTCGAAACTAGTTAGCATTCCTTCTCTAACACAATTAGGGAAAGTTTTGGGAGCAAATGACATTTGAAGAAAGGGTCAAATAGATGTACAGGAATGACCAATGAAGTTGTTCAACTTATATATAAATCTTTCTCTATAAAGATTATGTCACTGACTGGGTTGCAATGTATTTTTGTGAATGAGACTGCACAGATTATTCAATGACCAAAAGTAGAATTGTCTAGCCGTTATATACAAGAAGACATTACTTTGATTTCTAGAAGTAGCACTATTTATTGGTTTTCTTTGTAGCTATATATTTTTTGGCTTGTGGACTATCTGAACAAACCATTCCCATTTACAAAGAAAGACAGTGATATGAGAAGATGATGAGTAAACAGTGGAAAATGATTATGTAGCCACCCACTGTAAAGTTAAGTAGATCTTTCTTTTTCTTTATACATCTGTTTGTAACAAGTCAGCTTCTCTTCCTGTTTAGACCTGTCCATAGATATCTGAACTTTCCAGTAGGATACTAGTTGTGTTGGAAGGAGAAAGATAAGCATTAGGGAGGCCATAATGCAGACGATTGCTTCAGTTGGAGCAGAAATAAAATAAAAAGAGAGTGGATTGGGGTCTTGGTAGTTGGAACCAAAAGGAAGGAACTAGCTTTTGAAATATTATAAAAGAAAGAAATGGCAGGATATAGTAAGGTCCTAGATGCAAGGTAGAAAGAGAGATAACAATCAAAGATGGACTCAAGGTTGTGACCCTAGGTGATAGGAGAATAGTCGTGCTGTTAAAACTAATGGAAAGTAGAAGGCAAAAAAAAGATATTTTTTGGTCTATTATTATAGCATTATTAACTGTAGGAATACAGCAAGGGAGGTTTCAATGTGTCAAAAAAAGTTTTGAGAACCTTATCAGAATTTGTTAAATGTTTTTAAAAATTTGAAATAACACCATTCATTCATTCAAGTGCCAAGAAACTTGGAAAATGAGATGAAAAGTATGCCTACATGACATTAGCAAATAATTTAATTTTTTGTTGCTATGACATATTGGAGGTTTCTTTTTCCTTCAACATCATTAGCATTTTCATTCCAATAATATCATGAAGATAAGAAAACATATACACATGAGTATATACAAATTACATGAATGTATATAATATATGTATATATGACATATAGACATATCTTTCATATACAAAAAAATGAAAACTGACCTATCAATGGGCATTGACATATGTGGGAGGGCAAAGATAATCTTGGAAAGAATCCATGAAATTTAACTCTAACAAAGAATTTTGAATCAATTTGCCAGTTTAACAAATGAAAATGACAAATGAAAGTCTTTATTTACTTGGAGAGTTTCTGGGGCTTTTCAGTACAATTGAAATGCTGTCCTTATCTCAAGTACTTTTCATATATCAGAGAAGTGGCAAATTTAACAAAGCCTACACTAATGTTTTGTATTTCCATTCCAAGTGAAATGCTCTTCAGTAAGTAAACATGAGTATTCAATAATGCTAGATCTAGAAACAATGGAAGTCTCCTATTTCAAAATATATTGATAAGTAAATCATTTTAAAAGCAGAATAATACAGTTGAATACTGAAAGGCTGAATCAGTCAAAGCACAGAATAGCACCAGTGTGGTTTAGTGTTCTTTTTTTTTTATTTTTCTACTTGCTTATTGTGTTTGACAATACAAAACAAAATATCAGCATACTACATTTTGTAAGCCAGCACATAGTTGAATGGATAATTTAAGAATATTCAAATGTGAGCAATGATGAAGTACAAACCAAAGCCATTACTGCTTAGAGAACTTTGAACAATATCTAATGCAATGAGTTTTCTTAGATTACTGATTATTATCATCATTATTATTAATAATATTTAGCACTTATATAGCATTTATTACGTAACAGGCACTGTGCTGGGCACTTTAATAAGAATCATTTCAATTTATCATTTTAAAATAAATTCATTCAGAATTCTGCAAATGTGTTAAGAGACTACCATGCATAGTATATCTTAATAAATATTGGGAAACATTTTTAACGATGAGATCTAGACTGCCCTCAAAGACATTACAACCTAATGTTTTTGTCATGTCATTTTGGTCATGTCTAATTTTTCATGACCCCATTTGTGGCTTTCTTGGCAAAGATACTAAAGTGGTTTGCCATTGTCTTCCCCAGCTCATTTTATAGATGAGGAAACTGAGTCAAACAGGGTTAAGTGACTTGCCTAGGGTCACACAGCATGAGTCTTCCTAACTTCAGGCCCAGCACTCTATCCACTGTACCACCTAGCTGCTCTGCAACCTAATATAGATATGTTTATACAATCTAAACTTTCGCAGCCACATATATGTTGCCATCTTGGAATATACTCAGAACTACCTTCTACTGAAAGTATTAGGATCCATAAGTCAACCAGAAATTACTTGCCCTAAATTCACAAATTTACCAGGTTTATTTAATTTAATATTTTTATTTATTTATTTCCAGAAACTTTATGTATTATTTATTTATATCATTGTATTTATTTTATATTCATTAATGTTTTATGATTAAAATACATTTTAATTAAAAAGACATGCTAAATTCTCTTTTGGTATCTCTTCTTTCGCAAGGTACTGAATTATAATCGATATATCTCTTTTATGGTCAAACATTGTTAGGAAAAATGAAAAATGCCTGATTGGAACATATACCTGGTCAAAATAAGTTAGTCATAACTAGAATATACTGGAAGTATTTTTGGTTTATATGAATAAAAACAGATGTGAGTAATCATAAATTAAATTTCCAAAGACTTATATTTCTTGTTTCTCCAGACAATAGCTGTTATTACTGATGCTTTGGCTAGAAAGACAAATAAATGACAATGAAGTAAGAAAGAAAAGTCTAACAAAGAGAGGAAAAGGGTACCTCAACTGGGAAATCATGAAGTAAAATAATGAAAAATGACAAACTGGGAAAGGGGGAAATTGGTAAACTTAGTCAAAACTGAAAATGAAGGATGTGGACAATGTTGCCACCACCAAATCAACTAACCTTATGTTATATTTAACTTCAAAACCAATGAGAAGGCATAGCCAAAAATGTACTCCTTTGACAAATATTTACTGTCTATCACATTGTGCTGGGTACTATGGGAGGTACAAATGTGTACAAGCCCTGACCTTTCTCTCAAGGAGCTTACAATGAATCCACGCTTGACCTTTTCCCTTTGAGTCATGATACATGACTAATAATTAAACCTTGGGTTTCTTCCTTAAACTCTAAAGCCATAGTCTAAGATGTACAGCTGTGTTGTAATTAATATGTAATTATTTATGTAATATTATTATTACAGTTTGATTAAAACATTTTACTCTGCTAAGCCTTAGCACAACCACTTGACATTCAAATGAGGCATAACATATGAAGCACTGCCAGAAACAAAAGTTTCATGAGCAGTTTATTGATTAAGATTTTAATTTAGGGATTTTTTTTCTCCATTTTTGTAAGCAAATTAGGCTCACTTGTGAGCTGGAGAATCTATACATACATACACACACAATTATTACCAACTGAGTCACACTATAACCTGAATTCACAAACTGGCCATAATGTCATTTGATGGCAAAAATTTGGCATTGTAAAAGATCTCCCTGATCATCTGATTTCCCAGCATCCTTCTACACCATTCTAAAAGTGGTAAGTATAAACTTTTTTTAAAGAAAAAATTTGAGAATTTTGTGATACTGTTTAAGATAATTGGATACTCTCTGAATTGCCCCCAAGCACATAGTGTTTGATTTGTGGTCATCTTTGATAAATATCACATTTCTAACTTTTGTAGGACCAAACATGATTTAATCAGTGTAGGAGAGAGACATCAAACATGTGGGCCACAAAACTGGAATGTTATCAAAACCGGATTAAAATGTAATTGGAAAATATTCAAGAAATAAATAAAAATACAATAAGATATAGATAATGTCAGTAAGTGGTTTTCTAAGTCAATATGTTGCTGCAGGGATCCTTTTGTACAGTTTAGTGGCCCTTGTTTCTCTTTGAGTTTGACATGGCTGATATAGGGAACTCCTGGCATGGGAACTCCCTGCATCAGTGAAGATCACCACCTAGTCTGCTACTTACAGTCTAAGACAATCAAAGATACTGAGAGGTTAAGTGACATCCTGGGTCACATAGTCTGTGGATTTGTCAATGGCTGGACTTGAAATCTGAAAGACAGCACCTTCTCTCTCTCTCTCTCTCTCTCTCTCTCTCTCTCTCTCTCTCTCTCTCTCTCTCTCTCTTCCTGTCTATGTGTCTCCGCCTATCTGTCTGTCTCTGTCTCCCCCCCCCCCCATTCCTGGCTGCCTTTCAGGACATTTCTGCACTATAAGGAGAGAATATGGTGGACATTTTCTTTTTTTGTGCTATATTCACAGGTCACAAATATGTGGTAGTTCAGATAGAACCTGTGATTGTGTTGTAACCCACAAGAAATTGAACCCCAATGCTATCTTTCATTTCTAAACTTCTGTAAACCTGTGCATTTAATTCAATCTAAACAAACTACATTGAGTACTGATTACATTATGAGACATTGGGCTAAGGGTTGTGGGTACAGTATGAAGATGAAGAAGTACATAGTTTGTAAGTAGCTTACATTCTAGCAGAGAGTGAGACATGCACACAAATAAATATAATGCAAGTTATAACGTGATTAAGTGAAGAGAATCCAAAGACAATAACCTGAGACATTGGAAAACGAAAGTATCGCTTCGACCAGGAGTGGGAAGGAAAAGCAGAAGCATCAAGGACAGCTTCCAAAAGACATAGTATCTAAGTGGGGGAGGGCAATGGATTATTAGAGTGGAATTTCAGTACATAGAAGTGTTCTAAATACAAAGTTACAAAGTGGGAGCAAAAGTGTTGAGGTAGGAGGATGCTGGATGAAACCAGAAAAAAGCTAATAGTTCAATTTGTCTAAAGTGCAGAATGGAAATAAAAGTGGCGGTGGGGCAGGGAGGAAAGGGAGAGAAAGTAGTCTAAATTAAAGCTGGAGAAATTAGAGCCTTGAATATCAGATTAGGAATTTGTATTTTATTTGATTTTTAACAGGGAGTTACTGAAGGGGAGTGAATAGGAGAATAAAGTGATTAGACTTGGGCATTAGAAAGACTTCTTTGGCAGGACTATGAAGAGTAGATTATAGGAGAGAGATTGGAGGAAGGGAGACAAATTATATAACTATTAAACCAGTCGAGATGGGCAGTAATAAAAGACTTAAAGTGGAGTAGCAGCAGCAGGAGTGCAAAGAAAGGGATAGATGCAAGGGATACCTCAGAATTTCTAGGACTTAGTGATTAATTGGATGGGAAAAGGAAGGGGCCAAAGTCCAGGATAACTCAAGTTTTCCAACTGGCAGAATGGCAGTGACATTAAAAGAAGTGAGGAGAAGGTAAGGAGAGAAAGGATTGGATGAGAGGAAATTTTATTTGGTTTTTTAGCATGATGAGTTTGATATATCAGTAGGACAACCAGATGGAGATGTGTAGCAAATAGGGGCAGGAACTTTTGGCAAAGGTGAGCTAACATTTTAGATTTGGGAGTTGCTCATGTAGAAATGACATTTGAAACTATGGGAATGGATAAGACAATAAAAGCATGGACTGTAAAGAGAAAATGGGGCTTTGGATGCAATTCTGCAATGTTGAATAGGATAAAGGACAGAAACTAGCAGAGACCAAGAAGGAACTGTCAGAGAGGCAAGAGGAAAACCAACAGAGAGAGAAACGTCATGCAAGCCACGGGAGATGATCATAAAGGATGTGGGGATCAAACAGGTCAGCAATGTCAGGAGAAGAAGCCATCAGATCTGACAATTAGGAGGTCATGTGCCGTCTTAGGAGGTCAATGTTATCTTAGGAGGTTGGCTCTGTCAACAACAGAGCAGCTAGTAGTTCAGAAATGAGTGAGCAGGGAGGAATTGAAGGTAAAGTGAAATTATTTTAAAATAATTAGTTACTAGTAAATTAAACTAAATTATTAAAATAATCTAAAATACTTATTATTTCTACTTACAATTTAGCAGTGAAAGAGAATGGTGAAAGCTTAAAAGCCTAGCATGATCAAAGGAAGGTTTTTATCTATTTGATTTTCATGATAGGGGAAACCTAAGCATGTTTGTAAGCACAGGGGAAGAAATGAGTAGAGAAGAGATTGATGATCAGAAAGTGAGGAATGATCAACATCCTGGAAACAGGAGGGAATAGGGATCAGGGGCAAAGGTGGAAGGATTAATTTTGTCAGGGAAGAAGGTAAGCTCATCCTTTGAGAGTAGAGGGAAGAAGAAGAACATAGGAGAAAAAAATAAAGAGAGGTGTTAAGGTGAGGAAGAGAGGGAGGTCATGACTAATGGTCTCAAACTTCTCAGCATGGTAGGAGCTGAGGTCACCTGCTCAGGGAGGGATGGTTTGAGAGGGTGGAGTTTAAAACTTAAGGAATCAGAGTTTAGAAAAAACTTTACAGATGATCTAGTCCAGGGATTCTTAATTTTTTTTAATCCTTGATCTCCTTGGCAGTCTGTTGAAGCCTATGGATATTGTTCAGAATAATGTTCTTAAATGCATTAAATAAAATACATAGGATAATCAAGGAAACAAGTATATTGAAATATGTTTATCAAAATATTTTTAAATCAAGTGTATAAGGTTAAGAACCCCTTATCTATTCCAACTACCTCATTTTTAGGATGCAGAAATTACAACCTAATATGAAGAGATTTGTCCAAGGTACAGTTAATGTAGTAGACAGAATTTGGAATCCTAATTTCCAGTTCACTGCTCTTTCCATTTAGCATCAGTGAACACAATCACATGTAGATTGTAAGATATAAGCTACTCAACAGTGAGCAACTAATATTACAGAACCACTCAAGATAGCAAGTGTGGAAGACTGATGCGATCCACTAAAACAGATAATTCAGTTAAGTAAATAACACCATTCGGAATTTGGACATGTCACTGGATTATATTTTAATTCTTTTAAAAAGAAAACTCATGTCTTCTGAATGTCTGGAATCTCCATTATACTCAATTCAAAAAAATGTCACATGTAGTTCCCTTTAAATATTCCTTTGGCTCAGAAAATTTGACTCAGTGGACAGTGATTATCACCAGCAGCTCTTGAAAGAATCTGAATTCTCAGAGCATTCTCATTCCATATCTCTTACTAAATCTTTGACATTCCCCACAGCTGCATTTCTCCTCAAGCTAATACAAAAGATTTCAGAATCAAGATTCAAAATTATTACAGTAAGCTGGAACAATTCTCCAATAAGAAGAGCTTTAAAAGAAACTTAATGTAAAATCCTGGGTTTACATGTCTGAATGGTAATTACATAAGTACAGAATGAGAAAACTACAGTTCAGGTGAAAGACATAGGAAGGTTGTATTTGACCCCAAGCTTAATGTAAATCAGCCATATGATATGGCTGCTAAAATGTGTATTAGGCTATATTAAAGGAAGTAAAGTATCCAGGTCAAAGGAAGTCCCCTTGGACTCTGCACCAATTAGACAATACGGGAAACATGGTATCCAAATCTGGGTACCATATTTTAAGAAGAACATTAACATTCAATATAATGTAGTATTTTCTAACAATTACACCTTTCTGCTAATGGAATGGGTTACTTTTTTCTGGGGGAGAAAGAGGAATAGGATAAGAGGTATAAGGAGGAGGAGGAGGAGAAATTCGTGTTGTTTACAAAATGCTTTTGCATACATTATCTCATTTAATCCTCTCAAAAGTCTTGTAAAATAGTTGCTATGATTTTCCACATTTCACAGACGAGGAACTTGGAACAGAAAGTTTAAGTGACTTGCCCAGGAAAACATCTTTAATAAGTGTCAGAGGCAAGATTTGAACTGAAGTCTTACTGAATCCACATCCCACATTTTATCCACCACCAATCTTTCTTCATGTACTAGCTGACATTTATATATATATACATATATACATATATATACATATATATACATATATATACATATATATGCATATATATACATACACACACACACATACACACTTATACACTTTTGCAAAATGCTTTATATACATTAAGTTTGCAAAGAGCTTTTTAGACATTATCTTATCTGAATCTCATAACAATTCTGTGAGGCGCATATTGTTGTTCAGATGTTCAGTCATGTTCAACTCCTCATGACCTTGTGGACCATAGCACATCAGCTGAAGGGCTCATCTTCTGATGTCATGTTTGTTTGTTTGTTTTTTTATTGTGTGGGGGTTTTTTTTTAGCATTTTTTAAATATTGTCCATGAGGTTTTCTTGTCAAAAAAAAAAAAAACTGGAGTGGTTTGCCATTTCCTTCTCCAGTTTTATGTTAAGTGACTTGGGTTAAGTGACTTTAAGGGTTAAGTCACTTGCCCAGGGCCAGACAGCTAATAAGTGTCTTAGGTCAAATTTGAATTCTGGTCATCTTGATTCTAGGCCCAGTGCACTAATCACTGTATCGCCCAGCTGCCCCAAGGTCTATTTTATTCACTATTATTTCCCAATTTTATAAAGAAAGTAAATCTCAAAAAGGTTATGTGACTTACCCCATATCATATAGCTAGCAGATGTCAGAAGTTGTATTTGAACCCTGATCTTCATGATTATAAGTGTAGGACTCTATGCACTATCCCTCACTGCCTCACTCCTCTTCACCAGAATGTGTCTACCAGTAGCAAGCAGACTATCTTTCAGGAATATTGTAGAAATTATTACTTCATTGAGTAGCATGTTGAATTAACAAATTAATAAATCAACTTTTTGCTCTCAGATTTCCCACTTTAGTAAGCTAACATCAGCTGGTCTCAGCTGCTTCTGTCAAAATCAACAACTTTCACATTAGTTCGGGCTACTCACTACTCTAAAACTGGAGTCCAGTTTTTTTCATGATCAGAACTAACCTATTACTATTATTTTGTGTTCAAGAAACTAGATGTGCTAACTTACCAAGCCCTTATTGTTCTATAAAGTGTGAGTAGACCAAAGAAAACAAACCAAAGATGCAACATGGTTGCAGCTGACTTTATTCCAGAGCAGTCTTATTTAAATGTCAGTAAATATAAACATTTGGGAGGAAAATGTCACTTTGCATACCACCTTACAAAAATGTAACTCTTGTGTAAAAGGAAATCCACTTGTGCTGGAAGTCTCTTCTTGACCAACTGATTGGTATAAAGAATTATGTCATATACAGATTTATGAAGCTGCCTTATTCTTACCCACCTACGTTTCTGACTAAACAACACTAAAAGGAATTATTACTGAGCCACTGGAGCCAGAGATCTCAATCACATACAAATGGTGGCACTTCTACTTATAGATGCCAGTCAAAGGGACCAAACTATTCCACTGGCAACTTCATAGGCAATTAGTGTGGATCTCTTTTGGAGTAAGACAGAAGTCTTTCTAATCCATCTTTTCCAGAAGGTTGTGTTCTTAGTTCACATCATATCTTATCATGTTGTATGACATTGTAGAGGAAGACAGTGGCTAGATGTATGTTATAGAAAATATCTAGCTGTAAATAAAATCCTAGAGACTAACATGAGAATCCCTCTTGTTATAGAAAGAGGAGAAAGAAATTAGCATTTGCTTGCTGTGTGCCATGCACTGTGCTTAATATCACATTTGGTCCTCACAACAACCTTGGGACATAGGTGCTATTATTATTATTTCATTTTAATTGAGAAAACTAAGGCAAAGAGAGGCTAATTGATTTGCTAGAATCTGGAAAATAGCTTCATGGGTCTCATCTACCTCTAAATCAATGATCCTATGATTTCCATTTAGGGTCAGATGGGGTCATTTGCTCACCTCTGAGGTCCTCTAAGGGTGAAAAGAAAGGTAGCCTTCTTGTTTCCTTTTCCCTAGGTTCCCACAGTCAGATTTTCTGAGGCAGAGACTCAGGCCCCATGTCTCAGTTTATTCTCCCACACACCTGTCATTTGTTATTCTATCAGATCACCCAATACTAACCCTGATCCTTTCCTCTGTTTGAGGGTAAACATGTTCAATAGAAATCAGGCAGGTAAATCTTTTTTTCTAATCCACATAATCTACATGTTTTCGTGCACAATTCTTCCAAGCACCTGAAGACCCAATTATGTTCATTCTCCTCACTATGGTTTTTTTTTTAATAATTGTTGGAACTTAGAAGTGAAAGGGAAAAAAGAAATGAAAATCTAGTCACCATATACAGATCATCTGACATTAAAGAAATTACAGAATTATTTGAGTTGGAAAAAAAATCTTTGGGCCAAATTTTGCCCTCAAAAGTGCATGTACCTCCCACCCATGTCATAGTAAGACCCTCTCAATGCCCACCCCCGCACACTAATTAAGAAAAACATTTGCTTCAAAGGTGGAAATTAACATTCTGATCAATGATAGGGTGATGGCTTAGTTTATTCTGTGAAAAGAAGAATCCTCTGCTTATGTGTGTATCAAGTAATGTGGAGGAGGGCAATGGGAAAAAATGTTAGACAGACTATCTGCAAAGCTTTAAAAATAACATCGCTCACTGGTTGGTTTCTGTTTTCTGAAGGAAAAAAAAACCTCGCTTATCTATAGAGTAACACTATTATATGAGTTCCCTGGGTTTCTATGATTCCATAAGGTATTTTTCTAGAATTGTTTTTCCCTCTGTTATGTTAACCAAAACATCTATCTTTTCTAAGAAAAGATCTTAAAAAGCCACCTACTGAGAAATAAAATCTTCTACCACATAGGTGCTGCATCTGTCAATACTTGCCTATCCCATGCAACAAAGACATGCTACACTATTCTAATGTTTGCGGGAGGAGGCATGGGGAAAGTGAGGAAGTGACAAGTGCGGGAAGCAGGAGAGGGCTTCATTATAGACTCCAGGTTAAGCCTAGAGCTATTGGTCCCATTTCCCAGTTCCCACTGCAAGGTCCACGTCTCAAGTAAATATAACAATTTACTGGCTGCTTGTACTGGCACACACCTATAGTCCAGTTCCTCTTGTTGTTGAGTCATGTCCCACTCTTGGCAATCTCATTTGGGATTTTCTTGGCTGAGGGTCACATAATTATTAAGTTTCTGAGGTCAAATTTGAACTCTGAAAGATGAGTTCCTAACTTCAGGCCCAGCACTCTATCCACTGTGTCACCTAGCTGCCCCGAGTTCCTCTCGCTCAAAGATTCTCAGGTTCTCCCCGTCAACCCTACTATTCTCTACCTCCCATGATCCTTTAGTCCTTCCTTTCAGATAGGAAAAACTACACTTCCCATCTGCCCCCTGGCTAAAGGAGTTGCACTAAATTCCTAACATTTGTGTTCCAACATGAAAACTCATCATCACTTCACCTGCTTTGGAAATGTCACTCACTATGTCGTGCCTAATAGCAGTATCATTCTTGACTATCACTGTCAACATCTACTTGAGTAATAGCCATATAGGTTTCCGAGTGGGTGCTTAAGGAGGTAAATAACAAAGAAAGAAGCTTTCCTTTCTGTTGGAATTTTTTAAATGTAGTCCTATTCCTTCTATTCTGTGGCACACTCCTGAATAACAATAAAAGTAGACCTTATCCCTCTCCTAAACACACACACACACACATACACGCACCACATACACTTTTGGTTCTGCTCAACAGGATATTAGGGTACAGAGAGAAGATCCTTGTGACCTTCTAAAGTCATGGGTTCAGTAGCAACAGCTGGAGATGCAACTATGAATGGGCTTTAAGAGGAGACGATAAACCTGAATGTTCAACTTTTTCAAATGTTCTATTTTATTTTGTTCATTTTTTTCAATGTATCAGGAAGAAACCACAGTTTTATTTATAGTTTATAGAAAATATTAAATGGGTGGTGCTAGCAGGATTGCTTCAGGAAGAAAGAACCACATCCAATCCAATTCAAATCAATGCAATTCAGTAAACATTTGTTAAGCTTTTGGTATGGGCAAGGATTGCATTTGGTGTTAGGAATACAAAAACAAAAATGAAAACTGTCCTTGTGCAGAAGTACATTCTACTCGAGAGTAGGAACAAAGGATAGACTTGTACATAGTAAAGTAAATCCAAGATAATTTGAGTTAAGGATTTTATGATGAAGACATGAAGAAGGAATTCATCCCAGACATCCCAGGGTATGACTTGTGCACATGTATAGAGGAAGGAGATGGAATTTTGAGATTGAGAAATAACTAGTAAATTCTCTTGGGTGGAATATAGACTGTGTGAAAAGGAGTTGCATATAGGCTGGAAAAGTGATTTGGTGCCAGGATATTAAAGTTTTAAGTACCACTCTAAGAGTTTTTAGTTTTTTATTTTTTGTATCTTAGATGAAATAGGCAACTTCTGAAGATTTTTGAGCAAGGAAATGACATGATTAGATTTATACTTTAAGGAGACTATTTCAGCAGTTGAGTGGAGGATAGATGACAGAAAGGAGAGCCTGGAATGGAGAGGAACCAATTAGGAAGGTATTACAATAGTATAAGTAAGATATAATAAGAGTCCGAAGGAGGTTAGTGGCCACTCAAATTAAGAGAAAGGAATGGATGTTAAAGATTCATACAAGTAACATCAACAAAATTTGTAAACTTTAAATGAGTGAGAAAGAAAAGGCAAATATGACCCCAACATTGTAAATCTGGATAACAAGGAAGATGGTTAGAGAGTCAATTCAAGAATGCTCTAGGTATAGTTGAGGAAGGAAAGACACATTATCTCCAGAAAGACATGGAAAGAAGGATTCACTAAAGACCTGAAATAGCTTTAAGGAGCGTGACCCTGGCAGCAAAGAAGAGAGCTAGCTATGGATGAACAAGTGTTTCAGACCTTAAGAGCCCAGTTAAGCAACTGATCCAGCAGAGGCCTTTGAGTGGTAATTATCAAAACAATCTGGTACTAGCTAAGAAATAGACTGTGGATCAGTGGAATAGATAAGATAAATAATACATTGTAGCAAATGGCCGTAGTAATCTGGTATCTGATAAACCCAAAGATCCAAGGTTTTAGGACAAAAACTTACTATTTAACAAAAACTACTACAAATACCGGAAAACAGTATGGCAGAAACTAGGTATAGACCAACATCTCATACCATACACCAAGATAAAGCCAAAATGCATATGATTTACATATAAAGAGTTATGTCATAGGTAAATTAGAACATGATTTATATATAAAGGGATATACCATAGGCCTATTAGAAAACAGAATAGTTTAGCTGTAAGATCTATGAATAAGGAAAGAATTTAGAACTAAACAAGATATAAAGAGCATTACTAAATGTAAAAAGGATCAAAGACAGTCCAAAGGACTAATGATGGAAAAAGCTATCCACCTCCAGAGAAAAAATTCATGCCTAAATATGGGTTGAAGCACATTATTTTTCATTTTCATTTTCTTTTATTTTCTTTCATAATTCCTTCCTTTCAGTCTTTATTTCCTTCTTTTTGTTGGAGCCTTCTTGTACAAAATGACTTACATAGGAATATTTTACATAATTGCACATGTATAACATATCGGATTGCTTACTACCTCAGGGAAGATCGGATAAGGGAGGGAGAGGAGGATAGAATGTGGAACTCAAAACATTAAAAAAAAAACAACAAATGTGAAAATGTTTTTACATGTAATTGGAGTGGGAAGTCAAATACTATTTTAATGATAAGAAAGAGTAAGAAGGTAAATATAACAATAAGCTTTTTTTTTTTTACTTTGAGAGAAGGAAAACAGAATTGGAATGCAATACAAGGCTGAAAGGAAACCAGAGATTTCGTTAAATACTAAAAGAACCATTCAATTCATCAAACATTTATTAAGCACTTTCTATGTGTAAGTAGTACAATATAAAAAAGAAAAGAATCATGATGTATCTGCCCTCAAGAAGTTGAAAGTCTAATGTTTAAAGAAGTAAAATTGTTTCATTAACATGAGTACAGATGTTTTGTATTTTTAATTATAGCATCTCCTATTACTCCTTTTTTATCTAATGTAGATAGATGTCTCACTTATTTTTATAATATATGAAACTTTTTCATTTTTTATCTTTTTGTTTCTTTTTTACTAGCATCAATATCTACTATATTGTGAGTTTTATCTCCTCCTTGTTATCTTTACTACCCAACTAAAGTGTCCTAACCAATACCATATGAATTAGAGGAGAAATCTTAGAAGAAAATAACTACTACTAGGGGATGAATCTGTATACGACCTTGAGAAACCATCCAACTCAAAGAGTTAATCCCCAAGCTAAAGCTACATCAAATTAAAGATATTATGTGATCTGAAACAATCAAAACTATAGCTTATGAGTCCCTACCAATGTGTGTAACTTTACAAGTTAACCAGAGATACAATTAATTCAAAGCAAAGATAATATGTAATAAAATAGCAGAAGAAGAAATGTAGTAATTTGCAATGTTTGCCCTATAAACATGGAGCACTCTCTCTCACAAATACATCTACCATCTTTGGGAAGAGTTTATATACATAGAGGAAATGTATAGAGAAGAACACACCTAGGGAGAATGGAGGGCTAAGGAGTACACAAAAGCAACAACTCTTCAATACTGAAGGATTGCTGATGTCTTTTGGTGATTTCATCCCATTGCTCCTACTGGGCCTACTTAACTTTAGTCTCAGTGGAGGCGCAGTTGATAAAGTATCTAGCAGATGTATCACCTCTGCTGGGCATTGATCTGCGAGAGTCTCATTTGGTTGCTACTTAGTTTTGCTCCATTGTTTCTGTGGTAATTACTGCTCATTGCCAGGTGTGGTGCTACTGGGAACAAAGTTGAAGAAATTCTCTCATTGTCTAGCTTGTGGCTTCAAATGGAGTTCTCAGCTAAGGTGTTATCTGTTTCTCATTGGAGGAAAATATTTATTTTAGCTGCCATTTCTCATATAGCTTAAATCCCACCAGCTTTCAGCTAAGGCTCTTCTATTATAATACAGATTGGCATATATTCAAAGAGCCATTGGCTGTTCCCCTCCATGGTTATCAGGCCAGTACCAGTGACAGAATGCCAACACATCCTCCATCAAGAACTATCATCATGCCATAATTCAAGACTTCAAAGATCCTTGATTCATCAGTATGAGTACTTCATCCATCTCCATTGATGTCTCCTTAACACCTTCATGGGAAGCAAAATTATTTATCACATGGTGACCAAGTCTCTGACCAAACATCACAAGCCCTCAAGTTTCTTTCTCAATCAATGACAGAACTTAATCTTTCTAGGTTACTCTGACTTCTAAAAGAAAAGGAAGAACAGGATTTGTGTGTATGTGTGTTTGAACATAATAAGCACCATATATATAAAGTAATCTATCTATAAGGTTTAAGTGGGCTAACCTGCTCAAATACTGAGAAATATTTAAAGCTATTCAAAACCAGAACGTAACTGCTCTAAATAAGATAAATAGGATAATTCTCTTTAAAATCACAATTAGTTCCACTCTCTGTTCCTCTTCTAATTCATCAAAATCATGAACTCAAAACCCTTTCAGAAAATTTCATTTTGCTATTATACCAGTAACTTCATATTTTCATTTCTAATAAATTCATTTCAAGTCTTTATTAATATCTTAGGTAGTTTTTAAAGGCCCTTAATGTTTATATGTTTTACCCAAAAGTGGGTGGAGTGTCAAATGACTATTTTCTGCTTATGAGGTAAAATTTAAGATCACAAATTTAGAGCTAGAAGAGACCATAGAGATATCTAGTACAAGCTCCTTATTATATAGATGAGGGAACTAGGCCCCAAGAGGTTAAGTGATTTTCTCAAGGGAATAGAGTATATACTGACTTGTACATACATATTTACATATGCTTACAAGAAAAAAGACCCACCTTAGAAGTTGTGTTGATTAGCAAATAGTTGTTATATGGAAATAAGTAGATTAGTGTTGCCCAAGAAGTAAGGAAAATCTTTTTTATTTACTTGTGTCTATTTGCAAAAAAAGAACTGACCAATTTACAAATTATTCTTCGCTCTTTCCCTGTCTATATTTCACCAATTAAAGATAAAATTGTTATTTTTACCTGTTTTTAAAAATTGTTTGTCTTTGCAAAATGCTTTCTCTCACGTGTATTGTATAACATATTAATTTGATTGCTTTTATCTGATTATTTGTTGGCCAGTGCCAATGGATTGTGAGCAGTTTGAGGGCAAGGACTGTCTTTTGCCTCCCCAGGCTTAGCACATTTCCTGGCACACAGTAGGCCCTTAATAAATATTTACTGACTGGCTGGCTGACTGACTGATGAGTGCCTGGAAGAAATTGTTTCAGATGAAGGTGCTTTGAGGGGCTAAAGAAGGAGAGACAATTCAGCTACCTGGTCAGGACAAGAAGTGTTGAGATGCCAATTTCCGTTCTACGTCAATCAATAAGAATTTGTTAAGAGCCTACTACGTGCCACTGTGCTAAACACTAAGGTGGGGGGGGTAGGGTGGAATAAGCATTTATATATGACCTTCTATGTGCCAGACACTGTGCTAAGTACTTTGCAAATATTACCTCATTTGATCCTTACAAGAAGCCTGAGAGGTGGATGCTGTTATTACTCCCATTTTAAATATGAAGGAACTGAAGCAAAGTTAAGTGACAGGTCAGATTTGAAATGAGATCTTTGTGACTCCAGGCC
The DNA here is from genome assembly GCA_028646595.1 of Phalanger gymnotis. Classification (NCBI taxonomy): domain Eukaryota; kingdom Metazoa; phylum Chordata; class Mammalia; order Diprotodontia; family Phalangeridae; genus Phalanger; species Phalanger gymnotis. The sequence goes on along the minus strand of CM053622.1, from coordinate 639,815,349 downwards.
CAGTGCTCTAACAACTGCACCACCTAGCTGCCCCTATATTAAGCTCTTACAATTCACCAAACATTGTGTTCGTTGCTGTGGATACAAGAGTATGGATTTCACGTTGCTGTGGATACAAATGCTTCAGCTCAATCAACAGCAAACAGGAACCCTCCAGGGACCTGTAACAACAATGTTATTTGCAGCTACTGTGCCTGTGTAAGGCCAATAACACTAGCACACAGGAGGGCAGTTAGCACAGGTTCTTTGATCAGTTTTTCTAAGGAAACCAACTTTAAGTGGGAAAAGCCAGTACTGTGAACTTCACAGAAAACACAAACAAATTTCAAGCAGAAATTATATAAACAGAGCAAATAAACACAAATCAGTATACAGGCTTCTAACTGTCTGACCATAGCAGTAGATACATAGTTACAAGAGAGAGAAGCACCAACATCTGGGTTTTCAAAGCTGAGGGGCTCCTTAACAGCTATCCAAAGTCTCCTCTGGCAAAATCACAGAAATGCTCTTTCAATGAGTGAACTCCCAAAGCAAAATGCTAACTTCATATGTATTTTTTCAGTCCACAGAGGGCATGACAACCATGTGACTCAGACTCATGTGACTTAGGCTTTCCTGTGACTTAAACAGGTCATCAAAGACTCTTGATTCAAAGACTTTTGAATGTAACAAAGGCAAGAGTCAATCAAAGGCACTTGATTGCCTTAGTGCTGAGAAGCACTCCAAAAGAAAAAACAGCAAAAATCCCACCCTGCTTGCCACCACAGGGCTAGTGTAGCTCCAAATACTTTACAGAGAAGTTAAGTGAGTTACAGGCATTAGGAAATGTAAAATAGATAATTTTTATTATATTAAAATAGAAAGCTTTTATACAGGGCTACCAAGATTAGAAGGAAAACAGAAAGCTGGGAAACAGTCTTTATAGCAATTGTCTCTGATAAAGGCCTCATTTTTCAAATAGATAGAGAACTGAGTCAAATCTACAAGAATACAAGCTATTTACTAACTGATAAATGGTTAAATGACATGAATACGCAGTTTCAGGTGAAAAAAATCAAAACTATCTATAGGCATATAAAGAAGTGCTCTAGGTCACTTTAGAGAAATGCAAATCAAAACAACACTGAGGTACTATGTTACACTTATCAGATTGGCTAATATGACAAAAAAAGAAAATGATAAATTCTGGAGAGGGTGTGGAAAAAATTAGGACACCAATGCATAGCATCACAATTTTAATATAACAATTTTAAATAACATTAGTGAGATTATAGCATTCCCAAGATTAGTAATAGATATGTACAGTATGTAAAGAGAAAGCCATACTTTGGAATCTCGTGGTTCATCTCTCAGGATCCCCCAAAGACATAACTTACTAATTCCCAGATTCTTCTAAAAGAATATTTCCATTTAGGACACTAATACACTGTCAGTGGAGTTGTGAAGTGATCCAACCATTCTGTAGAGCAATCTGGACCTATGCCCAAAGAGAAATCAAACTATGCATACCCTTTGATCCAGCAATACCACTACTAGGTCTGTATCCCAAAGAGATCATAAAAAGGGGAATGACCAACATGTACAAAAATATTTGTGGCAGCCATTTTCATGGTGGCAAAATATTGAAAACTGAGGGAATGCCCATCAGTTGGGGAATGGCTGAACAAGCTGTAGTATATGAATGTAATGGAATACCATTGCTCAATGAAAGATGACAAACTGACAGATTTCACAAAAACCTGGAAAGTCTTGTGCAAACTGATGCAAAGTGAAAAGAGAAGAACCAGGAAAACATTGTATTCAGTATCAGAAACATTGTGTGATGATCAACTACGAATGACTTAGCTCTTCTCAGCAACACAATGATCTAAGATTAGTACAAAGGACTCACAAAGGAAAATGCTATCCACATCCAGATAAGGAACTGATGGACTCTGAATGCAGATTGAAGCATTTTTTCACTTTTGCACATGTATAACCTATATCAAATTGCCTCCCATTTTGAGAAGAGGGGAGGAAAGAGAGGGAGGGGGAAAATTTGCAATTCAAAATCTTGTAAAAATGAATGATAAAAATTGTCAACACATAATTGGGGGAAAATAAAATGTTATTAAAAAAAAGAACTGGAAGAAGCCTAAGAGATCATCTAGCCTAACCTCCTTATTTTCTAGATGAGGAATTGAGACTCAAGGAGGTCAAATGATTTACACAACACCACATAGATCATAAATTCCAGAGGCAAGTTTTGAATCCAGGGCTTCTGACTACAGACCCAGTGTTCTTTCCACTGTCCCAGCCTGCCTCCAGTTTAAAGAGTTATCATGGGAAAAATAATCCATTGCCCTCAATATAAGGACTTAGCGAGGCTGATCCTCAGATAGTAGACACACATTACATCCCTGGACCAAACTCAGAGCCTTCCCAGCTTGGTAGAATCAGCTAGAACTTGACCTTCACTGTTAGGGCCTTCAAGAATCCAGGGTCACTCCCACATCATGAAGATACCTCTGAGTAGTGTTTCAATGGAAGAACTAACAGATATCCATGTGAAATAGATTAAATGCTGTTTGAGAAGGGGGGATGGAAGCACAGATTCCTCTCCTCAGAGACAATAGGACACCTCATTATGAGTATAATAGACAAATTCCTAAGTGTGCGGTCTGTTTTCATAGCCTTGACTTGTACATTTTTTACCTCAGAGATTTTCCACTCATGTTGACATAGATTTGCTGTACGTGAAAAAGTGATGAAAATCAATGGAAGGTACACGTGTGATTCTCCACCTTTCAGAGAGACTGTTATTTGTTTCTCATTGTTCTAAGTTAAACCCACCAAACTGCTTCCTACAAAGGTATATCTATTTTTAAATGTATTTTATTCTACCTATAGCTTATAGGTTGCCTTAAACATAGTGAATGGTACCTTTCTAAAAGTTGTGCTTTAATAAATAACCGAATATAAATTTCTGTCAAAGCAGTCTGAAACAACTCCCCCCACTCCCACAAATAATACAGCTTGAACTATGAATATTTTTATTCTTCCATCTTCCTCTTCCCTTAAGAAATAGGCATTTTCCAAAAGCCATGAGGTTCCTTAGTTTTCCTCATTTCCTCTTCACAAAGTTTACAATAACTATTCCTCTATCAAGTCTAATCAAATCTGTAACACTGAAAAACTAACCCAGTTATTGGGTACATGGAGAGTCTAAAGTCAAGAGAAGGAGGTAGAAGAGGAACAAGTAGAAGGAGGAGGAGGAGGAAGAACAAGATGAGGAGGAGAAGGATAACACCTATTTGGGATTTAAGGTCTGTAGATGCTTTACAAATATTGTCTCATTTTATCCTCACAGCAATCCAGGGAAGTACATGCTATTATTACCTCCATTTTATAGATGAAAAAACTGAGGCAGACAGAGGTTAAGTGACTGGACCGGAGTCACACAGTTAGTAAGCGTTTGAGGCCAGTTTAAACTAAGGTCTTCGGGACTCCAGGCTCAGCTCTTTACTGTGCCAACTGATGAACTTTATCACTTTATCACTAAAGAGAAAAAGACAGAGGATGCATACAACAGCAGACAGATGCTCCCTTGTATAACTTTAAGGGAAAGCTTCACAGGGAAACTTTTAAACTGATCTAGGGAAAGGATGTAAAAAACATTTGCCTTTTTTCTTTTTACCATAAAATGAAATGAATAAGTCAGGATGGAGAACCTGTGGCCTCGAGGCCACATGTGGTCCTCTAGGTCCTCAAGTGCAGCCCTTTAACTGAATCCAAGTTTGGATTTGAAGTCAAGTTTGGATTCAGTCAAAAGGCTGCATTTGAGGACCTAGAGGGCCACATTTGGCCTTGAGGCTACAGGTTGCCCACCCCTGGAATAGGCTATGAGAATAAGTAGTGTGTGATATGGGCTAGAACACAAGGCCTGAGCATCAGCAAGACTTAAATTCAAGAGCTTCATATTCTTACTAGATTTGTAATGTTGGGTGAGGTTACAAATCTCTCTCAGCTTCAATTTTCTCTTCTGTAAAATAAAGATAATATTAAGAGCAATTTACCTCATGGGCTTATTGTGAAGATCACATGAGATAATATATCAATGGCTCATAAACCTTAAAATGCTATATAAATATGATTATTATTATTTAACCATCAATTTCATACTACCTTTTCCCACATAAGCTTTGGACATACCAAAACTTAATCTATATAGTTTACTTTAATTGGCCATTTAGTCAGTTGAATAAAGGCCAGATACATATAATAAAAAATACTTTAATTCTGCCAATGTATCACCAGATTCATACTTCTATGTAAATACAAATCCCTAATTCAGATAAATCGGTTCTGTACTGAGACCTAAACTTGAATCCTTTATCAACTTTTGAACAAAATCATCAATCGTACATGATAAAGATCATGTAAATATAATGTGCAATCAAAACCTGTTATTAAGAATACCAAAAAAAGTTAATTTTTTTAAACACTGGCAATCTGTCCAGAGACATAGTCATGTATCCCAATGATCTCTCTCTTCATGTCCTGCCCACACCCCAGACTCAACATGTTCGGAACTCCATTTTTCTTTCCTCCTAATTTTCCCATTTATTTTTTATATCACCAAACACCTGTATTTTAAATATTGGTGATTTTCATCTCTCCTCTGTCCCTTAATTCTATACCCAATCAATTGCCAAGTCCTATCAATACTAACAACAAGAAAGCTTTGATATGTGTCCTGTTTTTCTACTTACATTATGTCTGGCCTTCACAACTTCTTTTCTGAACTATATTAGCCTACTAAATAGCCTTCCATCCTCTGTCTTCTCCAGTCCCCAATCTATCTTTCACACAGCTTCCTTTTTAATACACTATTATGATCTTCTCATTCCTCTACCCAAAAACCTTCAGTATCTCCCCATTGCCCACTGAGGGAAAAAACATAAACTTATTTCTTTAATTTTTTTTTATTAAAAAAACATAAACTTCTGATCAGGGCACTCCAAGCTATTCACAGTCTTTCTCCAACCTACTTTTCCAGCTTTGTCTCATATCATTTCTTTACAAATACTTTAAACTCGAGCAAAAATCACTAATCATCATTCACGAACTGCTCTCGTCTCTGAACTTTGTCTATGCCTTGCTTGATGTCTCAAGTGGACTTTGCTGTCCTAATTTCCACATGGAAAATCTCTAATCCTTTCTTTTAAAAAAATGCCTGATTTTCATAACCTGTTTAAAAAAAACAAGCACCACCACCTTTTAATTCAGTAGAAAGGATTGTTTTCCTAGCACTTAGTTCAGTACCTAAAAAATACTAAATGTGCATTGACCAATTGTTTCCTTTACCAATTATCCATTTTGAGCACTCAAGTACATGGACTTTTAAGGATACACTACCCATGCTTTCCACCAAAAATCTGTGCCAGAGCCTGGAAGAGGGAGAAATACTTAATAACCTTTATGCCTGAATCCTTCTATAAGAAATGATTAATAGAACTACCCCAGGTCTCTGATAAGCTGAACCTTGTAAGATAAACATGAGAACAGTGTGGGAAGAGGAGGGAGGAAGAGGAGAAAAAAGGAGGGAGGTAAAGAATACCTCTCGTTGTCCTTATTCATTATTATTATTATTATGTCCTTATTCAGCCTACCTTTGCATAAGACCATATAGACTTTCCAATTCCCCAGACAGGGGAGGTGGGAGAGAGTTGAGGAAGAAAAAATAAACTGTGGATCACTTCATCATCTGCCAGAAGAAGAGAGAAAAGGTTTCTACACTCTTGTCTACTAGGAAAGAGACAGAGAGGAAAGTAGAAGAAAGAAAGCTATCTTCTCTTGCCCAATAATTTAAAAATGAAAGAGTAGGAGAGGAAAAGACCTAAGGAGTCGTGCCTTGAGACCCTGCCAACCACTTTTATTAAAGATGGATCACATAACAGTATCTAGGCCCATTCAGCTTTCAAAAACCCGGAGGTGCAGCACCATACTTTCTACATTCCACGTTCAGTCAAATCAGAAATCTCAAAGTCAGTAGAGATGTTCTCTGCTTCCAGAACAGTTAATTTTGAATGAAAGGGTTTAACTAGGTAGGAAGCTGCCTCCTCATCTCAATCAACATGACTGTGGCTTATCATTGGAGGAATCTAAGTATGTCTTTGCCCTCTCCTCCATGAAATCTGCTTTGACAATCTGACTTTGTCATCTCTTCTTAATACAGAATCATCCTACAAAATGTGCTTTCTATCCCTTCTCTTCCTTGATTCTCAAGTAGCCCTGAGTCACATCAAACTGCCTGATAGGGCTATGTTTCTATGCCTGATTCTGCTAACAAGGCGTGACTTCTCTACACGGCAAATACTGGGAGGGGAAATTTTAAAACACTAATTTGCGAGTTAACACAACAAATCACTGAACTCCATTAGCTACCTCCAGTTTGTCAGTTCCTCCAAAATGCATCCAGTCTGTGTAGTGAGAGGTGTTCCATTTTTTCTAGGATAAATAATAAAAGGAACCTGAGGATGATTATGGATTAAAAAAGAAGTGTTTGCACTTCAGCTTGATAATGGAGGTCATTATTATTCTGGGCTGCATATGCAGAAATGTCATGCAGCAGAGGTAAAACATTCCCCTCTTCATGAGTCAGGAGAGACTTCACCAGGAATATGCATTCAGTTTGGGGATCTCATTATGAGAAAAAGACAAACCAGAGGATTTTCAGAAGAAATCAACAGGAATAATTAAGGAACCAGAGGTATTTACTCATGAGAAAATATTAAAAGAATAAATAACACAGATGTAGGCTAACTAAGGAGAAACATGAGAATTGTCTACAAATATCTTATGTAAACACTGAAGACTGAAAAGTAAATGAAAGCCAAGAGAAAAAAAGGTATAATTAAGAATCCAATGCAGTTTAAGAAAATTGTAGTTGAACGTAACGGCTTATTTAATACTCTTTATCAAGAAATTATTTTCTACTAACAAAAAGTGGTGGGACCAATGTACCACCAAGGTATTGAAAAACAGATCAGATGAAGAACTATTTGCATAAACAATCTTTTAGCAGAATCAAGATGGTTGCTCTGTTGCTTGGTACAAAGGTGATCTAGGCTGAGTCATAGAACATCTCTAAGCTTCGGTTCCCTCATCTGCAAAATGGAGATAATGATACCTTTAGAACATACTGGACAAGGCTACTGTGAGGCTCAAATGACATAATGTTTCTAAAATATTTTGCAAACTTTAAAGCAAAATGTAAATATCAATTATTCTTAATCATCTTATATATGACAATTCTTAATAAGTCAGCTCTTTATTAATTATTTTTAAGGGTTTTGTTTCTGCCATGCATTATTTATTCACTCGACCAGTCGGGCTCCTAATAAGTGATAAGTCTTGGGGAAACTCAAAGAAGAATCTGCTATGCCCTCAGGAAGCTTATAATATAGTTGTGGGTATAAGATGTGTAGACAAATAAGTATAATGTAAAAAAAAAATAAAGTAAATGTAAAAAAAGTAGAATATGATAATGCAATCAGAGACACAATACATTATTGTAGTTCAGAGGAGGGAGATACTGTTCCTGGCTAAAGCAGAAGGTTCATGATAGGCCATAAAGCTTTTGGGAATAATTCCTTGAAATTTTGTGAAAGCCATAATGTTCAAGCACATATCAATGGCAAAATAACCCACTTTATTCATATTGGTGGTGATTGTGTCCTATCCCTTAATTACAGGATTGGTTTCTTTAAAAATAAAATAAAGAAGCCTTTAGAAATGCTGAGGTTTTCTTTGACTTGATACTCCCTCACTTCCCACAGATAGTCAGTTACCAAATTCTATTGATTTCACATCAGCAAATTATTCTCATTGGTCCTGTTGGTGACTATTCTCACCATAGTCAGTCAGTCAATAAAAATGTATAAAGTGGTTAGTATATGGGAGGTATTGTGCCAAGCTCTGTAAATGAAAAGAAAGGCAAAAATATCACTTCTGGACTCAAGAAGCTCACATTCTAGTAGGGGAAACAAATGTGCTAAGATTGATATAATACAAGATATATGCAGTATAAATGGGAGGCAATCGCAGACAGAAGGCACATGGGGAAAGAGTGGCAGGCTGGGAAAGCCCTTCCACAGAAGGTGAGATTTGAGCTGGGTCTTGACGGAACCAGGGAAGTCAGAAGGAAGAAGTGAGAAAAGAGAGCATTCTAGACATAGAGAAAACCAAGTGTAAAGATATAGAATCAGGAAATGCATCAGGTTTGAAAAACAGTAAGGCCAGTGCCATTGAAGTGTAGAATATGTGGGGGGAAATACAGCATAAGAAGATTGGAAAGATAATATAGGCCGATCCTCATTACCGCCAGCCTAAACTACTGCAATAGTCTCTTAAGTCTTTCTGCTTCCTTCTGTTCCCACCCCTTCCCAGCAATCTGTCATTCTTATACATAAATCTGGTATAGTCATTGATCTGCTTAAAAACATTCATTAGAACCCTACTGAATAAAGTGCAAACGTAGCCTGTCACTCCTGCCCAATGCTCTTCTGTCCTATCTTACCAACATTATCTCATCTTATTCCCTTCACATACTAGAAGTGGGCACAACTGGATTACTCTCAGCCTCATGAGTTTGCCCTGTGCTTTCCCAACTTCATGCTTTTTACTATTTCCTACACCTAGAAGGTTGCCCCTCCCCTCTCTACTGTTTAAATCCTTCCCATTCTTGGAAGTCAAATAAAATGCTGTCTTCTCTATGCTTCTCTACATCATCTCCCTTCCTCAGTATTGTAAATGATGTTCCCTCTTGGACCTCCTATGGCACGTTATTTGGCAACTTCAATAAACACCTTATTATGTAATATTATTTATTGGACTTTCAGTAACTTATTGTTTCTTCTCCTCTTAGGCTCAAAACTCCCTGAGGACTGTATTTTACATAGCACAATGCTATATAAAAAGCAAGTAATTAGTAAATGTAGACTAAACAAATGGATACATGGATGGGTGAATGGAAGGATGAATAGATGAACAAATGAATCTCAGACTATTACATAGATTGAACTGTAAAATCAATGATCACTATATAGCTCTGGTCCTAACCAAATAGGAATAAATTTAACTAATGAAATACTTAAACAATAAATAATTAGATTTTTATTACTCAGACTTTGAGGACAATATAAATTCTCTTCCATTTGCATATTAGAGCAGTGGTGATATCAGGTGTCTAGTTAAGTTGATTACAGATCTATAGTCTATGAATCTGAAGGCATATGGTGTGCCTTGGAGCTGGATATCAAATGTTCTCATAGTCTAGCACAGTTCACGAAGTGAAGTATAAAATAGGACACAAGTGACTTGGGTACAGTCATTTAGCATCTGTTCCAGTCATGTTAATTCAGGTTGGACACTGTATGGTGGCAGGAACATAACATGATGCAGAAACTATTTAAAAAACCCATAATTGCCAGCTTAATGGCTTGGCAAGAAGCAAACATTTTGCCTTTGCACAGAGGACCCTGGTTTTGCTTTAATTGTAGGATCCTCCTTCACCTTAGAAGTGAGGGCTAACAAACTTCTCAAATTGTAATAATAGGATGTTAGATCTGGAAAGGATATCAGAGAGCTAGTCAAATATCTTAATTTTACAGATAAAGAAATTATGGCCTAAAAAATGCAGTACTTTCCCATGGGTACACAGATATTTTGTGCCAAAGCCTGGACTAGAATTTTAAGAGAAACAAAGATCATCATTACCCCATAATCCCTTCAAGAGTCATTTAAGTAGTCTCCATTCCAATAAGACTGGCTCGAAAGCTGTTCCCAGAATGCAACACTCTATCCATGTCCTTCCTCTGAGACTTCGAAGATGGGATCCTCCATGACTGAAACGTGCTTCCTCTCTGCTCACATCCAACTCTTAGAATCCTTAGTTCCCTTCAAACATAAAAAAGCTGTCACCTCCTACACAAAGCCTCTCTTGAATCCTTCAACTTTTAGTGCTCTTTCTCTCCTGAAATTAATTTGTATAGAACTTTGTTTACATTTTGTATTTTATTTAATCTCTGTATATCATTTTTGTTGTTATTTAGTCATTTCAATTGTGTCTGACTTTTTGTGACCACATTTGGGGATTTCTTGGCAAAGATACTGGAGTGGTTCACCATTTACTTCTCCAGTTCATTTTACAGATGAGAAAATTAAAGCAAACAAGGTTAAGTGACTTGCCCAGGGACACATAGCTAAGTGTCTGAGGCCAAATCCAGGCCCAGGGCTGTTATCGACTGTACCACATAGCTATCTGTGTATATTTAGTATCATGCCAATGTAAGCTCCTTGTGAGAGTAGAGACTTTTTTCCCCCACTTTTTGTCTTTCCTATTTTCACTGCCAAGTGCTGTTCACATAATAAGCATTTAATAATTGTCCACTGAATTGAATCAAATTGAAGTGGGGTCAGTTTTACATCCTATTTTCAGTTATACTATGTCCTACTGAGCAGCTATATCAAATGGAATTTTTCAATGTATTCAGTTAGAAAAGATTCTTTTTCTCTGTAGGGCTCTCCTAACAGGAATCCAAGCTTCAGCGTTCATGAATGACACAAAATGGAATTCCGTGCTCCAGTTGGAAGTTAAATCAAAGTCATATATCATGTTGTGTTCAGCATCCTTAATAGAAGTTTAAATTCAGAACAAAATCAAGGAGTAAACAAGCCTTCGTTCAGTGATTAAGTGGTGTACTTTAGGTACTAAAGATGTTATTCTTCAGTCGTTCAGTTCTGTCTGACCCTTCATGACCCTGTGGACCATACTGTCCATGGGGTTTTCTTGGCAAAGATATTGGCGCAGTTTGCCATTTCCTTCTCTAGTAGATTAAGGCAAACAGAGGTTAAGTGACTTGCCCAGAGTCCAATAGCTATTAAATACCTGGAAGAGATCTTCTTGACTCCAGGTCCAGTGCTCTATCCACTGAGCCACCTAGCTGCCTGGGAACTAGAGACGGAAAGACAAAAACGAAATCTTACAAAGATTTTACAAAGCTTAAGGTTCTGTGCTGATATAAGTATGTACAAAACACAGGCCTAGGCTGGATTTCATTGGTATAGGGAACTCTCAGGTGAGGAGACTCTGTCTATGAACGCAGGTTGACACCCTTTCTAAAATTTATAGCACTGGAGAGTTGCATGGAATAGTCATTGAGAGATTAAATGATTTGATGCCCAATGTGTGTCAAATATGTGGCAAAGGTGGGACTTGAATCCATTTCTTCCTGGATTTGAGTCCAATACCATGGCCACTCTACCAAGGCTGCCTCGGTGTAAAGTAGACAGCAGATTTAAGAGGGTAATAAAGGTGGAGAAAGGATTGGTAGAACCTGGGGTGATAACCGGGGGTAACATGGAAAGGCCTCGTGTACAAGGTGGTGTTATATAAGTATGATGGTCTAGCACTTTAGGTCCAATTCAATGTATTCTCTAGTAAATGCTCTGGCACACTGGGAAAACTTCACTAAAGTAATGGGGTTTCAGGGCCAAAGTAAGTCTGTCTTGGGCCTTGGAATATATGTGGCTGGGACATACACAGAGGATTCAGCCTACAAGATAGCCAAAATCAATTAGCCAAAGCTAGGCCACAGTCCAGTAAAAATAGAATCTAAGGAGTTCCACATTTATACAGTGTCTGGTTTCCTGGCTTTATAAGAGCCATTCCTCAATGTCACCAAAAAGTAGAGTATATGAGTACCTTTGCCAGGTTGAGTGCATCTGCATAATTAGGCAATTAGTATAGTGGGGTGATTGGATTTAGAAGTGGGATTTAGATATCAAAGAATCATCACAGACTGATAGAATTAGAGCTGAAAGAGACCTTTTTGGTCATCTCATCCAGCTTTCTCCTTTTACAGATGAGGAAACTGAATCTCAGAGAGGTTAAGCTAGTTGCATGACCTCCCCAGGTAGTCTAATTTGATCATTTTACAGATAGAAAGCCAAAGCTTAGAAATTTAAAGTCAATTTGCTTAAGACCACACAAAGTAGTAAGCAGCAAAACATGGGTTCAAATCAAAATTCTTTAACTGCATTATCAGCGCTTTTGTCTCTATTCATTAGATGATACCTGGGTCCTTTCCCCATCCAGGCTTTATCTTTGGGAAGCTCAGACTGGCTGTGTATACCCAGCACTGTGATCTGTAGTATATTGACTGAGTAATCAATGATAAATTTTCGTTACATATCTACCTTGAAAAGCTTTATACATATCATGACATAATACAGAAAACAAAGAGCTGGAATAAGGAAACCCAGAATCAAATCTAGGCTTTGACACAACTAGCCGTGAGACTGTGGACAAGTCACTTATCCTTTTAAAGCCTCAGATTCCTCATCTATAAAACAGGGATAAAATCATTTACATTGCCTAAGGTAGTTGTAAGAGAAGTATTTTGTAAAAAAGAATTATATAAATATAGATCATTCTTCTTAGCAACCAATTATGTATTATTTTTAAATGTTTTTTTATTTCTATCTTCTCTTTCTTACATCATCATAGTTATTCCAAGTCACTTTCACCTAATCCCTCCCAGAGAGCCTTCTCATATAACATATACTTCTTTTAAGAGAGGAAAATATATCAGCACAACTGACTGATCCATTGAAAAAATCCAAAAACATGTACAATGTTTAACACCTATGGACCTCCCAACTCCACTAAAGGATGGGTTTAGGAGTGTCCTCTCACATGTCTTCATTAGAGTCCTGCTGTATCTTTATAATTTTGCTACGTTTACTTTTAATATTTTTGGTGAGTAGTTGTTCTTTCCACTTACATTTTTGTAGTCACTGTAAGTATCATTTTCTTGTCTCTGCTTACTTCACCCTGCATCAGTTTATATAACTCTTACCATGCTTCTCTATATTCATCACACACATCATTTCTTGTAGCCTAGAACCATTACACTGAATTCATATACCACTGTTTATTCAGACATTCCCCAATTGATGGACATCTACTTTGTTTCCAATTCTTAGCTAACCCAAAAGGTGCTACTATAAATAGTTTTGAGTATATGTAGACTTTCTTTTTTGGGTATAAGCCCAGTAATGGAGTTTCTGATTCACAGCGTATGGATGTTTTAGCCATTTTATTTGCATAGTTCCAAATTGTTTTCCAAAATGGTAATACCATTTCACAGATCCACCAACAATGTGTTAGTGTCAACTATATGTTAGCAATAGATTAGCTTATATTAAATGCTAACCAGAAAGATTTTGCAAGATTACTGTACAGAGCAACATCCAAAATTAAACTGCACTCTCTTTAGAGTCTAGATAATTTTAACAATATTTCTTATTCACTGCTCTAAGTTCTCTGAGGGTAACCACAATGGTATAGATTCAACCTATAATGTTAGTGCTATATGATTCAACTGATAATTCTCCTATGAGATCCTTTCTACCCTTGCCCCAAAACTCTCTTCAGAATAAAAGATGTTAATTAATAGATACTGGCTGCCTTTCTATTAAACTACTCAAAACTAGTGTAATATGAAAAATACTCTCTGTCCTTTCTGTCTTCTACCATAACTACATTTATGAAGTTCTTATTTCAGGAATCTCTATTTCATCATCTACATTTAGTTCTAAATGGCCAAGTGCCCCACCAGTTCAGAGTGACCAGTTCTGGAGATGCCCTTCTCACAATTCAGATGCTGACAAAGATAACTAACAAAAAGATACATAGCTCCGGAGGCAACTCCATCATTTTAGGACCAAACTCTTTTTCCTGGTGTCCTTTCTCATTAAGTAAAGACATATATCCCAGGTTTTCTGAGGACAATGTAATCTTTTTGATCACAGGGACTATTTTTGTTGTTTTTTGATCCTTACCCTTTAGAATAGTACTTGTAAGAGTTCAATAATACCCTTTTGATACCCTTTAGAACAGCACATAGTAAGAGTTTAATAAATGCTCAGAGGTTGATTGATTTAATATGTTCATACCCATAGTCCCTACTCCTTCTAACAAAGAACTAAAAAGAGAGAGGGGAAAGGCAGTTTGACAAGATTAACCAACACACAAATTGAGTCCAATGATAAATGAATTGTTACTTATCCATAGTCCTCTGCAAAGAAGGAAGATCTCTAATTCCATTGCTCATATTTCTTCTTCAAGGTCAAGCTTGGTCATGATAATTATACTTCATTCAATTTCTTTTTTTTTGTGTTGTTTCTGTTCTTATTTATCATTCATTCATATTGTTTCATGCTACCTTTGTGTGGTTAGAAACTGTCAGGCTGACCTCAGAGATTCTGAGGATGGCTATGAAGAATGATGATATCCCACAAACAAAAGTTTGTATTTTGGGTTCCCCAAATTACCTACTGATTTACCTACTGATATATATCTCATACTGCTCTTTTCTGGAGACTGCCTACTATGTAAGAGAGGCCAATCAAGCAAATGTCATTATGCCTTTGTCTGAACTCTATATAATGTCAACTTCACAGAGAATGGACAGGGAGCCATTCTTTCTTCCAGGCTTTCTCCTCTGGTAAACGGCCAAATACTTTTCTTTCCAAAACTTACAGATTTGAGGGGAGTTGTTCTTAATACAAACAATAATTATTGTGAATATCAGCTTCCTGGTTCTCACTTAATTCTCTTCACATCAGTTCATATAAATCTTCCCATGCATCCTTGTATTCTTCATATTATTTCTTACAACACAATAATATTCCATGACCTTGGGAAGCATCCTTGTAACAATTTACAATCACATATCCAAGTTTGGAGTTCAGAAAATGTGGTTACTGAACACTTTAGTAGTAATTTGTCACTGCATACTACATTATCCTCATTCAGTCTGGCATTATGCTGGACATATGTCATATTTCATTCTCATACCATCTAGTCTAAATTGTGAATAAACTAAACAAATGGTGGCATTATTGCTTCTTTGTAGCTATTGCTTCTTAGATGCAGCTAGAATATGGACCTGGAGTCTGGAAGATTTGGCTTCAAACCCAGCCTCAGACATTTACTATCTGTGTGATCCAGGGTAAGTCATTTAACCTCAATCTGCCTCAGTTTCCTCATCATAAATGATAATAACACCTACCTCTCAGTTTATTGTGAGAATAAATGAGAAAATTTTTGTAAAGCACTGTGAACTTTTAAGCTCTACATAAATGCTAGCTTGCATTGTTATTTCTCTTCTCCATCTGCTTTTATGGCCCTACCAAGTCTGCCTTTGCTAGGGGCTTGGGGTTAGCTCTGGCAGTTAAAGGGTCCCACCTCTTAACATGCCTGAACTCGCCTTCAAGTCCCTTGCTCCCCACAGGCTCTCAGAGAAATGATTTTCACACAAGGAACCTTAATTAAAACACTGACCTCAGAAGCTGTTAGCTCCTGTGACTAAGAAACACAGCCATTCCTTAAAAAGAAAGCAATTAAGGAACTCTAACTAGATTCACAGTACTCTCAACAATGTCTAGAAATACAATACAGTTTTCTCTGCCCGGGTATTGAAGACCTCAGACACTGCAGGAGATGGGTCTCTCTTGACCCTATCCTCTTCTGACTTGTACAACAGTGCTCCATTTCTCTGACTTGGGTTCAGTAAATGAGACTGAATTCCTGTATTCCTGTCTCGACCTGGAAACCGCCTTGGATTCTGTCCTTGCTTCCACTTGGATGTATCTATTTCCCTCAGCTCTTGACCTCCATGTTTCTTTCCCCCAGCCTGACATCCTGACTCTCAATTGCTTGTTTTGACAATTAGACTTGGATCTAGTATCTGGATCAGACTTTGACAAATTACCTTAGCACCCATTAGGAAAGGCCTGAGCTCTATCATATGCCAGAGGCTGGGTACATTCTATGTCAGACACAGGTAGTGACACATGAGAGGCCCAGAATGGAGAATGAGAAAAGTGGAGAGATGGTCTAGTAAAGTGGACTGGCCACTGAAAAGGAAAGAAAACACATTTAAAAGGCCTTATATTGGAGAGGTTTTTGGTTTTCTTATAATTTTTCTACCAGGTTTTCTATTGTTTGACCTAAACCTAAACCTGCAAAAATGATGGATTTACGGATTCCTATGCTCCATCTGACCTCATGACCTAATCAAAAGAGCTTTGTCTACCATCTCCACTTGATGCTAGCAGTTAAAAGACCCAAGTTAAAGGAAGATTACATTGACTTGAAGTTTCTTGATGGAAGGTCTTTGAAGATCATCTGACTATGCTGAGCCTATGTCCAACATCCCTATTTTATTTTGTGAAGACGGTAGAACTAAATGGCACAACAAATAGAGTTCCAGACCTGGAATCAGGAAGACCTGAATTCAAATCTGGTCTCAGACCTGTCCTAGCTGTGTAACCCTGGGCAAGTCACTTAATTCTGTTTGCCTCAGTTTCCTTATCTATAAAATGAGCTGGAGAAGGAAATGGCAAACCACTCCAGTATCTTTGCCAAGAAAACCCCAAATAAGGTCATGAAGGGTCAGACACAACTGGAACAACTGAGCAACAACAAAAGAGGGTAGACTTTCTATTCTCACAGCTATGGAGTGATATTTGTGGAGAATGAGACGACAAAGAATTTGATAGCATAAAATATAGCTACAATCTCTCATACTTAAATCCAAATAATCCAAGACCCTTCAGTTTTGTGATCCTACTAGTAATAGAGGTAATCCTGAAGAGCTTGTTGGATCCCAGGGACCTTGTTTGGACTATAACAAAAATTTATTTTCAATTAAAAGACTGAAAAGTTGTTTAACATATCTAAGCAAAAACAGCTTGAGTGCAAGCCATTATTAAGTTATATCAGTAACACCAGTACCATTAAAATGTAATTTTATAGGTAATTGTTGATAAATTTGTCACTATCATATGAAATAAAGATGTTGTATGTTTTTATGCAGTCTTTTAAAATATCTTTGAAATGATCATGGGCTATCTTTTTTTGTGTAAAATGATGCTAATAACATGGTTAATCTATGCTAAGCTATTCATACAGTTCAACTAGACCCTTGTTTTGAGAAATACCATTCATATGTGAGATAACTGACTGGGCAGGCAGTTCTGATGGAGAACAGGGTTGCTCTTTGTATGGAGCCTACTTGGGAATGAAGCTTTCAGCCTTAACCTCTTTTAAAACATGGTCTACATAAAATATTAAGTAGTATTATTAATACTGGCCCAAATTGCCTCGGGCTTTTATTGACTGGCCAACAAAAGCCCCTCCAGCCCAAGTCTTAAAAGGCTCATTGTTTAGTTTTGATGAGTTTAGTTTGATGAGTTAAAATGAGTTTAAATAGCAATTGTCTGGTGCAAACTTGGAGGATCTTCCTCTCCCAAACTGATATTTTTGTGGTGGTGAATCATAAGACCATCTTCTTTAATATTCTTTTTCTCTTCATAAGAAGTAGACTACTTTTTAGAACGACAATTTTGTTTCTTCTCCATTATATCCTGAACTTTTTAAAATGTAATTTTATTTCTTTAATTAGTTTTTAGAAATGTAACAAGCCTATCTTGGTGTGGATACATATTACTGTTATGCAATTACTGCATTTATTGATATGATGTGTTCTTTAAAAATCTGAATGCTTCTGAATTTATGGTTATTTGCTTTGTGTGGATACATGAAGAAGTCACTGGCACTGCTTTTATGATTTGAATTCATGTCTTTTGCTGTATTATTTTGTTATTTAAGAATGGTATGTTAATCTAATAGTTCTTTATTGATAAAATACTGTATATTTGTTCATTGAATTAGTATTTGTGTTTAATGTGGGCACACATGAAGCAATCTCTAGAAAAGATGAGAGCCATGATATTTGAGAGTTACTCTCTTGCTTTTGAATTTGAAAATCATAGATGTCTCCTAATATCAGGAAAAGATCCACACCTTAAGATGGCAGAAAATTATAAGGACTGGAAGAGTATTTAACTAAAACCAGTGATGTTAAGGCAAGTGAGGTAACTCAGGAAGTTTTTCTAATCCTGCCTTAGAATGTTGACTCTGGAGATATACCTGAGGAATTCATAGTAGAAAGTCATTCCTGAGAATTTCCGACTTGTCCATCCTCTGTGGGTGAGGAACTACTGAAAGAGGAAAGAGCCCTTCTCAACAAAGGAGGCATTTCTACAGTAATACTGAATTATATCCAATTACACCCAAGAACACGGCTCTATCTATGGTAAGGCTGAGCCATACCCACTCTGGTATATCATTACCACAGGCCCAAAATTGGCATTTTTTTCTGGACAAGGGTCATGTCTCCCAGAAGAACAGTCCTGGGAGACTTGGGTTGGACATTAAGTGTGTGACTAGCACAGGGAATGTCATTGAAGTAGACAAAGTGACTAAACTGTCAAAAAGCCCAAGGGGGATAGCTATATAGGCAGTGGATACCCTCACAGAGGCAAGGCAAATGTGACCTGGCAAGAATATATACAAACTTTAGCTTAGATGTTTGAAGGGGACAGATGAGAAGACAGTCCCTCCCCCCCCCATGCTAATTTTGTTTCTAATATTGTGTAACCCAAAGGAGAAAAACCTATTGAGTTCTTCCTTGGGTAAAGCAATGGGTGCAGAGATTGATACATATAAACTTTATGAGTCTAGAGAATGTAGGAAAAATTACATTGTAGAGACTGTTCCAGGGATTAGTACATGACCTTCTGATATTTCAGCTGTACATGACCCAGACAAGGTTAATAGGTCTATGCAGAGGCAGAAACCATTGCCAACAATGTCTGAGGTGAGACAAGTACTCCTGAGCTTCAATGATCAATATACTTCACAGGGCTCAGTCTCAGCAGGCTCCAGGCTTTCTAGAGTATGGGACACAGGAGCAAGGCAAGACAGCAATCTCTTCCAGTTCTGAGTCTCAGTCACAGAACCTGAGATATTCAGGTGAAAGATGGAGAAGTATCCAATTCTGTTCTCTTTGGAGAGGCGGAGAATCAAGGGAATAGAGGACACAAAAGCTTGACATAAGAGCACCCCAGTCAGGATACTGCAAGCAACAAGCTGGGACCCAATATCTGTATACTTTGACTATCCATGCAGACTATACAGAGGCTTGTAAGAGGGAGGGCAAGAGGTTTCAGGGAACACTGGAACATGGATCCTGAGGTATTTCACTCAGGGGACTCCTCAGTACCACAAGACTGGAAGGATCAGCTGCAGCTGGCAGTCAGCAAGAGAACAGGCATGTTCTTATTGCATGAATGGCATGTAGAATACAGTATGTGCTCAAGGTGCAACCCACTGAACACAGCTCAGTGATTTAAGACAATTCAGAGAAAGATCTAGGAAAATTCTTCTGTCTATGATAGAGGACCTCAGAAACTATCTCAAAGAAATTTTACTTAATGGTATCATCCAGCAGCTCATATGAAATATCCATAGTGGTGGTACCTAGGAAAAAATGGAAAGATATAAATGTGTGTTGATTGCCAAACTTTAAAGGAAAGGACTAAAGCGGACCAATATATTATGCTGCAGATGAAAGATGCCCTGGTGTATTAGCAAAGCAATAAACACATCGACAATAATTGTGAATATGCCTATGTAATTCCGTATCATAAAATTTGACAGACTCTATATAGAAGGCAGAAGTAAAACATTTATTCAGACAGCAGAGAACCAAATCCCATAACCAATAAGTCCAATCCATCATAGCAGCAACCAGCTCCCAAAATGAGTAAGCCCACTTTATCATAACAGCAAAGAACTTAAAACACAATATCACAGCATGGAGCTTTTCCATCCCATAACCTTCCACTCCTCTGCTGAGGCCTTGCCAACAATAACTCACAGCACAGCCACCATGTCTGCTCCCTCTTTCAGTTCTAACTGCTCTCTCTCTGCATTTACTGTGACACACTTTCCTTTTCCTCTCAGCAAGCTCCTCCTACCACATGTGACTTAGGTTTCTCATGAAGCAAGCAGGTCCCATGGCCTATTAATGGGTGGGAAAGATCTTCAAATCTAAATTGTCATTACACCTGGATTGTCCGCTAGGCAGTCAGTGGGTTTTCAGTCTTAGACTTAGGTCATGGATATTACTGGATTCTGATGTCTAAGGACGATAAGGTTAAGACTGATTTCATCATTCAAAAGACTCACAAGGCAACTGGCTAATAGAAACCTTGTTCATACAAAATAATTGAGGGACTTGATGAAGGGGGCCCAATCAGGACTATTTACTGCAACCAACTGTTGCCTAGAAGAGAATTAGTTGGACTTTCTAATGAGCAGATGGAAGAGAAATGGTGAAAGTCTAGGAAAAATCTGAGAAAAAGAGACTCTCCACCAGCTACACAAAGACTTTCTGACCTAGATATGGACACCAAAAGTAATTCACCCAGTAAAAGAAACTTTGTATATTACTATAGGCCAAAGAATTAAACCTAGAGGCAGCTCCTTTCATGCCCTAAAGTGCTACAGAGGCTCACAGGCTAAGACTCAACCCACAGAGCTGGAAAATACTGATAGCCAACCTAGCCAGGCTACCAGCCCAGATGTAGACACACAAATCTATAATGATCCTGATAGTCATCCCATCCTAACTACTAGCTCAGGTATAGTATCTGAGAGACTTGTCAATAACAAGAGAACTAAGCCTGTTAAACCAACCACTAGGCTAAGTTATGATGTCACAGGCAAACCTGACACTCTAAGCAACAATGCTAAAGAATAGTCATGTGAAAAAGTGCCTTGTATGTTTACTGCAAGTATTACATATGTTTACTGCAATGCATGTGAATCACTGCATGTTTGAGAATGCTTGCCTCTTGCTTTGCTGTTATATTCATTTGATGTGTTTTATGTACTTTCATGCTATAGCAATGTGTGTTAATTGTTCTGTATATACACCATTAAATTGTATTTTATATATAGGCCTATTTGTAGCTAGCTAGTTTTGCTTTGTTAATCATGATTACTGCTTTTGATTATTTGCTATACACTATAGATATGCAGGTACTTCTAAAATGTGTACGTGTTATATATCCTGTATATAGGTAGGCATGCTGTCCTTGTAATATCCTCTGCATAGTATCATGTACTATATGTATTAACAATGTATTAACTAACATGTACTAACAATACATGTACTGTTAATGTGAATTTGTTTTATTTTAACTTCAACAGTACTGAAGGTTGATTGCCTCTGCCACCAGGAAAATCGTCCTTGTTTTAAAGAGCAGATTTTTGCATTCATACTGTATGCTTACAAGTTTTGGATTTGCCCCAGCTGATCTTTGCAAGAGACTACAAAGAATTTTGGGCCAGGGGAGAATATAATCTATGTTACAAAGCCCATTGATATAGGACTCTTTCCTTATTGGTGGAAATGAAAACTCTGCCCTGTATGAGGGGCAAGACAGAGTTGTGAAGAGGCAAAAGAGCTTAAAACTTCACCAGGCCCCCTTTTGAGACTCATCATTTGGAATCCTTGTCTCCCAACCTCAAAAGAGAATATGGATAAGGCCAACTTCAGGTTGAAGAAGGAAAAGACTCTGGGAAGACATGATAGGAGTGTCCATATTCCCAGCTGGCTACTCTAGAGACTTTGGGGAGTTTCCACTTGGGTGAGATCCAGGATCCTTTCTCTTAGGTGAGCTGAGATATCTCACTCCCAATGGGAGAGCTCCTTTATTCTGTATCATCTGGTATATATCCTCCTGTGTCTATGTTTTCTGAATTCTGTTGTGCTGCTGATTTGGGTAAATGGGTTTCCTCCTATTTACTAAGTGTGCTCACTGTGGAACTGGTATTAAGTGGGGAAGGGGTCAAATCTTGGATATATAGCTTTGGGTCTCCTTTCCCCCCCGGAAAAAATAGCAAAGCATTCAAAAATGAGCTCAAATCTGATCACATTCCCTAGACAAACAATACTTAAGGGAACAGATAGATATACTTACATCCCAGTACCTTCTCTCTCTGAGGAGAGCAGAGTGACCTCTGGCCCCAACCTCCAGCTTTACCTCCTTGAAGGAATGAAAGTCTCCCTTGGAGAAGAGTAGATGAAGAAACTGGAGATGTCTTTCTATTTCTCTGTGAGCCACCACACTCTTACACTCTCATTTGGTTATCCTACTGTAGCACCCAAGAATCCCAGAAAATTACTCCATGTTTGAAATGCTTTGTGGGTCAGCATCTACTCAAAATAAAAGCTCCCAATCCCCCATGAATGTATTTTCCTCCTATTAAACTAGCTAGTAAGTTAAAAGCAAAAAAAAAAAAAAAAAACAATTAATTAAACACATAGCAAAATAAGTGATGTGAAGAAACTCTTCATATAGGTTTCTACAACCAGCATGGGATAGGGAACACATATGACCAAATAACAAGCATGAAAGAGCCATTACATAGGGAAGATGTGCAAACTTAAAACATGTTATGGGGCAGGCACCTCATACCACTGAGAGAATCACTGATGTCCTCTGATGATTTCGTTGTCCTGCTCTCTTCTAGGCATCTCTGATGAGTTTCTACTGCTTTCTGACACTGTATGGTGGTATTCAAATGCAATGTGCCTTTCTTGATGAATTTCAACTACTTCCTGTTATCATCTACTGGTTTTCAACTTCAAGCTTCATCATTGAGCTTCTTCTACTCTTTGCTTCCTCCTGTTTATCTTCAGATATCTTTTTCCCTATTAATGGGGTGGGGGTGGAGGGTCTACTAGCTCTTTGGTTATAGCCCCAGATAGCATCTTAGCCCTTTTGTGATGCAGACCCTGACCAGCTAGCAAGAATATTCTTTAGGCAGTTTAAGCCCGTTTTTTGAACTCTTTTTTTTCTAACTGCCACTGGGTCTCTTTTAGTCTAAACTGCTATTTAACTTTGAGTGAAAAATTCCATTCAACTCCTTTCTTCTCACAAAACATCATTCATGATCTATGCAAATTACAGGCTGGGTGAAGATAGTTTAAAGGAACTATACTAGCGACACCAGCACTCTGAAAATAATATTGTTTTATAGGTAATGGCTGCTAAATGTGTCCTGTTTTCTTTACTCAGTCAACAAAAGTCTGCAATATTCAATGAGTAATTGTATTGCTTATATTATTTGTAATATAAATATTCTCTTTAGGTTCTACATAGAACTTTTAATACTTTGTCTCTGATTTTTGATACTTATTGCCCTTTTTTTTAAAAAAAGGAATGAAATTTTCAAAGGAAATATAGAAGACAGAGAAAATTAGGACATGGGATAATTTTTGGAATATAAAGTTAGCATATTTAGAGAGAAAGTTGCTTGACTCCAGAGATGCAAAAGTGAGAGTCAGGCTGAAAAAGATGGCTTCAGACATTGATATGGCTTCTGAGTTTTGGGGGGTTGTAATATCAATTAAGTTGGGACTTTTTACTGTTTTAGAATGACAAATTAATTAAGTGTCTTGGATTGAGCCTTACTAGGTGCAAAGCCCCAGGCCCAAACCCCTACTAGTTGCTAAGCCTATGTGACTGTGAAGCCCTCAGGGACCTAAAGGGAGTTGCTAAGACCAGAGCCAATAGTAGGAGCCTAGGTTCTGGTCACTCAGATGACATCTGATGATGGCTAAAGAATGTATAAAAAGACAGAATAGAGCTATTTGTTTGGGGCTCTGAGTCACAGGAGGAGTGGCATGTGACTCTGGGCCAGCCATTGTTATGAGCTCCCTGGCTCCTGAATTCAGATATTGGCTTCTTGGTAACTATGCATTATATTTAGTGTGTTTATAATGTATGTTTGTAATTTGTTTGTATTTGCCCTGAAGTTCAGGGTGCTGGCTTTTCCCCCTGAACTAAGTGAATGGTATTTGTATGTTGGATTGAAATAAGATTGTTAACCCCTTAACACTGCTTTCCTTAGTAAAGAAGATCAAAAGAACCTGTGCTGGTAGCATTTTTGTTGTTGGGCTTGTGTTGGTCTTTCACCCCCACAACAGCCACCAGCCGAATTGTTGAAACAGGGGTCCACAGGTGACTGTTTAGAAGCTGAACTTTGAAAATATCATTAGATTATATCAGACTTCTTGATAATGAACATCTTTGAAAAACAACATACTAGTATCCCGAGCACATGCCTACCATTTCATCCTCATTTTATGGGAGAATACAAGCAAAGCAATTTCTAATGGAGTTGCTCATACTCAATGCTCAGAATACAAGTTCTGTTAGAACTAAATATGGAAATGTGATTGGCTGGTCCTAAAAATGAAAACAGCTTGAATTCAGTTGTGGGAGGAGATTAAGGGAATGACACGTAACAATTTCTTCTTCCATGAAAGATATGCTTATAATATAAATGACCAATAACCATTCCCCAGTGGATAGGAAGATAAGAGATAGGAACAAACAGTTCTTGAGAGTTGCAAATAGTTAGCAAATACCTAAAAGATTGTCCTAAATCACTAATAACAAAAGAAATACTGATCCAAACAACTCTGAGATTTTACCTCACACCAGGAAGTTGGAAAAGATGACAAGAATGGTAAAGAACAATGTTAGAGAGATTTGGGAAGGGCAAGCTCACTAATACACAGTTGACTTTGTGAATTCATTCAACCATGAAGGAAAGCAATTTGGAATTATGTTAAAAGGTCCATATCCTTTGGTAGGCATATAGACAAAGTTGGTCAGAGATATAAAGAAAGGCCTCATATACAACAAAAACATTCATAGCAGCAATTGTGTAGAAAGAAAGAACTGGTAACAAAGTAGTAGAGTATGTCTAGACAAATTTTGTTTCATGAATGAGCTGAAACACTGATTCACCATAAGAAAGAAAATATAGATGAGGAAGTCAAGGAACCAACATAAACTGGCACAGAGGCAAAATAAAAGATCCATTTTCTCTCCCTCTCTCTCTCTCTCTCTGTCTTTCTTCTTTCTTTTTTTCTTTTCTTCTTTCACTTTCCCTCTCTCTTTATCAAAAGCAAAACTGCTAGTAACATTTTGAGTTTACTGGAAGGATAATTTCATCTATCAAAAGAAACCAACAAAGTAGAAAAGACAACAAGAGAAAATTCTATCCTAGATCTAATTCTGACTAACAAATAGAAACTTGTTGCTTAAATGGAAAGGGAGAAGTTATTACACTAACTCTAAGAGTTTGTGAAAGAGGAGAGGAAAACTGAAAATAGTTTGACATTTACTATAGTTTGGGGGAGGGCAGGTTTCAAAGGGTCAAGAGGATTTATAGGTAGCATCCCAAGTGACAAAATTCTTTGAGGTCAGCCCTGGAGGGAGAGAAAACTTTAAGAATGAAATTCTGAAGACATAAAAAGAAACAATCCATTGGGAAGGAAAAATAAGAATTGTCTGAAGAGACCAACATGGACATACACAGAAACTCATTAAGAAATTTAGATATTAAAAAGATAAGTACAAAAAATAGAAACAAGGGAAGTTAACAGGAGATGAATTCAAAAGCAAGTCATAGTACTACAAGAATAACATCAAGGGTGCTAAAACTCGGAATGAGCTGAGGCTGGTGAGAAGAAGTAAGGACAAAAAAAGGAATTTTCTTAGTCATCCTGGGGAAAAGAAAGGAACCAAAGAAGAGATAGTGCCTTTGCTTATTTATGGTGGCTAGGACAACTTCAACTGACAAAAGAAAAACACAACAATGCTGCCCCAGTCTGATTTTGCTTTCGTTTTCCTAGACAAGGGAAATGACCATTTTGTTAGAAAGAATAGGATACGTATGAATAATGAATAGTTGATATGCAATATAAATAAGAAATAGTAAGAAAGCACCTAGTTGTCCTTTATAAATTCAAATTACCTGTCTGAGATGAATGAAATCCTTGAGTATTTAGAGGATGCTGAGCTAGTGTCAATGAGAGTTGTAGGATAATGGAGAAAGGAAGAAGTACAAAAAGCCTAGATAGGAGGAAATATTGCCAAGATTTTCCCAAAAGTGAAGAGAATAGCGTTTTCCAACTACAGGCCAGTGAGAGCTTGCCTATAATTCCACCCATGATTGCTAGTCAAAATAAAAAAAAAATGAAGTGGCAGTCAAGAACAGGACATTCATGTTTCAACATATTTCCTTTTATAAATATGATTGTTAAAGTGGTAGAAAGGAGATGCTATAGATATAGATTTTATCAAAACACTTGATAAATTTTGTCACTTTTTTTCTTTGTGGATAAAATAGAGGTGTATATGCTAGCTAACAGTATAATTAGGTAAATTCTGATTTGTTTGAATGACCAGGCTCAAATAGCAGTCATTAATGGTTTGATGGCAACATAGAAGGAGGTTCCCAGTGGTGTGACCTAGTGTTCTCTGCATGCTCCTGTACCATTTAACATTACTCTTAATGACTTGGATAAAAGTAGAGTAGTATAGTAGGAGAAATTCAGGATCCAAGAAGATTTTTACAAATGAGATCACTGGGCTGAATCAAATAGGACTGAATTGAGTGGGGGAAAATCTAAAATCTTACCATAGATTCAAATAATCAATTTTATAAGTTAGAAAACACAGGACAACAGCAGTTTGTGGGAAAAAAAGATATGGGGGGGCGGAGAAAGTTAGTGGATTGTAAGCTCAATATAAGCTGATACTGTGGTATGGTGGTCCAAAAAAATGCTAATGCCATGCTAAGCTGTAATTAGAAAGGCCAACTGTCCAAAATGAAGGAGGCAAGGTGATGAGACCACATCAGAAATAATGTGCTTAATTCTTGGTTTTAAGACATAGAAGGAGAATGTATTCCAAAAAAAACTAAGATTCACTTGATTTCTGAACTTCCGTTTCCTCATATAGAAAATGAGCACAGTCACATTGTATCATTTTTTCCTGAGTTGTTGTGAGGTCCAAATGAGATAATCTAATGGATATGTATCATAGAGGGAAAGCACTACATAAATACAACATCAATGAATTGAACATGCAACTACAAAAAATAAAACCCTTAAACCCAGAAACATCACTAGTTAATAACCCCTAAAAAGTACAAAGTGGAAGTCTTAAAAATCAAGTGAAAAGAAACAAAATGGAAAGCAAAAGACTACTGATATGCCAAATAAAACAAAGAGTTGTTCTGCTGGGAAGACCAATAAAATAGATAAATAATTAGCTAATTCTAACCCCCACCCCCCATAAAAGGGGGGATTACCCCAAAATGACAAGGAGAAATTCACAGAAAGTTTAAGAAAGAAATATCATAAACTATCATAACCAACCACAGGTAATCAAAACCAAAACTTTAAATGAAAGGGAATAATATTTACAAAAATATAGAATACCCAAAGACTGACAGAAAAATAAATAGGTGTCTTAAACAATTCAATCTAAGAAAAGGAAAATGAGCAAGACAAAAAATAATCCCCAAAGGGAAAAGTATATGGGTCCGGTGTATTTACAATTGAATAATCGCAAATATTAAAGAATAATTGATTTAAAAAATAATGCAGTTTGATTGGGTTTGATTGGGATTTTGTTTGTTCATTTGTTTGTTACAAAGGAAAATGCAAAGGTCAAGGGAGACATATATGATGGAAGGGCTATGTTTTTTCAAAAAGAATCCATCGAAAGGTGATTTTAAAAATCATTAAGAAAAAATTTAAAGAAAGAAAAGAGAAAACAATGGACTTTGAATTAAGAAAAATCTTTCTTCTAGTATTTTCTAGCCTGTATTATCACAGATAAGTCACTTATTCTCCCTGAGCCTCAGTTTTCTCATCTGTAAAATGGAAACAGTAAAACCTGAACACCTGCCTCCCTCCCAGGCTTTTTGTGAGGCTCAAATGCAATAATGTGTATAAAATATATTGTTAACTTTAAAATACTTTCCACATGTCAGTTACCATTACATAAATATGTACTGTTATAATTGTAGACAGAGGAAGAACACACAGAGGGAAGAAGAAATGCAATGAGTTAAGGAAACAGTGAATTGTCTGTTTTTCCAGGAACAGGTGAATACACAAAGGAGAAAGTGAGACAAGGTTAGAAAGGTAGGTTTCAAATAAAAACTGAAGAAACTATGGTAAGTTCACATTTAGAAGGTAATCCAAAAATAGGAGAAAATGACTAAGATGGGGGGCAGGGAGACATCAGACCTTTAGAAAGTAGATCTGATTTATAGATGGGAGAAACACAAAAGAATTTATGTGAAATTCAACACAGTAGATTAAAAAGAAATAGCTTGTGATTTCCTATGTTCCCTTAATTATTTTTTCTCTCCCAGCAATTTTAAAATAGCTGACCCATGTGTGTGTTTCAGGAAGTGAAAGTCCAAGAGACCTGATTGATTTGGTTGTTTATTACTGGTAGAGAGATCATCCCCTTCTTTCACACATTGCAATGTTTGGGAAAAGAAAACTTTTTAAATGATTCATTATTTCAGCTGCCTGTCTCCAGCTGGGCTATTGTTTCTTCTTCCTAATATTTCTAGGCTTTTCCTGAACCTAATGGTGAAGTGGTGAGTTATTTTTATAAATGTAAAAATTAATATTTCAATTAGGTTGGGTTCCAAAGGGACTTCAGGATTTCAGCGAAGGGCGGAATGGTTTGTTCATTATTCTTTCTCATGTAGACTGCAGCGTTTGAAAAATACAAAGAAAGTGTATATTGTTGCTTTCGGTAGAGAACGTCCTCTGTCAAAAGGTGCCTCTTTCCCCTCCACCAGTTGTTTTCAGCATTCTCTGTCACTCGATTATCCTTTGTTTGCTAAAGTAGCTTACTGCCTGTAATAAAGGAAACCAAAGTGTCAGTTTGAGACGGCCGTGAAAACCAACATCCACATAAAACATTTTCCCCACTTTTGTTAAGCTTCTTATCACAAAAAAGGAACTCTCTCTCTCTCTCTCCTTCTCTCTCTCTTTCTCTCTGTGCCTTCGTCTCCCTCTGTCCTTTTTAGGCCATCGCTCTAATTTTATTGAGACTCCTCTGCTAGGGGATGGGACTATAGTTCACTCACTATAGGCAAGTGAACCCCAAAGAGCCAGCTTGAGACTATGACAAACCCTTTTGCCTTCTTATGTTCACATTTCATCTCAAAGGACTCTTTTCTCTCTCTGTGAGTTGCAAGGTGTCTCTTTGTCTCTATTGTGCTTACTGTGCTAAGGTGCCTCATTGACTGGAGTGAAGTGAACTCAGAAATGCCAACTTAAGGCGGGCACACATTTTTAATTTTGTTGAAGTTGACGCCCTAAGGGACTTTTACCGTTCTATCCAGTGGCTCATTCTCTCACATACCTCCTCTGTGGATAAGGTTCTTAGCATGACTAGATACACAAACTACTACTTTTCCCTCTCCTAAAAAAAAAGACAGGATTTCCTTAATAACCCCCAGTTGCAATCTGGGAAGTTTTCTTGCTCCCTACTCCTCTAAATTTTCATGATGATTGGAGAAGAGTTGGCCCCAAAATGTCAACAGAAGCAACCTGTTCCTGGAAAATTTCTTGCCCAGGATAAAATGCAAGCACTGATAGTTGGGGAATGTTTCACCAAAGTCGAAAACAAACAAAACTACCTTCCCCAAATCCATTTTTCACTGGACAAGAGAAATCTTGTAAAAGTACAAAGGAGTAAAAGATGTTTCTTAGAAAAAGCAGGACAAAATGTGCTAAATCTCATTTTTATAATAATATAATTTTATACAATATATGTATAACATTATATATAGGGGGTTAAGATTGATAAAGGATTTCAGAAACAATGGGAAGGGAAGTGGTCAAGGCCCCATATCTCAATGCCAGCCAACCAAAGCTTCTCCCAAATGGTTAACCCATATGCTTAAATGACCAAGGTCTAAGTTTTTCTTCTTGCTTCAGGTGTTCACAAAAATTAAATCACTTACTCTCTAAAGTTTGAGCTCCTAGCCAAAGATAATTATCTGTAGCAAAACATCATAGATGCGTATCTGTCTCATTTCTCCTGTGTGTTCCCTTTTGAAACCTTTCCCTGAACAGTATTTGGGCAAAAACATGAACAGAACAACAATGTAATGGTTAACATTAATCATATGTTAAAACAAACAAATATACATACACTAAGTAAACAGAGAGGCGAACAAACTCTTTAAAAACAAAGATTCAAGGAATATACTGTACTGAAATGAAGATGGCAGAGAGGAAGAGGAGAAGGGAACTTTCAGGAGTCACTAACTGGGTCTACAGATCATCAGAGGTATCTTCAGCAACACAAATTCTCTTCTACTATCTCTCCTTGCAAAGGGGTACTGTAGGCTTCTGAACTGACTCTTGAGAACTAATTGCTAAATTTTCTGTGTGATTATTTATATCTCAAAAAATCAGCAAAAGACACAAATCAGAGCTTGATTTATTGTATTTTTGGTTTAGACTTAAGGAAGTATGAATGATTCAGGTTAAACTTAAAAATGGGTCATGGGTTTATTTATTTTTTTGGAGAGCTGGTAGTTAAAACATTTACCAGTATACTTCTGTCTCCTCTTCGAATCACCACATGAGTCAATTATTACAGTCCAGTCTTGAGGATGTCATTGATGGTGCTGCCTCCTCAAGGTCTTCCTCTGTCCCAGTCACTGGTGTGACTCTCAGAAATGGAAGTCAAAGTCCAGTTTCAAAGCTACAACATCAGGGCAGCTCTCCAGGAATGAGGAATAAAAATTTTGGGTAATTTCCTTCCTAACTTATAAGGAATCCATCTCCAGTGCCCATGTATCCTTAACAACAAGGGACACTACATATATTTGGTTATAAAATGCTTTCACAAGGAAGTATAAAAGAAAGGAAAAAATAAAAGAGTATGATTGAAGCATTTTTAAATGACCAGAAAAGAATTGAAAGATGTTCAGAAAGAAATACAGACAAGCAGGAGAGCTTTGAAAGTGACACATTGAATTTGTGATATGCTGCTTTTTTTTAAAAGCAAGTTATACTTAACAGATATGCATTTTCACTTATGATTCTATTTCTATTCTACTTGGTATATGGAAATGTTCTCTTTTTGGTGTTCATTAAATTCAGGATAATATATAAATTGTTTTAAAAACCTTATTCTCCAGATGATGAAATGAATGGAAAAGTACAACATAACTACCTCAACAAGGAGAGACAGACAGATAGAGACAGAAGAGGGCGTGGGGAGAAAAGGTGAGAGAGGAAAGAGAGGAGAGACAGAGAGAGAAACCAGAACAAGAAATGACACAGAAATCCAAGAAGAAAGTAGAGTAAGTACTAATCCAACTAAACCCAGACCACTCCCCCAAAAAGAGTGAAAAATTTTCAAGCATTAGGGAAGGATGTCTAGCCAGTCACTTAATGCCTCAGAGTTTGGTTCCTGCTCTGTAAAACAAAGATAATGACACTTGCAATGCCTCCCTCGTAGGACTTTGGTGAGGAACAAATGAGATAAAGTATATTAAGCATGTTGTAAACTCTTAATTTTTACATAAATGTCAGTTTTTATTATGTATCTGCCTAGAGGTTCTAGGCTAGCTACACTTGGGCACTGGTTGCTCTTCTAAGAGGAAACATATAAATGTTCTCTGAGCTACCAAGGTTTTCTTGTTCCAAGCATCCATATCCACTCCCTGGCTTCTTCTCTGGATTCTGACCTTACTGATGCCCAGAAGTCTTGCCTAAGTTCTGTTGGACTGTCTTGCTCAACTAGACTTGTTAGCTCCTTGATGGCAGAGACTGTTACATTGATCTTTGTATCTCATCCAAAACCTAGTTTAAGACTCAATATATAGTAAATGCATAGTAACTGTTACTTGAATTTGGATTAGATTGGATTGCTCAAGCTGCCTCTCTGCTTTTCAAAAACCTTGCCTTGCCCTATATTTCAATTCCCATCTAACTAGACTTTTGTCTTGCTTTGTCCCTAAGAATCTATTTTCACAGTTTTTAACTACTTGCCTGATTTTCTCATGCCACCTTGATTTGGTGTGTTTGCTTGGTTTCTGATTTCTGGGTTCCATGTTGACCAAGGTAATTTTTTGAGTTTAACTTCTTTGGCCCATACCCTAATCTTCAATCTCAGCCTTGCCCTTGATTTTTCTGGTACCAGTTTCTTACTTTCTATTTCAACAACTTTTTATTCCCTCTACAACCAGCCTGACAAAAGCAGGGGGGAAGTGAGCAATAGGATGATAATGAGTCCAAATTGTATATATGGTTTCTGAGGGATTGCAAAGTAAGAAAGTAACTAACATCAGGTGTAACTAGTCATTGGGGTTTGAAGGAAATGATTAACATACACTGAAGAAGAGGGAAATTCAGTCATGGGGAATAAATTGTGCAAAACTATGAGGCTGAGAATCAAATAAGCTCAATTCAGAGGATGGTTAATTATTGATAATGTTCCTTTTTAGCAGGATACAGTTAAAGTAATGTATTAAATTTTACATACAGACACATACACCCTACACACACACACATGCACACACGCACACCAGAAATACATGGTATCTGAAAGTACTTTCTACAAATGCATTTTTAAATTCTCAGTGAGCATAAGGCTATTTTCCATTTTTTATGTTTCTAGTACTTTTCTCTCATATTATTTTACCATGTAATGATCCCATTTCCCAGATATTAATAAATTGAGTTCTTTCTTTTTACAGTCTCTTTCCCCAATAAGCAAATACTATATCCAGGAACTGAGGCTTCAACCACAAGTAGATTTTACTTAGCCTTTCATCCTTCAGAGGTAGATAAAGTGAGTACAATACTCTCTTGGGATCTTGCAAATGAGATTCAGCAATTGAGGCTCTATTAACTCTAGAAAGACATTAAATGTCCTGTGGCACTGTTTTATGAGAGCAGAAATTCTCCTAGTAGCCAAATCTCTGCTTTTCACAGGAGTGGTGCAATTTGGAAACAGCCAGCTGACTAGCTGGCTCCTTCTTGCCCAGAAAGGTGGCCAAGGTTTGGGGTCAAATGAGGCTGTTTACATGTAAATTGTTCTTGCTGTCGTATTTTTTTAAAAAAAAATATTCTACTCTACATCGACCAAGCCCCAGCAAAGATGATGAAAGCAAATGGGTGAAGTGAAGATATTTAGGTAGAGATAAAGTGAAAAGTCAAAAGGTGCTGTGTGGCCACAAAACTTCTTCTTTTCACTGAAACCACAGCAAATATTTTCCTTGAAATGGTCAAACATTGCCCTGTGGCAAGTTTAGGAACAGTCCGGAATTTTCCCAGGAGGGAAGATTTCCACGTACATAGCAAAAGACTGCTGCCTCTCTTGGAAACAGCAAAATTATGTGCTGAATAAATTCTTAGAATCTTTCCTAATACATAATGAAATTAGTGCAGTGCCTGGTACACAGGAGGTGCTTATTAAGTGTCTGATGGTTAATCGATTGACCATCAAGTGTTCATGGAATTGGACCTAAACTACCAAACCTTTAACAAGCTGAAAGACACATGCCAAGAACACAGAACAAGGGAGGGTTTTCTTTTCTTGGTGTTCTTTCATACAAGACACAAGTCTACTTTCAATCATATCGCTGGATTCTTCTGTAGCTGGCAAAGCCCTGGATAGTCCAGAAAACTTGACCTGAAGTCTATGTCTGCCAGTTACTAACTGCATGATCTTAAGCATTTCATTCACTCTTAGGGCCTCGGTTTCCCTTCTAATAGTAATAGCTAACGATCATAAAGCACTTGCTGTATGCCAGGCACTGTGCTAAATGCTTTACAAATAATACTCTGATCCTTACAACTCTGGGGGGGTAGGTGCTACTATTATCCCCAATGTACAGATAAGAAAACTGAGGCAAACAGAGGTTGTGATTTGCCCATGGTCATATGGCTACTAAGTATCTGAGGCAGGATTTGAGCTCAGGTCTTCCTGACTCTAGGCTCAGGGCTCTGTGCCCTATGCCACCACCTAGCCACAGAAGAAGAGAACTGAGTAAATGAGCTCTAAGGTTTCTCACACCCCTAGAATTCACTGATCTATGATTGTATGAAACATTAGCCACAATCATCATGCTGCGAAGAGCATGATATTTCAAATAAATTAAAATCTGAGATAATAACACAATATGGTGGTCATGCCAAAGGCACCTCAGTGCCAGTCTGGGAAGTCAGGAAGACTCAAATTCTGCCTTTGACATAAGAAAGCTATACGACAGAGGACAGGTCATTCAATCTCCCAGTCCTCTCAGGGCAGCTACCTAAGTCTGTCAGTTATATACAAGAAGCTGATCTGCACTCTAAAGGGAATTTCCACACTAGAATTCCCTTAAACTGATGAAATCACAGATCCAGATCTGCCCCCTTACTCCTCCCACAAAAAAGAATAATAAATGCTCTGAAGACACTGTGTGTTTTCTTATCTAAACCTCACAGCATTCCTGAGTGGTAGGTAGGACAAGGTGTTATAATATAGCCCAGGGAACAGAGTTTCACAGAGAAAAAGTACCTTACCCATTGCCATACAGCTAGTTAGTTATAGAACAGGGACTAAAATGGAAATCTCTTGGATCCACAGAATAAAAGAGTCCCAGAGAACTTCAACAGTCAACTAATCCAATCCTTGATTTTACAGCAAGACTTGATAAAGATGATGCAATTTGCCCAAGGTTCCTACTTAATAAAGGGTGGAACTGAATCTAAGTATCTCAAATTCCAGGTCATTGTTCTTTTCACTTCTCTTAGTAGAATGTTCTTTCCTCAGAGATGGGTAGAAGGAGTCTTTTGACAAAAATCTGCTAAGAAAATGAACTAAAGCAATTTCCAGGAATCTTTATGGTGTAAATATAGAAAGGATCCTGACCCCAAATACCATACACATCAATGAAACCTGATGCCAGTTCAGCTTTAGCACCAGTGACTTGGACAAATTTCAAGTGCTGAATGACTGGCCTCACAAACATACTGATATAAAAGGGGGAAAGGTTCTGTTCTTGGCCCTCTTTTCTTGCCTACATTCTCTTTCTTGGTTTTCTCATCCACACCTGTGATTT
Source organism: Phalanger gymnotis (assembly GCA_028646595.1). Classification (NCBI taxonomy): domain Eukaryota; kingdom Metazoa; phylum Chordata; class Mammalia; order Diprotodontia; family Phalangeridae; genus Phalanger; species Phalanger gymnotis. The sequence continues at coordinate 639,780,419 of CM053622.1, read as the reverse complement.
CCATTCTTACCTCTCTGAAGATGACTCATAAATCTTTGTACTGCTCAGTTCTCCCATCCCCAGTAGTCTCCCACACATCATGACCTGTATGACATGCTGGCTCCTGAAACTCAACACATCCAAAATTGAATTTGTCATCTTACCCTCCTAAACATGCCTCCTCCCAATTCCTATTGATGCAGTCCTCCATCCACCCAGACTTGAAAATACAAAGTCCATGTGAGTTTTCCCTTTCTTCTACTCTCCATATCAAATCAGTTGCCATATCTACTGATCTTACCTCAACACATCTTTCACATTCATCCTCTTTTCTTTAATCCCACGGCTACTATCTTATTGAAGGCACTTATTTCTTCTTTCATGTAATAGTCTCTTAACTGGTTTCCCTGGCTTCAATTTATTTGCTTGAGTCTATCATCCACTAAGTACTATTCCTAACACTCTGCTATAATTATGTAATTCCTTGACTCAAAAACATTCAGTAATTCCCTACTGCCCACTGAATAAAATAGAAAGTTTGGACTTTAGATTTACTCTCAACCTAATTCTCTCTGAGCCTCTGTTTCATTGTCTGTGTAATGAAGAGATTAGACTGAATGGCCTCTGAGGTGTCTTTCAACTATAAATCTACCTCTCTAGACTACCTTTCAACCAAACAAGGCTACCCCACTACCTGATCTTACACTGCTCTTTACCATGTGTCATTTGTCACCTCCATCCCTACTCCATTCAGATGGAAGCTCCTTCAAAGTACAATCTTTGTAATTCATTGTTGGTGGAGCTGAAAATTGGTAGGGTCTTTCTGAAAAGTATTTTGAAATTATGCAAATAAAGGGATTAAAATACCCATATTCTTTTTTGTTGGCAGTGGTTTTTTTTTTTTTGGAGGGGGAAAGGCAGGGCAATTGGGGTTAAGTGACTTGCCCAAGGTCACACAGCTAGCAAGTGTGTCAAGTGTCTGAGGCTGATTCGAACTCAGGTCCTCCTGGCTCCAGGGCCTACTCACTGCACCACCTAGCTGCCCCTCCCATATTCTTTGACCCTGAGATTCTACTGCTAGGCACATACTCTAAGGAGGTCAACTGACAGTAAAAAGCTTCAAAGACATCAAAATATTTCTGGTAGCACTTTTTGTGTTAGGAAATAAGTGGGCACAAGGTAGATGTCCATTGAATGGGTAATGGCTAAGCAGATTGCGATATGTGGGTATAATGGACTGTTACTGTGAGGCAAGACAATATAAACATGATGAATACAGAGTATTTAAACTCTTCCATGAACTAATGCAGTGTGAAGTGAGCAGAGACAGAACAGCTAAATACAAAATGACTACAACTATGTTAAGAGAAAAAACAACTGCAAAATATAAAAAATGGAATGTTATAAAATTATAAAGAATATGTATATCCCTAAAGAAAAGGTATCAGAAAATGCATGATCCCATGTCTTTGCAGAGCTGGTAGATGTTCCAGTATGGAATTTTGCACGTAAAATGAGAGGTTTTACAAAGTATTGATCAGTTTTGCTAATTTTTTTTTATTTTTCTCGAGAACATTATTTATTATAAGAAATGGTTCTTTGCGAGGTAAAAGGGAAGGGGATAGTGAAACAGAGTTGATGTCAGAACAAAAATTAGCAATAAAATCTATTTTGTTTAAAAGTACATAGATAACAAGCATTTATTAAATGTCTACTATGTGTAAAACACTTAAGGGCTTTACAAAAATCATCTCATTTGATCCTTGTAATATTCTTGAGAGAATGGTGCTCTTTTTATCTTCATTTTGCTGATAAGGAAACTGAGGCAGGAAGACATTTTAGTCATTTGCACAGGGTCGTACTGTGAATAAGTCTCTGAGGTAGGATTTAAACACAAGTCTTCCTAACTTCAAGCCAGGGTTCTGTCAGCTCTATCACCTAGCTGCTTCATAGAAGCAGTCTTAGTTTTTGTTTTTTTGTCTCTGTTTCTTTGGTGCCTTGCAAATGTTAATGTGTTTGACAAAGTAAAACAGTTCATTTAAAACATGAACATTTTCTAAAATTCAAAATACAGCTCTTAAAATTTTTATTTCAAGTGTATTTATTCTAAACTAATACATTTACTTTTTCAAATTTTATTTATTTTATTTTAAATTTTGGAATAAAACAAGCATTTCCACAGCATAGAATAATTTTAAAAAAGATGATTGCACATGAAACTACAAATCTACTATGTACAACTTGCTATTCCTTTTAAATATATAATAAAGTTATGTAAATTTCTTTTTTTTCTTCCCTCCTCCTTTCCCCCCTCACCCTAGAGATGGCTACCATTACATACAAATTACACACACACACACACACACACACACACATATATATGTATATATATATATTTAAAATCATTCTGTACATACTTCTATTTATCAACTTGAAAATCATCTTCCTTCATATGTCCTTTGCAGTTAATTTGGGTATTTCTAATAATCAAAATGACTTACTCAAAGTTTGTCTTAAAACAACATTTACTTACAGAATTTTTTTTTAAAAGTTCAACATTTTCCCCCAAGCTCCAAAGTTTTTACAAATTTTGAAATACCTGTAACTGGCCCCTCTCAGTCACACTTTTCTGGGATTTTTTTCCAAAGAAATTAAGAAACATGACATGAATATTTTGTCAGGCCTCAGGAGTCTTGGTGGATATTCTGTAAACACCAGCACTCTGGCATTAACCCCAAAGTCACACCAGTTGTTATTCTTACAGCCCTGATACTCTAGCCTAAACCAAAATGGAAGGGGACAGCAACTATGTATGAAAATGCCCGCCCCCATTTCATTATCCATCCATGTGAAGATTCTGTTCAAGCCAGAGAGTTTTTTGTGTTTTTGTTTTCTTCATTTTCTGTATAGCATGACACTAATTATCATGGAAAGAGATGCCAAGGTGTTTTGATATCTTCTATACTGTTCCCTGGAAATTCCATTTCACCAGACGTTAGTTCCAGTCATAGCATTTCAGGGACACCAGAAAGAGATATAACCTCTGAAGTAGTTACTGGCAACTTTCTCAGAGATTGGAAATGTATTCATTTTGAAAATATTGAGTCACTAAGCCTTCAGACTGCATTCCAAAAGTCTACCAGAGACATTTCAATCAAGAGTGTGAGAATGTGACAGCCAAGCCATTTGGGCTAAAAAGCTCTGTGCAGAATTATGTTGGAGAATCTAGTGCCCTCTAAATGACCTCATATATGGCCATGGTATTAAGTCATGGAGAAACGAGGATGTAAGATGAATATTTTTCCCCTAAAAAAAAGGGAGGAAGGAAAACAAAAACTCCTGGGTTCCCAATAAGAATGTTAAATTACTCCATCTCCCAATGGAATGGTTCACTTTCATTTCCAAGTAGCAGAAAAGCCTATTGACCCCCATGGTGTTATCCTTTGCACTGCTCATGCAGTACTTTCTTTAATCTCTCGGATCAAAGATTGGTCAATAAAAATCATCTCTGCTTTTGTGGGGAGCAAACAAACTGCTCTCAGTCCTATGATAATTGTAAGTTTTCGCTAAAATCCTCCAGAAGGAAAACCCCCAAGTGGTTCATATTAACTTGGCAGTGAAATGCTACATCTCTATTTTGGTTTGTCCCTTCAAAGGTATTGGGGTGTTGGGGTTTTGGGGGCTGGTGGCCATGGTGGGTATTTTTCAGTTAGATACTATTATTGTGTGAGGTATTTTCCTGTTTTTTTTTTTTTTGGTTTGAGTCTTTTTTTGTTCTTTCTCAAATCTTTAATGAATTTTGAATCAGTGAAAGATCCCCTACCAATGACCCTGAACGCTGAAGTCCAATTTTTCTCCTGAAAAAAAATTATATGGTGGTGTCATTTTAAAAAAATAACATCAATATAAATGACAGCCTCAATATGAACTGCCCTTTGCAATCAAGTCACTATGTCTCAATCCCCAGGAAAAAAAATAAAAGCACTTCTTGGGTGAAAGAGAAATCCGGTTGTTGGTTTGGTATTTTTTTTTCTATTAAAGTTTTATCTACTTTGCTAAGACTTCAAAAGAAAGAGGCAGTTACAGATAGGGTTTTATTAGGTGTGTGATAAGCTAAATGAAACTGAACCAACTCAATATCATTTATTGTAATGTTGGACTTGGAGTCAAAGGACCCGAGTGTGAATCCAGCCTTTGTTACTTATAACTGGGTGACTTTGGGCAAGTCATTTAACCTTTCTTGGCCTCAGTTTCTTCATCTGTAAAATAAAGAAATTGGACTCAGTGACCTCTGAGGTCACTTCCATCTCTAAATCTGTGATCCTAGGACCTCATTCATATGCTACATTGAGAACCAATTTGGTGTAATAGCAAAACCATTGATTCCTACAGTCGGAGAATCTGGATTCAAGTTCTAACTTTGCCTTTTGCTCACTGTATAACCTTGGGCAGGTCGATACATTTCTCTAAGAGTATTTGGTGATCTGCAAACTAGCTCTGATAATATTTATACCACTTACCTCACATGTTTATCATGAAGATCCAATGAGATGTCAGTAATGCTTGTTGAAAATTTTTAAATGTTACATAGGGTCATGTTATTATTATTCCTTATTATTAAAATATAATTCAGTAGCCAGGATCTGAAGCAATATTAAATTTCACCTCTGAAACAAAACCTATGTGGCTGTAGGCTAGACGTTCCAACTTCCTCAGCCTCAGTTTCTCCCTCTGTACTAGATTCTCTCTAGGATACCTTCCAGCTCTAAATCTTTTAGCCTGAAATCTTATCTCCTTTGAAAATCTGCCATTCCAGCGCTCTGCAGCTTTTTGTTATCACTAAAAGTAAACTTTTCATTTCATTTCAAATTTATAATTGTAGGCCTGAAGAAATACTTGAGTCTTCTGAACTATGTTTACCCCTTGTAAAACAAGAAATGGGAACTTAGTGCTTTGCTAAGGGGCCCTCTGTGGTCTCCTCCAATAATACAACCTTTGCCTTCAAGAGGAAATAACACTCTATTTCAATGGCAGGGTGTGAAGTACCACTTCTGGGAGATAATCCTTCTAGATACTAGTAGATATTAGGAATAATTGTTTCACTGAAGTTGTAAAATCCTGGAAGGAATCTTAACCAGTGAGGATCATGATGGATCAGTAGAGAAGAAAAACAAAGAGAAGCAATAACCGTCACCACCACTATGTAACTTGCCTAATTCCCATCTCATTTAAAGATAGATTGATAGTGTTCTTGCTACTGATTGCCTCATACATACATGGTCTTAAGAAACTGTTTTTAAACATGTCAGGGAGAACAATAGCTATCCATTCTATACCTCATACTCATAACATAAGAATGATATGAAATGCTTCAAAATTTTCAGAGGAAAGAGTTGATGTATTTCCAGGAATTATTAATTATTATTACTATAATACTTGAAAGAATAACTTCAATAAAACCCTTTTTAAACCCTTTAAAGGTGTACACATGCACACATCATAGGTTTTGTGTAACCTGTGTTCCATGTTGACATTAATTGACTTGCATTTTTCAATGAAGTTAACAAACTGGTTCCTATGGGAGGACAAGATTTGGAAACAGTACTTCAATATGAAATACTTCCTGTTTTCCATTTCAGACAAAAGCCTTAAAGAAACAGTCCTATGCTGAAGTCTCACGGTGACAACATTGTATTCTTAAACGCTATGCAATTTAAGAACATGTTGTGCCAAGCTCTACCAAGATAGAAAGTATTCAAATGCAGGACTAGCCTTATCTATTATCCAGAGAAGACTCTAATCACAATAGAATTTTTGACGACAATAATTCTTAAAAACCAGTTTACATGATGTCGAGGGATTTCAGTCTACAACAATAGAGGCAATGCCCACAGCAAAGAAATCACATTATACAGGCACCAGGGGTAGTACAAAATGCACTGAACTTGGAGTCAGAGACTTGCATTCAAGGCCAAGTTCCATATCTATGAGATCTGAGACAGGTTATTTAACCTCTGATCTTTGGTTTGTTAATCTATAAAATGACTATCCATCTAATACAGTGGTTGTGGAGGTTAAATGAGGTAACATATGTAACATATTTACAACCATGAAATATAACACATATTTAAAAACACTGAACTGCCAGGAAGAGGAGAACAAAACTCTGTACCATTTAGATTTGACAGAGGATTCACTTATTTTACTCTGTACAGGCCACAGATTTCATTCCTATAGCATACTATAGCACTGTACAATTCCTATTGATAATATAATTTAGAACTTTTACATTGCTAAATATCTCCCCATTTTACTAGGTACGTTGTATTAGGCATCAATGAAACAGTTGATAAACATTTATTAAACCTCTATTATGTGCCAGGTACAAAGTCCTAGAGATACAAAGAAAAGTACAAGACAATTAGAGCTCTCAAGGAGCTCATGGACTAATGAGTAAAACCAGTAGTGGGATTCAAATGAATTAAAAACTGGTTCTCTAGGGAACTGAGCCAAGGCACCACCCTGCCCCTACATGGTGAGTCACAGGCCCTGGCCCTGCTAACAATGGGTTTGCTGAAATCAACCTAAAATTAGGTAGTGGTTCTACTAAACTGGTGCAAACCAGCTGAATTCCACCACTGGGTGAGACAATATGCAAACGGCTATGAACAAACAGATAAAACCTATGTGTTGTAGCTTCCTAACACTACAGCCAGGCATCATATGAGGACCTCTCTCGATTATTATCTCTGTAGCTACTATTCACACTCAAGAATCCTCTAGGAATATCAGAATTTAACTCATCTCAACCAAAAAGAGATCTCACCTCCCCTGAGGGTGCCAGAACTAGTATCTTATGTTTATTGCTATGTGCTAGAACAGACTTTGAAATCAACACCTAATTATTGTTCTGGAAAGTGTTGTCATGTTGACCAGTCCAAGACCATAGGGCTCCTTTTTGCAGTAGTTGATGAATTGACTCAATACGGATTTCCTTTTATGGACAAAAAAAGAGAAACTGAGTATCTTCTTATTTGAAATGAGAAGCTTGAAGTTCTTGCTTTATTGTTGTTAGGTTTCTGTTGTTGCTGTTTTGGTGTCTAATTAACAACATAGATTAGATCTTAGGGTAAGGAAAAGCATTATATAAGCTCCTTATCCAACTTAATGTTAGAATTTAAATTATACACATTTTTTTGTTCACCTTGTCCATCTACTGGAATAGTTTAGCTGATCTCTTTCTAGTCACTATGGAATTCATTGAAAAGATTGTGCATGGTTTCTGGACTTGATGAAATTCACACCATATCATCAATAAACAGGAGCATCCTTAGAAAGTCTGCAGCTACACAAAATCCTTCTTTCTGTACTTTGCGTAGGACATCCTTCATGATACTACTCTCTTGGAGTGTCTACCTATATGATACTTTGCTTAAGGTTAGTAGTAAGAAAACTATTGCACAAAACTGTTTCTGGGGTCATATCTAGCAGACTCTTGTATGATAACATATACAAAGAATCTTTGAATAGAGTCTTTAAATTTGTGTTTTGTTTTATTGACTCAAATGATTTTGAAGGAGGGCAGTGATCGATAAACATAGTGACTTCTTGTTGCTATATTGTCAACTGAACGATTGTGAAGATGTGTTCTGCTACAGAAAAGCCTCTGTGAAGGCCTGCCTGTCTTTTCTCATGATTTCATTAAGGATATCACCTTTAGGAACATAGGGACAGTCTTCATAAAGATGTTCTACCAAGAGAAAGTTATACATGGTAACAGCAACATTGTGCAAAGATTAGCTATGATTGACTTTGCTCTTCTCAACAATATGTTGCTCCAAGACAATTCCAAAAGACTCATGACGGAAAATGCTATCTACATCCAGAAAAAGAACTATGGAGTCTGAATGCAAATCAAAGCGTATGATTTTCACCTTTTTTTTTGTTTTTTGTTTTTCATGACTTTTCCCTTTTGTTCTGTTTCTTCTTTCACAACATGATTAATATGGAAATATGTTTACATGATTGCACATGTATAACCTATAGCAGATTGCCTGCTATCATGGAGAAGTGGGATGGGAAGGGAGATGGGAGGGAGTGAGGGAAAAATTTGGAACTCAAAATTTTGTAAAAAAAAATGAATGTTGAAAAGTATCTTTACATGTAATTGGAAAAAATAAAATACTATTTCCAAAAAAATGTCCTAAAGATTAGAGTAGGTATATAACTCAGTTGTTGATGATGCCTTCTCATCTACCATTTTCTTTTCTCAAATTGGACCTTTACTCTCTTTTAGAATCAGTCTCTCTTTAAAATATTTTGAAAATTGATTCCTGAATGCCTTTGAAATTGTGTTTCTTGCATAGAAGATAGTCTGTATGCATTTGATATGATCCAGTGACCCTTCATAACTTTTTCTTCTTTTTTTTTTTGTTTTTTGTTTTGGACATGGCAATTGGGGTTAAGTGACTTGCCCAAGGTCACACAGCTAGTACATGTGTCAAATGTCTGAGGCTACATTAGAACTCAGGTCCTCCTGACTCCAGGGACAGTGCTGTACTCACTGCACCACCTAGCTGCCCCAATGACTTTCTCCTAATGTACCATTTCCCTATATTGTAAACAGGTAGCTGAAGTGGTAGAGTCCACATGTTATGATTTCAATATTTTTAATAGATTGCCATAAAAACATAAGCATATCTGTGCCATTTCTTATCCATTTATTGTTCTTCTTGTTTCATCACAAATTATCTTGGGATGATATGGCTTCCACAAGTTTCCTACAAACTCCTCTGTACATTCATTTTGTCCATATTTTAGGCTGTTTGGAGTAGCAGTTCATAAGCCTCAGTCTTTCTCTTCCATAACAGTCTGCAAATGACCTTGTACTATGGCACTTTGCAAGGCAAAAAAAGATCAAATATTTGCTGGTTGATGCAGTTTCTATACTTTCTTAAGTATAGTCATATTCTGGCCACTGTTTTACATTGGCTAAACTTATCAAAGAAATGGAAATAGAATCAATGTCTTTACTTTTGTTCATTTCTTATTTTTCACCAAAGACAACTGATTTAAATAGGTCAGGTTGGAGTTGCTATAACTGCACGCAGCACATTTTCTTCAACTATCTTTTCATCTAATTTGGTATTGATTTTGGCCTTTGCTCTAAGTAGTTGATGATCTGAATGCACAGGCAGCTGTTTCTGAAATGACTCCTGTGTCACTAACCAGTCATCACCTATCCGTTAAAGCGCCATCAGCTTCATTTTTTAAAAATGTTTTTGGTGTTCATAGTACCCAATGTCTTCTGACTTTCTTCTTTAAGAAATTATTCATTGTATACAGGCATAAATATTCAGTCTCTTTCATTTTTTTTCTCCCAAACTACATTTTCCAGTGTGGTCTTTTTATTCCTCTTCTATACCCACTTTCCCATTGGAGCCAAAGAGTTTCAAAGATGTTGAATCAGTTTGGAGAATATGTCAAGGTCTTCATAGACTTTTTCATTTTCTTTATCCTTTGAAACAGATTTTGATACAGATGCTACCATTATCTTCATAGGTATCATCATAGGGAAAAATGGCTTACCGTCTCTAGAAATGTATCTTTTTTGTCCTGATAAAAACAATTCCTCTATCTCCTCTAAATTGTATCTTGGAGGAGATCCTTCGAATTATCCTTCCAATTTGCTGCAGCTACTTTATGTCTCCTGCTTTCATTCATAGCCACTACATCAATATGAACATAGTTCAGTTCTTGTAACAGGGTATCAACTTGATAGTCACGGGACAAAAATCAATCATTACTAGTATCAACAATTAAATTAATTTTTAGACTAAGAGGCGTGTGATCAGAACACTGTAGAAATTTTCATCTTTGTAGTACTAGAAATGAGGGTATGTATCTATCCATAAAGCATTAAAAACACAGATGTAATAGAAATTTCAGAAAGAAGTTATTTAACTTGGAATGACTCTCAATATGTGATGAGCCAGCTTTACTAATATCATTGACAATAAGTTATCAGTAAGCTTAGGCAGATTAAGTTTTGTCCTTTTTTTTTTTTGAGACTGAGCTATGGCGGAAATGTATGAGCTACTATTCACAGGTCTGGTCTTAATATTGATCAGCACAGAAACTTTGACCTGGGCCAGTTCACTCTTCCTTAGGAAGCCTGGTAGCCTCCCCTATTCCCAGGGTTTCCCATATTGATGCCAGACTTAGAGCAGACACTGATCAGCTTAGCTCACTTCTACTTAGAACTCCTAAGCTCAAGAGATCCTTCAGTCTCAGCCTCCCTGGGAGCAGGGGTTATAGGCATGAGCCACCATACCCAGAACAAATTAAGCTTTAGCAAACCCTACCATCAAAAGAACTGCAAATCTTTGCTTCTGCCCAGCAAAAAAAAAAATACTATAATGGTCCTTATTAACAGCGCAAGTTTTATTAACATACAAACCTTACCTGGCTATTAAGTTTTAGTGTCAGCACAATTGGTGCAGCCTACCAGGTATGTGTAAGTAATTCAAGGACACCTAGTTTGATGAAATGCTCCAGGTCTTCTTTGATTCTATTTCCTCATCTGTAAAATGAGAGGGTTGGACTAGATGATCCTGAAGCTATAAATCTCTGATTCAAGTCTATTTAGAGCTTCCCTCACTACATCTAGGACCAAAAAGTTGTTAGTATCGTCTGGGGAGAAGTGAAGCTGTACCGTAGTGGTGTCAGAAGGTAGGTTTGGCCATGGCAAGGAAGCACACGGCTCTTGTTTCCATTTCACTAGCAACTGCAATTAACCAGTATCATTCTGCTTCAAGGAAAAGGGAATATTGGTCATCAGTGGTGCTTTAGACTGGCTATAACTCCTTTGTTTGAGAATGAGCAAATGTTTGAGAGACAGACAGACGCAGACAGACATACAGAGAGACAGATTTAAAGACATATATAAAGAGAGACGAAGACGGAGAGGGACAGAGAGAAGAAGAGAGGGAAACAGAAAAAGAGAGACAGAGATAGAAAGAGTCAGAGACAAAGACAGACACAGAGAGAGACAGAAATAGAGAAAGACAAAAAACAGAAACAGAAAGAAGCAGAGACAGAAACAGAGTCTGTCCATTTCATGGATGAGACTGAGAGAGAGTTGGGAACAAAAAGAGATGGAGAATAAAAGAGGGAGTCAGAAACAGAGAGACAAAGACAGAAATAGACAGAGATAGAGACAAAGAGGGAAAGAAAGAAAAACAGAGACAGAAAGAGGCAGAGATAGATAAAGAGACAGGGGGATAGAGACTGAGACAAACAGGCAGACAGAGACAGAGACGGAGAGACAGATTGAGAGAGAGACAATGACAGGGGACAGAGAGAAACAGAAACATAGAGGAAGGGATAAAGAGAAAAAGAGGGCTAGAGGAGAGAGAGAATCTGTAATAGCTTCTTCTTTTATGAGTGCTTATTTTGTTCTCCCAGGAAACCTTCTGGAAAGGGCAACCAGCTAGCTAGATGTATCTTGTATATGTGTGTCCTCAACACTTTATCTTGTGTGTTTCTAACTACACTGGTGAGTTATATTGTGATCCTTACGTGGATATATCAGTAAGGAATTAGTTTGTGATAACTTTATGACCCAACCAACTACCTGCCCGAGCAACATGTCTGCAGCCCTTCTCTTTCTGAGCATGACTGGTTAAGGAATCCTTTCAAAAAGCATTGTTCTAACCACCCCCATGCATTAGTGCAAGGCCTGAATTCAGATGAAATGATGCCAGTTTAGTTTTGTATGGTCCCAGTTTCTCAAAAAAATACCCTGAGAAACCTGTTAACTTTTACTGGTCAGACAGTTTCAATTATATGAATATTTTAGATACTGATTCTTAATATGTAAACTTGTAATATTTATCTTATTATAATTACATGTCTGTGTAGACAGAGAGACGTACTTCTGTTTTCACATTGGATTCTTTTCTAAGTAAAACCCCATTCAAAGAGCACTTTCTTTAAACAAAAATTTAAAAAAAACCAGAAATTCACTAGCACCTTAATCATATGTGGCAACAAATAAAATATTCCATACCTCCCGACTCTGCAAATCCCCTAAGTATTCTCAACTATCCTTCAGAACACATTTTTTTTTCTAATGAGACTTCAGCCACTACCCCCTCCAATGGCATATAGAAAGTTTTTTGTTTTTGTTTTTTTTTTGTGAAGGAATCATACCACCCACTGACAACAAAGCCTCCATTAAACATCAACTAATTGATCCCTGTAATCTCTTTTTTAAAAAAATGCATCATAGACTCAACAACTTTTTTAACAACCTCTTGAGAAAAAAATGTGGAATGTAGCTACCAATTACTCATAGACCTCAAGGAGAGTCACAGGATCTGCAAATCCCATGACTCATCTGGATCTAAGGGACCTTTCATTCATGGATGAGGAAAGTAAAGCCCAGAGAAGGGAGGTATTTTGCCCAAGGAAACACAGCTTGTAATAATCAGAGCTAGGATTTTAACCCAGGCACTATGACCTCCAATCCTGGATTCTTTCCACAGTATCCTCTTATATTTACAACCATTTATGAGTAATGCTACAAATATCCTGAGGCATCTTCCTATCGATCCTCTGAATATATTACAACTCTAGAGTTTTACTATCAGGTAAATAATCAAAATCACTTGATACCAGGTGACATGAATAACTCTGACAGCTCCTTGGCTTCCTTCTGATGGAAGGGACCTTTCTTGCAGAATATGCATCCCGCATCCTGGAATCTGTAAGTAGAATATTGCTGCAACCTTTCCAGCCTGGGCAAGAGTTAGTCAGTCTGAACTGATCTGCGGATATTGTCCTGTGTGCATTTCCTGTGTTTTATTGATCCTGTTGACAAGAATCCACTGTCTGTGCGATACAAACAGCATTTGTGTTAGAAACTGCTCCTTTAAAACTACAAGGGACTTGCAAAAGTGGAACTGTTTTGTTTACATTCCTACAGGGAAGGATGATATGTATGATTCAAGAGACCTCAATATTTGGGTAGCTGAAGGGAATATGCATGTGTGTATACATATGGGTATATGTGTATATATCTATGTATATATGTTCATGTGTGTCTATATATATGTATACATATATATGTGTGTATGTGTGTATATATATATGTGTGTG